>VDFB02179234.1:100253372-100887217 GCA_007258455.2 Sequoia sempervirens
TGATCCCTATTTGATCATGATGATTTTTTTGTCCTAATCTTCTTTTTGCCTCTATTTTGGTCCACTCTTAAAGTTCTATATTTTTTTTTCCTTGCAAGCTCGACACATTTCCTTAACTAGAGCCAACATTAGAACCCCATTTTATGTGTCTTAATTTTGGTTTTTTCTCAGGTGCAAGCATTTGACCCCATTTACACACAATTGATAACCAATATTCAAAATTATCGCATGTTGGGTTACCTATGTCATATGTTTTCTAGAAAGATACTCACCTTGTACATTATGGTCCAAAATCATTAGCAAGTTTAGTCAAGATGTTACAATGTGGGTTCATTATTGAAATTCGTCATGGTGGAATAGGTGGTTTTGGGAGAGGGTCTACATTTTTTTGTGTGATTTTAGTTGGGAGTTTAACTTTTTACCCCCTTAGGTTTTTTGGTTCCTTGAGAGACTTTGGCACCAAGGCATTTAGTGCCAAGGTTTCAAATCATCCAAAAACCACACCCTCAACTCTCCCCTTGCTCCCCAATCCCTCATCTATGATTCGTGGGTCCTCAAGTGGACCTAAGACCAAGAGACTAAATCCCAAGGTCCACTGTCCCCTTGAGGTCCATATTCCTATGGCCTCATCATTCCTACTCCTTTTGTTTTCCCTTCTGAACATAGATTTTCATACTTCCCTAGAACCTTAGGACCTCCATTGTGCCATCTCCTTTTTCAGTGGACCCTCTTGAGTCATGGACCCTATTTTTCACCTCCACTTTCACATTCTTCTCTTGAGTTGCAAGTAGCCGTAGGGACTTGGAACTCAAGACCTAGTCTAAAATTTTGATTCCATCATGTGACCCTATCTTGATCCCATTATCTTCTTTAGACTACTCTTTTGTCCTTGGTCCCTCTTATATCCTGAGACCTAGTAGAGTCCTATCCCTTCTCCACTCCTAATCCTCAATCCCATATTCTTCCCTTAATGTAATTGGTCCCTCAAAAAATGCAATCTCTATCCTACCCCTACCCTTGGTCTCATTTTTAATTCTCTCCCCACTCTTGAGCCTTGAGTTCACTACCCTTGTTCAAACCTTGGGATTTCAAGGTAACCCCAATCCTTGTTACTAGTTCCTAATTCCTTGTTGCCTCTATCCACCTAACTCCCATGACATTTACCTACCTTATCCCAACACATGTCCTTGGGTCCTTGTTAAGCTTGAAACTCTACTAGGCACCTTTATGACCCAGAAACCCTAAGGCATGTCTCATTATTCCACCTAATCCACACCATTTCAAGAACATTATGTCTATCATAAGCTATGGCACACAGTTTTCAATGGTTTCTACTATGAATTTTGTAGTTCTCGACTTATTCCCTTCCATTTCAAACTCCAATTTCCATAAACATGGAGGATGGCTATAAGATAAATAGGAGTGGTAGGGTAAGTGTAAGAAGTTGGGTCCACTTCCAGTGGAAGTATCAGGCTTGAAAAAAATATTGATAGGAATGTCCGGTACCCATTTAGGATTGAGCTCTTGGACCTAAATTTCTACTTATATGACATGGGTACCTATTCTAAAATAGGTACCCATTTTAGAATGGGCACTCATTTCATTTTAAAATGGGTACCTATTTCTAATTAAATCATATTCCTTCTCTTTTTAAGAACGTTTATGCATTTTGGAGTAGGTACATGTTTCATAAATTTTGAAATTTGAAACTCATGGCTTTGTTTCTTTAGGCTTGGAAACTCAACCCTTAGCCTTGGACCTACAAGTACAATGCCATTAAAATAGCAAGAGAAAAACTAACTTTACCAATATGGCTAATGATTTTTTTTAGAATTTTTTAATGAAATTAAAACCCATTATAGGTGACGATGTCTATTTTTCAAATATGTAATTTTTTAAATAATTAGACATTATTTTCTATTTATTAATTTTTTTTGTGGAAATTATTTCATGAACATGATATGTGGTGTATTAGTATTTTTTAATAACTTTTAATTTTAAAGGTTTTCTAAAATAATGTCATTATTAACCTACGTTTTGACACCACTAAATTTGAACTTTCCATTTTGAAATGATAAGCATCATTATGTATTAAACTCCTTTGTCAAGTTGCTTTTAGTCACAAAAAGGTAGTGTCACTTGGTTCTCGCACCAGTTGTCATACTTTATCATCTTTAGAATGTTACCTTTTAATCTAGTTCTTGTCAATTCATTACATTAAATGTAGTACATGTACATTAGTTTGAGGAGAAAAACTCTCTTATTTCAATTGGAACCATCAAATTAGTTATCCAATTTGTCGAGATTCAAAAAATAATTAAATATCAAAATATGTGAGGAATGGTGCAAAATCCTTTTACAACAGTGATTGTGACTTCATTCTTCCTAATGGGGTAAGTTTTCAAACCAAAACTTGGAATATTGTTAAAGTTCAATTTCTTGGTAGGTTGTTTGCAAAAATGATTAAATCTAAAGTTTTATTGAAGTTGGAGCTAAACTGCTTGGCATGATGGTTTTTTATGGTATTATTAATTATATGGATTTTTTTTGGTGAAAAATATAGATCCAATCAAAATTAATATCAATATTCTCCTTCCATGAGTTTGCAAGTATTTTTGCCTACGATATTGAATATTCCATTTGTTGCAAATTTTGTTGAAAATAACAAATCAATCATACCAATTTCCACAAAAAATAATCACCATGAAAGTTTGGTTGTAAAATTTTACATGTTGTAGCTAAAATATTTTAAAAACTACTCATTTTTAAAATAAAATAAGTAATAAAGAGTGGGCGAATGAATTAAATAAATAAAAATACAAGTTGAGGTTGTGGAAAACAAAAATTGACAACTCACAACTTATGAAGATGAGATTGTGAAAATAAATAACTCAAATGAAAAAAGATTGTGAAAATTCATAACCCACAACTTGTGATGTCGTTAAGAAATTTATGAATTGTGAAAATAAACAAATTAAAACCCATAACTAAAAGTAAAGGTTGTTAAATTCAGCAATCCCAAGACTGATTTAAACCTCCATTTTCAAAATAAGTATTGCAAATTCAATGAGGTTTTTTGAAATTAGTTATTCTAGTGCCAACATACTCCACAAATCATGTCATCATCTGCCTACGCCACCATAAGATATTAGAAATTGGATTTTCTATGTGAGGGAGATTGGTTTACATGCCTACAAAATAGGAAGCATAAACGATTGGTAAATATCATGCCAAAAGATAAAAGAGTTTGCGGAAATCATAGTCATGACTACCATGGAAAACTTGTATACAAAGTAAAATAATTAACCAAGCGTGCTAAGTTGTTTGATAGAAAACCTCAAAGAGGTGTGGTTTCTTGGAGTACCATGAGCACAAGAGCTTTGGAATAGTGCATAAACATCCATAAGATTTTCATGAGTTTGTAGGTGGTATGCATTGTGTGGAAGTTTTGACAGAATGCCCTAAAGAGATGTCATCTTATGGAACACAGTGATTGCAACACACACAGAGAATGGATTCATTATAAAATATTTTGAAACTTTCAAGAAAAAATGGATTCATTGTAAAATATTTTGACTAGCAGATGTAGTGACAAATTCCTCAACCTTTCACGAGTATTCCTATAGCCTATGCCAAAATGGGAACTTTGAAATAGTGTATAGACATCATTAAAGCATAATGGATAGAGGAGCATTGTCAGATACTGTAAAAAACATGCATGCAAAGCGTGGAAGCATGGATAGGCACATAAACTATTTGACAGAATTCCTCGAAGAGATTCATCTCACTAAATTTAATGATCAGGAGATATGAAAAAAGTTATTTTTTTGGAAAGGTGTTTTAAACCTATTAAACAGATGCATTTAGTAGGCGTGAGGCCAATCTCCACAATCCGCATTAGAATCCTTCCAGTTTCTGCAGTCATCAGAAAGATAAATGAAAAAAAAAAATCATCAAAAAATATGGTTGCATGAGATAAATGAAAAAAAAATTCATCAAAAAATATGGTTGCATGACTTGTGGAAGACCTACATGCAAAATAGGAAGCATCAACAAGACAAGTGAATTGTTTGACAAAAATACCTCAAGGAATGTGGCCATGCAATGTAGGTCTTACAATTGCATATTATGGATTCTTAAGTAATATTGTAAAATTTTCAAAAAGTACCAAAGGTGGTTTGGCCCATTTTGATACTTTGTGGTTGGTGCTCAAGTAAATTATTTTTCTTCATGAAGTTGAGTATTTTTTTATGTTAGAATCAATGACAAGCAATGGTATCATTGGTGGAAACAATGGGCAAGTAATCAAACATTAAAGAATCAATCTAATATTGATGCAGGAGTATTGATTGGTAATCTTGCATCAATCAAAAAAATATTTATTTTTTTATTTTTACTTTAGTTTGGTCTTTAAATATTGTAGGTGAATAAATTTTTGTAATAAGGCCTAAAATATTTGATAAATACTTGGCCAAGTTGTTATGTTGTAGTTTTATGACCTGATTTGAACTCATTTTTGTGGCATTTTCAAGAAAAAATCTTCAAATATGTCTTCTTGGACATGGGATGTGGGGAGTTATAAGTTATGGAAACTTCTTTATTGTTCCTCAATTGTTGCATGAAGAATTTGGGCACCCAAGAGCAAGTGGTTCAGATTTTTCTATTCTATTCACTATTCAGGTGGAGTGGAAAAGCCATAATGCATCTATTCTTGGCCTAATCTTTTCTAGGAGTATTTTGGGGCTTGTAAATACATATTTAATATTTTATTTCTTTATTTTGGAGAGTTTTTCTAGGTTGGAGGCATTGCATTTGTTGGGAGTTACATTTTGGATGAAAAAGGCAAAAAAGAAGGTATGATAATAAGGAAAGGATTCATTATTTCAGGCCAGAATGGGGAGTGGAAGGAGAAATGCATAGATTTTTCTCCAAGGTCTGTTGGAAGCCATTTTGTTTCATGTATGAATGTTTGAAGAGACCAATTTGAAGTTTTGAGATCATTGTGCAAGACAAGAACAATTGCAAATTGAAGATTGTCACAAGTTGTGGGTTGAGTTTGTATGTGAAGGGAAAGAGTTGTTTTTGATGTAGTTTGTTAATTTCTTGTCATAGATGAGTTTGAGTATCATTTATATTATTGTACATCAATCCATGAAACTGAGTTATTTGTTGTGATCATATTTTCAAAGGGTTTTGTATGCATTTCTAAAGTTTGGAAAAACTATGTTGAAGAAGTTGAATATAAAAGCTAAGATCTTGTTGCAAATTTTTCCACATTACTTTTTGTTCTTTTTGAAGTGTTTGATTTCAAATTTGAAGGGAGAGTATCCCTCTACATCAGTGGTATCAGAGCAGGATTTCTTGATTTTGCAGGTAGAAGTGTTGATGTGAGACAATTTGCACCAGGACCTAGGGGTGGAGAGTGATGAGGATTTGTAAGCAGATTGTCGAGTGAGACAGTTTACATGTACAAAACTTGAGGGTTTTGAAATTTTTGTTAAAGATTTATGAGGCCTTAAAGATGGAAAAGAGGAAGAAGAAAAGGAATTTTGTCATTGGATGGATTTTGAGTATTCCTGGACTTGCGAAAATTAGAGAGAGAATTAGAGAGAGAGAACAAGAAGAAATAAGAGTTGGGATGAGAGAATTGCAACAAAAAGTGGATGAATTAAGAGAAGAGATTGAAACAAGAAAATAAGATAAGATAAGAGTTGAAGGTAATTTTAATTGTCCTTATAATGATATTTTGAAATTGTAGGAAAGAAAGAAGATGCAACAAAGTGTCATGCATGTGGCACAAAGGAAGAAGAAGAGGATGAATACGAAGAAATTGATGAACCTAAAGCTGAGGAATGTCTATTGGAAGACATAAAGGATGAGATTACAGAGGTTGTTGCAGCAACAAAAGAGTTGAGTGCAATGGAGGACATTGAAAAATAGGAAAACCAAGTTGCAGTAGTTAAAGAAAAAGTAAAACTTACATTTTATGAGTTCTTTGATGATTCTAGTTTGCATGTAAATGATATGAATGGGATGGATATATATGAGGAGGATGAAAATTTTGTTGCAACAGTAAGTAAAAGAGGAATATCAAGTTTTGGCAAGGTTAGAACCAAATTTGATATGTGTTTGAATGATATGATGAGTGACATTGAAGAAAGAATTGCAACAGTGAAAGTTGCAGCAAAATGCAATGAGGTAAAATCGGATTTTAATGTATGTTTTGATAAGGATAAGAATATAGAAATGGATAAATTTGTTGCAGCAATTAATCAATTTGAGAAGGTTGAAATTGAGGAACATGAGGTGAAGGTAAAAGAGGAGTTTTCCAATGATTCTTGGTTTGAAAGTATTGAAGATGAAGATTCCTTGGTTAGAGAGCCTGATTATTTGTTAGAGAAGATAAATGATGAATCTCGGGATTCTTGTTCTAACATTTTTTTTTAATATGGAAGATCATTTTGCAGAAGCAATATGTCTTTCTAAAGGCATAAAAATAATGACATATTATGTTGAAGACAAGGTTGAAGTTGTAGTAATGAATAGAACCAAGGTAAATTTCAATTTTTCTAAATATTATTCTAAAGAAAGATGTGAGTGTGATGAGGTTGCAACAAAAGAGAATAGTAAATCATATTTTATTAAATTTGAGAATAATAATGATTTTCAAGTTATGGATGGGTTAGTTTAGGAAGATTTTGCTAGTGATGTATGGTATGCAGAGAAGGGTTTTTGTGGTATTGTAGAGTTTAGTGCAAGTGCAATTTGGTGGAGGTGGTTGGACTATGGTGGGTTGAATCCCAAAAAATCAAAGGGGGGTGTAATATGCACTTGGAGAGGTGGTTGGTTTATGGTGGAATTGATTCCACATTCAGAAGGTTTAGTGAAGAGCAAAGTTGTTAGAGAAGGAAGCTTGTTCCAGCTAAAAGCTAGAAGAGGAGAAAGAAGAACTCATTGGAAGTACCAAGTTTAGTAATGAAGTTTTCTAAAGGTTGTTTACAACCTAAAAGGATGGTCCTACCATTCAACTCCATTTTGTGAGACCAAGCTCACAAAAATTTTCTGCCTTAGGTGTCTGATGCAGGAGCATCCACTGTTGATTAGCAATCTTGCATCAACCAAAAAAATAATTAGTTTAATTTTTTGCATTAGTTTGCTCTTTAAATATTGTCGATGAATAAATTTTTGTAATAAAGCCTCAAATATTTGATAAATATTTGGCCAAGTTGTTATGTTGCAGTTTTATGGTGATTTGGACTCATTTTTGTTGCATTTTCAAGGAAAAATCTTCAAATATGTCTTCTTGGGCATGGGATTTGGGGAGTTACAAGTTATGACAACTCATTTATTGTTCCCTAATTGTTGCATGAAGAATTTGGGAACCTAGGAGCAAGTGGTTCAACTTTTTCTATTCTATTCACTATTCAAGTGGAGTGGAAAAGCCATAATACATCTATTCTTAGCCTAAGCTTTTCTGGAAATATTTTGGGGCTTGTAAATGCATATTTAATATTTTATTTCTTTATTTTGGATAGATTTTCTAGGTTGGAGGTGTTGCATTTCTTGGGAGTTACATTTTGGATGAAAAAGGAAAAAAAGAAGCCATGATAATAAGAAAAGGATTCATTATTGCAACCAGAATGGGGAGTGGAAAGATAATTGCATAGATTTTTCTCTAAGGGATTTTGGAAGCCATTTTGTTGCAGGTATGAGTGTTTGAAAAAATAATTTGAATTTTTGAGATCATTGTGCAAGATAGGAACAATTATAAGTTGAAGATTGTCACTACAGGTTGTGGGTTGAGTTTGTATGTGAAGGGAAAGAGTTATTTTTTATGTAGTTTGTTAATTTTTTGCCATAGATTAGTTTGAGTCTCAATTATATTGTTGTACATCAGTCCATGAGACTGAGTTATTTTTTGTGATTATATTTTCAAATGGTTTTGTATGCATTTATAAAGTTCGAAAAAACTATGTTAAAGAAGTTGAATATAAAAGCTATAATCTTATTGCAGATTTTTGCACATTAGTTTTTGTTCTTGTTGAAGTGTTTGATTTTAGATTTGAAGGGAGAGCATCCCTCTACATCAAATATGTTTGGAAGAAAAATAAAATATTGAAGAATCATCAAGAGCCTCAATTGTGATGATACCAAGCCATATGTTTGGAGATTTTGATGTAATAATTTGTAGCATATATAAAAGAAATGAACCATTTGAATATGTGTAGGTTTTAGATGTAAAAACAAAGTGCTTATCCTCAGTCATTCCCACATTTTTCACAACTGAACCATAACCCAACCATTAATATTTTTTTTCTAAAAAGCATGTGAAACAAGACTACTTAAATGATATATGACCTATGCACACTTGATGACAATGGGGTTTCATTACCTTCATAAGCACGAACCATAGATAGGGAAAGCATAATACGGTTGGATGAGCCAATGTTTTTATTTCATTCTAGTGTAAGCAATCCTCTATGACGTAGGAAAAAAAATTAACACTGCAACTTTACCACAATCACACACAATTTAAATGAACGAATCATTTTCCATACTCGAACAACAAATTATCTTAGACAATTTCATTTTTCAATCTAATCTCAATTTCAATCTACACTAGCAACAAGAAAGAAAAAAAAAATCATTTCATCTCCCGGAGATCACAAGCATGCACTTTTATTTATTTCCACAATTACATTAGCATCATGAATTGAATTGAATTTGATTGTTTTCACATTCTACATTCGTCATTTTTCAAATTCAAAAATTTCTTTATGCTACAATGTTCTCCTCACACATTCAATCCTGCTCTTTTCCTTGGCATGGCCTATATTCACTCATCAGGAAAGTTTTTATTACATTCAATTTTTAATTGCCATCATATGGCATGCCCCTTCATATATTTGCCTCCTTCACACTATGTCCTCCCTCAGCGACAAGATTGACATGCTACAACTTGTATTGCTTTGCCATACTGCTGCCCTTCCTTAATTATCTCCTGTAAACTTTATTCTCCTCTGACTAAAGCCATCTTTCTGCACTTTATTGGCTTTATGTGGCGCAACAAACTTTGAATTTTCCAAACACAATATTTTTTTCCTGTGTGGCCTCTACCTTTATGCATCATGTATTTTTCCATGTGCAATTTAAACCTTAACTACCGTTAACACAGGTGCAGCCCCTGTGATCTCTTACTGCAACCACCTTTCCTCTTCACATATCTTGTCTCAAGTGGTATGGCTTAACCAACACATTCTAAGCATTGACCACTTAGGTGGCTGGTGTGGGGCCCTCTAAACCCATCTAGTTTGCAGTTCCCCATCACCGTTAACTCTCGTCCTTGTTACTCCTGCACAAAGTTCAATTTTTAAAATTTGTTTCTCCCACCTATGCAGGGTTTTTCCCTGAACAATTTTCATTTGTGCACCTACTCCAGTCTTGTGCCAAAATGGGAGCTTTGGAACAGGGTATGGATATCCATCGAAACATAATGGAATGACGATTATTTTCAGATATCGCAGTTGGAAATGCTTTGGTAAACATGTATCCAAAAATGTGGAAGCATAAAGAAGGCATGCGAACTATTTGATCAGATACCTCAAAGAAATGTGGTCTCATTGAATGCTATGATTGCAGGATATGCACAAAATGTCCTTGTTGAAAAGGATTTAGAAACTTTCAACAAAAATGCGATTGGCAGGTGTAAAGCCAGAGTTCGTAGCCTCTGCCAGAATCCTCACAGCCTATGCAAATATGCTAGCTTTGAAACAGGGATTATATTCTCTTTCTATTCTCTCACCATGAGTCCCAAACAATATTAGTTTAATTTTGTAGGGTACTACCATGTCTAATAAATATCACATTCTCTTTCCAAGGTCTCACCATGCCCAATGGATATTAGTTTCTCTTTACATAGGATACCACCATGCCCAATGGATATCATTTTTTATTTATATAGGATACCACCATGCCAAATGAATATCAGTTTTAGTTTGTAGGCCTACCATGCCCAACATATATTAATTTATTTTTTATCCTCCTTTACAACTATATTCATTTATAGCTCCTTTATAACTCCAATATCTTTTCATTTTCACTTTTTGTTTATTTATATTGTCAAACATTTTTTGTTAATACCCTTCATTTTTATTAGATTCTACTCATGGAAATTTGTGCTTGTGATGGACTATTCAATACGAGGAGCATGCCGAGAGTTGTCATTAATATTTATATCCTTTTAATCAGTGAATATTAAATTTTATGTTGACTACTTGTTTATGTTAGAATGCATCTTCATATTAACTTTCACATGTAATTTGAAAATTGGGAATAAAATCTAAGAGTGATAAGTGCACACACCTAGCACTTTTCTCCTATATGTTGGACCCACATTGACTTATTGGTTTCAAGTGTAATGACTAGCATACACACAACTTATTTCTATATAAATTTTGACAAATAACCTAAGTCTTGATTGATTAAATATAGAAGAATTATTAAACAACATTATGGACTATGGAAATTCAATGTCTTTAAATTATCAATTTGTTGACTTGGGTCAATTCTACAGTGCAAAATTAAATACGGTTGAAATAAGCTATATATATATATGACTTGTGAACTTCTAAATTTAAATTTGATAATGGGACCAAGCCAACCCTTTCCTTCTATCTATTATTTTTTGACTTAAGCACAAATATGCTCAAATTACACAATAGAGTATTGTACAAAAGAAAAACCCTAACTCATTTGAATCATCTAGGATTTATTGAAATATTACTTAACAAGAGGAACAATTATATTGCACTCTAGAACTGAGCATCATCAAACACTAATTTAAAATCAACATACACATGGCCTAAGAATATTACATTATTGACTAACATGTCTCATCCAAGCCATTGATTCAAATGTAAGGCCTTGACCAAAATGTGTCATAAACACCACTCATTTTATTGATATTATAGGTATACATATCAAGAGAATCAATATTTATTTACAAATACTATTTTTTTATAGTTATCAAGGTCAATTACATGGATCATAGAGGTTGAATATGTAGATTTTTTTTTGTTAAGAGTAAAAAGTATTACGTAATTATTTATTTAATTGCTTAGGTCCCTTTTCACACTAGCTACTTAAGCTTGCTTAGGTCATGTGTTCTTTTGTCTCAATTCATAAGGTTGGACACATGTCAAGATCAATATTTATCCTCGCCTAGGATTTCATGTAGGGTTTCTTTTGTCTTTTTCCTTTTATAAGGATTTGTTAGTACTATATCATTTATATAGTGAGGTTTTGCACTTTCATAATGATTCATGCTTTTTTAGATCAATAGTCGCTTGACATCCATAGCTTTGTTTTGTCTCTCTCTTTTGTGATAAGTGTTTGATTACATGTGATACTTGGGAGTTATAGGATTGAGGAATCAACTCCAACATGGTATCAAAGCTCAATATTTTTTTATTCCCTATCCATTTATTAAAAAAATTAGCTTTGGGAGAAAAATAAGTATATCTTGAAATCAAACATACCTCATTGTTGCATCCTAAAGGCCCAAAAACCCCAAGATTGCCTATCCAAAAGTTGAAATTGGAGTACGTCCAAAAAATTTATAATTTTTTTTAAGGATGCACATTTTTTAAGGCGCAATATCATACAAATGTATGGAAGCCATCTAGATTTATAGATCCATGTGTGGTAATTAAGGCATTGTACCCCTTTCTATGTGGCATCTGCAAATTCTAGTGTTAAAAAAATGGCAATTTTTTGGTTTTCTATGACGGTCGATTTTTTTATCTGATTAGGAATTTTGTAGCAATAATGTGTTTTAATTTTGTTAGTGTGACTGTCATATCTGGTATATTTTAATGGTGATTGTGGTTGTTGGATTTCTATTGTTATTTTTACCAATGGTGAGTTTTTTATCAACAAACAGTGATGTTCTCACTTATTGGTAGCATCAAAAAGATTGGTTGGTGGTTTTTTATTCTTATTGGATATTTTTTTAAAATTTGCAATCCTAGTGTTTTGTTTTCAAATTCACTTCCTTTACATTTTTTACTATCATTGATGATCCTATGATGTTGGCCCTACTAATAGCCATCTACAAACTTTACTAGCAGTTCACAACCTACCACTAAACCTCCCACTAGCCTACATAACCACTGTTTGCATTAGAATTCCACATGAAAGCAGCTATTGAAGGTGGTTTTTGGGACCTCCAACATATTTTTGTCATCATTAAATGATAATTTGCACATTTTGATAGTAGTTTATGATGGTACGATAGTATTTCCCCTTTTTACAGAGCTATTAGGACTTCCTTGCGATTTTCAACTATATAAAACAGATTTATTTATGTCCACATGGATTTCCATCATTTTTTACCAGTTTCAATACCTTTCCCTTTTGTTTTAGACATCCTTTTGGTGGGTTTTTGGTACCTTCAACAGTTTTTTTCCTTTTGTCAATACTTTTTCAACCAATCTAGTTGTTTTAAATTGTAACTAGAAGAAATTTTGGTAGAGAGGAGAATATTTTGCTCGTCAAATTTTGTTGATGTTATTATGGGATCATCCATATGGACAACCCACCTAACCTACCCCTACTTTTCCTTAAAGGACCTAGTTTTTTTCTTTTTAACATAGCTTAGGCATATGGTGTAAAATTTTGACAAACAAAATATTGTCAAAAAGTTGGTTTTAAGCACTTTCCAGTGGTGTAGGTATTTTTCTTAGATTTTTTACTAGGTACATTTTATTGTCCATCGAAGTCAAATCTTCATTTTTGTCTCTTAAGCTCATGATTTTTTCTTGTAACTATTTTTTTCACGATTCTTGTGACATTGGAAAAATATTTGATAGCTCTTCACAACTATCTATGCACATTTTCTATATTTTTAATATATATAATAAATTATATAATTATTCAAGAAAAAATATGGAATAATATATATTTTTTGATTTACACAAATGATTGATTTTAAATTACATTATATAATGTGTATTGTATATAATAAAAATTACATTATATATAATATAATTATATATTATTGTATGTAATATTATATATGTTATTGTACATAATATTATATATGTTATTGTACATAATATTATATAGATTATATCTATAATAACAAGTATTAAATATAAATAAAAAATTATTATAATTATTAATTAATATATTTTATTTAATAAAAATTAAACTAATATATAAATATAACACAATATATAATATATGTTTTGTACAATACAAATTAAATTATATATAATATAATTATATTTATTATTACAATATTATATAGTACAATATGTTGGTTGATGCCACAGTTTTAATGGTCACTGGATAATCGGGCTCTAAGCACAAGTTTGATTTAGCAAGTTCCATGCTTGGGAATTTAGTAAGATCTCTAGATAAGAAGGAAATCTCAAATTAAAATCTTATCTAACCTTGAAAATGCATCTTAGGGGTCTTTAAAAGCTCACACCTCAATGGGAAAGGCATCTCAAAATGTAAGTCCCTAGTATATATCGCCAATGTGCAGAAGTGGCTACTTGGGGCAACTTTGTCCCCTATTCAACATAAACTCTTATGTGGGTGAGGAGGTAATTAAAAAGGTCATTGACTCTAGTATGTTCTTGAGTGCCCATATTGACGACAACGTACTATTGAACACCTTTTTGGAAAACTTTGTAATGGCGTTGTGGGTTGCGAAGTGGAAACAGCGAGCTATAAACATCATCGAGGCTCATCTGCAAGGTCAAACATTATAACTACAGTTGGGGCTTTCAATATGGATCTGAAGGTTGGGAGTCGTGTAGGTATTTTTGATATTGCCATTGTTTGCAAGAGCGAGAAAGCCAAGAAGGCCATCACGTTGTTCCATGAAGGTGTAGAAAGAGGCAATATGTACACCTTCAACTTCTACAAGTGAAATCTTGTTCCTTGAGTAGATCTCAAGAGCATTCAAATTTGTTGAAGGAATGTGCTTTCTTATTCATTAAAAGCCACTATAGGTTGGTTGATGGCTTTCATGCCTATATGCAGTGATATATTTAGTTCTTGAAGTAAATGAAATGGGTGCTACTCCTTGGTAGCAACTTATCTATCAAAAGAATAAAAAAAATTTATATAGTATAAATTAAATTAGCATATTAAACTAAATTAAATTATATATAATATAAATTGTATCATTACTATATATTTTATTTACATACGTAAATTATTAAATCTATTTTTAAAATAATATTATAACTTTATATTTATTATTATATATTGCATAGAAGAAGAGAGAAGGGAAGAATGAGATAGAGAGAAATATGAGAGAGAGGAAGAGATATATTGAGAGATAATGAGAAACATAGAGATAGATAGGGAGACAAAGAGATATAAAGAGAGAGATAGAGAGATAAAGATAAATGGATAGAGATATAGGGAGGATGATTGATATCTCTCTCCCTCCCCATCTCTCTATATGTTCGTTTATCTATATCATATAGTCACTCTTGCATTCTTACTTTTTAGAGGCGACCTCCCATCCTCAATTGATCAATTTCTTCAAACTATTGGTATTTATATCTTTAACTTGCAGTATTCTTTGTATTGGTTGAGTAGTAGAATTTGGGTCACTCATGTAAATTGATGTTTCGTTTGTATAGATTCAACTATCATTTTTTTTCCTTTATTTTCCATCTAATTAGTGTTTGAGCAGTGTTGTTGGGGTCACTTATGTATATTTTTATCTTCTTGGTCATGACCATCATCTTGATTTTAAAGGAGGTTCTTTAATTTTAGCACTATAGCAATGATCCTTTGACAATTATTTGCAACTTCTTCATACTTCAATGGTGTTCTTCATGTTCCTTCTCTTTAGAATATTATTTTTGGAGGCTTCTTAGTTCTTCATTTGTCTTTCCCTCTTTTGGAGAGGAGTATTTTCCATGATTTTTTATCTTTTGTCTTTGGTTAAATAAAATATTTTTCATTTGTACATGAGTACCTCATTAGGCTTAGTTTTTGAGACCCGTCTTTTACTTTTATGCAGTCATCATTTAGATTTTTTAGCTTCTCCCTAAGTTGTACTGAAGGTGTTGTTAGAGTTGAAGGTTGTTTACCTAATTAATTATTTATTTACTTAAATCTATTTTGACACTAGCTATCGAAGGAACATCCTCATGTGAGCTCTTGCTTTTGGGGGCTACGAACTCCATACTCCTAGCCTTCTTCATAGCCTCCTAAAGTGAAGGGGGATCAAAGGATTTTATCCATCCTCTCATAGGCTCCAATAGGCCCTCAATGAATAGCACCACCAATCGTCTCTCTGAAATATTGGGGACCATGACTGATAACCCCTAAAAGTCACCAATGTAAGTCTCCAAATTTCCAATCAACTTGAGTTGAGCCAAGTTTCTAAAGTATGATTCGGGATCCTTCTTATCAAAATGCTCAACCAACCTATGCACAAACTCCTGATAAGAGGTGATGCAATTATGCTACAATGTGACCATCCCATGATACCACCAATCATGAGTTGCTCCCTCCAAATGTAAGGTGGCATACTTGATTGCATTTGCTTCTGACATAGGGTGTAGGTTCAAGAAAGTGTCCAACTTGTGAACCCAAGCTTGTGTTGTACTCTTTCCACTTCCATCAAATGTTACAGAAACCATAGGCTTCCTCAATTAAATCAATCAAGCAATATTCAACAATTGGATGATTAGAAGCTTAGCCAACCCCTCTATTTATTATTTTTCTCCAATTCTTCAAGAAGCTTCTAGAATATTCTTTTAGTGACTTTATGATATAATATTTTATTAAATCACTTTATTAAATTAATTAAATATAAGGTCACCTTATATTATTGATTTATTTGATAACCTTATAAATAATTAATTTAATACCACTTTTTAATTTAATTAAAATAAAAAATTAGTCATCCTCATGAAATATCATTATTTTCCAGACAACTTAATTAATTAATTTAATTTAATTATTCTACCTCCAAAACAAGGACATTACATCCCTCATGGCAAAAGTCTTACAAATAAATGACCCAATCTCATATGAGCAAGCTAGAGGGAAGAAAGAATTGGAGCAAGCCATGAAAGAGGAATATGATGCATTACTAAAGAATAAAACTTGGGAACTTGTGCCCCTTCCCAAAGGTAAGAATGTTATTGGTTGCAAATAGGTTTACAAAACAAAATTCAAATATAATGGAGCCATAGAAAAATACAAAGCTAGATTGGTTGCTAAGGGATTTAATCAAAAGGAAGGTGTTGATTATGAAGAAACATTTGCTCTTTTCATCAAAATGAACATAGTTAGAATTATTCTTTCTTTGGCAACAAGTCTTGGATGGGATGTTCATCAAATGGATGTTAAAAATGTTTTCTTAAATGGAGATTTAGCTAAAGAAATATGCATGAATCAACCACCTAGTTTTGTAGATGAACAACATCCTCACCTTGTTTGCAGATTAAAGAAATCACTTTACAATCTAAAACAAGCACTGGAAGAGCATGGAATGAAAAGATAGACAAATACTTTCAACTTCATGGTTTTAAAAGGTGTAGATCTGATCCAAATCTTTATGTGAAGAAAGTTCAAGATGAGATTATTCTTGTTGCAGTTTATGTAGATGATTTACTCATTGTTAGACCGAATATTGGGATAATAAATGATTTAAAATAAAAACTTAAAAGGGAATTTCATATGAGTGATTTGGGAGAATTAAACTATTTTCTTGGTTTACAAGTTTGTAGACTACATGATGGACTATTCCTCTGCCAATCAAAATATGCTTTCGATATTTTAGAAAAATTTAACATGCTAGAATGCAAGCCAACTTCTACTTGCTTTCAGTATGGAATCAAGCTTACTAAATAGTGTACTTCCAAGAGGGTAGATGCTATTTTATATAGGAAACTTGTGGGCAGCTTGGTTTATCTAACTCATTCTAGACCAGAAATTTGTTTTGCAGTTAATCAAGCATCGAGATTTATGTAGGAACCTAAAGAAAGTCATTGGTTGGTTGCAAAAAGGATAATGTGGAATTTTCACGGAACACTACACTATGCCATCCACTATGGCCAGAAGTCCTCAATTTCTTTGGTTGGATTTACAAATTCAAATTGGGGAGGTGATATAGATGACATAAAATCTATTGTCGTTTATGTTTTTCAACTTGGATCAAGCCCTATTACATGGAGCAACAAAAATCAAACTACTACATCATTTTCTTCATGTGAAGTAGAATATAGAGTAACAAAAGAAGCAGGAAAGGAAGCAGTTTGGATTCAAAATCTTCTATTTGAGCTTGGTTTTTCCCAAAGTTTTGCTACTACTTTGTACTGTTGCAATCAAAGTACCATACAGGTTGCCAACAATCTAGTTTTTCATGCTAAAACAAAACATATTGAGTTTGATGTTCAATGTACATATGATATCTTGTTCAAGAAAATATTGTCTTGATCTACAATATTGTCCAAGTGAAGAACAAACAGCTGATGTATTTACTAAGAGTACATGATTGAAGCCAAATTCTTGAAATTGTGTAAAATGTTTGGTATGTTAGAGGTGAACACTAAGGGGGGATGGTAGTATAATGTTCTCCTCTCCTTTGTATCTTCCTCTCTTTTGTAATCTTCCCCTCTTCTTTGAACCTTGTTTGTAATATTCTATCCAATCTTAAGGGGGGATGTTAAGGAATAAGATGTTTCTAAAAGAACAAGAATCTTCTAGAAAAGTTACAAGATGTTTCTAGCAGAATTAGAATCTTCTAGAAGGGCTAGAACCTTCTAGAAACTAGAAGCTACTAGAAGTTGTTCAAGGAAAAAGAACATTCCAATTTTAGAGATATCTAGAACATTAGAAGTTTCTAGATCTTAGAGGCTTCAAATATAAATATGAGGTTGTCCATTGTGAACAACACTACTATTGAGGTAAGTTGTTGGATTGTATGTAAGCAAGTTAGATCAATATAATTTCTTTCAACCATTTCTCATTGTTTTATGCTATATTTTTTGCCATGTTTGTTGTTGTTATTTTATTATTTGGGCATGTTCTTACATCATTCACATGGTAGATTTTGGTGCCCAATTTGAGTTATTGGTTTTCGTACATGGTTTTGGGAACCACTTATGGATTTTTGGATTAACACTACCTAAAAATTAAATACTTGGGATAGAATCTAGTATGGTTTTTGTTGACAAGGTTATGCTACCAATCTTGCTCTAGAAGTTACAGGACCTCTTTCAACATTGAGATCTCTATTTATTGCATTTAATGTATTAATAATGTAATCGGAATTGTGCAATATTTTGTTGGATTTTTCTTGTAGAAGTCTTCCCAAAATATATTTTATGTATGATGTGTTGCTTTAATATCACTTAGCTGAAATCTTAAAGATTTCATAACCTAACGAAAATTACGTTTCTCATTAAATTACTAAGTTTTCCTTTCACAACTTTGTCATTTATTCAATATTGATTATAAAACAAGATATATTTAACCCATTCACTGATTGCCATATACACTTATAAGCATGTTTAACTAGCAAACAACCCCAACTCTGGTTGTTGCTCATCACATTTAATTAAAAACCTAGAGAGTGGTTTTATTCCCTTTCAACACTAGTGCTCCATTAGAACCACCCACTCGGTATGGGGGATTTTAACCTATTCATACCCAACGTTCACCATTGTGGAATGCATGATAGCTGCAGAGCTCAATGCTGCCACCCATGTTTTACGACCTTATTGAACGATATATACATTATATATATCCCCACAATGGAGTAGATACTGACATTTGCGGAAGAAGCGTCTTGTTCTGATATACACTGTTTGGTATTCTTGGATATTATATTTGCCACCTTTTAATATTTGCCAGATTCTCGTGCAATGTTTCTGAAACGTTCAAGAGTTGACATTTATAAAAACGTCTTTTTAAAATGAAATTAAAGCTGACCGTACCATTAAAATTTTCACAGAAAATTCAACCGCTTCGCAGGCTTATTGCTTTCTTAGATTCTTCAATTATATAATGATTTGAATAAGATATATGACGCGAATCTTAACGTAAATGATTGACTGTTCACAGGCCTGTGATTTATTATATCTTTTCTGTCTCCAAATTATATGTCAATCAAATTTTGGATCATCATTCTTACGTCCTTCTTGTCTGTCTTCTTCCACAGTAGAGCAGTTATATTATCCTTCTTAGGCAATTCTAAATTATTTTCCCATTAAATGATGGGAAAAACTAATGATTTCAAATAGTAGTTGTCTTCTCACAACGGACAAGAAGATTTCTCTGACATTTAACAGAGAAATTACGAACTACACATGCATGCATTTATTCAATAAAAATCGGAAGTCTCGTATGCTTGCCTGTCAAGTAAGTGTTTATCTTTATCAAATTCCATTCCCCCAAAATTTGGCATAGTCTGAATCAATTTATTATTATTTTAAAGCAGTAATATAGAAATCTACATTGTTGGGATTCAAGCCAAATGAAGAGGTCCTGTGATTTTGTATCATTTTAAGGGATTTGGTCGGTTTTGGGGTATCATTTATTTGTATTCTTTTTACTTAAACATTTTTTAGTTCTTGCCTGTGGCATGAATACTATTGCAATGTTGGGTTGTTAATGTGTGATAAATGTGTACATAATCAGTCAATTAGAATATCTGTTTTCTAAAACTAAATTGTATTGAATAATTTGACATATGCAAACCCATTTTCAATTATTAATATTATAAATAAATAAATAAATTCATTGTTATTGGGAAAAAAAATTGGTCTCGCATTTCAATGTATAATAAGATTGTTTTGTTTGACACATGTATTATGCATTGTGCATATGGGCACACCCTTAGTTGATATTACGTGAGAATGGTCAATACTACATGACAACTTGTTCAAATGTTGAAACATTGGACATGCTTCTTAGTTGCTTGTGATTATACCATGGCTATTGATCTTGTGGAGATCATCAAAAGCCATTGATCTACAAGACAAATGCAAGGTAAATAGGATTTATGACCATGAGTAGTGCGAAATGCATGGTGTCTTGTTTCATGATTTTTCTTAGATAATCAACAAATAATGGCAAATGCAATTGTATAGGTGGGTTCTTGTGACTAGTGGTGTTGTGTATGTGTCTGATAGGTATTCAAAAGATTTTGGTGGTCAGTTGTAATGTATATATATTTTTCTTATATTTTCATTTTACACAACATTGTTAACGACTTGTTTGTTTGAGAGCCTTTGTGTCCAACAACTATCCTTTATTTTCACGAAGATTGATAGAAATCATCCAAGATGATGCTGATTTTTTTCATTTATTGCTCTGGACTTATACATGATTTTGTAATTATTGTCAATTTTATTGAACCTACTTCTAGTCTTACCAATTTAAATTGGGTTTTATTTTTTTTTAATTTTAGATTGTTTATTCTAACATAAGCATGCACATCATAGAAACATTGTGTTTGATTTTGTAATGTTAAAAGACAAGAAAATATGATGTCCTATTTGTAATGGAAACTTGTAATAGATGATGATATAACTTCTTAGCCTCAAGAAATTTATTTTTGAGCATTAATACTTTTTTTCTTGATCCTTTTTATCTCCCCCTTCTTACATATAGGCAACAACTCTACTTTAATTTTAATTATCTCTGCGCATACTAATAGCTAGAGAGAGTTTTACTTAAAGGTTACAAAACAATTTATCAAAACATAAAGAACTCTTATTAACCAAAATAGATAGTAAAAACGAGAAATGTCTTTCTTGTTTCTTTTGAATCATTATTGACTACTCTACAATAAATTCTTCCAAATTTCCCCTTTCTTTTCTAGATTTTATTTCACTAGTTACTATAACAAGAACTTTTGTAGAATCCACAAAGCATTTATAAATAAATTTTCCTTTTTCTTTCTTTTATCGCCCAAAAACTTTAATAAATACCAAATGCTCAAAGTTTGAATACTTATGCCAACCATGGAAGACTAGCTTTGTTTTCTTATGCTCATTTTCTTAAAGAATGTCTATAGATTTACTTTATAGGACATCCAACTTATATAAATTAAATTAGGAATTAGGTGAATGAATCATTCAATTGTGATTTGTGTTAATAGAATAAATTTGATTGCATAATTTTTTGTTTATATATATTATTATAAAGAAAATTAAAAATTAATGTTTCGCATAAATTATTTAGATAAATTAATTAAATGTAATCAATTAATATACATTATAGTAGAATTGAAATCAATAAATGAACTAAATTAAATGTAAAAATTAAATAAATGAAAGAGGGATTATGTTCTACAATAGATGATAGAAAAATGAAGCTAAAGTTATTTCAAATCAATTCACTATTATCATAAAATTATCTACATAAGTCTAATCATTGTTTTAGAGTTTGATCTAGCAAAAATAACATAAAATGATCCTTAGCCCCCTAAGTTCAATCCAAAACTCCATGAACCTATACACTCCTAATATTACTCACCATTATTGTGTGGGGATCATCGATGGGTATGGACATGTGTGTTATACACATTTCACCAAATTGAGCTAATAGATCAACCATACTCACATGATAAAAATAAGTGGAGGGGCAAAGAATTCAAAGAATCAATCTCTTTATATGGAAGAAGTGTCTTGTGAGTGGTAATGATATTGATTTATGTTGTGACCACTCCTATGGGATTGTTATCCTCATGAACGAATTTTTTTCTACAAATAGTAGATTTGGATCCTAATGATGGAGATCACAAGGTGTAATCCAAAATTTTGATGTAAAAATCTCTAACACAATCTAATCTAGAAACAACAATGATCGACATTATGGATTATGGAAATTTGATATAATTAAATAATAGTATTGTTAAGGTGTATCAATTGCATTTGAGTACAATGATTCAATTCATATAGTGTAAAGCTCTTGATGACCATTTTTAAGGGTGATTTTTACACATGTATAGTTTATATCTTAAGAAGGCTTCTTGAATTTCCAATTCAATGGCCAACCTACATTTATTTCTTTCTTGATTATCTTTAAAGTTGTTTCTAGTAGTAATAAGAAGATTTGATTAGTCTCTTGGTTTTTTCTATGTTTCCTCTGTGTGTAAACTAATCTCACTCCTAGTGCATATATAAATTTTAAATTCCAAAGTGTATCAATGATAGTGAAGATTGAGTAGGTGAAAGTTTCCATAGTGACTTAAATATGTAAGAAAATTTGAATTCATTTGCAAGTTGATTACTTGTACCTATCTATGTTGAGTTTTTATGTTTGTTTTGATCATTTTGTTCTTGGATAATGTTTTTCAACTCGGCTCAAATGTGAAAGGACCTAGATGTCATGATTGTTTGATTTTGTTTTTGGTTGATTATTATACTGTTAAATGAATTTAATAGCCAAAAGATTATAAATTACACTAAGTACAAAGATGACAATGCTAAAGAAAAGAAATTAAATCTAATCTATGTTATAATTGTGAATAACACAAGACGCAAAATCAACCAATGAACAAAGACACGTTCCACACGAGATCTACAAAACAAAGATTTGTTATTCCTCAACAAGAAAAACTTATAGAATGAAAAGCTCCCATGAATCTCTAGAGAGGGAAAGATAATAGAAAGAGGGTTGAATTATTTATAGGAGCAACCCCAAATGATAAAGAGATTAGATCATAACAAGTGTTAGCATCACATACAATGAGACAAATTGATCTAATAATAGCTCTCTAGTTAATAGAAAAAATCACTCCTAAGTTTAGCTTAAGTGCACGAGAATAAATTAGCTTAATAATGAATTAAATATTAATTAATTATTAGCTAATGCAAGATTACTCTAACACCCCCATTAAGATGAACTTAGGGAGTAGCTAAAAACCCTAAAAACCTAATGCATAAAAAGAAAAGAATGAATAACGGGTCCCAACAAACAAGGCCTGATGAGGTACCCATGGACAAAAAATGTAATCTCTCACAACTTGAGAAAAGGAGAAAACCTCATGGGAAAACCTCCTCTCCAAAAGAGAGAAAGGAGATTGAAGGACTAAAAAGACTCCAAAACAATGTCCCAAATAGAATAGGAACATGAAGAGCATCATTGAAGCATGAAGAAGTTGTAGATGACTGTTAAAATATGACTATTATAGTGTTGAAATGAAGAACCTTCTCTAAAATAGATAATGATTAGGATCAAGAAGACAAGAATCTTCATGAGTGCCCCCAACAACACTACTCAAATTAGAAATGGAAAACAAAGGAAAACATTTGGAGCTCAAAGATGCAAATGGCAAATGAATCTGCATGAGTGACCCCAATGACACTACTTTATTAGAGTTATCATGCATTAGCTAATAATTAATTACTCTTTAATTGATTATTATTCTAATTTATTCTTATGCACTTAAGCTAAAATTAAGAGTTCTTTTATGCTTTATTAGTTGAGCTAATATTAGATCATTATGTCTCATCTCATGTGATGTTGACACTTGTCATGATCTGATCCCATTCTCATTTAGGGTTTTTCTCTTATAAGCACTCAACACTCATTGTAATTATCTCTCAAGCTTTCATATCTTTTTTATAATCTCTTGCTTCAGTAGCTTTTTCTTGTTGAGGAATGTTGCATATATTGTTTTCAAATCTCTTGTGCAGAAGGTGTATTTGTTTGTCATTTGATCTTGTGGCTCGTGGTTTTGTGCTTGTTTCACAATTCTAACATGGTATTAGAGCCTCGATTCAGCAAGTACCCCTTCTTGATTTTTGAGATTTTTTTTCTTCAATGAGGGTTATAGGCTTCATATCTGAATCCCTTTTGCTTTTTTTGCAAATTTTGGAGGCACGGGTGTTTTTTGTGTATTTTTGCATGAAACAAACCTTGTCATTAAATTTAGAGTTGTTGAGAAAGTCATATTTTCCTTTTTTTGCCTGATTTGGGTTCCTAACATCATATATGTGAGGGTTTGAAGTGGTTGTTTTTTTTCCAAATCTGAAGGGTAACTGCAATTTTGGTGTATTTTGGTGCAAAAAGGACTTCACTGTTGCTTTCAAGAGGCCAATTCCAAGAATTTTGATTATAAATTTGTCCAATTTTTCCACTGAGTGTTTCTAAGGCAAATCTATTTTACTCCAAGGGTTGTACAGCCTTCGTACAAGCCCCAAGGCATGAAAAATTAAAGAAAGGTTAAAAATAAATTCAGGGTGGATTTTAAAAAAAATATTAACAAAGAATAAAATATTTTTTAAAAGTTCTTTTTCATTGAAAAAGTAGGGTGCAATTTATTCATGTGTGTAGGGTACTATGCATATAGCACCCTAGCATGCGTCAGCACTGCCACAGTACAGTGGAAACCATACTTAATGGTCATTTTTATAAATTTTTCTGGAAACTATCAAAATCCAGGTGGCAAAGAAACTTTCCGATGAGTTTTTCCTGGGGGACTCAGTGAATATTTTGGTCAAGTCAACAAATATTCTATCGACTAATCTTTCACAGGGGGATCAGAATTTTTTTGGTGATAGGGAATATTCCCTAGAATGTTCTACTGATATCAACATGACATCATGCTAAATCAGCAATACGAACTTCTACATCACCCTCTTTGACCCCTCTTTGGCCTCCAAGGAGCTATTTTTTCATTTCACCATAACTTTTGCGTACGATGTCGGATTTTGACAAATGAGATATTGTTAGAAAGCTTGTTTTTCCAACTTTCCATTGATGTGGATTTGATCACCTATTTTTTCTTTTGGTACATTCTACAGCCTATTGAAGTCATAGGTATTGTTTTCAGTCCCGAGCTTGTAACTTTTGACCAGTTTCTCTGAACATTTTCTATGATTCTAGCGGCGTTGGAACCGTCTTTTAGACCTCTTCAGTTCTAACCATGCATTTTTTCTAGATTTCTTTTTAGGTAAATTTTATTCAAATTTTTGTGTTTTTGCACTCTGGTGAATTACTTGGACATTTTAGCTTGTAAGAACTTGTCATTTGTGTGGGATGACTCGTTTTTGGTTGTTTTATATGTATTTTTAATATTTTGTCCTATTTTGGCATTATAGACATTTTTTTCATGCACACTCTCTTTTTTAGATGCACTAAGATAAAGAGCCATTCTAGTGTATACTTTTTTGGGATTTTGCACATCCTGTTGTGCCTATTGTATTCTCACTCTCATATAAAGTGTCATGGGGGGGTAATGTTTTCCTTTGGTTTGCCATCATACCTTTGTCAAGTGAGTGTTCCTTCCACAAAAGTAGTGAGTCCTAGTGATTCTTGCCCCATGCGTGTGTGCCTTAGTTTGCACACCCTTTTATTTGTAGGTTGTTTCTCCTACATGCACTTCTTGGTTCCACACAATTTCAATGTTCCTATCATGGATCTCCATTTTTTAGCACTTTGGGGGGTTCTATTATTGGTGCTAATGCTTCCTTGGGTTCACGTTCGAGTGAGCTATATATTTAGTACTTGTTCCTATGTACTTTCGGACGCAATGACTGCATTTTGGTGAGATGGATCAATTACCATATGGACACTCTTGCATTCTTTTTTTTTGGGAGGTGACCTTCCATTTTCACTTGATCAGTTCTTTAGACTTTTGGTACTTTTCCCATCTGTATCTTTGGGTTTCAGGTGTTTTCCTTTGTTTTCCATCTAATTTGAGTAGTTTTGTTGGGGGAACTCATATATATTATCGTCTTCTTGATCTTGATCATAATCTATTTTAGAGGAGGTTCTTCATTTTCAACACCATATTAGTTATCTTCAATAGCATTCTACAACTTTGTGCTTCTATGATGTTCTACATGTTCTTTTTCAAGACATTTTCTTGGTTGGAGGCTTCTTCAGTCCTTCACCAACTCTTGTTTGGAGGCTTCTTCAATCCTTCACTTCTATTTCTCTCTTTTGGAGAGGAGTTTTCTCCCACTGTGGTTTTCTCCTTTTCTCCAGTTTTGAGAGATCTTTTGTTTGTGCATGGGTACCTCACCAGGCCTTGTTTGTTGGGACCCATCATGCATTCTTTTTTAGGGTTTTTAGCTACTCCCTAAGTTCATCTTAAGGGGGGGTGTTATATTTATCATGCATTAGCTAATAATTAATTACTCTTTAACTGATTATTAGTCTAAATTATTCTCATGCACTTAAGCTAAACTTAGGAGTGATTTTATGCTTTATTAGTTGAGCTAATAGTAGATCATTTTATCTCATCTCATGTGATGTTGACACTTGTCATGATCTGATCCCATCCTCATTTAGGGTTTTTCTCTTATAAGCACTCAACACTCATTGTAATTATCTCTCGAGCTTTCATATCTTTTTGATAGTCTCTTACTTTTGTAGCTTTTTCTTGTTGAAGAATATTGCATATATTATTTGTAGATATCTTGCATGGAAGGTGTATTTATTTGTTGTTTGATCCTATGGCTCATGGTTTTGTGCTTGCTTCACAATTCTAACATACTGAACATGCAAGATGCAAGTCAAAAATACAAGTGCCAATAGTCTAGAAAGAATAGTGATTAAATAAAAATAGGTCACCTCCAAAAATAGGAATTCATGAGTGTACATATGGTAAATGCTCCATATCACTAAAATGCATGGGTAACCATCCTTTGCATCTTCCTAATACATAGGAACAAGAATTAGATACATATAACATTCCAAAAATGAAAATAAGGATGCATTAGCACCAATAGTAGAGACCCCCCATAATGTGAAAAGGGAGAGCCAAGGAGAGCACACTAAAATAGTGTGAAACAAAGAAGTACATATAGGATAACAAAGAATGTGTAAACATGCAATTGAAATTACTTGCAAATAAAAAGTGTGTGCAAACTAGGGCGCACACATGAGGCAATAATTGTTGGGATTCAATGTTTTCGTTAAAGGAACACTCACTTGAGAAAGGTTTGATGGAAAAACAAAGACACTCACAACCCACCCATGGTACTTTATATCATAGTGCAAGTATAAAAGACACAAAAATGTGTAAAATCCCCAAAAAGTATATGTACTAGAATGGCAGTTATCTTAGAGTGTCTATTTAAAAGAGAAATTACATGCAAAAGATGTCTACAATGCCCAAAATAGGAAAAAATGTTGGAAATACATATTGTTGGTTTGAATAAATGTCTTGTACCTAGCTAATCCATTCACTAGGTAATTAGGGGACATATTCACAAGTTAAGTTTACTTAGGATATAATATTCTTCTAGAAGTCTTATCTAGAACTTATCTTATCTATACATCATTTCCTAGGTAGTTAGTTAGTTGTCACATGTTATAGGATTAAGACACATGTCATAATCCTGTTGCATTTTATCTCTCACCTTGCCTAAATAAGTAAGGCATCATATGTACATTGTCATATTCAATTTGGCATTCTTGCATCCTTAATGATAGCATGATATTTTTGCCATTTCTCTCTTGTGGAAGTTGTTTTGTCTTGCAGGTGATCCTAGGATGTTTGAGGAGTTCATCATAAACTTTGACACATATAGAACAACTAAAAAAGTTTATCTCACATAAACAATAAGTTTCCAAGAGCTAAAACATCTAAGTAATTCACCAAAATGTGAAAACATAAAAAAAAATTAAATAAAATGTACTTGTATAAAAATCAGGAAAAAGTGCATGGATGGTTGTGAGGAGCTCTCAAAGACAAACACAATGCCACTAGAATCATGAAAAATGGAGAAACATGTCAAAATTTATAAGCTCAAAAGTGAAAACAACACCTCTGACTTTGACAATTTGTAGAATGCATCAACAACAAAAATTGCAAAAAAATTCAGCACCATTGGATAGTGCTCAGAACTAGATTTTCGATATCTCATTTTCCAAATTTTGAAATTGTATGCCCAAGTTATGGCCAAAAGAAAAAACTACTCTTTTAGGGCCAACGGAGGCTTGAAGGGGGCCTTTCCTTGCAGTTGTACCACTGACCTCAACGAAATATTCATGGGGAATATTCCCATGTCATCACCAAAAAAAAAATATTAGCTACAAAAGCAAAAATCAGCGGCATATACCTCTGGACAAAATATTCCATCGACCCTGGCGAGAAAGGTTGGTGGTAGAAAAAATTTCAGCCATCAAACGATCTACAAAGGCAACCCTTGGCAGACTAGAATTTTTTGAGTGGCAAGAGCCCAGCAGTGACCATTACTTGCAAGGTCGTTGGGGGCTCTACCCTTGGGAGCCGCTCCTTGAATAACATGCTACTTTTTGCACTTTTTATTTTACTTTATTTTTGAAAAACACATACGAATAGGCCAGGTCCCTATACAAAAAAAATCCTCAAAAGCTCCCAATGTCAAAATTGGGAAAATTTATAGTTAAATTTCATCAAATCGGCCTCCAAAATGCAATGGTGAGGTCCTTTTTGTGCCAAAATGCACCAAAAAATTGCCCAACTCCAAAAATTGCAAAAAATTAACAGAGATTCCATATTTGAAGCCTATAACCCTAGTTGAATAAAACCCTCATAAATTGAGAAGGGGTTCACTGAATCTGCACTTTGATACCATGTTAGAATTGTGAATAACACAAGGTGTGGGATCAAACAACAAACAAAGACACCTCACATGCAAGAGATCTACAAAACAAACATTTGTCATTCCTCAACAAGAAAAATTTATAGAATGAAAAGCTTCCATGAATCTCTAGAGAGGGAGAGATAATACAAAGAGGGTTGAGTGCTTTGGAGGAGCAACCATAATTGATAAAGGGAATCATGAAAAGTGTTAGCATCACATGTGATGAGACAGAATGATCTAATAATAACTCTCTAGTTAGCATAAAAAGCACTCCTATGTTTAACTTAAGTGCATGAGAATAGATTAGCCTAATAATCAATTAAAGATTAATTAATTATTAGCTAATACATGATTACTCTAACAATATATATTATTTTTTCTTTTCAATGTGTATATAAATAGCAATTAATCTAATATTAAGTACTAAAATTAATATTATTGTAATTAAATCTTTTTTTCTTCTTTTATATTTATGATTCATTACATGAATATGAATGAATCAAACTAATTATGAGAATGATTTCAACACTAAAATTAGAAACTATTTATTGGAAAATGGTCAGTGCTCCCCTCAGGATTTGTGACATGGACTAACCGCCTCTTGTGGATTTGTTAACTCTGGTGATTGTATCGGGCATTAACAAGTTGACCTTTTGGTGCAACAACAACTGTGGGGCCAACAATTGGTATCAAAGCCAAAGGTGTCGGGTTTGAATCCCCTCGGCTTGCGTTGAGGGGGAAATTTTTGGCAAATGGTTAGTGCTCCCCTTAGGATTCATGACATGGACTAATGACCTCTCGTAGATCCATTAACTCTGGTGGTTGTATCAGGAATTAATAGGTCGACCTTTTGGTGCAATGGCAACCATGAGGCCAACACTATTCTCTTTTATTTTTACTATTTAAAAGTACAATTTGAACAATGATTTCAAAAATAGATTATCAATTAAATTACTTAGATCTCTTTTTATCTCTTCTTGTCCAATAGTCTTTTTACAAAATAAGAAAATATACTATAACTTTTTTTATTTTAAATGATATTAAAAACAAAATGCCTATGTTTCTTCATTTTTTCTTTCTTGTTGATTTGATTGGCTTGATAGTTATTTTCTTAAAGTTTAAGACTTATTTGTTGATTTTCCATACTTAGTTTTGTTGAATTTTGAAAGATGAATACTACTATTTTTTTTAAAAGATTTGTAATAAAATAATTTAATCTTAATCTAAATTACCTAGAAATCTACATAAAATTTTGAGCTTGTGATAAAAAGTTGCATACCCTAAATGGGTAAGTGCACAAAGATGGGGAACCAAAAGGGGTCTTAAGTGGCCACTTTTCTCTAAAATCAAGAAATATTGACCTTGGATGAGAAATTGAATATAGTTACACTCAAAATTTGAAGATGCAATGAAAACAAGAGTTGTAGTGCTCCAAATCTACTTTCTAAATTACTATTTTTTTTAAATGGTAGAGATTAAGGGGCTCAAAAAGGGGGGCCACACAAAGTGGTCTTTTTTTTTTTTTTTAAATAACATAGCATCTAGTGTGGCCCCCCTAAAATGTTAACTTTTTATAGTATTTTGAAAATCACTTCGGTGAGGGGTTCATCCCATAGTGTGATGGTTAAGTGGTGACATTGTTGTTATGGCCACAAGGGTTCAAGTATTCATTGGGCTATTGTGATCATAGGCACTATTCCTTCAATGATCTAATGTGCTCACAAGCTTGACCATAGCGTTGAGGTTGTTGATGGCATTCATGTCTGAGGCCCATTCCCTCGCTAGGCTAGTGTGCTCATGGGCCCTATGCCCTTGCTAGGATATTGTGCTTGTGGGAGTGGAATGTTACTTGTGTTCATGTAGGGGAGGAGGTCCCCCATTTTTGGCCTCCATTCTAGCTTAGGCCAAGCTAAAAATTATTGATGTTACCGATTAAAAAAATCACTTTAATGAGAAATTAGCTAATTCCATGTAGTTTATGCTTGATTTTTTTCTAATTTTTTAATGAATATATGATTTTTAACTGATTTTTAAAGTAGACACATCTTGAAAAACAAAAAAATGAGTGTGCTCCCCTTAAAATTTTTAAAAACTGATCAAAATAATAGTTTTTTTTAATATGTGTAGAATGGATTCTAATTTCTAAAAATGTAATTTATTTGAAATTTTGATGAATGGTTAAAAAATAAAGTCAAAAATACCACATGCATTGATTTTTGACAAAAAATGGATACACTAAGAAAAGAAATCAAAGATGAAAACCTTAACATATTCAAAATGTGAAAAAAATTATATGGTTAGATAGCTAAGAGAGAGCTTATCATTATCATGGTATTTTCTAACTTGACATTGAAACACGTGCAAACCTAATGGGGACCATGCTCAAGATTATAATTAAAGGGTGGTGAGTTGTAGCAAGCATTCTTCATTCATCATTTCCTTCCTTTTTCACTATCTTTAGATATCAAGGTTTAATTACCAAACTTGGGGTTTGACAAAGGAAAACCCCCATACAAACAAAATATTTGTTCTTCTTTGTGTATGTGCATATTACAGGTTGAAGAGATCTTAAAGAAGCAATTTTGCATTATTTCACAAGTTGTCATCACTATTGCCAAAGCCATGGAAACAAATTTGTAGAATTTATTTTTGACTTTCTAATAGTGGGACCTGTGTCAAACGAAAGCTCAAATATTGTACCAAAGGACCCCAAAAGTTGGTTTAAACCCCTATACAAATACCCATTCACCCATGGGTGAATTAGTCCTTGTAGGCACCTTAAAACCAATTTTTTTTAGCAGGTTTGGTTTCCTCTACACTTTCCAAATCCATTGGTAAATTGTTGTTTCCATTAACCAGTCTTCGGGATATTGTATTTTTAATATTAGGGAATATAAGATAATTAGTTTAATCATTCCAAAATATTTCTAATCAATTCCAATCTCTCCAATAGATGTAGATCTAGGTCTGATTGGCTCACTTTCAGGGATACAAGTCAATTATTTAACCTTGTGATCTACATCCTAATAAAATTTAGGTAAAGAAACCATTAAATCCTAGGTTCTTTGCATTAAGGACCTAGGATCACCTTTTCTATGTTTCAATATTGCATTGAAATTTTCTTCTCTTTCTTTTTTCCTTTCTCTTTCTCTTTCTTCTTGTCATTTAGCATTTACTTTCTTATACTTTAAGTTATATTTCATGTATACATTTTCAATATTTTTGAGTGGTTTCAGATCTCTAGGAATTATAATGCATTTTTGAGTGGTTTCAGATCTCTAGGAATTATAATGCAAATTATAGCTTTTGGAAGATCTTATAATTTTTTAGACAGTCAAATTTCAATAATCAACAAGTTGTATCATATTTCTCTCTCTCTCTCTCTCTCTCTCTCTCTCTCTCTCTCTCTCTCTCTCTCTCTCTCTCTCTCTCTCTCCTCCCTCCCTCCTTCCCCCTCTCCTCCTCCCTCCCTCCTTCCTCTCCAATTCTCTCTATCTCTCCCTCCCTCCCTCCTCTCTCACCTCTCCATCACTCCCTCCTTCCCTCTCTTCTCTTTATCTCCCCTCTCCCTCCATTACTCCCTACCTCTCTCTATTTATCTCTATCTCACCTCCCTCTCTCCTTCCCTCTCTCTACCTACCTCTCCATCCACCATTCCCTATAAATCCATCTCTACACCTCTCTCTCTCTCTCTCTACCTACCGCTCCCTCCATCATTCCCTATCACTATCTCTCTCTCTACACCTCTCTATCTCACTTTTATCTCCCTCTCTACTTTCTACCTCTCCTCTCCATCCATCTACCTACCTCTCCCTCCCTCTCTCTCTACACCTCTCCCTCCCTCCCTCCTACCTCTCTCTATATACTTAACTTTATCTCCCCTCTCCCTCTCTCTACCTACCTCTCCCTCCATCACTCCCTTCCACTCCCTCTCTCTCTACACTTCTCTATCTAACTTTTTCTCCCTCCCTACCTCATTCCCTCTCTACTCTCTAAATCTCCTCAATCTCCCCCTCTCTCTCTCTCACCTCTCTCTCCATTCCTCCCTCCCTCCATCACTCCCTACCTCTCTCTCTCTCTACACCTCTATCTTCCTTCCTACTTCTCCCTCCTTCCCTCTCTACTTCTCTTTATCTCCCCTCTACCTACACCTCTCTCTCTCTCTCTACCTCTCCCTCTATCCCCCTTCTTTCTATCTCTCCTCTCCATCTCTCTGCCTACTTCTCCCTCCCTCCCTCTCTCCCCCCTCTATCTCTAAGAGAGAGGGATGGATGGAGAGTTAGGGAGATAGAGAGAGAGATAGATAGAGTAGAGAGGGAAGGAGAGAGTGAGAGAGTGAGAGAGAAATATGAGGAGGGAGGGAGAGATGGAGGAAGAGAGAGCGACGGACAGGTATGAAGAGAGAGAGGGAGAGAGAGAGAGAGGGAGAGGTAGGTAGAGAGAGAGGTGATACAAAGATGAGTAGAGAGTAAAGGAGGGTGAGAGAGAGAATGAGAGAGAGATAGAGGGGAGGGAGGGAGGGAGAGGTAGGGAGGGAGAGAGAGGTGAGATAGATAGAAGTAGATAGAGGGAAGGAGGAATAGAGGGAGATTTAGGGAGAGAGGTGAGAGAGAGCGATAGAGAGAGAGGAAGGGAGGGAGATAGAGAGAAGTAGAGAGGGAAGGAGGGGGAGGGGGGAGAAATGAGATAGAGGGAGAAAGAGAGGTGATACAGAGAGAAAAGCAAAGGGAAGGAGGGAGGGAGCGATATAGATGGAGATAGAGATGGGGAGAAGTAGATAGGGAAGGAGAGAGAGAGGAGGGAAATATGCAAGGAGAAGTAGGGAGGGAGGGAGAGGTGAGATAGATAGAAGTAGAGAGGGGGGAGATAGAGGGGAGGAGAGGAGAGGGAGAGGGAGAGGGAGACAGACAGACAGACAAATAGAGACAAAGATAGAGAGAGACAGAGACAGAGATAGAGAGAGAATGACAAAGAGAGAATGGTGAGATAGAGAGTAGAGAGGAAGAAGAGAGAGAGAGAGAGAGAGAGAGAGAGAGAGAGAGAGAGAGAGAGAGAGAGAGAGAGAGAGAGAGAGATGTGATATAGAGAGAGAAATATGTGATATATATATAGAGAGAGAGAGAGATATGTGATATAGAGAGAAGCAGGGAGGGAAGGAGGAAGGTGGGGAGATTGAGAAAGAGGGGGAGAGAGAGAGAGGGAAGGAGGAAGGGAGAGGTTGTGAGACATAGCTAGTATTATTCTAGAGATTTTGATTTGACTTTATATAATTTGGTGTTTTGGACACGATTGATGATGAGGTTTTGATTTAGGAATATTATTATGGATTATGGACATAAAAGTTTACATACATGCTTAGATATTTATTTGCTTGCAAATGAAATAATATGCCCATTTAATTAAATGACTCGATTAAGAAGTATTATGACTATATGTTTGATTTCCACAAAAATAATTTTTTTTATGATATATTTTATAATTATACGATGTTAAAAAAATTAATGTTTAAATTATTGTTTCAGCTATAGTTTCCAAATTGTGCTAATGTTTCCTTTGAGATGTTTCAGGTGGACAATCCTGGTTCCTTAAGAATTGGAGACAAAATCCAAATGTTAAATGTTTATTAATGGTTTTAATTTTTATTTGAGTGTATTTTGATTTTCTTGCCTGTTTATTATGGGAGGTGTTTTTATTTAATTATCTTTTTATTTTATTTTAAAGAGGGAATTAGAATGGTTGGGAGGTGAAGAGGAAAAGTGAGTGTTGTGGATTGTATTATTTCTTCATTTTCTATTTATTAATTTTTTTCTTGAGAGGAAAGGGGAGAAATGGCTAGAATGAATTGGTTGTAAGATGGAATTGGTTGGGAAAAAGACTCTAGAACTTGGATAGGTTGTTTGGGCTGATCCTAACTTGGACAATCAAGGTATGCTTGAATTGTATTGGTAAATTTTGTGTTGTTATTGAATTTTTGATAGATGGTTGGAAAAATTATTGTTGTAATTTTTTTGTGTGGTGTCATGTTAAGTATTAGAGTGGTTTGGGCACATACATAAGGAGCAAATCTTGCTTGAGGGCTGCGAACCTCCTTCGGTTGGGGTTGAGGAGGGTGCAGAGCCTCTCTTAGGGGTTTTGATCAAATATGAATTGTATGGTGTGGTGAATGATAACAAAGAGCTATGAACAACATATTGGATTATTGTATGAAGGGAGGTGAGTTGGATATTGGAAGGTTTTGTATGGAGGTGGTTGTGTCGAAAGGATGGTGGTGGTTGTGTGTGGAGAATTGGGTGGATGGTGGTGGTTGTGTGTTGAAAATGAAGTTGAATGTTGAAAATTGTGAATAAATGTTGGTTCCCCAAGTGGGAAGGGAATCCCCCTTCTCCCCCTTTACAAGAGTATCATAATCGGATTCTTTGTGTGTGAGTCAATTTTTATGTTTTTTTTAAATTTAATCTATGTTGAGAATTTGGATTCTGTCTCCCACTCAGGGGTGGACTTATTAGTCCTATGGCTAGGATGAGAGCAGGACTAAGCTGCTCTATTCAATGTTTGCAGGGTTATATAGTGTCATCTGGATTTGTTGAAGAAGGTTTGATTTCTGAGTGAATTATTGTATTGTTGATACATACAGAATTGTAGATTGAAAAGTGTCTCTGTCGAATCTTAGAAAATACCAACAAATATTGTTCCTTACATTTCATGTTTTTAATTTGTGAAATATTTGCATAGATACTGCACTAAATTTTATGTAACAATGATGCATTGTATAAATAATGTATTTGATTTGTGATGTATTAAATAACATTGGTTTTAGTCATTCTTTGTTAACATTAATATTTTCTTTTTATTCATTTTTGTAAACTTATCTATTGAATATCATTGGAAGAATCTAACTTGGAAATAAAATTCTTGTTCCAGTTGTTACAAACAAGTCTCCAACCTTATATCCATATCAATAAGGAAATTTGAAATTAAGAGTAGTTGAATACCTTTATTTATTTTATTAATTTCCTCTAAATTTAGTTATAATTTAATTATAATTTATTAGCTCATTCTAGAGTGGGAATTATAAAGGTAGAGATGGAGAGACAGAGAGAGAGAGTTAGAGAGAAGTAGATAGGGAAGGAGAGAGAGGGGGAGGAGGGAGGGGGAGAAAGAGATGAGATAGACAAAAGTAGAGAGGGAAGGAGAGAGATAGAGGGGAGGTAGAAGGAGAGAGGGAGAAGTAGGGAGGGAAAGAGGTGAGATAGATAGAAGTAGAGAGAGAAGAAGAGAGGGAGGGAGGGAGGGAGGGAGAGAGGGGGAGGAGAGAGTGAGAGAGAATGATGGGAGAGAAAGAGAGGGAAGTAGAGAGGGGAGGAAGGTGGAGAGATTGAGAGATAGGGAAGGAGGGAGGGAGAGAGAAAGAGGTGTAGAGGGATAGGTTAGATAGAGAGAATTAGAGAGGGAAGGTGGGTGGGGGAGAGAGAGAGAGAGAGAGAGATGGGGGAGATAGAGAAAATTATAGATGGAAGAAGGGAAGGAGGGAGGGAGAGATGCAAGATAGAAATAATGAGAGATAGAGAGATGTAGAGAGGGAAGGGTGGAGGGATGGAGCATGGGAGAGAGGGAGTAGAGGGGGGAGAGAGGGAGAGGGGGGAGGGAGAGAGAGAGATAGAAAGATAGAGTTGATAGAGAGAAGGATAGATAGGTAGATATGTAGTTCTTGAGCTCAAGGGAGAGAGACTCAAATAAGGGGATGGAAATAGTGAGAGAGAGAAAGATGGGTCTAGAGAGTAAGGGATACACAATGAGTGAGATAGAGAGAGATATAATGATGATAAAACTTGTTGATTACTGAAATTGGACCTCTTGATTATTGAAATTTGACATACTGATTGTACTAAAATTTGACTATCTAAAAAATTATAAGATCTTCCAAAAACTAGAATTTGCATTATAATTCCTAGGGATCCGAAACCACTCTCAAACATCCTTAAACTATATACATGAAATATATAGTTTCTTTGAACGACAAGGAGAAAGAAAAAAATAAAGAGAAAAAAAAATCAATACAATCTGACAAAACATGAGTGTGTTATAAAGCACTTGCATTTTGTGAAAGAATTCAAATAATATGATCACGTTATAATACAAGCATGTTATACCACACTCACATTATAACACGCTCATGTTTTTGTTTGATTTAGAAATCTCCAAACCTTTGGCTTGTATTTTCCTTAGGCTTCCAACCTAAAGGCTTGGGTTGACTTTCCAACGTCCAAAGACATACTTTTCCAAATTGTGAAAAAATTGACATAATCTTGAGTGTGATCCCCATCAAGTTTGCACATGTTTCAATGTTAAGTTAAAAAAATTCCATGGTAATGTTAAGCTCTCTCTTACCTATCTAACCATGTAATTTTTTCACATTTTGAGTATGTTAAGGTTTTCATCTTTAATTTCTTTTGTTGGTGTATCTATTTTTTGTCAAAAACCTATGTTTGGTATTTTTAAATTTATTTTTTAAGCATTCATCGAAATTTCAAATAAATTATATTTTTAGAAACTAGACTCAATTCTACACATTAAAAAAAATGATTTTCAATTAGTTTTCAAAAATTTAGGGGGGAGCACACTCAAATTTCTTTTTTTCAAGATGTGTCCACTTTGAAAATTAGTAAAAAATCATATATTCATTAAAAAATTAGTAAAAAAATTAGGGATAAACTACATGGTGTTAGCTAATTTCTCATAGAAGTGATTTTTAAAATACTAAAAAAAGTTAACAGTTTAGGGGGTCCACACCAAACCCTATGTTGTGATTTTTTAAAAAAAATAGGACCAATTTGTGTGGCCCCCCTTTTTGAACCCCTTAATCTCTACCATTTAAAAAAATAATATTTGAGAAATTAGATTCGGAGCACTACGAGTCTTGTTTTCATTGCATCTTAAAATTTTGAGTGTAACTATCTTCAATTTCTCATCCAAGGTCATTCTTTCTTGATTTCAAATGAAAAAAGTGGCCACTTAAGACCCCTTTTTGGTACCCCATCTTGGTGCACTTACCCAACAAGTGTTATTTGATCATCAAAATTTCAATGTGTTCTCATTGGAGATATTTGGAGGTTTTCTCATTGAAGTGGCTTGTTATTCTCAACTATTATCAAGTATTTGTAGAATAGTTCAAATTAAATTCCTCTCTTGTGCAAGTTATTTCATTACATTGTGGCTAAAGTCGAAGTGGTTGAGCATTTAATTGAGAAATATGTTTAGACACTTACACTTAAACACAAGTTATTTGTCACCTTCATTTGGTGGTAAAACTAGATAGGCCCTATAATCTTTCCAATGTACACTATGATGGACTATAAGATGATATTACAAAAGGTAATTTAAAAAGCATTAGCAAGTGTATTGCATATCTTCTTCAATAAATCACATAGAGATAATAAACTCATACTACCATGTTAAAATAATTGAATGGAACCTTGCACACAAGTCCAAAGGTTGTTAATTAATTTGAACACACATACAAAAAAGATGACTCTTTACAATATATATAGCTCCAAGTGTTGAATCACAATAAGCAAGACTATATGATAGCCACCAAAATATTTTAATTAAAGACATGTACTAGGCATCCAACCTTATGCAATGGAATGAATTTGTATATAATATGGTTTTGGTGGATGTACCTAAGCTTGCCACAATAGAATGAGTTGTTGACCCATCATGGGAGTGTGTGGTTTTGTTCTAAAAGCATTTTTGTTTTATATCCATCTTATTATTTTATCTTGATGTTGTAAGGATAGAACACATAATTATGTCAAGGGGTATTAGCACCTAATTGTAATCTAAACTTATAATACAATAGATATTAACTACCTATAGATAGTGAACGCATACCTTTGTAAGCATGCATTTTAGGATACATGCAACTTGGAGCTCATTATAAGCAAGTTTGCACTATGTCCCTAGATTATGTAAGTTTTCTATACATATTTTAAGGATTGTTAGGGGAAATTCACATCTATACCCTAATTCTATATTGAATAGAGATAAAATCTATTACTTATTGATAAAATGTGCTATTTTGTGTATACCCTTGTAGATTGTATGCGACTTTTGATAAGAATAGTTAGAATTTCTCATAAGTTGTGCAAAAAGTAAAGTAGAGGATCAAGAACTCAACTTGCTTCAAGTGAGATAGCAAGAGATGTCAATACATTTTAATTCTTAAGTGCTTAGCTATTAGTTATTGCATGTGGGTAGGAAATAACTAGCATGAGCCTTGATTGATTATGAATTCATACATCTTAGGGGATCGAAATTGAAATACAATTCATTCATTCCATGTCTTGGGTCAATTGCATGGGCATGAAAATGAACTTGGTTCAAACTTCTAAGCATAGATTCAACCCTCCAACTTTTAAAAGAAAACAAATTTTAGAATGGGCCTAGACCAACCTCTTTCTAACTCTTTTCCACTCTCTAACTTGAGCATGAAGTATTTAAATTACATGCTAGGGTGTTGTATAAAGTAAAAACCCTAATTCATTATGATCGTCTAGGATATAGCATGAGAGTTGTATTGCACAATGCATCATAAAATCATTATCAAGAGACATCAACATCTTAGGTGTAGTACACCATTTCTTAATATCTTTGATCATTATTCTATACTATTAAATTAATGATAGGATTTGACCAAAGGAGAATAATCCTAGCCTAGCAAGTTCCTCAATAATGTCCACTAAGACCACTCCTTTTTAGATGCAAGTCCTAGACATCAAGTGAAGAAATTTCTAACATCAAATTCAACACAATTCATATATTAAGTGCAAGATTCAAATACTGGATCATCAAAGATCAATTCCCCTTATATGAAAGTAAATTACAATAACAAATGTCAATTTTATTAGTTTTGAGATCAATCATTTGACTAATTCTATTTTTTCATTACATTGATGAATCAATTATGACATCTATCATAATCAAATGTACATCAAACCTAAAACTAGATACTTTTATTTATTTTATATATATATATATATTTATTTCAATAGCATAATCAATCATCTCTTGTTTATTGTTGAGTGCTTCTGGATTAGATTGTGTTTGTATTTTTTTTTGCAACAACGTTTCGGATCACACTCTGTGATTCATCATCGGGATATCAGAGAGCATAAGGAGTATTATTTGTTATTCTCATTCTTGATTTTTTCTTGGCTTTATTTAGTGTTCTCTCTTCTTATTTTCCTTTCTTTTCTATTTATCAATTTGTTTCCATTTTCTTTCATTTGTGTTTCTCTTTATTTTTTAAGAGTTTTCAGGATTAAGTTTCTTTTGAATTTTTTGCCTTTCAACTCATGTTCTTTCTTGCTTGTAGTTCCTTTTTTTTTTTGTGTGTGCTTTGTTTTCTATTTTTTTTTTCATTCATGAGTGTGTCATTATATTTCATAGACAATATATTCAATAATAGGTTACAATCTAACTTTATTTATGAATATATCAATATGTATATATACACATTCTCGATTTTTTTTATCATTTTTTGCTCTTTATTTCCTTTGGTTTTTTCCTTTCTTTCTTATTCTCATTTTAATTGTTCCTTTTAGTTGATTTTGCTTTGATTTGTATTTTTTTGGTTGCTCTCATTTTCTCTCTTTTGTTTTGTCTGCATTGGTGTGTCCTTTTGTGTGTCCTTTTTAATTATTTGATTTTTCTAGATTAGTTATTTTTGGTTTACTTTATTATTACCTTTCTTTTCAAACATAAAGGGGGTAAAAATTTATTAAATCAAGGAAACGTTACAAAGCAAGGGTATTAAATGGCCCTATCAAGTTCAACCAAGTGATCCAATTGATGAGACAAATCCAGGGGTAGTTGGCCCCGATCCACCAAATTCCAATCATGCATATGATCAGAAGCCCATTTAGCCAAGCAATCAGCAACACCATTCCATTCATGAGGGATATGATTGAAAGTAATATACTCAAGAGAAGCACAGAGGGTGAGAATTTGTTCAACAATCAAAGCCAACTGCTAGCTCACATTATCCATATCTTCCCCGCTCCACAGCCAATAAAATGGCCTGAGCCTCCATAAGATTATTCGTATGAAGACCCTTATACACAGAGAAAATAAACTGAACATCACCTGAGCTATCTCGGCCCACACCCCCAATGCCAGCATGACCAAGATTTCCACGAGAAGAGCCATCTGAGTTGATTTTTAGGACTCCAAAGGGAGGAGGGGTCCATCTTCCCTCCCTATTCACCTTCGGGGTAGGATGCCTGCATTTGTTGCGCATGAGCTGTCATTGTGGAGGAGGAAGATGAAGACAATTACAACAACCAACATCTTGAGGGTCCACCAGCATAGTCATATCACACTTAGCCGCAATAGTTTCCCCTAAGGAGTGTAAAATTTTCCTCCAAAGGTGAGGAGCCATCAACCTCGAATCCTGAAAGATCTGCCTATTCCTCTCCAACCATAGGTTTCAGATAATAAAGGAAAGCCCAAGAGCCCAAGCAGCTTGAAGAAAAGAGGTAGAAACAGGGGCCCTGCCCCACCGCTCCCCAAATTCCACCAAAGAGGAAGCATGCCAGCAGGCCGTATTCCACACCCCCTACCAAAAGTGCCAAATCTCCCTAGCATAGGAACATTGGAAGAAGATATGGGAGACACTCTCTTCACAGCTATGACACAAAACACACATAAAGGGGCCTTGGAAACCACGCTTACATACATTATCCTAAGTAAGACACTGATTTTGAGCCACTAACCACATAAAGAAGTTGCACTTGGGCCATGACAACTTGTGCCAAACTTGCTTCCACCAAGGGACCTCAATTTCCCCAAACAACTGCCTACCAATCTGCTTATAACCAGCAACCACAGAGTACTTTTCAGACAAGTCAGAACCATCCCAAGCCAAGACATCAGGTCCTCTTAAAGAATTACAAGCACGGGAAGCCAGAAGTTGGGAAAGCTCACGCCTATCCCCCTCAGACCCTCCTGGTGGCCACTTAGAAGGATGCTTCTAATGAAAACGAAGAACCAAACCATCATGATGCGCCACCTTATAATGCTCCACAGTATCCTAGCCACCCGCACTAAAAACCTCAGAAAGAGGCTAAAGATGAGGAAAAGAAGAGAGAATGGGAGGGTGACCATCCCAAGAATCTAACCAAAACAGAGCCTGAGACCCCGAATGACAGATCCAAAAAAGAGCATCCTTAATCAACTGCGCCCCCACTTTCAAAGTATGCCAAATCATAGAACCGCTCCCTTCCAGAGGATAGCGAGGGACCTCAAAAGAAGCAACACCCCGAAGATATTTATAGTTGAGAATATGAGCCCATAACTGGTGCTGATGGGTGCACCAGTGCCAGTAAAGCTTGGCAGCAAGAGCTTTCCCATTCAAAATAGCAGAGCATAAACCAAGACCGCCCTCCTGCTTTGGTCTACACACCGATTCCCACTTAACAAGGCTCCATTTTGAAGACAACAAATTACCGCTCCAAAGAAATTGACGAGAAAGAGCATCAAATTCCTTAAAGAAATACATAGGAGCCGCTTGAACTAAGCACCTGTAGATGGGAAGGGCCTGGATAACAGACTTGAGAAGAGTCACTCTAGCAGCAGAAGACAACCAACGATGAGTCCAATGAGTAACCTTCTGCCTAAGCTTATCAAGCAACTGCTGCCAGGAGGATCTGGGCTGACGACCAACAGCAAGAGGAATACCCAAGTAGACAACATATTCGTTAATGGGTTACAATGTAACTTTATTTATGAATATATCAATATGTAATATACACATTCTTCAATATTTTTTCTTTTTATTAATTGTTGATTTTTCTTGTTTAATTCTTATTGGTATTATTTTACTTTTAGTGTTTTTTTTCTTCTCTCGTGTTTGTGTCTTTCTTCCCGTCTTTTATTTTTAAATTGTGTTTTGTTTTCTTTCATATCATTGGTCTCACTTTTCCTTGATTGTATTTCTTGATGTCTTTTTATTACACATATATATTTCTTGCTTGCTTTGGATTTTATTATGCTTAATTTCTTTATTATCTATTTAGTCTCTTTTTTTAGTTTTCTTTTTTGTGTTATTATAAAATTTGTCCTCCTTTCTTGTCCTTAGTTCTTGTGCCACCCCTCTTACCCCCCTCTTTCTTCCTTTCTATTCAATTCTTGGTCTCCAACTATCCACTTTACTCCTTATGCTCTCTGATATCCTGATGATGGATCGTGGAGTGTGATCCAAAACATTGATGCAAAAAAATACAAACACAATCTAATCCAAAAGCACTCAGCAATAATCTTCATGGATTGTGGAAATCTATTATCGCTCATCTCTTGTTTCTTCAATATTATTTTGTTTTTGCCTTTTCAAGCTTAAAATAAAGCAAAAAAAATTTGAAATATGTGGAAAAGTCAATGATGTGCCATTAAAATTGATATATATATATATATATATATATATATATAAGCAAACTATGATATATACTTTTATATATGTATAGTAGCAAACTAGGATGCTGGCACATTACAAAAAGCTTGGAGGCTGAAACCCAAGTCCAAAAACTATAACAACATAAAAACAGCGCTTTATGGTTCACCAAAAACAAACAAAAACATAATTGGTATATATACTCTGTTGATAAGGTAGCATAATTGGTGTTTGTGTTTTTAACTTGATCAGTTTCACTTTTCATCAGTCATCTACTTAAATCAAGATAGAAAGTTCTCTTTTCTTATTGGTGTCGGTGTGTGTTTCATGCTAAATATCCTATCCCGTTGGGTGGTTCCTTGGTATAGGACATTCTTATACAAACAATTTGTATCTGCAAGGGTATTTGAATTTTTAAAAGTTTTATAAGCAGAGTACTGAGTGGTTGGCAATTGCTAGTAGGCCAACTACCCACATGATTACTGGTCCAAGGGAAAATGAAAGGAACAAAAGCATAATAATCAATGAGAAAAGTGGAGAACAGTTCCTTGCTGACCAGGTAAAGTGGGAGGTCACTCAATGGACGGTAGATCAAACTTATACTACCTTCTCTTCAATCTTTTATTGGACCCACCTCACCGTGCTATCACTTGTTGCAGATGATCCTCTTATCTTTTTATCTCTTCCCCTTCTGTGAAAAAAATGCTTTTATACTCTTGTAAAATATCAATTAAAGAAACCCTGGGTGCTCCCCGTTCACCCTGCCAATGTTAAGAGTATCACCTGATGCTGATTTGGGCCACATAAAACCACATTGCAATCAATGTGCAGTTGATTTGAACAGATCCACTGCCTCGTTGTCATTTGCCAGAGAGGTCAACGGATGCCCCCCTCCATTTTGTCTTCCATCAAGATTTAACTGCCCTGCACAACACGGTGCTCTGACTTTTTTTTGCCCACTATTACTTTTTATAACTGTCACTCTCCACCACCATTTCTAGAGCCCATACTCTGCAATAATAGAAAGGCCATTTTCTGAGATTTCTTTGAGCTGGGCTTCTTGATTTGGGTTATTCTCAATCTTATGGAAACCATGTCAATCCCTTGTTTGTTTAGGTGCCCAATATCCCTAGAAATAATGAAGGATCCGGTGACTCTTTGTACAGGAGTTACCTATGAAAGGGAGAGCATTCAGAGATGGTTTGAGGAGGGTCACTTCTCATGCCCATCTACCATGCAGGTTTTGCACACACTGGAGCTCACCCCAAATCACACATTGAGAAAACTTATCCAAGCATGGTGCTCCTCCAATCCAGGGATGCATTCTATTTACAACACTAGAGAACCTGCTAGTGATAAGGAAATACAGAAGCTGCTGCTGAAAATCGGAAATGCTCCTACCAAGTTGGGAAATCTCAGAAAGCTAGCTGATCTGGCTAACCAGAATGAGAGGAACAGGATCTCCATAGCTGCATCAGGAGGCCCATCAGTACTTATCTGTACCCTGTCCAGAACCAGGAATGAAGAAGAAATAATGTTGGGGGAAGAAGCCTTCGCAGTACTGGCCAGCCTTCCTATCCATGAAGCCAAAGAAGAATGCATCAAATCTCTGAAAAGCCCAATAACCATAGATACCATCTGCTGGTTTTTGTGTAAGGGCAACTTCCTTGCCAGGCTCCATGCAGCACAAATCCTTCATGGGCATCTCTCCTCAGATCAAAACTTCAAAGCGGTTTTCAGGCCTGATGAAGAGACCTTTCATAATTTCGATTTGCTGCTTCGAGATCAATGTCAAAAAGCCACCGAAACTGCTCTGGAAATACTGTTGACTGTCAGCCCTGTGAGGAGAAATAGAATGAGAGCAGTGGAAGCAGGAGTTGCTGCTACGCTGATTGAGCTTCTTCCTGAAGCAGAAAAAAACATTGCCGAGAAAGCTCTTTCACTCTTGGAAATCCTGTGCCAAAGTGCCGAAGGCAGGGCTTCTGTGTGTGGAAATCCCAGAGGAATCTCAGTACTTGTGAAGAAGATTGCAAGGGTATCAGAGTTGGCCACCGAAGCAACCATTGGAGCTCTGTGGCATATCTTCAAGAACTGCAAAACTCCATCTGTGCTCAAGGAAATTGAGGAAGCGGGGGCTTATCCAAAGTTGTTCTTCCTGCTCCAAATAGGATGCAGCTCAAGCACAAGACAGAGAGCAAAGGAAATACTGAGAACCCAGGGAGCCAGATCTTGGAAGACCAATCCCTGCTGCATCCTCGCAGATCAACTCAATATAGGAGAATTAAAACATCAAGATACTCATGTAGCGAAGCTCGCTGTCCATGGAAGGATTAGAGCTTTGGCAAACTGATTACAAATATGCGGTTTTTGAATCAAAGCACGGTGTTGCTGTTGCACTCTTTTTGTGAAACAAAATGGGTGGATACATTACATTTTTTGTTCTTATTTGTTCCATAATATCTAATGCCTCCATTGCTAAATGTGAAAAATGGCATCAATTTACAGTAATTTTGAATTTCTTGCAGTATCTCGAAAGAACCCATTTATAGACAGCCAACATGTGTTTATAAGCAATCTTCCATATCCAAAGATTTCTCTCATTCATTGGGGATCTCCGGCTGAAATGAATTTGTAGAATCTATGGAATAGCAAAAATAAAATGTGACTGTTAATCCCATCTTAAACTTCCAGTTGAAAATCTTCCATAGTTATGGCATGGTGCTTTCCAGAACTTCTGATTTTTTATAGGAAAACTTAAACAACCTAGGCAGTTGAATCCAGAAGATTAGACCAAATTAACATATTAGAACCAAACTCTCTAGATTTGAATAGTTTCATAGTTTATTATGATATACACAGTGGTTTACAGAACTTTTTGCTTTTTATACAGAAAAAACAACCTCCGCAACTAAACCTCGAAAAATATTGAAAAGCCATAAACTATGAGCAAAGCTCTTCAATCAAATATTTTAGTCATTTGCACTTTTCTTTTTTTTGGTTTTTTTTTTGTTAAATTTATCGATGAATTAATGTTTGATAAGTAGGGGTATTTTTCTTAGCACGTCAAATTATGATATCATTATTAAGATTCAATTATGTAGTTTTTGAGTAAAACTCATTGATCCATGTTTCATGAGTAATGGTTCATATGAACCTATCTCTCATTAGAATGAAAGCTCCACTTACCACGCATTGCCTTTAGGTGATGTTAACAAGAGTGAAGCATTGAGACTTCCCAAGAACTACTCCAATTCAAGTGTGCTAAATCATGGAGTTTCTTCCAAGATCAAGCTTGCTTAGCTTGCTAAGCTTGCTACCCCATTTGCAAAACCCTCAACAAGTGTTGTGCCTTATGAACCATTCATTATAAAGCCCCATTAGCTCATTGATCGATAAGTAAGAGATATTTTGCATAGCATGTCAAATTATGATATTGTTTTTTATAAGATAAGTTGCATTTATAGGGTGCAATACCCTTTACACCAAGAGCCCAAAGGGCCAAAAAGGATTAAAAAACAAAAACTAACATCAAATAGTCCAGTAGCAAAAACAACAGATAGACACCAAAAACGTATAGCAATAGCAAACTAACAGCAAAAAGAAAACCCACCCACTAGCAACAAACACCCAACCCATTACTTTGCTAAGCCCTCCCACTCCTCAAAGAGGGGATCCAGAACCTCATCACCCACCCATTTGTTGCTCAGTCCTTCATCAGCATTCTTTTTGTCAACCTCCTAATGCAGCACATCAACCAGAGTAACAGTGGACCTATGAATGACTTGAACTGTGAAGCATGTTAGCTTAGTGAATTGTCACACCTTGTCTTGTTGTTACTGATTCACTTTCACCTCCACGGGTAAATAGGTTGGTAAATGCAATCATGATTTTGATATGCTTGCTAAAGAATGGAATACTGAAATAGGTATTATGTGAAAGTATTGATAAATGATTAATATGGCTTTGAAAGAGTAAATATGTTTACATTGATTCCTATATGAATATGCTAAAGTTTATGATGCATATGGATCTATTATGAACGTCTAACTACCATTGCAAATGTGTTGAGTTGGTTGTAGGGACGGGTTCAATCCTCCAGGTGGAGGGGAAGTATCACTCAGGAGAAATGATTGGTCGGATAACCTTAAATGAAACCTATTTGACTTTACACACACACTCACAGTAGAATGGTTGAGTCAAGTTATTGTGTTGGGAAATGGTAAATCATCCTTATTATGAAGTGTTTACATTAGTAACTTGGGTCATGATTATTGTTGAATGCATTCTTGGATTATGTTTATATGTTTGGAACTTATGAATTTCTTCATTATATTACTATGCTTGATTAATGAGTGGAATATGTGTTGAATGTACATATATGTATGTGAATGCATGTCGACTGTGGATTAAAAATCCCCAAAGCTCCCTTCGGGTTGATATTATTATTTTTCCTTGGCTCCGACCTACGCATCATGTGTTTGAATATCTTTGGGCCCCTTTTGAAGAGTTTTTCCCACTTGCTCCATGTGTCCGCCACACTCTCCTTGGAAGGATTTCCTCCTTTGCTTCTTTATTGAGCCCTACCATGTCACCACGTGTTAGTAGTGCAGACCTTTGTGAGCTCGCTCCCTTTTACTTCTCTACTGAGCTCCACCCGCTTGCCATGTAGCATCATTCTGCAGGCACCATTTGGCAAACCCCACAGTCAACACTCGAGACGAAGACTCCTCCACGTGTTTTCTTCGCAGGGAATTTCATTGCAAGGAAGGGAAGAACAAACGGAAAGCCCCATCCTATCACCACGTGTCCTAACAAACTATGTAGGTGAACGACGCGTGTCTGCATGAGAATTTTGCTACTTCTACACTAGAACCACAATCATCATTTGTAGAGGGACACATCTCGTTCAAAGACAACTGCATTCTATGTTTCAAAATCTTTTCTATTGCAATGGTCATGGAAAATTATTGTGACGGACATCATTGCTCGTGCCTGGGAATCTTTTTCAATTATTGGCTCTCAGGCGGTGAGATGATCCTCTATATATACTGCTTCAACTTTCCAAAAATGAGTTCGGAGAATACACAAAAAAAATTATTGAAAGACACCAAACCTTTGTATTGTTTTTTATTATTGTATTAAGACTCACAGACTCTACCATTTGTTCGGCCTCTATGTTTCTTAGTTAGTTGACAAAACATTATACTATGTTGTTATTGTACTGAGTAGTTTATTTGCAAAACTTCTATAATTTCAATATAAGTTTGTCGATTCAAACCATGTCTTGGACTCTTCTTTTTAGTGAATGTGTATGGAAGTTATTTTATGTTAATTAATAGACTTCTTGGGTTTTTCATTTATGTTTTATGTCATTTTCGGACATGCAGATTGTTGAACGGGCCCTTAAATCTCATATGAAAGGAAGATTTACCATGCCCATACTTAACTCTTGATGCATCGCCTTAGATTAAACTTTTTTTTTATATCTACTTCATTTTCCCATTGCAAACCCCTAGAATACAGAAGGAGTCGGCTTCTTTAAAAAACCAGGAGGTTACTCAGTTTAGCGCAATTGGTCCCCCATTAACTGAGTATCCCATAAGGTTGTTTGCTTAACAATTTTAGACATCAATAGTTCTTTTTTCTGGCATGCCCAGTGGGACTTGCTTAAATGTGTCTGAATCTAAAGTGGGTGTATGATTCATAGGCCTGTTACTAGATACCAAACAGTGAACAACCTTGGCCTGCTAGTGCCACCGCTGATAATAGTATGAACAAGAACCTATCTAGTAAACATCTCGACCCCTCCACCAGCCATGTTGCCGATTGCTAACAGAAATTACGCGGCATGGGATGTTGGAATCCCTCTTATAGCACTAGTAGCACCTGTCGTTTGGGCCCCTATCCCAACCTATGCTTTAAAAGTTGTACCAAAATTCACCAGGGAAGGCTTGAAAACACCATCTAAACACCTGCAAGATGTGGTGGATGTATGTTTGGTGCATGGTGTTACCAACCAAAATGTTGCACTAAGGTTGCTCGCAACCTCTTTCAAAGGCAAAGCGCTAGATTGGTATCACACTTTGAGAGCCAATACTATCGGTACCTAGGATCAGCTTGGAGATCCTTTCTACAAGATATTTTCAAACAATGGAGATTAGTCTTCGCTATTTCAGTAGTTGGCGACCATAAAGCGAGCCCCTCAAGAAACCATGACTGACTTTATTGCCCGTTTTCATACGACTTGGCAAAGGATTCAGTCTGCAATTCGTTTGCCTACATATTTGGCATTCATGTTCTATCTGAAGTCTCTCAACGCCGACATTTCAGTTATGATCCAATCCCTTGGTGGGAACACCTTGCCAAATGCATATACCATTAATGTTTAGGCAAAGAATAATTTGATTAATGCCAAAAAGTTATTTCCTTGGCCCGCTATGCCTATATTTGCAGAGTTGTCGATTCCCTCCCAGGAGATAGCTTCTACCAGTGCAGTTGCTCCTCCCTAATCTATGTATGCATATCCGAGTGCGCCACAAAATGTTGCTTCTACGTCTAATTCTTCAAAAAATGAGATGAGCAATGTCAAGGAGTTGTTGCAGAACATCTCAAATGAAATAACTACCATCAAGTGGAACCAGTCCATGCCTCTAAAGCTGACTTACCAAAATTATCAAGGCGGAAGATCTTCCTACCAACAAAATCAGTTCCAAAGAGGCTCGCACACAAATCTACAGACTCAAACAAGTAATCAGATGGTGTCGGCGCCTACTCCACTATAGAATGCTCACCCAAGCTCTAGTAGAGATCTGACAGCAGGGCAAAATAATATCGTTAATGACATCAATCCCTCTGCAACAAAGCACATATGCCTCGAAATTGTTTGTGCGAAAATCTACAACAAAGAGTGGCAAAACAACGCAGCCAAGGTATGGTGTCAGATTCAGGAGGTTATGTATATGCCTCTCCACAAATGGAAAATGTGGTACTCACCGCACAAATGCAAGGAGTGTCCTTAAAGCAAGAGACAGATATAGCTCCCAACCACGCAATTTTCTCATGGATGGAAGAAGAAGAGGCGATGTTTGCAAATGATGCATCCACATCAAAGGCCCTGCAAGTACAATCTAATTACAACACTCACGCAAAGAAGAGATACACGATTGAACCAGTCGTCCTGCAGCCCAAAGGTGTCCCTGACCAAACTCCTAGTACCTCTGCAATTGCACAGTAATTTCAGTCGTGAAAGGAGATTTTTATAACAAGGGCTAAGGAATAGAAGCCTTTGAATCCACCGCCATTCAATGTGGTGGAACAATTGAAGAAATCCTCTACTAATGTATCTCTTTGGGATATCTTAGCTATTTCAGACCAGAAGTCATTGTTGTAGAAGGCCCTACTCGAAGATACCAGCAAGGAGCCAGCAGAGCAACCCTCCAAAGGAAAGGTCATTGATCCATAACCTCCAGCCAAAGTCCTCACAATAGTGCAGAGGAAGCCTCTATCGAAGTTAGAGGTAAGCCAAAACCTAAACCCTTCTTCTTAACTCTCATTGTGGGTAAGAAGTTGCACAATTCTATGATTGACTTTGGTGCTAGTACCACAGTCATGCGCAAGCAGATAGTTGAAGCCTTAGGACTTAGCTATGAACCTTTAAATAGAGAGGTTATGCAACTTGATGGGAACAAGGTTGAAACTGTAGGTGTCATTAAGAACCTCCCCTTGACTATATTCTCTTTCCCTAGTATCACAATTCCACAAAAATCATGATCATAGACGTTCCCCCCATGTTCAATCTTTGCTTATCTCGAGAATTTACTTCCAAGATAATCGGATATCTTTCCTTGGATTGGTCACATTTGATCCTCAAGACCAAACATGGAGCTAAAATGAAGATAGTGTCTAAACCTCTACATTCAAAACATGTAGCAGATGAAGCCATGATCAACTTTGAGGCCGCTCATACCTCTATCACCAAAAATGAAATGCATTGTACTGAGCTACTAGAGGATGAAAAGGTGACCAGAGACCGGACTGATCAAGAAGAGGTCCTCTTGAGCAAATATATGGACACTAATCCTTTCAGCAATTATCATGCCACTAGATTGGGAACCTATGTCATCTATGATGAAGATCAAGTGATTATGAAGATCATGAAGGAATTTGAGGGTGGTCAAGCCTCAGAGCTATGGATGCTACATTTTGATGGAGAAAGATGTAAAGTTGGTGCAAAAGCTAAGATATGTTTGATATTCCCATCCAATGAAAATACCCTCAGGTATTTTCGCTTTCAGTTTTCCTGTTCGAACAATAAAGCTGAATATGAAGGCCTAGTGCAAGATCTAAGTCTTGTGGAACGGATGGGTGTTAAACAAAGAATGGTGTTCGAAGACTCCGAGCTAGTGGTGTATGTGGCCTCCAAGGTTTGCTTGCACCTAACAACAAGAAGACATTACTCTGCCTTCACCATGAACCTAACACTTTCTAGGCTTTGTCCTGACTTAGATCATTAACTAAGCCTGCCCTAACTCTATTTCAAGAGTTCCAAACCTTGTGCTTAACCTTAGAGGATTTAACTAAGCCTGCCCTAACTCTATTTCTAGGCTCTGTCCTGACTTAGATCTATTTGCTATCACTATAAGTCTACTTGAGTATGTGTTCTCCAAATGCCCATTGATCCCCTTTTATACTTTTCTCATTGGAAAACCAACAGCCATGATTTAATCTCAATCAATAGCTAAGATTAAATAGACTCTAACAACCCTAACTAACTGGATTCTAGAAGTCTCTAAAGGAATCAATTAATTAATTACATAATTATCTGGACAACTAACTCCTTTCTAGAAGTCTCCAAAAAAATTAAATAAATAATCTTGGGAATGGAGCAATTGTCCAAGCTACAAAAATTAAAAGGATCGTGGAGTGTGATCCAAAACGTTGATGCAAAAAAATACAAACACAATCTAATCCAGAAGCACTCAGCAATAATCTTCATGGATTGTGGAAATCTATTATCACTCATCTCTTGTTTCTTCAATGTTATTTTGTTTTTGCCTTTTCAAGCTTAAAATAAAACAAACAAAATTTGAAGTATGTGGAAAAGTCAATGATGTGCCATTAAAATTGATATATACTTTGTTTTTGATATATAAAGTAGCAAACTAGGATGTTGGCACATTACAAAAAACTTGTAGGCTGAAACCCAAGTCCAAAAACCATAACAACATAAAAACAGCGCTATATGGTTCATCAAAAACAAACAAAAACATAATTGGTATATATACTCTATTGATAAGATAGCATAATTGGTGTTTGTGTTTTTAACTTGATTAGTTTCACTTTTTAGTTGAATCCAGAAGATTAGACCAAAGTAACATATTAGAACCAAACTCTCTAGGTTTGAATAGTTTCATAGTTTATTATGATATACACAGTGGTTTACAAAACTTTTTGCTTTTTATACAGAAAAAACAACCTAGGCTCTGTTCTTATTTGAACCTAACACTTTCTAGGCTCTGTTCTTATTTGTTCCATAATATCTAATGCCTCCATTGCTAAATGTGAAAAATGGCATCAATTTACAGTAATTTTGAGTTTCTTGCAGTATCTCGAAAGAACCCATTTGTAGACAGCCAACATGTGTTTATAAGCAATCTTCCACATCCAAAGATTTCTCTCATTCATTGGGGATCCCCGGCTGAAATGAATTTGTAGAATCTATGGAATAGCAAAAATAAAATGTGACTGTTAATCCCATCTTAAACTTCCAGTTGAAAATCTTCCATAGTTATGGCATGGTGCTTTCCAGAACTTCTGATTTTTTACAGGGAAACTTAAACAACCTAGGCAGTTGAATCCAGAAGATTAGTCCAAAGTAACATATTAGAACCAAACTCTCTAGATTTGAATAGTTTCATAGTTTATTATGATTATCTGTACACAGTGGTTTACAAAACTTTTTGCTTCTTATACAGAAAAAACAATCTCCGCAACTAAACCTCGGAAAATATTGAAAAGCCATATGCTATGAGCAAAGCTCTTCAATCAAATATTTTAATCATTTGCACTTTTTTTTGTTAAATTTATCAATGAAATAATGTTTGATAAGTAGGGGGTGTTTTCCTTACCATGCCAAATTATGATATCATTATTAAGATTCAAGTGTGTAGTTTTTGAGTAAAATTCATTGATCCACATTTCATGAGTAATGGTTCATATGAACCCATCTTTTATTAGAATGAAAGCTCCACTTACCATGCATTGCCCCTAGGTGATGTTCACAAGAGTGAAGCATTGAGAATTCCCAAGAACTACTCCAATTCAAGTGTGCTAAATCATGGAGTTTCTTCCAAGATCAAGCTTGCTCAACTTGCTACCCCATTTGCAAAACCCTCAACAAGTGTTGTGCTTTATGAACCATTCATTATAAAGCCCCATTAGCTCATTGATTGATAAGTAAGAGGTATTTTGCATAGCATGTCAAATTATGATATTGTTTTTTATAAGATAAGCTGCATTTATAGGATGCAGTACCCTTTACACCAAGAGCCCAAAGGGCCAAAAAGGATCAAAAAACAAAAACTAACATCAAATAGTCCAATAGCAGAAACAACAAATAGACACCAAAAACTTACAGCAACAGCAGACTGATAGCAAAAAGAAAACCCACCCACCAGCAACAAACACCCAACCCATTACTTTGCTAATCCCTCCCACTCCTTAAAGAGGAGATCCAGAACATCATCACCCACCCATTTGATGCTAGGTCCTTCATCAGTATTCTTTTTGTCAACCTCCTAACGCAGCACATCAACCAGAGTAATGGTGGACCTGTGAATGACTCGAACCGTGAAGCATGTTAGCCTAGTGAATTGTCACACCTTGTCTTGTTGTTACTAATTCACTTTTACCTTCACGGGTAAATAGGTTGGTAAATGCAATCATGATTTTGATATGCTTGCTAAAGAATGGAGTACTAAAATAGGTATTATGTGAAAGTATTGATAAATGCTTAATATGGCTTTGAAAGAGTAAATATGTTTACATTGATTGCTATATGAATATGCTAAAGTTTATGATGCATATGGATCTATTATGAACGTCTAGAACTACCATTGCAAATGTGTTGAGTTGGTTGCAGGGATAGGTTCAATCCTCCAAGTAGAGGGGAAGTATCACTCAAGAGAAGCAATTGGTCAGATAACCTTAAATGAAACCTATTTGAGCTTACACACACACTCACAGTAGAATGGTTGAGTCAAGTTATTGTGTTGGGAAATGGTAAGTCATCCTTAGTATGAAGTTTTTGCATTAGTAAGGGTCATGATTAATGTTGAATGCATGCTTGGATGATGTTTATATGTTCAGAACTTATGAATTCCTTCCTTATATTACTATGCTTGATTGATGAGTGGAATATACATTGAATGTACATATATGTATGTTAATGCATGTCGATTGTGGATTAAAAATCCCTAGAGCTCCCTTCGGGTTGATATTATTATTTTTGTTTGGCCCCGACCCGCACCTCATGTGTTTGAATATCTTCAAGCCCCTTTTGAAGAGTTTCGCCCACTTGCTCCATGTGTCCGTCACACACTACTTGGAAAGATTTCTCCTTTGCTTCTTTATCGAGCCCTTCCATGTCACCACATGTCAGCAGCGTAGACCTTTGTGAGCTCACTCCCCTTTACTTCTCTACCGAGCTCCGCCCGCGTGCCACGTAGCATCATTCCACGGGCACCATTTGGCAAACCCCACAGTCAATGCTCGAGACGAAGACTCCACGTGTCTTCTCCATGGGGAATTTCATCACAAGGAAGGGAAGAACGAATGCCAAGCCCCATCTTGTCGCCACGTGTCCTAACCAATTATGTGGGTGAGCGACACATGTCTGCATGAGAATTTTGCTACTTCCACACTAGGACCACAATCATCATTTGTAGAGGGACGCATCTCGTTCAAAGGAAACTGCATTCTATGTTTCAAAATCTTTTCTGTTGCAACGACCATGGGAAATCATTGTGATGGACATCATTGCTCATGCCTGGGAATCTTTTCAGCTACTGGCTCTCAAGCGGTGGGATGATCCTCTCTATATACTGCTTCAACTTTCAAAAAATGAGTTCGGAGAATACACAAAAAATTATTGAAAGACACTAGGCCTGTGTATTGTTTTTTATTATTGTATTAAGACTCACAAACTATGCCATTTGTTCGGTCTCTCTATTTCTTAGTTAGTTGACAAAACATTATACTATGTTGTTATTGTACTGAGTAGTTTATTTGTAGAACTTTTATAATTTCAATATAAGTTTTTTGATTCAAACCATGTCTTGGACTCTTCTTTTCAGTGAATGTGTATGGAAGTTATTTTATGTTATTTAATAGACTTCTTGGGTTTTTCATCTATGCTTTATGTCAAATTTTCGAACATGCAGATTGTTGAATGGACCCTTAAATCTCATATGAAAGGAAGATTTATTGTGCCCATACTTAACTCTTGGCGCATTGCCTTAGATTAAACTTTATTTTTTAATATATGCTTCATTTTCCCATTCCAAACCCCCAAAATACAAAAGGAGTCGGCTTCTTTAAAAACCATAGAGGTTACTCAGTTTAGCGCAATTAGTCCCCCATTAACTAAGTATCCCATAAGGTTGTTTGCCTAGCAATTTTAGGCATCAACAGTTTTTTTTCTGGCACACCCAGTGGAACTTGCTTAAATGTGTTTGAATCTAAAGTGGGTGTATGAGGCATAGGCCTGCTACTAGATCCCAAACAGTGAACAACCCTGGCCCGCTAGTGCCACCGCTAATAACAGTAGGAACAAGAACTCGTCCAGTAAATGTCTCGACCCCTCCACTAGCCATGTTGCCGATTACTAACAGAAATTACGTGACATGGGATGTCGGAAGCCCTCTTATAGCACCCGTTGTTTGGGCCCCTATCTCAACCTCTAATTTAAAAGTTGTACCAAAATTCACTGAGGAAGGCTCGAAAACACCATCCGAACACCTACAAGATGTGGCGGACGTATGTTTGGTGCATGGTGTTACCAACCAAAATGTTCTGCTAAGGTTGCGCGTAACCTCTTTTAAAGGTAGAGTGCTAGATTGGTATCACACTTTGGGAGACAATATTGTCGGTACCTAGGATTAGCTCGGAGATTCTTTCTACGAGCGGTTTTCAAACAATGGAGATCGATCTTCTCTATTTCAACAACTGGCAACCATAAAGCAGGCCCCTCAGGAGGCCATGACTGACTTTAATGCCCATTTTCACATGACTTGGCAAAAGATTCAGCCTACAATCCGTCTGCCTACATATTTGGCATTCATGTTTTATCTGAAGTCTCTCAACGCGGCCGACATTTGGGTGATGAACTAGTCCCTTGGTGGGAACACCTTGCCAAATGCATATATCATTGATGTTCAGGAAAAGAATAATTTGATCGATGCTAGAAAGTTACCACCTCGGCCTGCTATGTCTATATTTGCAAAGTTATCGATTTCCGCCTGAAGATAACTTCTACCAATGCGACTGCTCCTCCCCAATCTATGTACGCATATCTGAGTGCACCACAGAATGTTGCTTCTACGTCTAATTCTTCAAAAGATGAGATGAGCGATGTCAACAAGTTGTTGCGGAACATCTCAAACAAAATAACTACCATCAAAAGGAACCGCTCCATGCCTCTAAAGCCGACTTACCAAAATTATCAAGTTGGAAGATCTTCCTACCAACAAAATCAGTTACAAGGAGGCTCGTGCACAAATCCATAGAATCAAACAAGTAATCAGATGGTGTTGGTGCCTACTCTGCTGCATAATGCTCACCCAAGCTTGAGGAGAGAGCTGACAACGGGGCAAAATAATCTCGTTGATGACATCAATCCCTGATGCTTCCCCTACAACAAAGCACATATGCCTCAAAATTGTCTGCACGACAATCTACAAGAAAGAGTGGCAGAACAGCGCAGCCAAGGCATGGCATCAGATTCAGGAGGTTATGTGTATGCCTCTCCGCAAATGGAAAATGCGGTACTCACCACGCAAATGCAAGGAATGTCCCTGGAGCAAGAGACATATATAGCTCTCGACCACACGCTCTTCTCATGGATGGAAGAAGAAGAGGTAGTGTTTGCAAATGATGTGTCCACATCAAAGGCCCCGCAAGTGCAATCTGATTACAACACTCACTCAAAGAGGTGATTCACGGACGAACTGGTCGTCCCACAGCCCAAAGGTGTCCACGACTAAACTCCTGGTACCTCCGCAATTGCACAATAATTTCAGCCGCGAAAGGAGATTGTTATAACAAGGGATAAGGAATAGAAGTCTTTGAATCCACCGCCATTCAATGTGGTGGAACAATTGAAGAAATCCTCTACTAATGTATCTCTTTGGGATATCTTAGCTATTTCGGAGCAGAATTCAATGCTGCAGAAGGCCCTACTCGAAGATACCAGTAAGGAGCCAACAGAGCAACCCTCCAAAGGAAAGGTCGTTATGCATCACCTCTAGCCAAATTCCTCACAAACAGTGCAGAGGAAGCCTCTATCGAAGTTAGAGATAAGTCAGAACCTAAACCCTTCTTCTTAACTCTCATTGTGGGTAAGAAATTGTTGCACAATTCTATGATTGACTCTAGTGCTAGTACCACAGTCATGCCCAAGTAGATAGCTTAAGCCTTAGGACTTAGCTATGAACCTTTAAACAAAGGGGTTATGCAACTTGATGGGAACAAGGTTGAAACCATAGGTGTTATTAAGAACCTCCCCTTGACTCTATTCTCCTGCCCTAGTATCATAGTTCCACAAGATATTATGATCATAGACGTTCCCCCCATGTTTGGTCTTTGCTTATCCCGGGAATTCGCTTCCAAGATAGGCAGATATCTTTCCTTGGATTGGTCACACTTGATCCTCAAGACCAAACATGGAGCTAAAATGAAGATAGTGTTTGAACCTCTACATTCGGAACATGTAGCAGATGAAGCCATGATCAACTTTGAGTCCACTCATACCTCTATCACCAAAGAGGAAATGTATTGTACTGATCTACTAGAGGATGAGAAGGTGACCGGAGACCAGACTGGTCAAGAAGAGGTCATCTTGAGTGAATATATAGACACTGATCATTTCGGCAATTATCATGCCATGGGATTGGGAACCTATTTCATCTATGATGAAGATCAAGCAATTACGAAGGTCATGAAGGAATATGAGGGTGGTCAAGCCTTAGAGCTATGGATGCTACATTTTGATGGAGCAAAATGTAAAGTTGATGCAAGAGCCGGGATATGTTTGACACCCCCATCCAATGAAAAGACCCTTAGTTCTTTTCGCTTTCAGTTTGTCTATTCAAACAACGAATTTGAATATGAAGGCCTAGTGCAAGATTTGAGTCTTGCAGAACGGATGGGTGTTAAACAAATAATGGTGTTTGGAGACTCTAAGCTAGTAGTCAATCAAGTCCAAGGGCTCTTTGCAACCAAGAATGTTTGCATGAGATCTTACAGGCATAGAGTTTGGGATCTGATTGATAGCTTTGAAGCCTTCAATATCCAAACAATGCCCAGAGAGAAAAATACAGTTGTGGATCGCATGGCAGCAATCGGATCTCAATTTGACCTTGTTTCCAACCTAATTCATAACATACACTCTATACAAGTGATTGTTCAACCTGCAATCCCAAATAATGACCAGAGCTGGCAAGTGTTCGAAAGTGATGAACACATCGCCTCATTCATTCAACACTCCAGAGAGTTTGCACCAACCAAAAATTGCAGAAGCCTATGAAGGGAAAATTATTCAATTGAGGTGCAACAAGCTTCCAAAAGGACTGTCACTCTCAAAAACTATTTGATTGTGACGATGCAAGAAATGACAAGAGGAAGTTTGTAGTGGACAAAAGTGACTATGCGGATCTTCAGGTTGGGGACGGAAGCAAGCTCAAGGTCAGAAAGGATGTCCCATAGCATGATAAAGAAAGACTCATCCATTTTTGTGAAAAATATGGAGTAGTGGCCTAGTCATATGATGACCTCAAGGGATATGATCCTAAAATCATCCAGCACACCATAGAACTGACGAAAGTAGCAAAACCTATCTGCCAAAAATAGAGACCAATAAATCTAAAGATTGAAGCCTTGATCGCGCAAGAGTTGACAAAGATAATTCAATCTCAGATCATCTTCTCAATCAAGCACAACACATGGGTGTCCAACCTAGTTCCAATCTGGAAAAAGAATGGAGACATCCGCCTGTATGTTGATTTTTGGGACCTAAACAAAGAATCCCTAAAGGACCACTACCCCTTGCCCTCCATGGATTCTATCTTGCAAATAGTGGCTAGCTCGAAAATGTTTTCTCTATTGGATGGCTTCTCTAGTAACAACCAGATTCGGATAAAAGAGGAAGATTGACACAAAACAACGTTCACTACAAAGTGAGGAACGTTTGCATATGCGAAAATTCCATTCCATCTCTCAAATGTGGGAGCTACCTTCCAGCAGGCAATGGATATTGCTTTCATAGAATTGATCGACAAGATTATCTTAATCTACTTGGATGATCTGATTGTATTCTCTAAGTCAAGATGATCATTTTGACCATCTAGAAATGGTTTTTAAAAGATGTTAGGATTTCGGGGTATCCCTGAACCCAAAAAAATGTGTTTTCATAGTTCTACAAGGAAAACTATTAGGACACATGGTGTCCAAAGATGGAATTGCAATTGACCTAGAGTAGGTAAAGGCAATCAGGGAGCTTCCCCTAACATTCAACAAGAAGGGAGTTCAGTCCTTTCTGGGAAAGGTAAATTTTGTGAGCAAATTCATTTATGATTTTGTAGGATTAGTTAGACCTATTACCCTGATGCTCAAGAAGGATCAATTGTTCAAATGGATAAAAGAGGCTAGAGAAGCCTTTGAGAAGGTTAAGGATGTTATTTCTTCAACTCATGTTCTGGTAAACCCAGACCTATCAAAGGACTTCATAATGTATGTGTTTAGTAGCAAATCCAGTATCACTATTGTTTTGACCCAGAAGGATGATGAAGGAAAGGGAGAACATCCAATAGCCTTCCACTCCCAGACCTTAAAGGATTATGAGATGAACTATAACTTTGTCGAAAGGAAAGCATTTGCCATTGTTAAAGGGCTCAAGAAGTTTTGACACCTTGTATCTTGCAACAAGGTGGTTGTATATGTTGCACATTCTAGTGTGCGCGAATACATTATGGAAGGAGAAATCACAGAAAAAAGGGCCAACTAGATTACCAAAATCCCTGAATATGACATTGAGGTCAGACCCACAAAGACCATGCAGGGAAGAGGATTGTGTGAGTATCTGGCACATGATGAAGAAATAACAGTTGAGGAGGAACAACCTGAGCCAGTTCTGATGAACAAACCTGAGTGGATAGAATGAGATTTATGTAGACAGGGAAATATCTGATGGGCCTCCCTTCTCAGAAGAGAAGATTCTATAGGTTGCAGAATAGTGGATATGCGCTCATTGAAGGAATCCTTTTCGAAAGGAACTTTAATGGTGTTCTCCTATGGTGTGTCACCACAAAGCAAGCGAAGAAAATTCTAGACACATTTCACAACAGTCCCGCGAGTGGACACTTCTCTGCAAAGACCATCGCCTTCAAAATTATATGTGTTGGATATTTTTGGCCTACACTATTCAATGACTCATACTCTCTGGTTAAGGCTTGCATGGAATGCCAATTCTTCACAGGAAGAAGGAAAAACTCAACAATACCTCTCAAACTAATAGTGGTAGATGAACCCTTTGCACAATGGGGCCTTTATTTTATCATGATGATTAATCCCACCTCCAGTGTTGGACACAAATGGATCCTCGTACCTATAGACTACTTTACCAGATGGACTAAGGCCATGCCCTTGAAGAATGCGACGGAGGCAGAAATTGTGGACTTTCTTGAAGAAATGGCGACAAGGTTCAACCCGCCAAAGACCATCATCTCTGACAAGGTGAAGGCCTTCCTAGGTTCAAAGGTATGTCAATTTGCACTCAAACATGGCATATTCCTATAGACATCTTCAAAATACTACCTGTAGGGAAATGGTTTGGCCGAGTTGACTAATAAGAATTTAGTTTGACTCATTAAAAGAATCAGGTCATAGCATAGAGAGTGGCATAAGAATCTTTGGGCAGTGCTCTGGGCAAACCGGATAACTCCTAAGCAATTTCTTAAGACTTTGTCCTATGAGCTGGTATACTGGAAGGAAGCATTATTGCCTGTCTCCATGGAAATTCCCGCACTATAGTTGCTCAAGTCTCTAGAGGTTGAACAGAATGAAGCCATGGAGGTCTAGTTTGCTAAGTTACTAGAGGTGCAGGAGAAAAGATAAAAATCCTTGATAGCCATGTCTAACCACCAACAATTGGTTAAAAGGTGGTTTGACAAGAAGACCTCTGACTAGGGTCTTAAATGTGGAGACCTAGTGCTAAAATTCAACAAAAGGGTCATGAAGCCTGGCCTTCACGGAAAGTTTGATAGCTTGTGGGAAGGCCCTTTTTGCATTATTCAATGCAAGCAACATAACGCATTTGAATTAGAAAATATGGAAAAGAAAGCATTGGGAATTCCAATTAACGAAATTCACCTCAAATTGTTCAATTAAGCTTCATTAATTATTTTTCCAGTGTAGATATGTAATTATGTAAATTTCCTTTGTGTTTTTTGTTGTTTGTTCGGCCAGTCTTTCTAAATGAACCCATAATACAAGAAGCAAAGAAAAGTGAGAGAGATAGAAAATGTATAAAAGAGTTGTATATTCATTATATTGTAATATATACTTTGATATTACAATTCCAAAATGGCTCTCAGACCATACTTTTTGAGAATATATATACTAAGCGACTTTTCAAGCATATGTATTAAAAGCCTTTTGAGGCATATATACAAAAAAATAGAAGAAAAGAGTTCATTCTCAAATTAGCAGCAGCATCAGGAACAACTTCATCAACAACCTTTGGAGCAGTGGCAAGTGCAACAAGAACAACAACAATGGCAAACAGTGGAGGAAACACCAGATTTCTAAAGTCAGTGTACCACTCCACGTCATAGAACAACACCACATTGAAGCATCGTAGTAGGAAGTGGCAAGCACAAGAAACTCTCTGGTGGTGCTCTCCAAACATTATAATGCAAAATCCTCTCAGAAATGGCACCAACGACACTACTGCATCCTCTTCAATGTGTCTACGGAGATCACTCATTGTGGGGAGACCAAGGCCATACACTGCATTTGTCACAACTTCACCAAGGCCACAGAGGTAGCACTTTGGGAATATTTCCATGGTAAGTCGTAGGATCATCTGTTTGGGTACCTGTATGTCAAGTAAAGAAGCAACGAAATGAGAGCCAATGTCAGTATTTACCCTATACTTATCCTCATATTCTATGTGATCCCTCTCCAGTACCCACTTCATTGCTATAATTTCCAAAGAATGCTTTTTCTTTGTCATGTGTTTCAGACGCCTACTAGAATTTCCCCAAGCAAAGTTGCCTACGACCTATTGCTAGTAAGCCTAATTGGAGTGTTCATTGCGCCTATCTCTAGTTCTAACTACCAAATGCCAATTCATCCCAATTACCAAGTGCAATTCCTGCTATTGTCTTTAGGTCTATTTATAGAAATAGCCAAGGTATAATGCATGCAATAAGCATGATGTTGATCGGGTATTAAATCAAAAATCCCATCAAGAGCCAACTCAAAAATCCCTCCAAGAGCAAACTCGAGAATCCCACCCAGTTGCATCTGCTATGTATGAATTGTTGCGTGCGAGTTAAGAAGAAGTAATTAATTAGCTAAAACTAGTGGAAGTCCCAAGTGATAGTCTACACGGTCAAGTGCTAATGTGTCAGGCTGTGGGAATTTTTCATTCTCCAAGGATGAACTCAAATATTTTTGTGTACTCATTACACCTTTGCACTAATCATTCTTTTTAAGATATTAATTGCAAAGCATGTGAAAGGTTTTGTATGCCTTCAATCACCGACTCAATTTCCCAAGAAATGGCGCCATAGGACATAATGACTAATCGTCATTATGAATTGTTGTCCTTTCAATGGGAAAGGAATTCATTTTGCATGAACGAAAGAGTTGGTGGTACATGTCAAATTTATTGTAAAAAGGCAACCGTTGTCTACAACTCTAGGTCGAGAAAAGGCTAAGTGGTGCATGCGAAAGAACAAAATTGTGAAGAGTTTTATGAGTACGATGTTCATTGCAAAGAGCTTTGAGTGCAGAATTTTCTGAAGAACCCAAGTAAGTTGCAAAAAGGTTAAGCATTGCAAAGGTCTACAGAATCCTGAAATGGCCCAGAATCCTCAAATGGAAGCACAAGGAGAGGTGGCCCAAAGCTTAATTGACACCATGCATGCAATGCCAATGGCCAACATTTTTTATAACATCTCTTACGCTTCACCTGGGATACCAGAGAAGCCAAAGTGGATCCACACGCAAGTCGTGGACAAGAAAGCTCGCAGGAACTAGACCCTAATAGTAGAAGAATGGGATAACATTCATGACCCTGTCCTTAAAACCAACCCTAAGAGTCTTAGGGAAGCAACCTATGAGAGAATGAAACAAGCTAATAACCAACAATATTTGGTGTACAAGCTATGGTTATGTGGTCTCCCACAGTATATGGTTCCTTTAGTGCATCACTGTCTGGAATTAGTACACAAGTGCACTCAGCATTTCAACCCGGATACTGACACCATTGAAGGCCAGAAACTAAGGGTTGTGATCAGTGTGGATGCTATCAGGGATATGCTATGCATCCCTACTAGAAGGAGCTCCAGAGTAGAAAGGATGGAGACATTCACTATAGAAGGAAGGGAAGATTTTTGGAGGACCAGAGATTATGCTCTGGACTTTTATTACCAGGAAACCAAAAGGCCTAAGGAAGATGCAGCAAAGTCATCATAGATTTTGGTCGTGCGCAATGCTTTCAGTTCAAACTTGCAAGATGCCTTCTCTATGATGGCTTTTATTTGCAGCATAGATAGTGATTGATACATTCAGGAGTTTCAAATGGGTATGGGTTTTCAATTGAGAAGACAGCATTCTCTATTTTGGTATGACTTCACGGAGGTCATAGTTTGGGAGATGTTGAACCAAATCAAAGATTACCAAATGCAACATAGGTTCAGGTTTTCTTCTCTCCTTGCTCACATGTTTTTGCACCAGAACCCTGACTTCTTTAGACATTGCTTGGGTTTGGTTGTTTTTAATGAAAGTAGAGTAAGAAAGTTGGTTTCTATGTGGACTCCCCTTCTTTCTGCAACTTATGATTACTATGCATTTTCTAAGTGTTTCCTGACTCCAATTTTGCAAGATTTTAGTGAGGATGGCAACATTTATCAACTCTACGTCGAGCAAATAGTATGGATGTAGAATTTCCTTCCTCCTTGCGATTGGTTCCTTGGGGAGGATTTCACATTCATTAGGCTGCATGGCTTTACCGAGGAATCATTTTGGCTCCCAATATGTATTACAAATAGGGTGTTGGCTCTTGAGGTGTTTCAGAAAATGGCAATTATTGACCTCAACTTTTGCGGAGGAAAGAAGCAGAAAGGTTTTTTCTTATGTTCTTTGACCTTCGGTGGGGTAATAATGGTAAAGAAGCAGACACATGGTCTGCTAGAGGCAAAGCTAGCTCATCTGGGGCAAGTATTAATTTGTGACAAATGGAAATATAATCCCGATAATGACGTAGTGGAGCTGAATGTTAAGGTGACTCAGCTCACGGCCTTACTAGGAAGCTCAGCGGAATCCGCAGTCAGACCAAGATGATCTATTTGTGGACCTGACCTATGTTCCTACTGAAGAAAAGAGGTCACCATGGATCTCTTTCTATTTCCCTTTGGAGAATCCCAATGACAAGCTTAAAATGGGGGCCACCCTTCACAATCAATTGGTCAAGCATTGGCAGTGGAGTGAGGAAAAAATTACAGACTTCTAGATTTATCGTCAAGAGACCAAATGCCTTGATGCCCCATTCCAAGAGACGACAAGGATGAAAGATTTGATGATCTATGGAATAGAGGGCATGAAGATACTGATGCAAGTGATGATGAAGATATAGATCCAGAGGAAGCTAAAGCATATATATTAAAGAGGAAAAAGGAAAAAATGACCTAAACACAGAAAATTGGAAAAATGGCAAAGCAACCCAGCAAAGCTCCACTAAGAGCGCAGGTGACTACATCACAATCAGAGGCCTCACGTCCATGAACATGGGCTACAAAAAGACGCAAGGTAGCCCAGCAACCTCAAGAGGTCATAAAGGTGAACAATTCTCCACCTGCGAAGAGGCCATGCACGGATGCAACTTCTGGAGAAGGCTCACAGGAACCTGCAACGAGCCAAGGATCAGAGTCCTCTACACCTCAGGTATCTTTCTCTCCCTCTCTTCTCACTTCATAGTCCTTGGTTACCTCTGTTGTATCCATGCCCCCAATTACTTTGAGTGTTGGCCTTTCCTTTGTTGCTTCTATGCCCACGGGAGGTTTCTCTCAATTCTCCCAAATCAAACATACAGCTTTTACTCCCCTGTGGTCTGTTCCACCTTTTGTCACAGCCCAGTCCAAACCACCATGGTAGATCCTTTTACACCCATTATGTCAGATCCAACTCAACTTGCCCAACAGATGATATCCTTTTCATCTCTGCTACTTCCACCACTCCCCATGAGTCCTTCCACCACTTCCCAGACTGGGCCTTGGTATAACATTCCTCTGTTCTCCCCATTAATGCTCTCTCTGCCAAAGAAGACATCATCTAAGACCACAACTCTCTCATTCCTTTTTTCTCTTCCTCTTGTGTGCCCTTCGCTGGTGAGCTGATTAAATCGCCAGCATAATTTATGGGGAAAAGTGACAAAACAAAAGCAACACGAGCTATTAGGGTCCAGAAGAGAAAAGAAAAGGATGCAGCAAAGCCTGTCGATCCGTGTGTGCAGACGCTTTTCAATGAAGTCTAGGGGTCATTGCATTTTCCCACCATGACTCTGAACACCATCAAGCCGCAAGGCGAGATGCAACCTGAGGACTATACCATCCATGTTGTGGGAATCAATTTGTGCGCAGCCCAGTCGCAAGACAAAGTTGAGCTAATGGAGGAAACCCAACGAGTGGTGACTACCGACTTTCTCAAGCATAGCCGCCAACTAAAGAAGAAGGAAGAGGAGCTCAAGAACATTAAGGAAAGGATGGAGGTCCTACTAAAAAAAGAAAAGGCCAAGGATGCCAAAATTTCCCGAATATCTCAACAAGCACAGGCAGAAAGTGCCAAACTCCGGGAGGAACTTGCAAAGTTCCAGTCCCTAGATCCCAACCTAGTTGTTGGACTGTAGTAAACGAACTGGGAATTACAAGACTAGTTGGCTAGGGAAAAGGGAGAAATGCAACAAAAAATTGAAGAGCTTCGGTAGCAGCAATTTCAATTGGAGCGGGAAATGCAGCAAAAGGATCAGGAGCTCTAGGGAAAAAAAACTCAACTCGAAAAAGAGATCCAGGAAGTGAAGCTCTCCCTGGAAAAGGAATCTAGAATCCGAAGCCAAGCCAAGGACTATTGTGAAGCAAGGACGTTGAGTTAGAAACTCTGGCAGGGACAGCTCTCCGTGGCAAACAAGAAAATTGAGGAGCTGACGCAGGATGTTGGGTTAAGGGAGATGGAAATTGGTCTTTTAAAAAATCCTCCCCAACCCCTTGCTCCTCAATCAAATCTCCTTTTAGTAGCCCAGCAACTATATATCTCCTACTGGGAAAAAGTCAAGACTTTTTTTCTGACTCTTCAACTAGTGCTCCAATTCATGACAAAAGTGGCAAGTTTGAGTAGAGAGGTTTGTGGAAGAATTGAGCAATTCCCACAATTCATTATGGAGAGAGTGCCCGATGTGGAGAAGTTGTTAGACAAGTTATTCATGATGGTGAATGAAGACTTGGTGAACATAGGGATTGAGGACCAGAGGTCAGCAGCCAAGAAGGTGAAAGAATCCATCTGTTGTCACATGGCCATCCTCCATGCCAGCAATTTCTCGGCAACACTAAGTTAGACTATGAACAATATGCGACTGAAATTCTCCCAACTAACTCAAATGAGCTTGCCCTCCTCGTTTCTCTCTGATGATTTGGTTGCCACAGCGGAGCACATTGCAACAAATATTGAGGAAAAGCAGTGAGATTTATCTGCTTTTCATAATTTTAGTCAACCCCCCATTGTTGAGGACATTGAAGGCATCACCCATCAGATAGTGCGGTTGCTCTTTCAGCTTGAGTTTAAGACCAGGATATCCATGGAGTTTCCCTTCAAAGAAGTAATTTATCTGCATGAGGTGCAAGAGAATATATGTGTGCCATATCGATGCCATCTGAGGCCGACTGGCTACCTCTACAGAACGTGCTCTCAAATCTCTAACTTTGTTGCCCATTGAATAAGGCTCTGGTCTTCAAACCATAAATTTTGGGTTCCCATTCCACAGGCGAAATTCCCCTAGTAGTCACCAAAAGCTGTTGATTAAAAATCCCTAGAGCTCCCTTTGGGTTGATATTATAATTTTTGCTTGGCCCCAGCCTGCGTCTCATGTGTTTGAATATCTTCAGGCCCCTTTTGAAGAGTTTCACCCACTTGCTCCACGTGTCTGCCGCGTGCTCCTTGGAAGGATTTCCTCCCTTGCTTCTTTATCGAGCCCCACCATTTCACCACATTTCAGTAGCGTGGACCTTTGTGAGCTCGCCCCCCTTTGCTTCTCTACCAAGCTCTACCCTCATGCCACATAGCATCATTCTGGGAACACCATTTGGTGGACCCCACAATCAACACTCGAGACGAAGACTCCTCCACGTGTCTTCTCCACAGGGAATTTCATCGCAAGGAAGGGAAGAATGAACGGCAAGCCTCGTCCTGTCGCCACGTGTCCTAACCAACTCTATAGGTGAGCGACATGTGTCTGCATGGGAATTTTGCTACTTCCACACTGGGACCACAGTCATCATTTGCAGAGGGACGCGTCTCGTTCAAAGGTGACTGCATTCTATGTTTAAAAATATTTTTTGTTGCAACGGTCATGGGAAATCATTGCAACAGACATCATTGCTCGTGCCTGGGAATCTTTTCAGTTACTGGCTCTCAGGCGGTGGGATGATCCTCTATATATACTACTTGAACTTTCTAAAAATGAGTTCAGAGAATACATAGAAAAATTATTGAAAGACACCAGGCCTTTGTATTGTTTTTTATTATTGTATTAAGACTCACAGACTGTGCCATTTGTTCAGCATCTTTGTTTCTTAGTTAGTTGAAAAAATATTATACTGTGTTGTTATTGTACTAAGTAGTTTATTTGCAAAACTTCTATCTAAGAAAGGAAGATTTACCGTGCCCATACTTAACTCTTGGCACATCGCCTTAGATTAAACCTTCTTTTTTATATCAGCTTCCTTTTTCCCATTCCAAACCCCTAAAATATAGAAGGAGTCAGCTTCTTTAAAAAACCTGGAGGTTACTCAGTTTAGCGCAATTGGTCCCCATTAACTGAGTATCCCATAAGTTTGTTTTCCTAACAATTTTAGGCATCAACAGTGTGTATGGTGGTGTAGCATAAGGTGATGATGGTGTAGGCGTATATGTTTCTAACGTGTTCAGGTTGACGATGTTTTGATGAGGGTTATATTATAAACCCTGTTATTGTTGTTGTTACATGAGCAATTGTTGTTGTTGGGCATATTGTTGAGCTTGTTGTTGTTTTTGGGCTTGTTTTTGTTGTTGAACTACTAAGGCTGCTTGTTGTGCTGCTAAGGTTGATTGATGCTATTGCTACTATTGTTGTGCTATTAAGGTTGATTGTTGTTGTTGCTGCTATTGTTGAGCTACCAAGGTTGCTTGTTGTTGTTGCTACTATTGTTGGGCTACTAAGGTTGCTTTTTGTTGTTGCTACTATTGTTGTGCGAATAAGGTTGCTTATTTTTTTTGTTTTTGTTAGAATGCTTGTTGGTAAGCCTGTTGTGCTTGTTGTAAAGCTAGGGCATGTGTTTGCAATGTAGGATTAATCAGTGATTGGAACATCTATGATGGGTTTTGGGTGTTGATGTTTTGTGTAGGTTGTGTATGGTTTATTTGGGGATTCCCTTGATTTAACATTCCTTGCAAGATAGTGGATTGGGATGGAGGAATGTAAGTTTGAGGTCCCATTTGATTTTTCATGACTTGGGGGAAAAACGGTAAAGATGATGATGATGTCGTTAAGTATTGTGATGTTAAGGGCACATTAGGACCTTGGGTCCACTGATTGAAAGGATTCCCTTGATCGATGTTTTGGAGATTCCCTTATGTTTAAGAGGTGGTCAAGGTATTACCTTGGTTGATGGGGTTTGTGATCAAGGGATTGTTCTAATGTGGGTTGATGATGGATGGAATAGATGTGTTTTGGACAATTGTTGGGTTGGATGTATCAATGGGGGGATTGGATGAAGATGTTCCCTGTTGCGTTAAAGGTTGATTTTGCATGAGGGTATTCCCTTACCCTTTTGGGTCTACTTGTGATACTTGATCCACACTACTTGGCGTGATGTTGGGCACACTTGTGGTACTCATGGGTATGGATGAAGATTGGTGTCCTCGATATGTTGAAGTTGTTGTGGAGTAATGGAGTGTAAGTGGTTTATGTTGATGTAGAGGATTCTCAAGAATGGGGAGAATGCCAAATGTTGGTGTCTAAGTGGTAGTTTGAGGAGGATTGTTATCGAGGGTACCCACAAGTGTGTTGCTTTCAAATGGAAGAGTATGGAAAAATTCCTTAGCAAGACTAGTTGCAATACTAGGTGTTGGTGTTTTATTGAGCCCTAGTGATGGAGTTGTTTGAATAGTGGGTGAATTTAAGCCTTGTGTCAATGATTGTGCAACAAAAGATGGGGAATTGGGAACTATGTTTCCTAAGGCTTGATGCTCCATGATTTCTTCCCTAGTAAGTCCAAATGGGTTGTTCGTAATATCTTCTATCTCATATGGTCCTGATGGAGACGAGGGTTGTTGTGATGGGGTAACGTGACTTCTCAGATCAAATTCTAGAGGATTAGGATCACTTGAGGTGAATGTGAATTTGGTTTTCTCCATTATTCTTTTGTGTTGTGATCTTTTTTTTACCATAAATTTTGGGTCACCTCTAGGAGAGTTGTGTTGAGATTTGTAATGTTTGAACTCTCTAGTTGACTCAAATCTAGGTAAAAGGGATTCTCTTAGTCTTTTTGGAGCAATGATAATAGTGGGAGATGAGGAGATGAATTATATGGGGAGTGATCTTTGCAAATGTTTTGGGATAACACTTGTGACTTAGGTTATGTTTTTATGTTTGGATAAAGGATGTTTATGAACTTGTGAACTTGTGAACCTTTAGGGTAGACTTGTGATGTCAAGATAAACAAGTTCAAAGATGATAAATAACTTAACCAAATGCATGGAAAAGGATTCATTTCACATACAAAGTAGCTAAGTTAGGGGTTGGTTGATAGATGTCTAAGTCAAAAAATTGTTGGTATATTTGAATTTTTTGCAAAGTTTGGTGAAGTGAAATTTGGATTTTGATGAAGGGGTGGATGAAATGTTTGAACCAATGTTGACCTAGAGTGAACCTTTGTTTTCAAAGACCAAGGTGGTGAGAAACATGCTAGACCTCTAAATTTTTCAATTCCTATGACCAATGTTTGACTTAAATGAGGGGTTCATATTGAGCATACATGTCTGGATTATTCAATGGAATAAGTCTATAAAATCTTGTTGCCAATTTGTTCCTATTGCGGTATTGTTTTAGGATTCGTCTTTTAATGTATTTTGAACTATGATGTCTAAGTTTGAAATAGCAACCTGTAGACCTTCTCTTGGGGATTTTGATTTTGCATGAGATCATTTAGAGAAGTTCAAGATCATGTAAAAGGCGAACGTTTTTAATTTCAAAAAAGGCATAAAATTCTAGATTATTCCTTGAAGCACGTATATATAAGTTCCTTGTTAATCTAGTCATGTTTTGATAAAGTGTCTCAAGGTGTTGTTTGATAGCTTTTTGTGTATGATGCCTAAATTTGAAATGACAGAATGTAGAACTTATCTTGGGGATTTTGATTTTGTGTGAGATCATTTTAAAAAGTCCAAGTTTATGGAAGAAAAGAGGATATTTATTGCCATGCAGGTGATGGTAATATGGACCTTCTAGCCACAATATCAACTTGTTCCTCTTCTTCGTCTATGATGTATGTTGTGTTTCTCCACTGGGTTGGTGTTTCCTTTTTTTCAAAAGTGAAGCTTCTCAAGCTACTAATTATATCAGTTTGTTCTCCTTCAATGAGTTCAAAACTTGGTTGAATGATAGCGAGTGTAAAGCTGAGTTGTTTAACCAAAGTGATCGAACGCCAAGCGGTCATGTGGGTTTCAATTTGTCAATTTATCTTGTTTAAATGAGTTTCTTTTTACAAACATTTGTCTTGATTAAGGTCAAACTAAATGTCTATGTCAAAAACATCATAAATTTCACAAGGTCCATTTTGTGAAAATCATGAGGTTGAAGCAATAGTTGCTTATGTTAACTTTGGGAAGTGTGGATTGAGATGTAAACCAAAATATTTAGAAGTCTCTAAGAATAAATCCTTAGGACAAGCATTAATATCAAGGTTTTGTTAAAGGGTATCCATAGTTATACCAAAGGGTTTGAAATTTTGAGGAAAATTGTGAATGTTTGTTTGCAATGTTTTGGAAGCAAGCAAAGTATTAAACTGACTCGCAAGCATTTAACACCCTAGGTTCAGAAGATACTACTTGTTGAATCCCCACTTGGATTTCTCCAAACACTAAGACAATGTGAATAGTTAGAGATTTGGTGACACTAGCTCCCCCTTACACGACACACACTTCTCGGGTACACCAAATCTCAAATCCTTAAGGTCTGCAGATCCAAAGGATTTTTCTGTTTCTACAATGAATAGTAAAATGTGGGGCGACTTCGAAACGACCATTCCTACACCAACAAGCATAAAGGTTTTTTGGCTTCTAAACAATTTGTTCTTAGTAAGGACTTTCATTCAAGGTGGCCATACACGCGGCAAGATTAGCTCAAGATTATTTCAATCAAGAGGCCTCCCAGTCCCTTCCTAAGAAAGGATTTTGACGTGTCATGCAGAAACTAGGGGTGGCACTTGTTGGTATGACACATCTGCAGCTGTTGCTTATGACTTTCATCACAAACACATTTTTTATATAGCAGTTCAAAATAGCTTGGATTTAGCTCGTTACCACTTGGGTCATTCCCACCTTTTGAAGTGGGGTGGAAGGCTCTCTAAAGGTATACAAAAGCAAGGAAGTACGTTTATTTTTTATCTCCTAGATCACATGAAGCGCAAGGAGAGAGCATACACAATGACTTTTCCTCACACTAGCATGGGGTTCATTTTAAATCCAAATCAAAATGTGTGGGTGTTTATACAAAATTTCAAAGGAATGCTTTTGATTCTCAAGATCGCCGAGTGGTGCGAGAGAAGAGCATACACATTCAATGATGAAAGTGCAAACCATAGGACATGCCAAACACTTGTTAATTTTAACCCTCAAAGCAAAGGTAAGTTCATTTTAAGCACCAAACTAAGTGTGAGTTTTCCTTGTTCAATTTTAATCCAACAAGCAAAATGATGTGAGGGTTCAATTTTAACCAATTTTGAGTGTTCATTTTAAAACCTAATTGAAAACTAGTGTGGTCCTAAAGCATGAAATAAAAAGCATCATAAATGGGTTATAATTGCCCCAAAAGTGTTGAAACACTTGTTACAATTATATGTTTTAAAGACAAGAATGCTTCTTCACTTTGAATTTTATCGTCCAACCTGCAAAACCCAGTTAGCCTAAGAAAGCGAGAAGTTAGTGATGTGTCGAAAAGTAGATAAAATTAGAAATTTAAAGCACATGCTAAAAATTACTCATTGTTTTTTGCTTACCAGTAAAAAGCGTTGTTGTTCACGATAGTGTCACTATAATTCAAATGAGTGTCGCTCTAGTGAAAAATAGCATCACTCTACAGAAAGACAAAGACGACGATAACATCGCTATTTGGTGGCATTGCCATTTTTAAATTCTTGATACTTCTAAAAAGTATTAGTGTCGCAGTTTGTTTTAATCAGAGCTGGGGATTTAATTAGGCATCATTGTATTTGATGGAAATAGCATCGTTGTATAGTGATGCCTGACAAAGACGGTCGCTAAAATCTCTAAGAGTGTCGTTGTACCCACACAAAAATAGAAAAAAAAAGATTTTGAGAGAAATTTTCATTAAATTTGATCGGTAAAGCCCTCTTCTAGCGCCAAAATGTGACTAGCGGATTAGTATGGGTTGACTACACTTGATCCATGAGGATAATAGTGTAATTATGCCTCTAACATCAATCCCAATAAGATCATTCATCAAAACTAAACTAGGAATCCATTAAAACTTAGCATATTAAACTATGGAAGCTTTAGAAATACCTATTCTAATCCATTGAAACTTATCCTATTAGGGGAGTGGTGTCATATTGATGTGGAATGGTGACCCTTTCCCAATCCCGTGGATAAATGAGCCTGTTCTAATCTTCTATTGAAGAGAATCATCGAAACCGATGATAGATGTGTATGAAAACATGATTTAAAGCTAAATGGGCATGATGCAAGCTATTTTAACATGATTTATGCTACGGTGATCAAGATGTGTGAATGCAAGGCTAATCTAAATGAAGTTTAAGTTAAAAAGATTGAAACTATAATTACCAGGTAAGTTAAATGGATGCATTTATGTTATCATGGAAGCTAAGCTAATATGCAAGTAAATAAAACTAAAATGATGTAAAATGTGGGTGCAAGTGAGAGTGATTTTAACATAAGTTTGATGTTAAAATATGGATCCATTTGTCTCAAAATAGTGACCTATTTATAGGAGGACAAATGAGAAATGAAGGATTGAGAGCAAAAATTTAATCAATGGTCAAGGATAGAGGAAATTGGAGGCATGGATCATGGATTCTCATCAAGGGATGAGAATCAATGATGAGATTTAATCAAGGGTTTACCTTTGTCCAAACAAACACACTTTCAACTTGCACAATAAGTCATGTTAACTTGCACAAGTAGTCTTGTAAATTTGTTATAGAAAAGGAATATTCCCCTTTTTCAAATGAGTAAGGAGAGAGAATATTCTTTAGAATATTCTCATGGGTGAGGGAAAATAGATATTTAGCAAATTAAAATAAAGTTTTAATGTGCAAAAGGGGAAGGAATATTCCATGGGAATATTCCTCTTGGAGGAATGTGTAAAGGAGGAATATTCCCTTGCAAGTGGGGGGAATTAGATTTATTAGTAATTGATAATTAAACAAAGGTTTAATTATGCAATTAGGAGAATTAGATGGTATTCATTAAATAAAGTGATTTAATGAAAAGGGTGAAAGTGAAATGATATTTAAATAAATAACTTAGGGTTATTTAATTAAATAAGAAGATTTAGGGATTTAAATTAAATAGTTTGATATATTTAATTTAATAAGACAAAATGTTAGCATGGAAGGGGGTGAATTAACTTGATTAAATTGATTAGGTTAATAGACGAAAATGACATAATTAATTAAATAGCTAGGATAATTTAATTAATTAAGCGAAAAGAGGATGGGTTCAAGGATGAAAAGGTGTTAGTATACTTGATTCGAATGTATGATATCATTTAGGACATTTTTAAGTGTCTACAATTAGACTCTTCAAATATTATATGGAACTTTTTGCCACTATGAGCAAGCCGATGTGTAATCTTCAAAATGAATGTTCATATAAAAATTACTTAACAGTCACCCATGATCGTTAAATTTAATTTGGCTATTATTAAATCAATTAATAATAATATAGCCAGATATTCAAGTTTATAAATATCCTGCATTTAACTAAAATCTAGTAGCATATATATACTAGCAATCACACCTTAGTGTACAATGGGTATGTCAAAGACATGTGGAAGGTCAATTAGGATAAATTTTGGTCTATTTTTTGCACACATTTATGAAATACATGAGGTTAATTGGTAGGCCATTTAAAAATGATGTTTGTGCAACAAATGTCTCAATGGATAAGTGATAGCTTCAAATCAACTATGCATCCACTTATAGGGATCTAAACATGATTGAAATAAAACCCATGAAGCGGGAAGATAATTAGGCTCCATTACCAACAAGCTCATGTTATGTTTGCAATACAAAGAGAGGGAGAGATAGGGATAGAAAGAGGGAGAGATAGGGGAAGAGAGAGAGAGATAGTGGTAAGGAGGGATATGGAGAGGAGAGGGCATAGATAGAGAGAGAGAGGGGAGATGGATAGATAGAGATGGAAGCTCGATAAATATATAGAGAGGGGTGGAGAGAGAAATATATAGATGGATAGAGAGAGGGAGACAAGTCTAGAGGTAAAGGGGGAGAGAGTAAAATAGAGGTAGAGATGAAGATAGAGTGAGAGAGGAAGAGGGATATAAATAGATAGAAGAGAAATAGAGAGAGATAGGGAGATAGAGAGGATGAGATAGAGAGATATAGAGGAAGAGGGAGAGGGAGAGAAAGGGAGAGAGATAGGTAGAGGAGAGATAGAGAAGAGGGGGAGAGAGATAGGTCGAAGAGGAAGAGAGAGAAGAGGCGGAGAGAGGGAGAGAAAGAAGAGGGGAGAGAGAGGGAGAGCGATACGTAGAGAGGGAGAGAGAGAAGAAGATGAGGGAGAGAGGGAGAGATAGGTCAATATAGAGAGGGGGGAGAGGGAGAAGGAGTGACATAGATAGAGAGGGGGAGAGGGAGTGACATAGATAGTGGGAGATATAAAGAGCGATAGGGAGAGATATATCAATCACCCTTCCTATATGTCTATCTATTCATCTGTATCTCTCCACCTCTCTCTTTCTCTTTGTCTCCCTCTCTATTTGTATTTTTCTCATTATCTCCCTCTCTCTATATATATATATCTTTTCTTCCCTCTATTTATCTTTATCTCCCTATCGCTTTATGCAACTTTATCTCTATCTATGTATCTCTCCTCTTTTCTCTTTATATTTTCATTTATCTATTTTTCTCTCTCCCTCACTATCTACCTCTTTCTTTGCCCCTCTTTATTTCTCTATATCTCTACATATCTCTCTATATTTCTTTGTCTCCCTCTTTATTCTCTATTTCTATTTATCTCACTTTCTCTCTCTATCTCTATCTTTGTCTTTATCTTTGTTTCTCTATCTTCTCTCCTTTTTTCTCACATCCCTCTTTTTATCCCTTTATTTCTATACTTGTTCCCCTCTCTTTATCTATCTTCGTCTCTTTCTCCTCCTTTGTCTCATTTTGCTTCCTCCCTCTTGCTCTCTTTCTCTTTTTTCTGTCCACCTATCTATATCTTATCTTTATATCCCTCTCCCTTTTCACTTATTTTCTCTTTCTCTTTTTCTCTCTCTATATGTTTGTCTTCTTAAGTGTGCAATGGGTACATTGAAGAGGTCTTAAAGTTGAATTATCATATCCATAATCAAATTACATGCTACCTTGAGCATAACTCCCCAAATACAATGGAATCCTTGGATCGTTAACATGAAACAACCAATCAAAAGTGAGTTTCTCTTTTCTCTATATTTTCCTTTGTATCTCTTATATTTCTCTCTCATGCTCAATCTCTCTTTTTCTATTCATCTCTTTAAATCTCTCTCTCTCTCTCTCTCTCTCTCTCTCTCTCTCTCTCTCTCTCTCTCTCTCTCTCTCTCTCTCTCTCTATCTATCTATCTAAATTTGTCTTTCATCTTTTGAGTTTTTGTCTCTTTATTAGCCGATAGGCTACATATAGTGTGAGATTTGAGCCTAAAACAAGTCTTACGCCTCCAAACCACTATTGAGTCATTGGAAAACAAGTTTCAGCAACCATTTAATGGTAAATCAACTACCGTTTAATGGTAAAATCCTCTAAAATATTAGGTCAAAGCCTCCAAAATCTCACTTATCACATTAAATCTAGATAACTATTGCTTTGACAATTCGACAGAAACATTTTATTTCCATTTGCAGTATTTTTTTTCAATTTGATGGAAACTTCTTTTTTCATTTGCATTGCTTTATGTTTTAAATATGTATGCAAATATTTCATAATCAGATAATACTTAATTTCTTTAAAGAAAAAATCTAGATTTGTCTAAATTTATTTCATTCCATTATTTAGCACTTATTATTAATTACTTAATCAAACCACATGTAACTAGAATTTGCAACGCATCCATGCACAAACACATACTCTCTAACATATTAACATATATATAGTTTTCTATCAGTGTAATCCTTGAACCTCCTTTAGGTGCAAGTGCTAGTATATATACCTCTATATAGAATTGTCTCCCCCTCTATCTCTCTTTCTTTTTCCTAATCTCTCTAAAGATCAATTAAACTATTAGATTTTTTATATATTAATTTAATTTGTTCTATATAAAAATATATTTATTAATTATAATAATTTCATATTTATATTTATTAATTTTTATTACATAATATAATATATATTAATAATATAACCTATACATACTATTATATACAATAATAAATATTATGTATCATGTAATCTGTTATATAAAATATATATAATATATTAATTATATTTTATATTATATAAAAATCTAGTAATTTTTAAGTATTAATTATAATAATTTTATAAATGTATTTAATAGTTTTGTTAAAGAATACAATATATAACAAGTGATGCAGTGTGTCGTGTGTCGTGTGTCGTGTGTCGTGTTCCTGCCACTAGTCAAGAGCTTTTTGGAGTTTTGTATTCAATGTAGAGGGAAAGATTGAATGGCTAAATATTAAATGCATTCTAAAATTAGGAAATTATCAAGGTAGTTGTAGGAAACTGATTTTTGAAATAAAGTGAAATCAACTTAGTGTTTGAAGAAATACTAAGTATGACTAAATAATCTAGAAAATAAGTGCTCCTTACCTTGGGAAAATATGTTAATTAATATAAGTTTTCATTTGAATATAAATTAAATCTTTTGTTGTACTAATTAGTGTAAATAGTAAGTGAACATTTCATTTGGTAAAATAATTTATAGACCATTGGCCAATTATTACATGCATTTTGAAAATTAACCAATTGTTTGAAAATATATTAACTAGTACCAAACAATTTAGAAAATAAGTACCTGTTAATGTGCAAAGATGTCTTAAATAATACCAATTTTCTATTGAGTATAAATTAAATTATTAGTAATTACTTTTAAAAACAAGGTAGAACTTGAAAGCTTTTGTAAATGAGTACAAATTTGAGTTTGCATGAATAAAGCATATTAAATATTTTTTATATTTACACATTGAATTAGTTTTGTGAAATAAATTGTAAGTTAAATTATTTGGAAACAATTAAAACTCAATTTCCTTTGCAAATAGTTTATTTTTTGTAACTTAAAATTTAATTTATATTAATCAATGGAAAAAGTTTTAAGGTTGGTAGGGGAAGTGTCAATATGTTGCAAGATTTGTAATTAGAATCGTTAGAATGCATAAATGGACAAAGAATGGGATTTGTACTAAATAGTAGAACTTGTTGGAGCAGTTGTATATTGAAGTTCATATTTTTTATGTGCTTGTCAAAGAATCTGAATAATTTTTTGTACAAAACTATTTAGTAAACATATTTATTTGTTAAGTTTAAAGTTTGAAAGCATTTTGGAGAATGGACATATGAAAAATATGAGAGTATTTTATATTATTTATTATTCAAGATGTGTAAAATAAATATATTAGTAATAGACTAACAAATGAGAAGCGTTTGACGAAATGAAGACATTAAAAATATAAAAGTATTTCATTTTGTTTAATATAGAAGCCATATAAAATATAAATAATAGCAATAAGTTAAAATTTTAGTATATTTTTTTTTAACTAGTATATTATTATGTTCAATTAATAGTAATATTTTTGTATTTTTTAACCATGTGTATTTTTTTATATTTGTAAACCCAATTAATTTAGACTTTTTTAATTGTTAACATAATAAGCGTTTTAAGTAGATATGTAAGACATAAAAAATAAACTAATTATAAATGTTTGTATTTACCATGAATTTAGAAAAGAGCATATGTGATTTGAAAATAGTCCATAAGAAGTAAAGTTGATATGAATTTAGTTTAATAAACTAATTATAAATATTGATAGGAATGACAGGTCTGTAAGTAAACAAGAGGTTTAAATATTAATTATTTATTTTTGTGCTAGCTTTGATAGCAAAATGATATATACTGAAGCGAAACAGAACAACGCAATCAAATATCTAGTCATGAAATCCAAATTTTACAGGCTTTGGTATTAGGCTAGTGCCTATCGAAGCAATGAAGCCACGTGTAATGCATTGTAAGCCTTTACAGTGAACAAGATTGAAAACAATATTGGTTTATATGGCAACAACATATTACTATTGTAATGCCTGAATCAAGGCAGAAATTTATTTCAAGTATATATTTTGACATGTTGACTTGTAACACCTTTGTCATTTTTAGCATGGGTGGTCTTAGCTCACATTGACAACATGTGCAGCATAGAAAAGTATAGAAAGGCATTATCGTTTACAGTTGTTCATCATTCACATTCTAGAAAATACTGGGATTGCTTGATACTAGTAGCAAAATAGATAAATAATGCTTTTCAAATATCAAAATATGTTCATAAATGCCAAGTGTATAATGTGTCCATATTTTTCTAATTTAGTGAAAGTAAAATCAATAGTAAACTTGCTGCAAGATAATCAAATTTGTTTGGGTAAGCAAGTATTATAAATGAAAATGCTAAAACTAGTTGTTTACTACAAATTATATCAACTTTACTGCTATCATGCACTTCATGTGCATGTCATTTTGCTGAAAGGCAAATGAGTGCTGCGAGGAGAGCAGTTTACTATTGCAATTGTATAATATAGATTGGAAATGGTAGGCTTGTCAATCAATCTACATGTAATGCAGTAAATGCTAGTGGGTCCACCACTTTTTTTTGTTTAAGTAAATTAGAAAAATAAAACTTTATGTATTTTTGCAAGTATTTAAAAGCTAACAAACTCTTTTGAGCCATAAGAATTAATTTACAAAATGTTGTTCACAGTATTTGCAGATCATAGGCTTACAAAACATAACAACTATGCCACTATTGACATAGTATTTAATGCATTAACTATGCATTCACTATTCTACAATGCATGATAGTTATGTGCAAAATTTATTATCTATTTTTATTTTTGCTATTTTGCTTGTAAGGAAATGAATTGAAGGGGCATACGGTAGAATCAAACAAATGATCACATCCCATGACAAATAGTATGCTATTCATAGACTTGAATCATGGAAACAACTTTAAAATTTTCCAAAAAATAGACGAACATCATAAATTTTTGCAAGCATTCTATGTTAACCCTTGTAATAGCAATGAAACGTGGAAAACATAGAAACTAGTGACTTGTCCATAGTGCACTGTCAGATAATAACAAACATCAAGAATGGAATGCAAGGCTAAAAACACATAATCTTTTTAACAAGCAAGAAACAAACAAGATAAAGCAGAAATAAAACCTAGTACTTGCTTCACATTTCATGAATTAACTATGCATTCAGTGCTTTTGTACACACTAGCCTTTTAACACATCTAGAACAATCTTCTTTCGTAGCTTTGTTGATAGTGTGGCATCCAGTCAAGCAATAAACATATAATTAATGCATTTACTGTTGTCACAGTCTAGATAAGCTTCTTCAAAGCATATGCAATTTACTCTACGCACTTGCCCCGTTAGCACTTTTGACAATAAGCAATACTTCTAGTTATAATTAGCGCAAATGAGAGTTTTAAAAGTGACAATCTTTTCAACAAATGACAAAGATATGATAATGAGCACAAACAAAACCTAGCACTGGCCTAAGATTTCATGAATTAAGTATGCAATGAATGCTTCCATACCCAGTAGCTCTCCAACACATCTCGCACAATTTGCATTTAATGGATTAAACATGCATTCATTGCTTCAGTACCCATTACTTTATCACCAAAGTCCCCACAATTTGCATCCACCGATTAAATATTTTCCATGATACAGAATGTCGTCCTATTTTCCTAATTTACTTAAACAAATGAAGCATTGAATTTATGTTGTAACAACGAGCAAAATTTGTAGATATCAAGAATGAGAAGTAGAAAATATAGAATGTTGAACAATATAAATATAAAATGAACCATTAGTTTTTCTTGTACGCTTTGTTATAAAGTGAATGTTAATCATTATGAGGAAAACGTGCTAAAATATTTTAAACTTTTGAAGTTGATTGGGTAATAAACTATCTTTAATTAAAATGCAATAATTGCAATAGTAAATATATAAAATTTAGAAGCCATGTTACTGGATTTTAAGCTATCAGAAGCAAGAAATGAGAAAATTAAGCATTGTCTAATATATAAAGGAAAACATGTAAAATGAGAGCTGGTAGAAGTTTTAATCCATATAAATTGAAATATAGCCATATAGGCTAAATAGCCAAGATCATAAGCGTAAGATAAGAGCAAAGTGGAAGTTGGTGCAATATCACGTAAGTTTGTAGTTGCTTTTGTTTCTTCGACATCTGTAATGGCTTTAATAGAATTAGTACATAATTCATTTTCCTATGTAATTTTAAACTTTTTTGCAAGTTGAAAATAGAAAGAAGTATATGTATCAATATTGTTTTGTACCTTGTTGTAGCATATGATGTTCATTCAGTTAGGCAAATAGCTTTTGTAATGACATTGTTTTGATTGAGCTTGAAATGAACTTTGACAATAAAGTCTTGTAGTGCAAATACAACTGATGTTTTGTACTTGACGTAGTCTTCATATTTTATGTTTTGAAAGGCATGCAAGAGTTGTTGCATGATACGGTCTTCAATTGAATGATGGATTTTTTGGTGGTCATTTGTTATGATGATAGTTTGAGGATGGAGTAAGTATATGTAACTGACTTCTATGTCACATTGGTTGCAATGAGCTCCCTCCTGTTGCAACATTCTATAATTGTTGAATCTATAATACCATATTGGGCAGAATGCTTCGAATGGATTTGAAAGTGCGTTTGCTACTTTCAATGTCCCCAAAACCTAAAACATGTAAATGTAGATTGTTATAAGTGTGGGTTTGAAAGAGCTTGTTTGAGAAAGTGTTAAGATATTTTAAAAGTTACCGTAAATGTTGATTGCATTAGCACATTTAGCTTTTCCATTGTCATTTTTTTATTCAATTTGCAAATAAATGTTGATTGGCTTGTGTGGAACATGTTCTTTTGGTCTATGGTTTTTAAGATATTTTTGAAAAGAATTGTTGGAGTTTTGTTGCTGAAAAGTTGTGTTATCTGTAAATATTGTTGCTCATGAGATGAATGCAGTCGCAGCTACATGGCAAATAGAAACTTAGTTATTGTCACCAAAAAATTTAAGTATAGAGCAAAATGGTATAGAAAAGTGTTAAAGTGGATTAGTGGCCTATGGTATGTAGAGATTTGTACCTGTGTTATGTTAGTTTTCGCTTTGCCATCTTTGATATGAATAGCATATTGCAGGTTGCCAACTCTGTTAGCACCAACAGCCAAAGCACCTATTGTTCCAATTGGGTCTTGATCTATGATTGCTAGTAACTGGCTTATAGTTTTATCTAGAATGAAGTAATAGTCTTTACAAAATTGAGGCATGCTTTTAACTGTGCTAGTGTCTGTCAATGTCAATATCAATATGAAACCACAATCCACTTTGTCATCAATTATTTTATGTGCAATTTGGAAACTTGATATTGAAACTCATATTCCTAGAATTATCTTGTGCTCATGTTGTTGTACAAGGTTTCCACTAATATTTAGTGTAATTGTCATTTTTGCTTTGAGGTCTGTGAGATATGCACGCAGTAACCCATTTGCTTCATTTTCTTTGTCCAATGTTGATTTATAGATGTGAATGGTGGATCTAGAACTGCACAAACATAAACAACAAACACAATATTAGTCACTTATGCAAATCAAAACCATCATTCCTTATAAGATTCATTTGAAACATGAAGAACAAGAAATAAAGTAAAAAAACACAAATGAAAGCAATCTAAATCTTATTCAAATGTTCAAACTCTCAATCCCATGGGGGAATTGGTGCTATTTTGATGTGGAAAATAGCCCTTTCCCAATTCCTTGCAAGCTTGGTGATGATCAATGATGCTCCTTGATGAAATTTTTCATAACCTAGCTATGAAATTGATGAAAACTTGGATGAGAATGGATCAAATTGCTCAAAACATGAAGATAATGATTTTGCATAAAGTTGTGGATCCAAAGTTAGTAAAAGATCCTTTTATTTATAGAAGAGAACGATGGAAGAATGAGAAAAAGGATGAATGTGGGACTAAATATCAACCAATAGCACAATGCCACTTGTCAACATGTTAGTGGATAGAGGTGGAGCACATTTTGATGAATGTGCACATAAATGCCATTAGGTGGATATTTGAAATTGGAGAAGTGGCATGTTGGAGGGAGAAGAAAGGAGAGTTAATGCCACTTGGCTCAAGAAAAAGGACATGTAATAGGCCTTTAATGTCTTGTTGGATGGACAAGTCTTTTTGGGAGGGAATTTTCAAATTTGAAGAATATTCCAACTTGATACCCTTTTTGAATGAAATAGAAAAATTTATAAATCAATTAAATTGATTTACTTGTGCAAGTTGCAAAATCTAGAGGATTTGAGGGATTAGTGTTGGGATTAATCATGATTTGATTAATTTAGATGAAGGTTTAGCTGATTTGACATTTTGACTTAGATATTTGGATTTAAATAAATCAAGATGAGAGGAATAATGAATTTAGACTTAATTAAATAAAGTTGGATTTATTTAATTAAAAGGGGATGATGTTAGACTTAAATAAAATAAAGGTTAGTTTATTTAATTTAAAGAAGATGACTTTAGAACTTAATTAAATAAAATGAATTATTTAATTAAAAGAGGAGAATATGATGATTCAATCAAATAAAGATTGATTTATTTAATTAAAAGAGGACATTAGGATTAATTAAACAAAATGATTTATTTAATTAATAGAAGATAGTGATTTAATCAAATAAAATTTATTTATTTAATTAAAAGATGAAATATGATGAATTTAATCAAATAAGGGTTATTTGATTAAATGGTTAGTAAAGGAGTGATTCAAGATGAACTGGTGTTAGTAAATCAAGATCAGGTGCACGAGATCAATCAATATATTTCACGTTTCTACATTTTTCCCCTCTTTGAAGCAATGTACATGTTGCATTGGTTCAAAGAATAACATTGCCAAGATCAAAGTTCAAAAAATTTATAATTATTTCAGATGCCCCAGCGGAAAGAAGTGCATTGGTACACTGCCCCCTTGAGAGATCGAGTGAAAAGTTTGATTTGAGGATCGATCTCGCAACAAAGAGGTTCAAGATGGACATATGAATGGTTATGATGATGATGCAAATGAGATGGTTTTAAGATGCTTAGAATAACCAATCTATATTATGCAATGGTGAAATCCAATGCATTTGAGATGATCAGTGTTTCCTATATGATATGATATGATATGATATGATATGCAGTATGTTGATAGTTTGTGGATGCAGGATGGATGCATTAGTGATGTTTTTGATTTAACTGCCATGGCACCATGATAGCACAGAGAGAAGAAAGAAGAACTGAGATGAAGACAAGAGGATCCAACAAGCCCATGATCTACGAGACTTTATTAGAGATGATGATGCTTATCAGGAATTGGGATTTTAAAATGGCTTACTTACCTTATGTTTGATAACACACATAGGCACGATGCATCAAGGTATAAAGAACTAGGATGGTGTTGCACCTAGTGTGATGGACTTTGACTCAAAAAATATATAGGAGTATTCTTGTTCACACATGACATACAGAACCTCATTTAAAATGCAGTTTAGATATTCCAAACATCTTAGATCAAAAAATAGAAAGGAAAGCCTTCCTATGTGGTCAACAAGACACCTAAAACATCCTCCCTACACCCAAACAAAGCACGCATGACCAAGGTTATATTACAAGAACATCCAACAAGCACAAAAGATAAAAAGATAATGATTGTTGCCCCATTCCTTTCTCTCTAAATCCCTTTGTTTGGACATCATCAAGAGGTCATTGGAATGAGTGCAATAAGAAAAGTCAAAATACAAAGACCAAGTACACAAACAAGCTAATGTTCTTCATACCGCTAGCCAAGACTAAACTATGGTGATGCCTAATGTTGATGTCCATTGTAGGAAGGATGCATCCCAGGACATGATGTTTATCAAATGATTTGGGATTGATTGGATGATAGGCTATTAATACCAAGAGTTGACCAACCCATTTACTTATTGACCTTGACTTGAGACCTTGACACTTAAGTTTTCACTTTTAACCTACTAGACTTGTTTTCGATTTTTTTACCAAAGGTTGAGGTTGATGATTGTTTATTATGAGTGAAAGTTTATTGCGGGTGTAAGTGAGATGGGATGGATGGATTTTTTCAAATATTTGGATATTTTGGTGTTTTGAAATGTTCTGAGGTTGTTTTTGGTATTTTTGAGATGTTTTACAAATGTTTTGATTTTCAAATTTTCCAATGTTTTGGGGTTTTATGAGATTTTGACCAAGAGACTAACCTAAAGACCTATCCTAGGGGCCTCAGGGGTTGTTCAAATATTAGCCTTGTCTATGTTATATACGTAGAGACCACATAGTTTGACTGACACAGACTCCATTATTGATGCAATATGAACAAATGGATTGCTAGTTTATTATGATGAACTCCTAAAGGACTGACCTAAGTGTCTCGGGGGATAATCAAAGATCAACCTTGCCTATGTTCAGAGCTCAAAGACCCGTAGTTCAACAAGAAGACTCTATTTTTTACTTTTTGACCTATTTTTGGATTTTTACATGTTTTGAATGTTTTTTGGATTTTCTTGATTTTATGAATGTTTTTGAATTTTTTGATTTTCTAATGTTTTTGAATTTTTTTTATTTTAAGAAAGACTTCAAGAATATACACGAATCTGATTCGATGAGAACATGCCCCCAGTGTGATGCAGTAGATTACTCTGATATAGGCAGGACAAACAGACCTTGGGCATGGATCGAGTAGTACTTGGAGGGATCTTGATGCGAACACAGGATCAAGCTATGATGCGGACGCAGATGGGTGATGGAAGGATGTGATGGAAGTGCGATAGATGGATGATACAGAACAAGCCGTAGGGATCATGATGGATGGAGAGTTTTTATTTACACAAGGTGCCTGTTTGCTAGGTTTTCACCAAGGTACTTGCCCAAAGCACCACCGAAGTGGTTTCCACTAGAGGACAATTTTTCTCTTTACTGTTGTTAATCCTTTTTTTTTTTTGAATTTTTTTTTTTTGGATTTTTGGTTTTACACCTTGAAATATTAGGCATAAAACTTTTTAATATGGGAGTTATTCATGGGATCCTGTAGAGGTTCCCCTTCGAGCGTTGATAACTGATAGGACCCTAACTTGTAGCTTGCTATGACGATGAAGGGTCCCAACCAATTGGGTTCAAACTTCCCCTTGTTGTCTGGATTTGGAAAATTCTTTTGATTCTCCTTCAGCACAAGCTCTCCAATTTGAAAGGTCTGACTCCTGGTCTTCTTGTTGTAGCTCCATTTAAGAGAGTTTGGTAGACTTTCAAATGGTTTAAGGCATCCATGCGTCGCTCATCCAGTAGTTCCAGCTCGTTCAATCGTGATACCTGATATTCTTCATCTTTAATGAGATTCTACAATGATATCCTCAAGGATGGGAGCTCAATATCAATGGGGAGTATGGATTTTGATCCATAGACTAGGGAGAATGGGGTGGAACCCATTGGTGTGTGGATACTCATTCAGTAGGCCCATAAGGCGGGATTCAGCTGCAGGTGCTAGTCACAACCAGCGTCATTAACTATTTTCTTGAGGATTTTTAGGATGGTATTATTGGTAGCTTCTACTTGGTCGTTTCCTTGGGGGTAGTATGGAGTGGAAAAATGATGTTGGATTTTGAACTTTTGGCATAGGTCTCAAACATCCTAGTTTTTGAAAGGTGTCATGTTATCTGAGATAATGGCTTGAGGGACCCCGTAGCAGAAAATTAGATAGTTTGGGATGAACTTGGATATCTGCTTTCCTATGATATAGGTCATGGGAATGGCCTCTACCCACTTCGTGAAGTACTCTATGGCGGTGATGATGAACTTATGTCCACTGGATGAGGTGGGGTGATTTTGCCAATGAGATCGAGCCCCATTGTGAAAAGGGCCAAGGTGTAATGATTGGGTGGAGCTCCTGAGCTGGTGCATGGATGAGATCCCCATGCTACTAACACTACAAACACCTTTGGACATAGTCGTGAGCTTCCCTTTCCATTGTAGGCCAATAGTACCCAGTCCTCAACAGTTTCTTAGTCAAGGTCATACCACTTGAATGTGAACCACAAATGTCATTGTGTACCTCGGTTAAAGCGGTTAAAGATTCCTCAATGTTTAAGCATCGTAAAAGGGTTCTTTCAATGCTCCTACAGTATGGGGTATCTCCTAAGATGAAAAAATGGGAGGACTTCTTGACAAAGGCTCTTTTAAGATTCAGGGTTATATCAGCGGGGAGGACTCCTATTCTCAAGTAGGTGTATATATCATGATACCAGGGATCACCGAGACCAATGATTTCACACACAAATTCAGCTTCTAGTACCTCGAATGCTGGTATGAGAAGCTTCTCTACAAGGAATTCTTTCTTTGGGATGTTGCATGGGATATCCAATAGCAATCCAATTGTTGCCATGGCATCTGCTGCTCTGTTATTTTCTCTAGGTATTTGCTCAAATGTGACATCAATGAAGAAATCTTTGAGGCTTTCCACTAGTTTCTTGTATGGGGTTAATTTGTCATCCTTCATTTGATATTCATTTTTTACTTGGTTGATTATGAGTTGCGAGTCCCCATAGCCTTTGAGCGCCATGATCTGCCACTGTACTACAATCCTCAGCCCTATGACAAGAGCCCCATATTCTACAATGTTATTTATGCAAGGGAATGACAACTTGTATGATTTAGGTATGCAATCCCCTTGTGGAGTGATGAAGAAGATTCCAGCTCCTGAACCATGTTGTGTGTAGGATCCATTAAAGTACATTTTCCAGTGATCTGCCACACTTAAGTTGAAGATGGACTCATTGAGGAACTTTGATATAAGTGGGTTTTTTTAATATATCAGTGCCTTTTCCAGTTGATTTGCAATTGCTTGTCATTTAATAGTCTTGCGTTCCACATACTCAATGTCATGCTCTGTCAGGATCATAACCCATTTAGTTGTTCACCCTATGAGCGTTGCTTTAGAAAGTAGATGCTTGAGAGGGTCTATCTTTTCAATGAGCTTTATCTGATGTGCTATCATGTAATGTCTAAATTTTTGTGCAGAAAACATGACTGTTAAGCAAGATTTCCCAATGGATGTGTAATTTAGTTCATGCCCCGCCATAGTTCTACTAATGTAAAAGATGGCTCTCTTTCCCATTTTCATCATGTTGGGCTAGGAGAGCGCCAAGGGTTGTTGTTGTTGATATGTACAAGATCAAGGATTTTCCTCGAATTGGGGGTATGAGAACTGGTGGTGTAAGTAGGGGGTATGAGAACTGGTGGTGTAAGTAAGTACTCCTTGATCTTGTTGAAGGCTTGATCTCATTTCTCATCCCATTTGTATGCTACCCTCTTGTTGATTAGATGATAATATGGGATAGCCTTGTCTGCTAGTTGCACTATGAATCGACGGATGGACTGGAGCCTTCCTTGTAGGCCTCTTAGTTGTTTCAATGTTTTCGGTGCCTCCATTTCAAGGATTGCTTTGACTTTGGAAAGGTCTACCTTGATTCCTCTCATGGATATAATGTACCCTAGGAGCTTTCCTGATTGTACCTCGAAGACACACTTTTTTGGATTTAGTCGGGCCTTGTACTTTTCTAGCCTGTCAAAGATGGAGCTTAGAGCTATTATGTGATCCTAACTTTTTTTTATTTATCCAATATGTCATCCACATAATCTTCCATAGTTTTATGGATCATATCATGAAATATTAGTTTCATGGCCCTTTGATAGGTAGCTCCTACATTTTTCATCCTGAATGACATCATATTCTAGCAACATGTCCCCCATGGACAAGTGAACGTCATTTTGTGTTGGTCATCCTTAGCTATCATGATCTGGTTATAACCTAAGAATCCGTCCATTAGCGATAGCATCCCATGTCATGTCATCATATCCATAATCATGTCAATGTTTGGGAGAGGGAAATCATCCTTGGGACATGCTTTGTTCAAATCTCTGAAGTCAATGCTGATGTGGATGCCCCCAGTGGGCTTTGAAATAGGTACAAAATTTGAGACCCACTCTGGATAATCAATTGGTCGTATGAACCCTTCATCTAGGAGCTTCTATAATTCCATCTTGACCAATAATGCAATCTAGGGATGCATCTTCCTTAGCTTTTGTCTTACTAGATTTTCTTTGGGATATACAGCTAGGTGGTGAACCACAACTTTTGGATCAAGCTCGGTAATGTCAGCATAGTTCCATGCAAATTTTGTCTTCCTTTCCTTTAGGAACGCAACTAGGAGTTCTTTCTCTTCTGTCAGAAGTGATTTTGCATAGAAGGTGATACATGGTGTTTCCTCTATTCCCAAGTTTACTGGATTGCACCTCTCTACTAAGACTACTGACTTCTCCTGATGAATTGCACTAAGAGGAAGATTGAATCCTTCATCCTCTGGCGCATCAGGGAGATTTTCACCATTGGATGCATCCTTTATTTTTACTGTTTTTGGGTTAGAGAGTGCCACAGTGTGGTTTTCACTCAAAGACTTAGAGATTATTCTTAGATTTTCACTTTTTCAATTGAAGGATTCAATTGTTTCCCCATAATAGGCATGTGTTCCAGTATGATGTTGAACCCAACTTTGTGGTCTCCATAGGGTACAGTATCTTGCAATCCCATGAATTTTGAGAGCGCCTCATCATTTTTTAATGTGTCAAAAATTGGTGGTCCTCATTGGTCGTAATCGATGAGTTGGGGATAGACTAAGTTTATCTCATGGGTTTGGATATTTGACTCAAAATACAAGGTACTAATGATGAGAAGGGAGGAACCCTCGAGTAGCATGGGTAAATCAGTTATGGGATCCTCATCACTACACACATTAGTTATGTCAAAGGTAAAGTTATCTATGACTCGACCTATGGATACTGGTAACTGAAGGGTGGATGTTGATAACTAAGGGGGACTTTTGACCTTTCTAACTGGGGTACCTTTTCCAAGTATGGTTACCTTTGGAGGGGTACATCTGAGGCCAATATTTCTCATATGCTTCTCTGGAATGAGAGGTACTAGAAGACCATTGTCATTTTTTCCAAGTTTCTTATTTTTGTTATAGCCCATACCAAGCATCATTTGTAATCCTTTGCTGCTCTCATCCATGGGAAGATCAGGTGCGGGCCTTTCATCTTGGTACAACAAGCTTGATATGTCTTTTTCATCTACTATTTCCGACTTAGATCTCCCCAACATCTGAATCTAGATGGGTCTACTTTGAAGGTTTGGGATGATATTTTAGTTAGTTGGGGTTGCCCATGAGACCTATGAGATTGAGGTAACTCTCCTATTACAAAATCACTTTTCTTCATTCTATAATCCCCACACCCATTGTCTTGGATAATGACCTTGATTTCAAAGATATCAGGAATGGGGGGTGTCTTTGTCTCAGAAATGGAGGCTAAAGTAGTTGGGTCTACATATGGGGTTGAAGGGCCTTCATCATTCTTTGGGACTTGAGGGATTTTATAGTACTTTTCTTCTAGGTTCTTGCAGTAATAGAAGGACTCAGGATCACCATGGACTATGACCTCTTGATTTTGATATGAGAATTTGACGCATTGATGGAAATTGGATGGGAAAGTTGGCATCCCATGGATCCATGGATGCCCCAGGAGGATATTATAAGGTAAATCAAGGTGAAGGACCTGGCATGTGGTTTCCATGATGGTTGGCCCTACTTTTATAGGGAGTTGAATAGTGCCTTGAGACACTCTTTCCTGATCATCATATGCTCTAATTGTGATACCCTTACCCTTTTCAATGGAATCCTTGGAGAATCCCAGATTCTTTATTAATTTGAGCAAATAGATATTCAGACCCGCACCCCCCTCCACCAAAACCCTTTTGACTTTGTTTTTATGAACCAAGACTTCAAGATGGAGTGCACGATTATGAGACAGTTGGGTGGGAAAGTCTTCATCAAAAAATGTTAGGATATTTTGGGTGGTGATGTGTTCGACCATAGCTTGGAATTGGTCAGCATCAAGATCTACAAAGACGATGGATGAATCCAATGCTTCCTCTAGGATTTTTCTATGTGTGGGTGATATCTTCAACAACTTCATGATGGAGATTTGAGCGGGTGTTCTTTTCAGTTGGTCCAAGACATTGTAGCCATTGGGAACAGATTTCGAATTTGAGGTGGATGATCCTGCAATGGTAACTTTGTCGCCACGTGTGGTGACTCCTCCCTTGATGTTAACAACCGTGACCCATTCGTCTAGGGATGCGACAACATGATCATATACATGGTTCACATTGGCATACTTGGTCTTTCCATGGTTGTTCCCTTTGTTATGATTCGACATCAAATTTGTGTATATTTTAAGGTCTTGATTTCTAGCTAGTTGTTCAACGTTATGATCTTGTCATCTATGAGGTCTTGGATCAGATTTTTTAGCCTCATGCAGCTGGTCATTGTGTGCCCCTTGATTTTATGAAAATCACAAAGGTTGTTTTCATTGTACCATGGTGGTTTCACTTGGGTTTCTTGGTAATTCTCATAAACGAGGATTTTGATGAGATTTTCGTTTACCAATTTCTTCATGACGAATTCAATTGATTCCCCAAGGGCAGTGTATTTTCACTTGGGGGGATATTGTTTGTTCTGCGGGGGTGGTCCCCCTTGATTATTCAAATTGTTGACTTGATTCTTGGGTGGTTGTTGTGATACCGCATTAGCTTGGGTGTTGTTTCGATTGTTTCCTTGTGGTTGTTGGTATGTTTGTCTGTTTTGTTTTGGAGCACTGATTATGACCTTGGCATCCACCACACCATCATTGGTGATGTTTTTGTTCTTTGCCCATGTGTGAGGTTTCTCGTTGCAAATGGTGGATGCGTGACTATCTTGATATTCTTGATATGTGGGTGTCCCCCCTTATGCAATAAGGGGTCTTTTGATGTTGAGCGCCTTAGGGATCAAATGGTCGTATGTAGTGATACATTGCATTTTTAGGTGGATGACAAGGTTTTCTCAAGATTGGAAATGATGGTGCATATTTGTTGTTCCTCTAGCATGGTCCATTTGCTCCTAATGGCCTTGGATTTCCACTGATGTAAGAAGGAAGCAAATGATTCCCCTTTAGCTTGTTTGAGTGTAGATAGTTCCTCTAGACTAACATCCATGCCAATGTTGAATGCGTAATTTTTTAAGAATGCGTCCACGATTTCTTGGAACTTTTTAATTCCAGGAGGAAGACGAGACAACCATTCCATGGCAGGGCCAACCAAACTTTGAGGGAACAGTCGCATCAGATATGTATCCTCATATGCAACCTCCATGCAATGTACCTAGAATTCCCTGATGAGATCTTCAGGGTTTCCTGTTCCATGATATTTGTCAAATTTAGGGATTTCAAACCCCTTTGGGAATGGTACCATTGCAAGGCTTCTATCGAATGGATAGGGGCACAAATTTCTTGGTGTTTTTGTTGTTTTCTCATATTGGAGATCTAGCACTAGCTACGAGATCAATTTGATTTGTATCGTCACATCATTTTGTAGATCAGGAGGTGCAGTGAATGTGTTTTGAGGTGGTTGAAACATTCGAGTGATGGGTGGAGTATTGGGTATGTTGGTGGGAGTTTGTTGCAAGCTCTATTGTGTAATCAATACTTGTTGATATGTTTGCATTTGTTGTTGTGCCAACAATGCTTGTTGTTGGTCTTGTTGTTGTTGGTCTTACTGTTGTTGTTCCAACAATGCTTGTTGTTGGGATATTAATTAGGTTGCTTCTTATTGTGCTTGATACTATTGTAGGGCTTGCAGATATGCTTGTTGTTGAGTTGCTTGGTATTGTGCCTGTGCTTGCGCTTGCGCTTGCTGAGCTTGATATTGGGCTTATGCTTAGACTTGAGCTTGTTGGGTTGCTTGTGTAACCTGGGCAGCCTGTGCAGCTTGTGTTTCTTGTGTAGCTTGATCTTCTTGCACATCTTGGGCAGCTTGGGTGGCTTGTTGTTGTTGTAATAATAAGGCTTGAGCTTGTTGTGCTTGTTGTGCGGCTTGTTGTGCTTGCGCTTGTTGAGCAGCTTGCATGTTTTGTTGTGCTTGCTGAGCTTGGAATTTTTGAAGTGCCTTTTGATAGGCTTGTTGAGCTTCTTGCAATGTGATGCTATATTGGTTGGCCATGTTTGGTCTTGGTGGTGGTGATGGCGAATTCAAAATGGTGTGAGTTGATGTGATGAGAGGTGTCGTTGGATTGATGATAGAGGTTTGTGTGGTAGATGGCGCGATTGATGTGATAGGTCCTTGGGAGACCACATTTTGAGGTATCATAGATGATGTGTTGATTGCTTGTGTTGTTTGGATTGTTGCCACTTGTTGTTGTGATATCGATGGCATGATCGGAGGATTCATTATGATGGTTTGATTTACGACTGGGGGATTGTTTTGATTTTGCTGATTGAGGTTTGGTAAAGGGGGTTTCCCTAAACTGAGGAGTGGTGTGGATGTTAATGGTAGAGGTGGAAATGGTGGGAAGATGGGTGGTATGTTCCCTTGAGGGAATGATGATGATGAGGGGTCAAAGATTCCCCCTTGTCCAAATAATCCACCCTCTCCTTGTGAAGTCATAGGGAAAGAGTCTTGTGTGTTGAGAGGATATGTCGGTGTTGCATGAAAAGAGGATGGGTCGTTGGGGTCATGAAAGGTGAGCAAAACGTATGGGTGTAGCAGATTTTGAGGAACATATTGACCCAAGATAGTGTCCACATCCAAGTCTTGGTTGTTCACAAGGGGGTGTGTTTGAAGAGCATGAAGTAATGAGCTCCCCTTGTTGACAATTGGTTAAGTTGGAGCAATGGATGATGTGATTTGTGGGATGGTTTGAGTGATGCTTTGAAACGATGGTGTGTATAAGACCGATGGAATAATCCCAAGAGGTTTCTCCACAAGAGTGCTCACATCATAGTCGAAAGGGAGTTTAGCCCCTTCTTTTACCAATTCTAGCATGTATTGTGAGGGATTAAGTTTCATCATAGCATTGAAAATTTTGTGAGTCTCAAGATTTTGGACCATCTCAATGATTTCATCTTGAGTCATCCCTAGAAAATTGTTAGTGATGTCCTCCACTTGACCACATTCTTCTTGAGAATCTTGTGGAAGCGGAGGAAGATTGAGTGTGGGATTGATTTCGGGTGCGGTTTGACTCAAGTCACTTGAAGTGGATGTTTCTTTGTTTGTTTCCATGTTCTTCTTGTGTTGAGATCTAGTTTGGACCATAAAATAAGGATAAATTTTCATGAATGTGGGAGGTGAACCTCTAACTCCTTGGATTGATCTAAACTTTAGGTACCAAAAAGAAAGTCTAAGAAATTAAGGATCAAAGGATGATGATGGGATAATGAAAGATGGGTATTTGGTGAATGTTTGAACTCTTAGGAAACCTTGAAGAGGATACTAAACTTTAGGACTTTTGGTTTGATGTTTGATTTGGTTTTGGATCTTTGATTTTGATTTGGTTTGATTTGATTTTGATTGAATTTGGTTTGGATAATGAACTCATAAACTCTAAGAGGTTGGATGTTGTCCTAGAGTAAACTTGTGCACAAGATGATAATTTAACTAAGTGTGTAAAGAAGGATTCATCTACACACACCTAGTCAAACAAGATGATTTTGATTTTGATTTCAAAAGATTTTCCCAAAGTTTAGCAAAAAGGATTTTTTCAAGATTCCCAAGAGTTGTTTGTGAGGTGGATTTTGATTTTGGTGTTTGAGGATGAATGAAGGTGTTTTGATTTTGATCCTAAGAGACTTAGAGAGACTTTGTTTACTAGACCTAGGTGTTGAAGGACATGCTAATACTTCCTATGTGAGATACTCAAACCTTTGAAAAAGCAATGAATTTTGACAATAGTAAAATGAATACAAATTTGGATTGTTCTTTGATACATGTTTGTAAAAGTTGAATGTCAATATTTCTCTAAATTCATAAAACATAGACAACCGTTTCTTGCTAGCTTTTTGACTAGGACCTTTGGACTTTGGCTTTCAGATTTTGATCATTTGGGAAATCATTTGGAAGAGCACATGTGTGGGCTCCAATTGTTTCTTATCTTTGCTTAATGAGTCCTTTTTACAACAAACACTTTCTTGATTAGGTTTTCAAACTAAATGTCTAATGTCCCAATTTCTTCTCATCCCACAAAGTCCATTATGTGGAAATCAAGGAAATTAAGGAAATAGTTCCCTAATGTTGACTTTCGTGAGAGAAAATTGAGATGTAAATTCAAATGCTTAGAAGCCTCTAAGGATAGAATCCCTAGGACAAGCAATAGCACTTGAATTTTGTCAAAGGTATTTGCTTTCTCTAAAGGGTTTGAAATTTGATGATCATGGTTGAATGTTTGTTTTCCAATGTTTTAGATCCAAGCAAAGTGTTTTGATTCCAAAATAATGCACAACCCTCTGGATGAAAAGAGATAATATTTGTTGAATTCCCACTTGGATAAATCTAGCTGCGCTTATTCTTAGCGGATGATTAAAAGCTTGACCACACTGGCTCCCCTCCATGACACTCACTTTTATGGGTCAGCCAAGCTTTAGTACCCATGAAACTCCCATGGCATACTTCTCATCTCTACCAAGAACCGCAAGAATGTGGGACAACTTCAAAATGATAGTTCTTGCACCAACAAATAGGAAGGATTTTGGCTTCTACACAAATTGGTTCTTAGTCAAGGTGATTGGGGACATGGCACCTTACGAGCATCCAACAAGCCACTAAAGGCTTTAATCAATCCTACTAGGGGCTCTTATACTTTTTAAGGTAGTACCCCATTCTGAAAGACACTGTATAGCTAAGTCCTACATACCCTTGGACTTGACAATTTAGTTTTATCCTTTTATATACTAACCCAAGTGAAAAACCGGTTGGAGTCACCTTCAAGTTCTCCTTTCGAATGTGCCTCTTAGGTAGGCCCCTCTAAGGGTAAACAAAATCAAGCAAGCACATCCATAGTTCGATTGATCTTTATTTACGTGAACAAAGAGAGAACACATGCAATATACTCCACTCACACTAGCAAGATTTTGTTCAATTTTAAAAACCCAATTGAAGTGTGGAGGCAATCTTTTATACAACTTAATATCACCAAAAGAATTTTGATTCTCAAGATCGCCATGAAGTGCGAGAGAAGTGCATATGCCTTTTAAATGATATTACTTTTTTCAAGAAATTACAAAACACAAAATACACATGTTCATTTTATCCTCAAAAGCAAGAATGGATTCTTTTTAAGCACCAAGATGAAGTGTGAAATTTGCTTTTTCAATTTTAAAATCCCAAAACCAATTCTAGTAAGTTCCTAAAGTTCTTTTTAATCCCTTTTTTTGTTCTTTTTAAGCCCAAATGAAAATTATTTTGAGTCCTAAAAAACTTGAAGATGACAAAGTCCTTAGAAATGGGATTATAATGGCTCCCCAAAGTGTTTAAAAACACTTGATACAATAGAATGAAGATGCCATAAGAAGTCTTGCTCTTGTTTCCTCCTTCCCCCTTTTTGATTTCTTAACCTGCAAAAGTGCTCAAAATGTTAGATGAGATCAAGAAATAAGAGGATATAATGGTTAGATGAATGATTAAGCATAAAAACCCTATAATTTAGACCACGTTACGATGTGTTTTGACTTTAGATGTAAAATTGAAAATTTTAACTATACAAAAATTGAGAAACACTTACACTATTGTGTAGCTTATGAAATTCTACCTCATTTCAAAAAAAGAAAAGCTTCGAAAAAGACCTTTGTATGACCAAGATATGGCCATTTTAAGATTGACTATAAAAGTGCCAAAACAGTGAACAGATGCACTAAAACAGTGAAAAAATGTGCTAAAACAGTGAACAGATGCACTAAAACAGTAAACAAATGCCCTAAAATAGTAAACAAATGCACTAAAATAGTAAACAAATGCACTAAAACAGTAAACAAATGCGCTAGAATAGTAAATAGATGGGATGGAAGATGTCATGGATGTGCTATAAGAGAGCCTAGATGTGCCAAAAGTCACCACCTATGCGCTGAAAGAAGCCACAGGTGCACTACATCAAGATTAATGAACATACATGTTGAAAAGCAGCAAAATTGACCAAAAAGATGTGTTAAATTTGAGATTTTTGCCCTCCTAGCGCCAAAATATGATTGGTGGATCTAGACCTACACAAACATAAGCAACAAACACAATATTAGTCACTTATGCAAATCAAAACCATCATTCCCCATAAGATTCATTTGAAACATGAAGAACAAGAAATAAAGTAAAAAACACAAATGAAAGCAATCTAAATCTTATTCAAATGTTCAAACTCTCAATCCCATGGGAAAATTGGTACTATTTTGATGTGGAAAATATCCCTTTCCTAATTCCTTGCAAGCTTGGTGATGATCAATGATGCTCCTTGATGAAATTTTCCATAACCTAGCTATGAAATTGATGAAAACTATAAAATTTGGATGAGAATGGATGGAATTGCTCAAAACATGAAGATAATGATTTTGCATAAAGTTGTGGATCCAAAGTTAGTAAAAGAGCCTTTTATTTATAGAAGAGAACGATGGAAGAATGAGCAAAAGGATGAATGTGGGACTAAAGATCAACCAATAGCACAATGCCACTTGTCAACATGTTAGTGGATAGAGGTGGAGCACATTTTGATAAATGTGCACATAAATGACATTAAGTGGATATTTGAAATTGGAGAAGTGACATGTTGGAGGGAGAAGAAAGGAGAGTTAATGCCACTTGGCTCAAGAAAAAGGACATGTAAGAGGCCTTTAATGCCTTGTTGGATGGACAAGTCCTTTTGGGAGGGAATTTTCAAATTTGAAGAATATTCCAACTTGATACCCTTTTTGAATGAAATAGAAAAATTTATAAATCAATTAAATTGATTTACTTGTGCAAGTTGCAAAATCTAGAGGATTTGAGGGATTAGTGTTGGGATTAATCATGATTTGATTAATTTAGATGAAGGTTTAGCTGATTTGACATTTTGACTTAGATATTTGGATTTAAATAAATCAAGATGAGAGGAATAATGAATTTAGACTTAATTAAATAAAGTTGGATTTATTTAATTAAAAGGGGATGGTGTTAGACTTAAATCAAATAAAGGTTAGTTTATTTAATTTAAAGGAGATGACTTTAGAACTTAATTAAATAAAATGAATTATTTAATTAAAAGAGGAGAATATGATTATTTAATCAAATAAAGATTGATTTATTTAATTAAAAGAGGACATTAGGATTAATTAAACAAAAAAAATTATTTAATTAATAGAAAATAATGATTTAATCAAATAAAATTTATTTATTTAATTAAAAGACAAAATATGATGAATTTAATCAAATAAGGGCTATTTGATTAAATGGTTAGTGAAGGAGTGATTCAGGATGAATTGGTGTTAGTAAATCAAGATCAGGTGCACGAGATCAATCAATATATTTTACGTGTCTACGACAGCAAGAATGTCACCTTTGAATGTGTCACCAACTTTTTTTGCATTTAAGTCTTCGATTGATATGGACTTGTTCACTTTTGTTTTGAAAGAATGCAGCAAAATGTAAATCTGATAAATGTATGATGAAGAGATGTATATGATAGGTTGATAGAATAAGTTGTTTACTGGTTGCTTGTGTCTTTTTCCATGTGTTGCATTTGGTATGCTGGTATTTTTGTTTGTTCCATCATTTGGAGTAGTTAGTGGTACTTGTATTGAATCAAAGAAACAGTTTTGAACATTCAAGTTGAGTATGCATGTTCTAGAAAGAACATTATTTTTAATAAATTTGTCTATGTTAAAGACTATGAGTAGCTTGCATGTTCATACCTATTAATGTCTACTATTTCTATATTTTGATATCTTGTCTTCATTTTGAATGTAAAATATTTAGTACTTTGGACATATGTATAGTGGAGTGGAATTGATGATTTACGTGTACATGAAAATGTTTCATTGCAAAAAGAAAAGAAGAAGCTGACCTGCAATTTTCTTGTTCAACAATTGAGTATATTTGGGCCAATGTAGATATTTGTCTCCCACTGAAATTGTAAATAGAAAGTCTTGTTATGGAGACATTTGAGATAGATGAGCATAGTGGATAACATGTTAAATGCAATTCATAAACATAAAGCAATCAATGCTCAGCCAACGTTGTAAATGCTAGAGCAATGCACATTCTTGGCAAAGCATTCAATTGCAAAGTTAGTGCATTCAACTATCTAGGTTTGTATGTAACTCTAAGCAGTACTTGTACCTATCGAGTATCATAAGCAGAGATTATAGTGAATGACAATAATACATATTTTATAGACGTGAGGGACAAAAACAATGACAATTTTTGATAAAAAAATAGACCAATTTCATAAATTTCTGAAACATTGGACATTTAATAACAAAATGGATGAGATTTTCCAGTAGGCTAATGGCCATTCAAGCAATAAATAGTTAATCAATGCATTCAATGCCTTGACAGTTGAGAAGACACGTGTTCTATTAGCTCTTGGAGTAACAAGCAATACTTCTAGTTATCAAGTCCATAAAGACGGAGGTGAGCTACTCTTAGCAGTGCCTTTTTAGAAAATAACAAAAATAGAAAAGCAATCACAGGCATTCAACATTGTCACCATTGTCAAAAAGAGCATTTGCACATATGTGAATTCAGTAAATATTGCATTGGAGGGATGTTTTAACATTGAAAATTAATATGTGGTTTTGTAAATGTTGTGATCGAATTCATATTCAATGGAAATATGTGGTAATAAGATCAGATGGAATGGAAAAGTATTTGATTTGGGAAGTGAACAATAAAGCGTTGAATTTGGTCTTGATTACTAGAAGTTGTTGGAAGAATTGTGCAATAAAGTTGACAAAATATGATTCGTAAGGAAATACTGATTATATTATATGCATTTCCAAATGAATATGTTAATTAAAATGAATTTTCTTTTGGTATTAAATTAAAAATTTATATTACTAATTAGTATGATTTGTAAATGCAGATTGCTTTTAGTAAAATAATTTAGACTATTGCAAGGAACTAGATGAATTTTGAAAGTAGAAAATTAGTTTAGTTGTAGAAAACTAATTACTTAAACATTAAATAAAATCAACTAATTGTTTCACAATATAGTAAGTAGTAGTAAATAAGTGCTTGTTAGCTTGGATAAATGTTTTAAATAATAATACACATTTTCTTTTGAATATAAACTAAATGATTAGTAATTATTTAGGAAAAAAAGTTACAAGTTGACAATCTTTGTAAATGTGTACAAATTTTTGTTTGCATGAATAAATGATATTAATTAGTTTTTATAATTACAAATTGTAATATTTTGTGAAAGATTTTGCCAATGAGATAAATTATTTAGTAGTAATCACAAAGTATTTTGTGATTTCACTAACATTAATAAGTTAAATTAAGTGAAAATGTTGAAAACTAAAATTCGTTTGGTAATACTATATTTTTTGTAATTTAAAATTTGCTAAATATTAATCAATGATAGATAGGCCATAAAAAATCAACTTTATGCAAATATTAATCAACTTTAAGCACAAACAAAATCCAATAGTTGGCTATGATTTCATGAATTAACTGTGTAGTCACTCTGTGTGTACTCACTAGCTCTCCAATGCACCTCATATGCACTTTCCATAAGACCTTGGTCAAACTGTTGAGTTTCTCATGTAACACTTGTACTTATTAAGTATGCAAAAAAAATAGACAACCTAAGATTTGTGCCAAAAATAGTACGTTGGGGGTAGTAACTTAGAGCATTTCCAATTCCTTGTAATGTGTAAATGATGAACAACAATAAATAGGAATCATCCTCTATGCCTCAATGTGGTGGATAGCTTCCAAGCATCAGTTGTGTGCATAGATAGTGAAAATGGAATAGGTATTAGATGTATACATGTAAGAATATAGACCAGGGAGATTTTTGTCCTTTGATATATGCATAAGATTATAGTCTCAAAGTTTTGTGAAGAACCTTAAGGAAAAAATAAATGTTTTCTTGTTTAAAAGATAGAGGACATTTGGTAAAGAACTGAGTTTTGGAGGATGTGATGAAGGTGAGTTCTTATTGGTTTGTAAAGTACTAGAGATTCAATCTAGAAGAACTTAGAGTATTTTGTAGAACCTAATTCATAAGCATATGGGAAAAGAGAAAATGTGAAAAACTAATTGGCTTCAGAAAGGTCATGTTAGGTGTGAATGCATTGACTATATTTTGTTAATATTGTCCTTGTAACAAGAACCATTTTTTAGGATTGGAGTGGAGAAAAAGATATGTACAGTTGCAAAGACATTTGGTTCTTGAGGCACAAAGTAGAAGGTTGGAATATAAAATGTTTTTGCACATTTGTTTGCAAGGAAGTTTGATTGTTGAAATGTGTAGTAAAATTGTGCAAATTGTTTGAATTTGTCTAATTTTTTCCTATTGCAGAAATGTTATAGTGAAACTGCATGTGGACCCAGATGCAAAAATGCAAGAGATAGATAAAAAACTCACAAGCTTTTCAACAAAGTATAATGAAATGAGAATAAGCACAAACAAAACCCAGTACTTGTGTAAGATTTCATGAGCTCGATATGCATTCATTGAATGTGTAGCCAAGGAGATATGAATTTTCAAAAACACACAGTCAAGCCATTCACTAGCACCACACTTTTTCAGAATAACGAACGTGCAAAGGTGCAACCAAGAGCTAAAAACCCACAATGTTTTTAACTATAGACACGTAAAATATACCAATTGACATTGTGCATCTGATCTTGACTACTAACATTGTTTCATCCTGAATCATCCCTCAGTCTAACCAGTTAATCAAATCTCCTTATCTGATCTAATTATCCCTATTTAATTAAATAATTAATTTTATTTGATTAAATCTCTAAAGTCTATCCATTAAATTAAATAAATTAAAACCTTATTTAATTTGATCTAACATCATCTCTTTTAATTAAATAAATCAAAATCCTTATTTAATTAGTCTTTTATCATATTCCTCTCTTATTTGATTTAAATAAATCCATAAATTTGAGTCAAATAAGTCACATCATCTAATCTATCATTAAATTAATTAACCCTTGATTAATTTGATCTCTAATCATGTCTCGTCCTCTAGATTTTGCAAGTTGCACATGAAAATAGATTTAATTCATTTATTAAATCTCTATTTTCTTCACAAGGCATCTTTTGAAATATTCTCCAAATTTGAATTCAAAAATTCCAAGTCAGCATGTACATCCAACAAGGCAATAACTCCATCTTACATGTCATTTGTTTTGAGCCAAGTGGCATTTATTGCATTTTCCCTTCCCTCTTACAAGTCATTTCAACAAATTTGAAATTCAAAAATAAGCATTTATTGGCACAATCCTCAAAACTTGCACATCCTCCATCCATTCATAGATTGACAAGTAGCATCATGTCATTAGATGAATGTTAGTCCCACATTGCTCAAATTTGGACATTCATCCATTTTGGCATTCTATAAATAAAGAGCTCATATCCTCATTTGATCATCCACAAATTATCCAAAGTTATTATACTAAAATATTTAGCCATTTCCATCCATCATCATTGAGTTTTTAGCTAGGTTTTTGCAAATTTTTGGCTTGGAGCTCTCATCCTTCATCAACAAAGTGGATCAATCATCATCAACATATCAAACTTTCATCTGAGGAATTGGGAAAGGGCCAATTTTCACATCAAATTGACACCAATTCCCCCATGGGATCATATGTTTGCTATTTTAATTAGGATTGAATCTATATTTTCTTATTTCATTGTGTTCTTCGTTATTTTCTTTCCTAATTTGAAGTTTGTAAATGGATTTCATGGAGAATCCTTGTTCATGCTTGCAATATCTAACTTAATGTGTTTATCCATTGTGTTTTGCAGGTATTAGGATTGGAGTTTGCACATTTGGCGCTAGAAGGAGGGAAGCATCTCATAAATTTCCACTTTTCTCACAAAATTTTCACGTTTTTGCTTATACATAGAAAAATTCCCACGCTGAGAGCTCAGCATCACTATTTTAGCACCGTTGACTCTTCAGCGTTGTCATATAGCGCTGCTAGAAACCCAAACTGCGATGCTGGAGTCTTCCCGCCCAAAAATTTGAATTTCTAACTACATTGCTTGACCGTTCTGACCCGCGGATTTTTCAAAAGAATCAAATTGTGATGCTGGGAAAAAGGGCGATGCAATTGAGCTCATTGTCCTGACACAGAGCAACACTGACTGATAAGCGGCGCTCTAAGAGAACTGCTGAGAAATCAAACTCCGACGCAGTCACGGGTTGCGCTGCTGTCAGGGAGTAAAAAGTGGAAATTCAATTTTCACACGTGCATTTTGTCATATGATCAATTTTTCTTATGTTTTCTACTTTTTGACCTTTGTATTTTACAGAATTTGACTTTTTTTCATGCTTGTAGGTTGGGTCAAATTGAAAGCAAAAGAAGGAGAAGTATGAGGAGGATATTTCATCAAATCAAAGTGTTTTTAAACGCTTTAGTGTTTGTTTAACACTTTTTAAGAAATTGTTATCACTTCTTCCTTAGGACACCAATTTCATTTGGGTTTAAAAAGAATCTTTTCATTTCTTGCAAAAGGCTAAAATGAACATTAGGATCACAACATACTAGAGTTTGTTTATTTGGTTAACAAATTGAATAAAATGTCTATCATTTGTCTTTTGGTGCTCTAAAATGAATTCATTATTGCTTTGTGGGGTCTAAAATGAACATGTGCTACATTTTTTTGTGAGGGATTACTTGAACTAACCTCATTGGAAAAGGACATATGCGCTTCTCTCGCACTTTATAGCGATCTTGAGAATCAAAAGGCCTTTTTCGTGATTTTAGGTTGAGATAAAGCAATCACCTCCACACTTCAATTTGGGTTTAAAAATTGAACAAAATCTTGTGCAAGTGTGAGTAGGGGCATTATTGCGTACATTCTCTCTCTTTGTTGCCAACAAAGATTGATCGAGTTACAAATATTGTTTTTCAATTGCTTTTATTTATCCTAGAGGGCCTGCCTTGGGGAAAAAGTACTCGCCCAAGGGAACGACTCAACCAATAACACTCTAAATCCAAGAGTATTTTCAACTGGGATATAAATGTGGGTATTGGAGTAAATGCCAATATCACGTGGTTGATTCCGACAAGATGGATCTAAAAGGGGACTCTTGCCGTATGGGTCAATCTCCACGAACGAAAAGTCCTTATTATTTCTAGAATTTTCCAAAATCCTTTAATCTATTTGTTGGTGTAAGAACGGTCATTTTGAAGCCACCCCACACTTTTACGGTCTTTTAGTAGAAATGGAAAACATGCCATGGGAGTTTCATGGGTTTTGATGCTTGGCTGCCCTGATTGACGTTAATGAGCCATGGAGGGGAGCCAATGGGGTCAACCATCTAACCATTCACTAAAGATAAGCATAGCTTGACTTGTCCAAGTGGGAATCCAACAAATATTGTCTTACACATCCATAGGGTTGTACTTATTCTTGGGTTTCAAAATTCTTTGCTTGTTTTAAACACCTTGAAAACAAACACTTAACATCATCATCCAAATTTCAAACCCTTTAAATACAATTGACTCAATCCATATGTTATTGCTTGCCCTTGGGATTTACATCCTTAGAGATTTCTAAACATTGGATTACATCTAGATTTGTCTACTTAAGTAAACAAAAGGTAAACCCTTGCCTTGAGTTCATAAAATTTCCACATAACATTCTTTGTGGGGTTTGAAGAAATTAAGACATTGGACATCTTAGTTTGAAAACTTAATCAAAGAAAGTGTTTTTGGTAAAATAAAGCCATTAAGCAAAGCTAAACAAAATGAACTTTCATGTGTGTTGAAGCCTCATGATTCTCAAAAAGTCCAAATCCCAAAACGAAAATTATTGGTTCAAAATTTGAAAATGTATGTTCAAGTGGAATCACTTCTTGGTTACAAAGGTCTATAGAAGTATTGTATGCTCTTCAGTACCTAGGTCTAGGCAAACAAAGTGTCTTTTTTAAGTTCATCTTAAGATCAAAAGGAAATCAAAATCTTTTTCATCCATCCTTCAAAACATCAAAACAAACATCATCTCACCATCACCTTTTGGAGAAATCTTGAAATCATCCTTAATGCTAGGATTTTTGGGAAAAAAAATCAAAAAATCATCAAATCCTTAAGACTAAACCGTTGAAAACTTTATCAAAATCATCTTTGGCTAGGTATGTGTAGATGCATCCTTTTTCATATGCTTAGTCAAAGTTACCAAAATCATCTTGTTTAGCTAGGTATATGTAGATGTATCCTTCTTCATATACTTAGTTAAACTATCATCTTGTTTGAATAGGTGTGGGTAGATGCATCCTTCTCCCTACACATATTCAAATTATCATCCTTTGATCAAATCTACCCTTTAGATAATCATCCAACATCTTAGGGTCCTTTTGTTCAAAATCAAAGCAATCAAAATCAATCAAAATTAAGGACAACCCCAAAAGGAAAATCAAAATCAAAATCTGAAACATATCTGAAAGTCCTAAAAGCCTAGTATCCCCTTCAAGATTTATCAAAAGACAAAAACATTCACATCATCCATCCCTTGCATCATCATCATATCACCTTTCAATCCTCAAGATATCCTAAAAATTTCTACTTTGGGCATAAAGTAAAGATCAATCCAAGGAATTAAGAGATTTCATCTCCCATACTCTTGAAAATTGATCCTCGTTTTATGGTTCAAACTAGATCTCAATACAAGAAGAGCATGGAAGCCAACAAAGAAACACCAGTTTCAAGTGATCTAAGCCAAACAAACGTTGAAATGAATCCTGCCGAATCAAGCAATCCTTTCACCATCTCATCATCACAAAATCCACAAGAGGAAAACCAAGGAGAGGATCTTACCTTTGGGATGTCTCACGAAGAAATAACTGAAATGCTCCAAAATCCGGAGAACCATAAAATCATCAACATCATGATGAGGCTTAACCCTTCATTATACATGCTTGAACTAGCAAAACAAGGGGCCAAATTACCTTTGGGTTTTGATGTGAGTACCATAGTAGAGACATCTTTTCCTCCAATCTCATCCACCATTCCCATCTCATCTACACCCCCATCCCAAAACATTCTGCAAATCACGACATCATTTGCTCCAACCCAACCTAATGTTAATAAGGGAAATGCATTTTTCAATGCTATTCAAACACACCCCCTTATTAATAATCAAAACTTGGATGCAAATACCACATTGGAACAAAACATACTCGAAAACCCATTACATAAGAATGTTCCTCTCACTTTCCATCATGATCCATCATCATCATTTTGTCACACAACACCTCAAACTTCTCTCCTCACAAATTTGCAAGAGGAGGGAGATATGTTCGGACCATGGGGCTTTTTTGACACCACAACATTTTTGCAAGAACTCGCACCCTTCGCATTTCCACCTCTTCCACCATTTCCATCATCATCCACATCACTCCTTGGTTTAGGGATTCCCCCTCTACCAAGTATCAATCAAACCAATATCCCAAATATCAATCAAACCATTATGCCAAACACTCAAAATTTGTCATCGATATCGCAACAACAGATGACAACGACACAAGTGATCGCGACATCATAAACCACCCCCCTAACATCGCAAAGCATGGTCTCCCAAGGGCCAACCACATCAACAACACCATCCATCACTCAAAACACCAACACAACATCACCACTCACCACCTTCACAAACACCATTCTGAATCCACCACCACCCCCACCACCACCAACTTCCACCACATCAATCCAATACAACGTGGCATTACAAGCTACTTTCCAAAGGGGATTCCAATAAGTGCAAAAACAAAAAGTCGCACAACTAGCCGCTCAGCAAGCCGCTCAAGTTGCCCAAGCAACACAAGTCACATTACACGCGCAACAGGCCACACAAGCCCAAGCTTTATTGCAATAACAACAACAACAATCTGCTCAGGCTGCACAAGCTACTTAAGCAGCCCAAGCCACATTGCAAGCACAAAAGGTTGCTCAAGCACAAATTCTATTACAACAACAAGTGGCACAAGCACAAGCTCAAGCTCAAGCAAACTCCCAATATCAAGCACAACACGCACAAGCACAAGCACAACTTCTGACAAAAATACAAGCAACGCAATTGCAAGCATATCAGCAATCAATAAAGAAGAGCAGCAAGAAGCAACCCAATTGGCAGCCCAACAACAAGCATTGTTGGAACAACAACAAGCACAAATCCTAGCATAGCAACAACAAGATCAACAATAGGCGTTGTTCATACAATAGCAGGTGGAAGCCTACCTAGCTCAGAAAAACATACAGATACCATCAAACAACACACCGACCAACCTACCCATTCAACCCACAATTGAAACACCCCAAAACACCTTCATTCCACCCCTTGATCCACAAAATGATGTAATGACACAAATCAGGTTGCTCTCGCAACAAGTGCTCGATCTTCAATCAGGGCGAACAACAAGGACACCAAGAAACTTGTGTCTGTATCCATTTGATAGGATCCTAGTAATGAAACCATTCCCCAAGGGATTTAAGATCCCCAAATTTTACAAATATCGTGGGACGGGAAACCCTGAAGATCACATCAGGGAATTCCAGGTTCATTGCATGGAATTTGCATACGACGATACTTATCTGATGTGACTATTTCCTAGGAGTTTGGTAGGCCACACTATGGAATGGTTCTCTCGCTTACCTTCAGGCATTAGAACATTCCAAGAAATTATAGACACATTCATTAAAAATTATGCATGCAACATTGCAATGGATGTTAGTCTAAAAGAACTCTCGGCTCTAAAACAGGGTAAGGGTGAATCATTCGCTTCATTCCTACAATGATGGCGATCCAAGGCCAATTGGAGCAAGTGGACCATGCCTGAAGAACAACAAGTTTGCACCATCATAGCCAAACTTGAAGGCCTCTTGGCATTTCATCTCAAGGTTCAGGGCATCACCACGTATGACCAATTGATCCCCAAGGCGCTTAGCATCGAATAAGCCCTTATGAATCAACCCGCGAGATCAACTTCATACTCCAAACAACAAAACAACTGCCCACCCTCCAATTATAATGATAAACCTCGTACGTGGGCAAGGAACAAAAACATTACTAATGATGGTGTCATCGATGCCAAGGTGGTCATTAGTGCTCCTCAACAAAATACACCCACACCACAAATCCAAATCCAACACCAAAAAAATCATCACGCAATACAACAACCAAACAACAATCCAACAATCAACAATCTCAATGACCAAAGGGGACCACCCCAAAGGAACAAGAGTTATCCTAAGCGAAAGTACACCACTTTGGGGGAACCACTTGAAGACATCATGAAAAAACTAATAGACGAAAAACTCATCAAAGTGCCCACCTTTGAGAATTACTAAGAACCGGATGTGAAACCTCCTTGGTATAATGAGAATCAACTTTGTGAATTACATAAAATCAAAGGCCATACCACAAATAGTTGCATGATATTGAAAAACATCATTCAAGATCTCATCGATAAAAGAATTATAAACATGGAACAACCTACAGGAAATCAAGATCTTAAGATATACACGAATCTGATGTTGAATCATGGCAACAAAGGGAATAACAATGATAAAGGGAAAGGCACCCACTCAAACGTAAATCATGTGTATGAAATAGTCATCGCCTCCCTAGATGAAAACTGCATGGTCATCACCATCAAAGGTGCCCATGCCGATTGTGGAGTCACCACAAGAGGCGGCAAAGTTACCATTGTAGGGTCATCCCAGCCAAACAAAGTCCCTGCATCTAGATCTGTTCCTAATGGTTATAATGTCCTAGATCAACTCAAGAGAATGCCAACACAAATCTCCATCATGGAATTGCTAAAAATATCATCTACCCATAGGAAAATCCTTGAAGAAGTGTTCGCCTCATCCACTGTCCCCGCATATCTTGATGCGGAGCAATTCCAAGCTATGGTCGAAAATATCATTACGCCTAATCTTCTTACATTCTCTGACCAAGATTTCCCCACTCAACCATCTCACAACCGAGCACTTCACTTAGAAGCCATTGTACATAAGAGCAAAGTTAAAAGGGTCTTGGTGGATGGAGGTGTGGGTCTGAATATTTGTTCTCTCAGCCTCATCAAGCAATTGAAGATATCAGAGGATTCCATCGACAAAGGAAATGGTATCACAATAAGAGCATATGATGATCAAGAAAGAGTGTCTCAGGGCACAATCAAACTCCCTATTCAAGTAGGACCAGCTCTCATGGAAAACCACTTGTCAGGTCTTGGACCTCGACTTGCCATATAACATCCTCCTGGGATGCCCATGGATTCATGCAATGAAAGCGGTAGCATCAACGTTTCACCAATGTGTGAAATTTACACATGGGGGACAAGAAGTTACCATCCATGGAGATCCTGAACCCTTCTCCTATTGCAAAAATCTTGAAGCAAAGTATTACAAAATCCCCCAAGTACCAAAAAATGATGAGGGCCCATCCACACCATACATCGATCCCGCCACTCTCGCATCTACTTCTGCAACAGAGACACCTGCCACTCCCACCATTCCCACCATCTCTGACATCAAGCTCATCATCCAAGATAACGGTTGTGGAAACTACAAGCTCCCTAACAATTTTTTGTGATTGGAGAGTTACCACAATCTCCTAGATCACAGGGACGTCCACAAGAAAACGAAGCCTCCACATCCCAAACATCTCCTGAAGACTATCCTGAATTCACAAGGTGGGGATATCTTGGCCAAGAGGTTATTGAGGCAGATCCATCTCATATGTTATATCAAGATGAAAGACTAGTATTTGATTTACCAATGGACGACAAAAGCAAGGGTCTACAAATGATGCTCGCAATGGGCTATGACAAAAATCAAAGAATGGGACAAAACGACAATGGGCTTATAATACCTATCATGTTAGAGACGCGACCGATAACAAATCTTGGCCTTGGATGTACCCCTCCGAGTATAACCATACGTGGCTGAAGTCCTCCGGTTAGAACAGTTAATAATCCTCCTCAGCCAACCGCAGCAAAACTACAATTACCAGTATCCACAGGTCGTGTTTTAGATAACTATACGTTTGATATAATCGATGTCTGTAGTAGTAGCGATGACAAGGACCCCACATCCAACTTACCTAGGCTATTTGAAGATACCACTCTTTGCATGATTAGCACCCTATCTTTTGAAATAGACCACCAAAATCATGAGATCCACCTAGTATATCCCCAACTCATCGACGACGACCAACGAGGACCACCAGTTCTTGATACTTTCAAAAAAAATGAGGCGCTCTCGTAATTCATGGGATTGCGGGATAACATTCCAAATGGGGATCAAAAAGCAGGGTTCATAATAGAGTTAGACACACATGCATACTATGGGGAAAAGATTGAATCCCTTAGTCGCAAAAGTGAGAAATTAAGAGTAATATCCAAGTCCTTGAGTGAAAACCACACTATGGCACTCTCTGACCAGAAAAAAGTAAAAAGAAAGGATGCATCCAATGGTGAAAACCTCTCTAAGGTGCCAGAGGATGGGGGATTCAATCTTCCTTTAAGAGCTATTCATCAGGAAAAGTCAGCAGTCTTCGCATAAAAATGTAATCCGATCAACCTAGGAATAGAGGAGACCCCTCATATCACATTCTATGCGGAATCACTACTATCATAAGAGCAAGAGCTCCTAGCGGCATTCCTAAGAGAAAGACAGATAAACTTTGCATGGAGTTATGCTGACATGCCAGGACTTGATCCAGAGACTGTGGTTCACCACTTAGCAGTGTATCCAAAAGCAAAACCTGTTAAACAAAAGCTTCGAAAGATGCACCCCAAATCACCCTATTAGTCAAAATGGAGCTAAAAAAGCTATTAGATGCAGGATTCATCTAACCAACAGATTACCCATAATGGGTGTTAAACTTGGTACCTGTTTCAAAATCCAATGGGAACATCAGAATCTGCATAAACTTTAGGGACTTGAACAAGGCATGTCCAAAGGATGACTTCCTGCTTCCAAACATTGATATGATAGTAGACATGATAGCTAGACATGAAATGTTGTCACTAATGGATGGATTCTCAGGGTACAATCAGATCATGATAGCGAAAGAGGACAACATAAAACAACTTTCACTTGCCCATGGGGGACATTGTTGGAACATGATGCCATTCAACTTAAAGAATGTAGGAGCAACATATCAAAGGGCCATGACATTGATATTCCACGACATGATTCATAAGACGGTAAGACTATGTTAACGACATTCTAGCTAAGTCTAGAAAGAGAAAAGATCACATAGCAACCCTAAGTGCCATCTTTGACAGACTGGAGGAGTACAAGGTCAAATTAAACCCAAAGAAGTGCATCTTCGGCGTACAATCAAGAAAGCTCCTAGGATATATAGTGTCAATGAGGGGTATCAAGGTAGATCCAACAAAGGTAAAAGCAATCCTCGAGATGGAGGCACCAAAAACATTAAAGCAACTAAGAGGTCTCCAAGGTAGGCTCCAATCCATTCGAAGATTCATAACACAATTGGCGGACAAACATAACCCATATTCTCACCTACTTCACAAGGGAGTAGCGTACAAATGGGATAACAAGTGTGAAGAGGCATTCAACAAAATCAAAGAATATCTACTAACATCACTAGTCTTAATGCCACCAATTCCAAGAAAACCATTGATTCTATATGTATCAGCAACAACAACAGCCCTTGGAGCTCTCTTAGCTTAGCATGACGAAAATGGAACGGAAAGGGCTATCTATTACATTAGAAAAACAATGGTAGGGCATGAGCTAAACTATTCATTCATCGAGAAAGCATGCCTCACATTAGTGTTTGCATCACATAAATTCAAACATTACATGTTGGCACACAAAATAAAACTCATTGCCAAAATCGACCCTCTCAAGTATCTACTATCAAAGGCAATGCTCATAGGAAGAATGGCCAAATGGGTGATGATACTGTCAAAATACAACATTGAATATGTGGAAAGGAAAGCAATCAAAGGCCAATTCATCGTAGATCAACTTGTAGAAGCACCAATCTATTCAGAGAACCCTCTCGTCTCAGAATTTCCAAATGAATCTATTTTCAATCTCAACATAGCTGACCACTAGAAATTGTACTTCGATGGTTCATACACAACATGGATAAGGAGCTGGTGTTTTCTTTATCACACCACAAGGGGATTGCATACCAAGGTCCTACAAACTAGCATTTCCCTACACCAATAACATTGCAAAATACGAGGCTTTAACCATATGTCTCATAATAGAAGTGCAGTGGAATATCATAGCTCTCAAAGTATATGAAGACTCTCAATTGATAATAAATCAAGTGAACGATGAATATCAGACTAAGGACGACAAGCTTACTCCATACAATAAATTGGTGGAAACTCTTAAAGAATCCTTCATTGAAATAACATTTGAGCAGATTCCTAGAACCAACAACAGAGCAGCAGACGCCATGGAAACAATTGGATCCTTGCTCAACATCCCCCACAATGTTCCAAAATATGAATTCTTGATTGAGCAGCTTCTCGTACCTACATTAGAGGTACCAGAATCATAATATGTGTGCAAAATCATTGGTCCTGGTGATCCTTGGTATCACAACATTTACACATACCTTCCTATAGGAGTCATACCCGCCGACCTACCCTCAAACCTAAAACGAACCTTTCTTAAAAAGGCATCCAAATTTGTCATTCTAGGAGATACCCTATATCATAGAAGCATAGAAGGAACCCTACTACATTTCCTAAACGTTGAGGAGGCATTAACCGCTCTAACTAAAGTACATAACGATATATGTGGTTCACACTCGAGCGGAATGACCATAGCTAAGAAATTGTTGAGGATGGGGTATTATTGGCCCACAATGGAACGAGAAGCACATGATTATGCCAGAAAGTGTCTACAATGTCAACAACATGGGGACCTCATCCATGCTCCAGCTCAAGAGCTTCATCCTATCGTCACACCATGGACCTTTTCGCAGTGGGGACTAGATCTCATTGGAAAAATCACACCCACTTCATCTAATGGTCACAAATTCATCATAACCGCCACAGAGTACTTTACTAAGTGGGTGGAAGCCATACCTGTGACGTATATAACTAGAAATCAGATTTCTAAGTTCATCCTGAACTATCTCATTTGCCAATATGGTGTTCCACAAGTCATTATCTCAGATAATGGTGTCCTTTTAAGAATCAGGAGGTCCGTGACTTATGCAAAAAATTCAAAATCTAGCATCGCTTCTCCACCCCATACTATCCCTAAGGCAATGGCCAAGCAGAAGCTACAAACAAAACCATTCTAAAAATCCTTAAGAAAATAGTCAATGACGCAGGTCATGACTGGAATTTGCTACTTAATCCCGCCCTATGGGCCTATCAAACTAGCATTTGCACACCCACCAGTGCCATACCCTTCTCCCTAGTCTACAAATCATAAGCAATACTCCCCCATCGAGATCGAGATCCCATCACTTAGGATATCACTGCAGAACCTCATCATAGATGAAGAGTACTGAGTGTCAAGATTGAATGAGCTGGAGCTATTGGATAAGCGATGGATAGATGCTTTGAATCATTTACAAGTCTATCAGAATAGAATCAAAAGGAGCTACAATAAGAAAATCATAAGCAAGATGTTCCAAGTCAAAGAATTGGTCTTAAAAAAAATCAGAAGAATGTCCCAAACCCAAGCAGCAAAGGAAAATTTGAACCCAATTGGCTGGGACCATTCGTCATCACAACAAGTTACAAATCAAGGGCATATCAGCTATCAACACCCAAAGGGGAACCTCTGCAAGAGCCCATGAATAACACTCATCTCAAAAAAATTTATGCCTAAATCTTTCAAGGTATAGAACCAAAAAAAATTTTTAAAAAATATCCTGAAAAAATAGTTACTTCGGTGAAAACCTAGAAAATGCCTTGGTGACAACAAAAAAATTAAAAAAATCCAAAAATCCAAAAAAATCAGAAAAAGGATCAAAAAATAGTAAAGAGAAAAAATCGTCCTCTAGTGAAAACCACTTTGGTGGCACTTTGGGCAAATACCTTAGTGAAAACTTGGCAAATAGGCACCTTGTGTAAATAAGCACTTTCCATCCACCAAGATCTTTCCGGCTTGTTCTGCATCATCCATCCATTGCTTCCATCATCCATCGCGTTCCATGTCTCCATCCATCACTCATCCACTTGCATCTGCGCCATAGCTTGGTCCTATTTTCGTATCATGATCCCTCCTAGTACTACTCGGCCCATCCTCAAGGTCAGTTTGTCCTACCTTTATTGGAGTAGTCTATTGCATCACGCTGGGGGTATGTTCTCATCGGATTGGATTCGTGTATGTTCTTAAAATCCTCAAATTAGAAAATCCAAAAACATTAGAAAATTAGAAAATCCAAAAACATCAAAAATTATCAAAATCCCAAAAACATGTCAAAAAATCTGTCAAAAAGCCAAAAGCAGGGTTGTCTTGTCAAACTACGTCATCTCTAAGCTTGAACGTAGGCAAGGTTGATCTTTGATCATCCCCTGAGACATTTAGGTAAGTCCTATAGGAGTCTGTCATAATAAACTGACATTTCATCATGTATATCATCATCTATAAATTGGTCAATTCATCAGTCGAACTACGTGGTCTCTGTGTGTATAACGTAGGCAAGGCTAATCTGTTGATTAGCCCTCGAGGCCCCTAGGATGGGTCTTTAGGTTAGTATCTTGGTCAAAATCTCAGAAAACTCCCAAAACATTCAAAAAATCCAAAAAAAAAAACATTTGAAAATCTTGAAAAAATACCAAAAACAGCCTCAAAACATTGCAAAACGTCAAAAACATCCAAATATTTGAAAAAAATCCATCCATCTCATCTCACTTGCACCGGCAATAACGTCACTCATAATAAACGATCGTCATTCTCAATCTTTGGTAAGATAATCAGAAACAAGTTTAGCAGGTTAAAAGTGAAAACTCAAATCATCAAGTCTTAGGTCTAAGGTCAGTGCATAAACAAATTGGTCAACTCTTTGTGTCGATAACTTATCATCCAATTGGTCCCATATCAATCATCTTTTAGAATGCTTTGGATAAACGAAATGACATGCCACCATCCACTAATATGTCCTAGGATGAATCCTTCCTACAATGGGCATTATCTTTTGGCAATAAGTTTTGGTTCTTATCCTTAGAAAACACGTTCCCTTTGGTTAGTGGTATTGAAGAGCATCGGCTTGTTTGTTTACTTTGTCTTTATCTTTTGACTTATCTTATTTCACTCATTCCAAGGACTTCTCGATGATATTTGAACAAGAGGATTTAGAGAAATAGGACTGGGGCAACGATCATTATCTTATGGTCTGCTATGTTTGTTGGATGTTCTTGTAATATAACCTTGGCGAATACTTGCTTTATTAGGTATGTATGGAGGAGGTTTTGGACAACTTTTTGACTATTGCATTGATAGGTTTACCTTCCCGTGTTTTGGTCTGAGGTGTTTGAAACTTCTAAAGTGCATCCTAGCAAGGTTTACGTATGTCAGGTGTGAACAAGGATGCTCCTATCTGTTTGTCAAGTCAAAGTCCATCACACTAGGTACCACACCATCCTGGTTTTCTATACCTTGATGCATTGTACCACATGCATTATCAAACATAAGGAAGTTGGCCCTTTGAAAATCCTAATTCCTCGGCAAGTAATCATCATCATCATCATTTGCATTTTCATCATCTTGTGTCTTGTTGAAATAACTTCTTCTCGTCTTGCTCATCGCACTAACAAGGTACTATGACAGTTGTTCATCATCACCATCATCATCATTGATCCTACATCCGCAAATCATTAGCATATTGCATAAACATATCATATAGGAAACATATGCATTGCATTTCCATCATCGTAGATAAACATGTTATCATAAGCATTTTTCATAGATAGGTGCATCCATTTCATTGCATTTCATCCATTACATTGCATAACATTGCATTTATCCTTACATAACATTCATTTGCATAAGCATTTCATAATCATTTTAAGATTACCACCTATCACATAATCATACATAATAGGCACATAAGCATTATAAGAGAACCCATCACATACATAGTTGCATAACATCATAAGGTCATTGCATTCATTTAACATAGAACATTATCATATCATTGCATATAGTACATCACATTAAAATGCATCATATTCATTACATTATCATTTAATATGTTTAGGATAATAATATTTGTTATTCTAAGCATCTTAAAAAACCATCTAATTTGCATCATCTCACAACCATCACATTTTCATTACATCATCCATGTCATCTCATAAATGGCATCATAAATCATTCATTGTATAAATCATTCCACATAAGCATAGATAGTCCATCACATGCAAAGCGTACATCCATCCATAATCCGTTCATATATAAGCATAATTCACACAACATTTCACGTATATACCATATCATTTTACATATTACATTTCATATCATATATCACATCACCATTTGCATCAATATAAATAAATAATCATATAGACAACATCATTGCACATCACATTTGCATATCATAGGTTAACATAATATAGATTTGTTAGTCATAATCATTACATAATATCATCAGAAATAAATGCATCCATAAAAGCATCATATAACATCATTGCACAACATATAGAAATAGAATCATCCATACATGCATAAATAAAAGGTACACATCATATCACGTCACATCAAAATCATCATCGACTCATCTCATATATCATCAATAATGTAACTGTCATAGTACAAAAATAAATAAAAAATCAGATCACTATACATGTATGTCAATCAGTACAAAAGGCCCATCAGGCTATCAAAAATGAGTCCATAAGGCACAAAAATTATAGTATCATCCTGATCAAGCTCTGTCCTTGTGGATGTTGCCCTCGCCCCTATCACCGTGACCCTCTATTGGTCTATGGCTAGTCCGCTCTAAGTACTGTGGGACCCGTCCTGCTCTGGGTACGACCTCATGATAATGCCTCTGATAGTACTAGACCTCTCGGACGGCATCCCTATATGATCGAACTGACACTGTACCCTAGGAGGTTGCCATGCTCTCTAGCTATTGTCTCTTGCCTAGCTTTGTGGCTTCTTGTAGCTCTGCAACCTGTCTCTGTTGAACGACCTAATCCCTCTCGGCCCTAAGCTGCTCTCTCTCAGCCCTAGCCTAATCTCTCTCAGCTGTCATGGCCTAGACCTGAGCCTGTAACTGTGCAATCAATGCATCTCAAGGATCCACCTATCCTGAGGCTATCCCTGTGGCTGCACCTGAGCCTGATCCTCGCCTCGAGGTGGTACACCTAGTGGCACCTGCTGCTGGTCTGGCATCAAAACATCTCCCTACCTTGGCTGGACTGGAGGCACAACCAGCTGGTCATGTCAAGCATCCGCCCTCCGGTCTCATCATCCCCCTCTACCTCTAACTCTCTGTTGATCTAGAACTGCACTTGGAATAGTCAACCGAAGTGGAGGCTGGAACCAATCCTTGTAGGCTTGAGTCGTTCCTGGATCTGAGAGTCCCTAATCGTAGGCCCACAGTTGAGCCACCAACTGCCTAAAGTTGTCCACCACCTTCGAATAAGGAATATACCACCCCCATGAAACCTGTGTCATGGTGCGGGCGAAGATGGCTACGTAATCATCATCAGGGCGATCCTCCAGCTCACCGAACTGACGGTGCATGCGCCTGGGCAGGTACCTCTTAATCATGGTGTGCTCTCGCCCCTGCATAAAATGGTCCTAGCGGAAATAGAACAACTGATCTGCATCGTTGGCCCATCCGGGCCAACCAAGGTATGTTCGCTAGGTAAAAACTTGCATCTCGTCCAAGACCCTCCTCCAGTAGGGAATCCCATGCTCACCGATGTGTGTAAAGGACACACCGCCTCTATAATGCCACACGAGGGGATTGTCTGGCAACATCGGAATTGAAACAACACGTGGACGTAGCACAACAATGTGCTTCCACACCCAGATGTGAAGAAGAGTCACCCTTGCTCCGAGTGCTCTGCCATCCATGTAGACGTACTCATGGAGATCTCTATATAAAGAAGCTAGAAGAACCGTCCCCTAAGCAAAATGAATTGGCCTGTCTCGAACCATCCGCTCCCAGCAATATCCCCAGTCGGGACTGAAGTATTGCCCTCGTCTATCAGGGGCAACGAGACCTGAAATGATGGATGCAATCACCCAGCGGAAGGGAGGTGCCAAGATCTTGTGTTGCTCGAGCTCTATCTTCCCCTTGCAAAAGACAATGTCCTCTGTGGCAAGCATCGCACCCCTCGTCCATGTCAAAAATCACTTGCCGACCGTGAATCGACAATCTCAAAATACACCAAACATCCTCTAAGGTGATAGTGGCCTCACCAGTAGGAAGATGAAATGAAGAGGTCTCACTGTGCCATGTCTCGGCCAGTGCTGACAACATCCCTAGGTGAGTGTAAATGGGTGTTATGTAGGCAATGTACCATAACCCTGCAATCCAGAGTTGATCCTAATCCCTATCGTTCAAGTCCCGCAAATAACCAGACAAATCCTGTGACCTGTGCTCTCAAGAGTAGAGCTCCCTCGTCGCGTGTTGCATCAAGGAAGGTCACCATGTTAAAAATTTTGAAAAATTCTTTGTCGGGTGTTCAAAAAACTTCTCCAGCGATGCAACCCGTGAAGACGTCGTAGTTTGATTTCTAATCAAACTTCGACGCTAGGTTTAAAAGACTAAAATTGCACCGTCGTGGTGCACTTTCTCATCCAGCGGTGCACTTTGAGCAGAATTGGGACCGTCGCGTCGCACTTTCCAAACCACCCCGAGCTCAGCGTCAAAGTTTTCAAACTCCAAACTGCATTGCTGCGACGCTATTTAGCACCGCGTGGCGCAGTTTGATTTCTGAGTGGCGCCATATAGCGCCGCTGTAGATGGACCAACCTTTAAAAGCATTAAATTAAAACAATAAATGAAAAATGAAGCTCAGGTAAGGGTCACTTATCGGTGCCCCAATGCCAGGTGGTCGCTGGTACGTCTGAACTTGATCAGAAATGTGTAGGGGAAGCTGTCGTTGTGCCATATCATCAGGTCATAACTCAAATCTCAAGGTTGTAGGCGAAGGTGTGTGAAAATGACTTGAAAGTGACCCCTTGAGCCCATTTTAAGCTTGAAATTAGGGTTTTTTCACCCCGATTGGTTGTCCTACTAGGGTTTTGGACCCTCCAAGCTGTTTTCTCCAGTTGAGGCCTGTTTTACATCATTTTATTGCATTTAGACATGTTTTTGGCCTCCTTGAGCCTTTTTGGACCTTTCGGGCACCTTGTCCTCTTTTTTCGTGAGATTACCCAAAAATTGAAATTTTCGTCCAATCTCTCGAGGGGGCATTATATTGGCATGCTTTCTCTCACCAGGCAGCAGTGGGGCAGGATTTTAAATAGCAAAAAATTTTGGGCTTTTGATCAAGATTGTTTATTCTTTAAACCAACTCAACAAGTGCATTGCTTCAAAGAGGGGCAAAATGTAGACACATAAAATATACCGATTGACAATGTGCATCTGATCCTGACTACTAACATCATTTCATCCTAAATCATCCCTCGGTCTAACCATTTAATCAAATCTCCTTATCTGATTAAATTCATCAATTTCCTTCTCTTAATTAAATAAGTCATTTTATCTAATTAAGTCACTCTCTTTTGTTAATTAAATCAATCCATCTGATCTAATGATCCCTATTTAATTAAATAATTAATTTTATTTGATTAAATCTCTAAAGCCTATCCATTAAATTAAATAAATTAAAACCTTATTTAATTTGATCTAACATCATCTCTTTTAATTAAATAAATCAAAATCCTTATTTAATTAGTCTTTTATCATATTCCTCTCTTATTTGATTTAAATAAATCCATAAATTTGAGTCAAATAAGTCACATCATCTAATCTCGCATTAAATTAATCAACCCTTGATTAATTTGATCTCTAATCATGTCTCGTCCTCTAGATTTTGCAAGTTGCACATGAAAATAGATTTAATTCATTTATTAAATCTCTATTTTCTTCACAAGGCATCTTTTGAAATATTCTCCAAATTTGAATTCAAAAATTCTAAGTCAATATGTACATCCAACAAGGCAATAAATCCATCTTACATTTCATTTGTTTTGAGCCAAGTGGCATTTATTGCATTTTCCCTTCCCTCTTACAAGTCATTTCAACAAATTTGAAATTAAAAAATAAGCATTTATTGGCACAATCCTCAAAACTTGCACATCCTCCATCCATTCATAGATTGACAAGTGGCATTATGTCATTAGATGAATGTTAGTCCCACATTGCTCAAATTTGGACATTCATCCATTTTGGCATTCTATAAATAAAGAGCTCATATCCTTATTTGATCATCCACAAATTATGCAAAGTTATTATACTAAAATATTTAGCCATTTCCATCCATCATCATTGAGTTTTTAGCTAGGTTTTTGCAAATTTTTGGCTTGGAACTCTCATCCTTCATCAACAAAGTGGATCAATCATCATCAACATATCAAACTTGCATCTTAGGAATTGGGAAAGGGCCAATTTTCACATCAAATTGGCACCAATTTCCCCGTGGGATCATGTGTTTGCTATTTTAATTAGGATTGAATCTATATTTTCTTATTTCATTGTGTTCTTCGTTATTTTCTTTCCTAATTTGAAGTTTGTAAATGGATTTCATGGAGAATCCTTGTTCATGCTTGCAATATCTAACTTAAAGGTGTTTGTTCTCTTTGTTTTGTAGGTACTAGGATTGGGTTTCGCACATTAACAAATGAGATTAAGTACAAACAAAACACAACTTTTGCCTTACATTTCATGAACTAACTATGCATTGGCGGGTTCTGTACCCACAAGCCCTTCAACACATCTCGCACATTTTTCTCTTTGAGCTTTGCAGGTAGTGTATTAGCCACTTAAGCAATAAACACATAATTAATGCATTCATTGTCGTGACAATCCACAAGACCTTGCTCAAAGCATACATAAAATACTAGACTATTGTCTAGCATATAAAGGAATAAAATGTCAAATGCAAAACAAAAAGAGCAGAAAGTTTAAAGTAGTCTTGACACTAAAGTGAAGTAGAACAATGCACAAACATCTAGTCATTAAATCCAAATTTTACAGGCTTTGCTATTAGGCTGGTGCCTATCAAAGCAATCAAGTGACAATTAATGCATTGTAAGTTTGTATAGTGGAGTAGATCTAAAACAATATTGATGTATATAGCAACAACATACTACTATTCTAGTGCATCAATCAATAGACAAATTCAGTCGATGTTTATATTCTGACATGTTCGCACACAACATTCTTGCTATTCCCACCATTTGTGCACACATTTGACATTGACAATGTATGCAACACAACAAAGCATATAGAAGCATTACCATTTCTACTTGTTCATAATTCATATACTATAAGGTATTGGGATTGCTCCATACCACTAACAAAAGAGATGAATAATGCTTTTCAAACATAAAAAATATGTTTATAAGTGCCAAGTATATAATGTTTGCATATCTTTCAAATTTGTTGAAACAAAAATCAATAGTAGACCTACTGCAAGAGAATCAAATTTCATTGGCCAAGCAAGTATTACAAATGAAAATGCTATAATTAATAATTGAATGCAAATTGTATCAACTTTTTCGCTATCATGCATTTCATCTGCATCATATTTTTTTGAAAGGAAAGTGACTACTCTGATCAAAGCAGTTCAGTATTGCAATTGTATAATGTACATTGGAAATGGCAGGCTTGTCAATCAATCTACAACCTATGCATTAAATGCCAACAAGTCTACTACTCATTTTTGTTTAAGTAAATTAGCAAGATATAACTCTATGTATTTTGGAAAATATTTAATAGGTAAAAAATTCTACTAAGCCATAACGATTAATTTACAGGAAGTTGAAAAGGGGAAGCTAGAGCGAAACACATGTAAGGTTCTCAACAAACAATCAATAAACAATAAGCATTTTGTTTCTGTAAGCAAATAAGCAAAATAAAAACACATTATAGAATCATGGACTGAGTGCATAGATAGTAAAAATGCAAAAGGTGTTCCATGTAAACATGTGAGAATATAGATTGGAGAGAAGGTTCTATTTTGATTAATGCATATGAATATGGTCTGCAAATTTTGTGAGGAACAGTGATGCAGAGAGGAATGTCTCATTGTTAGGAAGGCAAAGGACATTTGCAAAAGAACAATTAAATTTTGGAGAATGCTAATGAGGCAAGTTGTTATTGTTTCTAAAGTATCCAAGATTGAATGTAGAAGAACTTTGACTATTTGGTAAGAGGTAACTTACAAATCCCATTAAAGTAAATGTAATAACAAGTCATATGACATGTGTTTGAGTATGCTCATTTATGTATTTGGGAAATCATATTCTTCAACCACTATTCTTCTTTATTGTTTAGAATTATTTGAATACACAATTCTTAGACACATTGAAAGAATTAAATTTAGCTAAAACAAAGGAGAAGAATGGTAGAGGAATCTGACTGTATAGCTTGTTGGAGAAGTACCAAGTCTCTATGCAACAATGTAGATCTTTGTTTGTTGGTTCAATTTTGAGCAATGGTTTTTGTTAGAGGTACAATGCAGACAAATGATGACAGTGTATGACATAGTACATGTTACTTATAAACATGAGACATATGAGAACATAGTAAAATGTCTCAGATATTTAACAATTTAATGTAATATGTATGGGCATTGTCACCCATGTCAGGTCAATGTACTTGATATGCATGGTTTGGTAATGAAACAAATTTTCTAATGTGTATATAATGGGACAATATTTTTGTAATTTACTTAAATGAAAATGTACAATAGACCCACTCCAAGAAATAGGAAAAGAAGCTAAACATAATTTTCAAATAGTAAAAATATTTCCTTAAATTCCAAAGTTAGGAAAAGGCAAAGAGATTACTATTGTATTTGTTGCATTTGCTTTTGAAATAGTCACTTAGCCCATGACATTGTATTCTTCAAAATATTTTTGTCTTTTTCCTATAGTGAGGATTAGAGGACATATTTTTTGTGCTTGAAAATTATGTTTATTTTTTTTTCTATTGGCTCGAGCAAGTTTATTTTTCATTTTGCTTTAAGTATATTAGGAAAATAGCTTGGTATTATATATTGTCACAAAAATTTTAATGGGCAATCCATGTAGTGCCAGTTTAGGCGATGGGTTGGTGCATATTCAAGCAATAAATGCATGTTTGATGCATTAAATGCAGAATTCGTGATATATGTTGGGTAGCTAGCACGAACAAAAGTAGAGAGTGCATAGTTAATCCATGAAATATGAGGCGAGTATTGGTTTCTGCTTATTGTTTGTTTATTGTTTGTTTGAGAAGCTTGTATGTTTTTGGATGCACATTGTTGCCTTCGACGTTTGTCATTTTTTGCGCTGCTTGAACAAGGAAGGAGCCGTACGAACGATGTGCAAGTGATGAGTGGCTTGTCTACTTGTTTTTGATACTTGATAACTAGAAGCATTACAGTGGGAAGTGAATGCTAGCAAGGTTTTGTGGGTCGTGAGTGCATTGAAAACATTAACTATATGTTTATTGCCTGAAGATTCATTAGTTTTTTAGCAAAGCTTATAAAGCAGATTGTGTGAGATGTGTTGGAAGGACATAATTTTGTTTAAGTAAATTACGAAAATAGGAAGACATTGTGTATACTGGAAAATATTTAATCAGTGGATGCAAATTGTGGGGGCTTTGGCAATGGCATAATGGGTTTTGAAGCAATGAATGCATATCTAATCCATCAAATGTAAATTGTGTGAGGTGTGTTGGAGAGCTGGTGGGTATGGAAACAATGAATGTGTTAATTATGTGTTTATTGCTTGAGTGGCTATTACCCTATTAGCAAAGATTGGAAAGAAAATTGTGCAAAATGTGTTGGAGAGTTGGTGGGTACAAAAATAGTGAATGCATAGTTAATTCATGAAATGTGAGATGAGTACTGGGTTTTATTTGTGCTCATTCTTGTTTGTTTGTTGTATGTTAAAAAGCTTGTGTGTTTTTAGCTTTGGGTTTCGTTCTTGGATGTTTCTTATTCCGTGGTAGTGCACTGGTGGTAAGTGGCTTGTTTCTGTGTTTATGATGCTTGGTTGCTATTACAAGGACTAACAGAGAATGCTTAGAAAAATTTATCATGTTGGTGTATATTTTTGCAAATTTTATTGTTGTTTCTATGGTTCAGGTTTATGAGAAATGCATAGTTAATTTGTTGAAAAGATCATACGTTTTTAGCTCATGGTTGCACTATTGCATGTTTTTTATTCTATAAAAGTGCATTAATGGTCTATGGATTGCTTGTCCATTGATGAAAGTTTATAACTAGAAGCTTTTTTGAAAATATTTTGACATAAAATTGAAATTTGAGAGGTTTTGTCTACATGCCAGTGCATATCAAAACAATAAATCTGGAATCAATGCATTATATTTCCATATAGCAAAGAAGTCCCCTGTGAACGATGCAAAAGAATTTGGTTTTACATAGCAACAACCGCTCAAAAGACATTGGGATTGGCTCCTATGACTAACACCAGTATATCATGTTCCTTAAAATTAACTTGATAGACAACAAAAAATAGTTTCATGTCTATGAATTACATGGCATGTTATCTATTATGCTCATTTGTCTTTTTTGAAAGCCAGATTCTTGAACAAGCATTCTCCTTTGTTGTGAACAATTCTTCCAATATATAATTGTGAGACACATTGGAAGAACTAAATTTCATTGTAAACAAAGTGAGAGGATGATATAAGAATCTGACCTTAAAGCTTGTTGTTAAAGAACCAAGTCTATTTGCAGCAAAAAGATCTTTGTCCTACACCTCAACTGTAACAAGTGATTCATGTCACAAGTACAATGTAAACAAATTAGCACAGTCGATGGCATAAAACATGGTATTGATAAACAAGAAACAGAGAAGAGCACAATTTTTTTTGCCAAATATTCAAGAACTAAATCAAAATTGTCTTGGTTGAAAATGCAACAAATATACTTGTAGTGGCATAGTATTCAATGCATTGGCTATTCATTTTCCACTTTGCAATGAATTATATATATTTTTTAAGATTTATTAGGTGCTTAAATTTTTTAATTTGCTTATAATCAAACAAATATTAAAAGTACTGTAGTGAATGGTGAAACAAACAGGAGGAAATATATTCAGATAGTGTAGTGTAATCAATGTTTGTAGTGAAACATTGGATATGGATTGCATATCACTATACTCAATTTTCTATTCAGCAAATCAGATTCTTCAACCAGCTCTCCCCTCTATTTTTCACAATTCTTATTGGAAAAAAGTAGAGGAATGATAGAAGAATCTAACCTTTTAGTTTCGTGTTCAAGAGTGAAAATATTTGCACTCAGGTAAATGTTTATATTTGGCTTCAGTTGCAAGCAACCATGCCTATGAAAGGAACCAATTAGATAAATGAGCATAGTCGATGACATATAATATGTTATTCATAAACATGAAACATAACCACGTGGCTCCATAGTTTAGAAGATCTTGCTCAAAGCATTAAGTTTAGTATTGTTTAGTGTCAAAGTGGCTGATTGTACATATGTGTGTACTTAATGACATATGACATAGAGCAAGTGAAAGCAAGGAACGGGTTACTATTGCAGTGCTTTCATTTGCAATTGACAAAAAATAAACATTTTATCTCTTTTTCTATTGGTTGGAGTAGGCCTATTATTGATTTTTGTTAAATTAAATTAAGATAATAGGAGGACATTATATGTTTTCCAAGAATTTATCATTGGATTAATAAACTGTTCATGGTCGTACTAAACCAATCTTTCTTTTGTAAATGTCATTTTTGTTTGAAACAATGAAACATTTATCTCTACGTCAAACATTATACATAGGATTTGCAGATCATATTCATATACATGAATCAAAGGACAATTTTTTTTGCAATCTATATTTTTACACGTTTACATGTAACATGTTTTCCATTGTCATCATCTATGCACTCAGTCGACGTCTGGAAGGTGTGTGTACTGCAGTCAAATTATTTTGTTATAAAGTGCATGTTGTTGCTTATTGATTAATCCATAGAAACTAAGGTAGTGGGATAGTGGCTCAAAGAAAACTCGATCAAGTATTAATTGAATCCTTCATGTCTAAAATTTATAATACACCTCCTTTTCTATTGTGTGGAGAAGGCCTAATAATCTTTTTTGTCTAAGCAATTAAACAAAATAGAAGCACATTATAAAATTTGTCAAATAAATCTGATTGCACAATTAATTTTTTTGCAAATATTAATGCATTTTCATCACTTAAAAGTGGCAGAAAATAGAATATGGTGGCACTAGTAGCATGGAGCAATCTCAATACAAGTAATGTATAAGTGGTGAACAGGTGTTAATGAGATTTCTCCTAAGCAATCCTATTAAAGACTGAATTTGGCATTTGTAGTTGACATTGTGCTCACTTAAAGGGCCGATGCCTAAGTGAGCTAACAGTATATGCCATAGCAAGGTATAAAGAAATACTGATTCAAATAGTCTTTTTGCTTATCAAACCCCTAAAATTGTTTAGAATTATATAAAATTTTTTGCCTATATTACTATATTTCATGTTTTGTTACTCAAAACTTCATCCAACTTTTATTTTGCAGCAGACATGTCTCTCCATTTTATGCTAGATAATACTTTACTTTCTTAAGTTATCATTTAAATAGATTAAACCCTATTGTTACACGTTTTCACTATGCAACACATTGTATGCTAGACAATACCTTACCTTCTTATGTTACCATTTAAATATATTAAACTCTAGTGTTAGACGTTTTCACTATGCAATATAAAACATAGATGTTTTTAAAGGAAAATTCGCTAGTGCAAAAATTGCATTCCAATTTGACATACTTGGTTGGCCGCTCAAATTCATTTGACAAATTTTATAATGTGTTTCTATTTTGCTTATTTGCTTAGAGAAAAAAGAGTAGTAGACAAAGCATAGTTAATTCATGAAATATGAGGTGTGCTGGTTTGTGCTTATTGTTTATTGATTGTATGTTGAGAAGCTTATCTATTTTTGGCCGTCAGTTCCCATTTTCATTGTCTTGTAAATTAATTGTTATGTCTTAGTAGAGTTTGTTACCTATTAAATACTTGCCAAAATACATAGAGTTCTATCCTGCTAATTTACTTAAACAAAAATGAGTAGTGGACTTGCTGTAATTCAATGCATTGGTTGTGGATTGATTGACAAGCCTGCCATATCCAATGTACATCATACAATTGCAATACTGAACTACCTTGATCGCAACAATCACTTTCCTTTGAGAAAAATGCCATGCAAATGAACTGCATGATGGCATAAAAGTTGATACAATTTGCATTCAATTATTAATTTTAGCATTTCCATTTGTAATACTTGCTTCACCAATGAAAATTGATTCTCTTGCAGTAGGTCTACTATTGATTTTTATTTCGGAAAATTAGGAAAATATGCGAACATTATATACCTAGCATTTATGGACATATTTTTGATGAAAATGTTTTATTGTTTAAAAGGCAAAAGAAATTTGCAAAAGAAGAAATGAATTTTGGAGGATGCTCTTCAAATTTTCCTTGCAATAGGAATCATTTTTTGAAATTGGAGTAAAGAGAAACACCTAAATAACAAACATGCAACGCTGCAACCAATAGCTAAAAAACCCACAAGCTTTTCAATGATTGGTATACGAACAATAATAAGCACAAACAAAACTCAACATTCGCCTAATATTTCATGAATTATCTATGCATTTGTTGCATATGTACCCACCAGTTGTTCAACACATGTCACGCCCACAGTCTAGAAGACCTTGCTCAAACCATTCAGTTTTTCCTCTAATGCTTCTACTTATCAAGTATGAAAAACAAACAGATGACCCACTCACCAATTGCACACTGTTCCTTCAACTTCTCCCTTGTTCAAGCACTGCATAGAATCACAAGCATCGAGAACAATAACCCACAACCAAAAAATAGGCAAGCTTCTCAACAAACAATAAACAAAAATTGTTTGGAATGAAATTTGATTCTTTGAATTCTTCGATGCCATAATTTGTAGGCACATTAGAAGACCTAAAATTCATTGCAAATAAAAGAGAAGAATAATACAAGAACTTGACCTTTAAGTTCCTTGTTCAACAACCAAGTATGTTTGCAGCGATATAAATGTTTTTGTCTATGTGCAATTACAAACAATGGTTCTTGTTGCAAAGACAAATTCGACAGATGAGCATAGCTCATGACATGTTATGTGTTATTCATAAACATGAAACATAAAAGCATATGAGGCAAATTGCCAACAAAAAACATAAAAAGGATAATTTTTTGCAAACATTCTTGTTTTATTATCATTCGTTGGAAAGCTTGTGGGTTTTGTAGCTTCTTGTTGCATTTTTGCATGTGGGTATATGTGCAGTGTATGCATAGTTAATTCATGAAATCTTAGCCAAGTGTTAGGTTTTTTTTGTTTATCATTTGTTGAAAAGCTTGTCGGTTTTTTAGCTATTGGTTGCGTTTTTGCATGTTCATTATTATGTAAAAGTACATTGCTAGTGAATGGCTTGGCTATGTGTTTTTGATACTTGATAACTATAAATATTACTTGTTGTTACAAGGGCTAATAGTGCAAATGGGTACAATAGACTGCATATGCATTACAAGGGATAACAACCCAATGAACGCATTAATTATGTGTTTATTGCTTCACTGGGTAGTAGCGTATCAAGAAGGCCTAGAAAGAAAATTGTGCAAGATGTCTTGGAAGGCTAGTGCTATAGAAGCAATCAATTCATAGTTAATTAATGATTTCAGAGGTGAGTACTGGGTTTTATTTGTGCTTATTGTTCTTTGTTTGTTGTTTGTTGAAAAGCTTATTGCACTACCAATGAGTGCCTTGTGCCTATGTTTATGATACTTGCTTGTTGTTACAATGGCTAATAGGCAATGTTCGCAAAAAAATATCATGTTGGTCTATTCTTTTGCAAATTTTATTGTTCTTTCTATGGTTCATGTTTATGAATAGTGTATTATATGTCATGAACTATGCTCATTTGTCTAATTTGTTCTTGTAACAAGAACCATTACTTGTAATTGCAGTTGGAGGTAGACATCTATATGACTACAAATATACTTGGTCGTTGAAGAAGGAACTAGAAGGTCAGATTCTTATATCATTCTTCCTCTTTGTTTCCAATGAATTTTAAGTCTTACAACATGCATAAAATTTATGCTTTGGAAGAGTTGTGGAAAATAAAGGAGAAGCTTCGTTTAGGGATCTGACTCACTGAATAGAAAGATGAGCATAGTTAATGCCATGCCATGTAATTCATAAATATGAAACTTTTTTGTTAAAAAGCATGTCACTATTGCAATTGTTAGTTTCTGGAGGTAGGTAGGTTTACAATTGCATTTGTTGGATTTGCTTTTAATGAACTCACAATTGATAAGGGCATGGTGAAACCATTCAGGTTTTCCTATAACAGTGAGCAATACTTTTAGTTATCAATTATGATAAACAGATAGACGAGTCGGTCATCAATAGTACATTATTCCTATGGCTCTTCTCTTGTTCAAGCACTACACAAAATGACAAATATCAAACAAAACAACCCAAAGCTAAAAACATCCAAGCTTATCAACAAACAAAAAATAAATGATAATAAGCAGAAATCAACACTTGTGTCATATTTCATTAATTAACAATGCAAAGTTTGCATTTGATGCATTAAACACAGATTCACCGGTTCAGTATCCTAGGCGAGTGGTAGGTTTTATTTCTACCAATTTTTGTTTGTTTATTGTTTGTTGAAAAGTTTGTGTGTTCTTAGCTCTCTATGTTGGCAATCCTAGGAATAGTGGACTAGTGATAAACAGTTTGTCTATTTGTTTATGATACTTGTAATGTAGAGATACCGGTTATTGTTACAAGGGTAAGGGGGAGAAATGGGTACAAAAGTTCTACACAACTATAATCACAGTTGCTTGTTGGACAAGGAATTGGAACGTCAGATTGTATCATTTTTTCCCATTGTTTGCCACAATATATAATGTCCCCCTATTTTGCTAACTTTCTTAAAGGAAAATAAAAAATGGACCCACTCAAACCAATAAGAAAAGAGATAAAGCATAATTTTCAAGCAGAAAAATATATGTACTTAAACCCCGACTATAAGGAAAAGACAAATATTTTAAACAATTCAATCTCATTGTCCAAGCATCTAATTGAAAACCAAGTGCAACAAATTCAATAGTAAACCTGCCTATCTAAAAAACAGTAAAAGCATAAATGCTTACATTATACAATTTGATTCATTGAGAAGCATTTTGTATCAAATGCAAAGAAATTTTTTTTAGTGGCAAAGCCCTTAGAGTTTCCATCTAATTCTTAAACATTTGAAAAAACTTGTTTTGTGCTCCTGTGTATGATGTTTATGAATAACATGTTATATGTTATGCACCGCACCCATTTGTCTGGCTAGCCTTTGTAACAACAAGAAATACTTGTAATTGTAAAGTTTCAAATGCTTTGAGCAATGTCTTGTGTACCATGGGTACACATGTAATGAACACATAGCTAATTCATGAAATCTTAGTTGAGTTATGGGTTTTGTTTGTGCTTATCCTCGTTTGATTATCATTTGTTGAAAATCTTGGGGGTTTTTAGCTCTTCATTGCATTCTTGCATATGGGTACACGTGCACCAAATGTATAGTTAATTAATGGAATCTTAGGTGAGTGTTGGGTTTTGTTTGTGCTTATTCTCGTTTATGTATCGTTTGTTGTAAAGCTTGTGGGTTTTTTAGCTATGTTCGTTACTCTATGAAAGTGCACTACTGGTGAATGGTTGGGCTTGTATTTATGATACTTGATAACTTGGTGGGTATACATGAAGTGAACGCATAATTAATTCATGAATTGTTTGTGCTTATTCTCGCTTTATTATTGTTTATTGAAAAGATTGTGGGTTTTCTAAATCTTCGTTGCATTTTTGCATGTGGGTATATGTGCAGTGAATGCATAGTTTAATCATGAAATCTTAGGAAAGTGTTGTGTTTTGTTTGTGCTTATTCTTGTTTGTTTATCGTCTGTTGAAAAGCTTGTGGGTTTTTTAGCTATTTTCACTGTGCTTGTGCATGTTCGCTATTTTGTAAAAGTGCATTGCCGGTGAATGGCTTGGCTGTGTGTTTTTGACACTTGATAACTAGAAGTATTGCTTGTTGTTGATAACTTGAAGTAGGGCTTGGGTATATGTTTATTGCTTGCTCAGAAAGGCTTGCAAAGCAAATTGTGTGAGATGTGTTGGAGGCCTGGTGGGTACAAAAGCAGTGAGTGCATAGTTAATTCATGAAATCTAAGGCAAGTACTAGGTTTTATTTGTGCTTATTCTTGTTTGTTAAAAAGCTTGTGTGTTTTTATCTTTTGGTTCCGATGTTGGGTACAAAAGTTCTATACAACTGTAATGATAGTTGCTTCTTGAATAAGGAATTGGAACGTCAGATAGTTGTATCATTTTTACCCATTGTTTGCCACAATATATAATGTCCCCCTATTTTGCTAACTTACTTAAAGGAAAAAGAAAAATGGACCCACTCAAACCAATAGGAAAAGAGATAAAGCATAATTTTCAAGCAAAAAAAATGTGCTTAAATCCCAACTATAAGGAAAAGACAAAAATATTTTAAACAATTCAATCTCATTGTCCAAGCGTCTAATTGAAAAAAAAGTGCAACAAATGCAATAGTAAACCTACCTATATGAAAGAGCAATAAAAGCATAAATGCTTACATTATACAATTTGATTCATTGAGAAGCATTTTATATCAAATGCAAAGAATGATTTTTCAGTGGCAAAGCCCTTAGAGTTTCCATTTAATTCTTAAACATTTGACAAAACTCGTTTTATGCTCCTATGTATCATGTTTATGAATAACATGTTATATGTTATGCACTGCACCCATTTGTTTGGTTAGCCTTTGTAACAACAAGCAATACTTGTAATTGTAGAGTTTCAGAAACAAACAAACCAACTACACACCAACATTGCATTGTTCCTAGAATAGAGAACATAGAAAGGTAAAAACATCTAACCTTGTCAACAAACAACTAACAAACAAGAATTAAGTATGCATTTACCACTTGCATACATAGGAGCTCTTCAACACATCTTGAACAATTTGCTTTTAATGAATTAAACATTAATTCAGTGTTTCAAGGATGAATATTTTGTATTGTATATAGTGTCCCCCTATTTTCCTAATTTACTCAAACACAAATGAACAATAGTCGTACTCCAATTAGTAGAAAGAGAAATAAAACATAATTTTCAAACTTGAAAGATTTGTCCTTCAAACCCAGTTATAGAAAAAACACAAATTTTTTTAACAATGTAATTTAATTTGCCAAGCAACTATTTCAAAAGTGAACTGAACAATTGCAATAGTAATCTACTTGTATAGGAAGAAGAGTTTCATGTTTATGAATTAGACAACATTCCGTTGACTATGCTCATTTGTCTATTCAACAAGTCAGATTCTTGAATCAAGCTTCTCCTTTATTGTTCACAATTCTTCCAAGGCATAATATTTAGGCACATTGGAAGACTTTAAATTCATTGTAAACAAAAGGAAAAAATGATACAAGAATCTGACCTTTAGTTCCTTGTTCAATAACCAAGTATATCTGCAACCATATAGATGTTTTCCTCTATCTCTAATCGGAATCAATGGTGCCTGTTACAGAGACATATTAGACAAATGAAAATGCTCCACGACGTATAATATGTTATTCATAATTATGAAATAGAGAAGCACGTAATAAAATGTGGAAAAAAATAGACAAACGTAACAAAATTTAAATTTATAGTTATTAAATGCAAAATTTTCAAACTTCATTGGTACCCTAATGCCTATTAAAGCAATCAATCAATAGTGAATGCATTCCATGTCTACACAGCAAAAAACACCTTACTCGAAGATCTAAAACAATATTGGTTTGTGTGGCAACAACAAAAACATATAAGCTTTTCAAGGAACAGTGAACAAATGAGAATAAGTAGGGAAAAAATCAAACACATGCCTCACATTTCATGAAGAAACTATGCATATATTGCTTTTGTACCTACTATCTGTGCAATTCATCTTGTACAATTTGCATTTAATGCATTCAACATGCATTGAGCATAACATTCATAATAACTTTCCATGTAAAAATATACTTGATTCTTTGAACGTGTGCAAAAATTATGCCAACTACTTGAAACTGTCCAATTTATGCTCGTAAACAAATGACCCTTGGAGTTGTTTGATTGCACTAATGTTGTAGCCAGAGATATGCACTATTGCAATCATGTCACATGCAATTCGTATACAATGCTCGACATAGAACATCAATCAAATTTGCTTACAAGCAAGTGAGAGCAAAAATACTTTGATTATACAATCTAGTCAATGTATGAAGCAAAACATTGCACATGGACTACATATGACATGCTTGTAATTATGCATAACTCTCATTGCAAAAGTAACTAAATAGTTTCATGTTTATGGACTATATACCATTCTATTTGGTATACTCAAACAAAAATGAGTTCAGTTTGGACATTTTGCATTCAATGCATTAAAAATGTATTAAGTACTTAAGCATTAAATATATTCTAGCATATATAATTTCCCCTTGTACTAATAGAAAGAGACGCAAAACATAGTTTTCAAACATGATAAATTGGTTCTTAGATCCCAATTATAGGAAAAACACATGAAAATTTTAAACAATATAATTTAATTCATCAAGCAACTATTTCAAAAGCAAAGTCAACAAATGCAATGATAACTTGCTTTTGTACAAAGATTAGTTTCATGTTTGTGAATTACATGACACATCATTCACCATGCTCATTTGTTTGTTTAGCAAGTTAGGTTCTTCAACCAGGCTTTTCGCTCTTTGTTCATTACTCTCTTCCAAGACATAATTTTTAGGCGACTGGAACAATTAAAATTCATTGCAAAAAAAAGCGGAAAACCATGCAAGAATCTAACCTTTCAGTCTATTCCTCGGCAACCAAGCACATTTGCAATCGTAAAGATGTTTGCCTCCATGTTAATTCACAAACAATGGTTCTTGGTACAAAGACAAATGAGACAAATGAGCACAGTCCATGACATATAATATGTTATTCGTAAACATGAAACACAAGAGCACATGATAAAATTTTCCAGAAAAGACAACCGTGATAAATTTTTGCAAACATTAAGACACCAAATTTAAATTTTGTGAGCTATGCCAATACGCTAGCAGCCCATGACAAAACATGATAAATTTTTGCAACCACTCCCCATTAGCCCTTGTAACAGTGACCAAGTATCATATACACTAAAACAAACTACCCACGAGTAGTGTATTGTCACAAAATAAAAAGTATGCAAGATCGAGACCAAAAGATACAAACATACAATCTTTCAATGTCTCCACAATATACATGACCTTGTTCAAAGGTTTCAATATATTCTGCAATAGTTATCATTTATTGCACTAGACACCTCCTGCTTTGCTTTGACTATTCTATGTTTACAGATCATGTAGCATATGCCATCCACTGTACCCACATATCTCCATAGGTTTTTAAACAACAATAAAATCTCCTAGTTATTAAGTATCATAAACAGACATAGAAGCTACTGATCAATACAACATTGTTCCTTTGGCTTCTTTGTTGTTCACACACTGCACAAAATAACACACATGCAAGGGAGAGGCCTATAGCTAAAAAACATAAAATATTTTTAACAAACAATTAACAAACAAGAATAAGCACAAAAAAAATGCAGCACATGCCTATGATTCCACAAATCACCTATGCATTCACTGCCTCTCTACCCACCAGGCCTTCAACACATCTCACACAATTTGCATATAATGCATTAAACATGCATTGAACATAACATTTATAATTATTTTTCATGTACAGATATACTTGATTCTTGAACAAGAGACTACAAGGTTTGAATTCTAGATGATTTATCTCTTTTCTTTCCAATGAAGTTTGATTCTTCAAATCTCTGTAAAAAGTGTGCCAATTCTTTCAAACTATTCAATTTATGTTGATAAGCAAATGACCTTTGCAATCATTTGACTGCAGTAATACTGTACCCAAAGATATGCATAATTGCAACCATGTGATATGTAATTCACATGCAATGTTTTCCATAGCACGTTAATCATATTTGCTTACAAGCAAATTAATACTAGGCTTGCTAAATTCAATAGTATAACAGTAACACAGACATATGCTTAAATTACACAATGTGGTCAATATACAAAGCCAAACATTGGACATGGACCACATATCACATGCTTATAATTATGCATAACTCTCATTGTAAAACAGTTTCATGTTTATGAACTACATGCCATGCCATTCACCATACTCATCTGTCTATTCAGTAAATCAGACTCTTGATCCAAGCTGCACCTTTGTTGTTGAGAACCCTCACAAGAAATAATTTTTAGACACATTGGAAGTCTTAAAATTCACTGAAAAGAAACATTATAATAGTAACAGGGACATATGCTTAAATTATACAATGTGGTCAATATACCAAGTGAAACATTGCACATGGATCACATATCACATGCTTATAATTATACAAAATTCTCATTGTAGAAGTAACTTGCTTTTGGATATAAAATAGTTTCATGTTTATGTGTTACATAGCATGCCATTCACTAGACTCGTTTGTCTATTCAGCAACTTAGATTCTTTAGACACATTGGAAGTCTTAAAATTCACTGAAAAGAAACAAGGAAAATGATACTAGAATCTGGCCTTCCAGTTTCTTGATCAACAACCTAGAATATTTGTACTCACATATGTTTTTGCATTCAACTCCAATTGCAAACAATGGTTTCTGTCAGAGGGGCAACTCAAATAAATGATCACAGTCCATAGCATACAATATGTTATTCATGAACATGAAACATATGCTTGCTAATAAGTCCTCCAGAAAAAGCACAAGCTTCACGCTTGTGTAAAACATTTTGAACAATACATTTTGGTCCAACAAGAAGCTATCTCTAAAGCCAACTCAATGATTGCAATAGTAACTTGTAGCAACTATATTCATTTCACAAGGTTACTTGAGCAACAACCCTTTTCCTAGTATCAATACTTCTGCCCTGCTGCAACTACAACCATTGTTTCCTGCTATAAAGTTTAATTGTACACATGGATATAGTAAATTACATATGACATGGAGCAGTCAAAGTCAAGCAAGAGGTTACTATTGCAATAGTTTCACTTGCAATTAATACATATTAAACACTTTATCTCTTTTTCTATTCATTAGACTAGGTCTGTTATTCATTTTTTGTTAAAGTAAGTCAGAAAATTAGGAGCCCATTATTTTTTTTGCAAATATTCAATCACTCTGTGTAAATTGTACCAACTTTGGTGACAGAGTAGTAGATACCAGAGTAGTCAATACATGTTTAATGCAATAAATGGTATAACTATCAAATCATAAAAAATAGTCTGTTGAGCCCAAATTCTGTAAGATAGATTTTTGCAAACATTTAGACATTAAATACAAATCCTACAAGCCTAGCCAGTAGACTAACAACTACCCAGGCAATGAATACATAGGCAATGCATTGAATTCATCCACAGTCAACAAGACTTTGCTCAAAGTTTTCACTTTTTCCTGTCTTAGTTCTCATTTGTTACAACTCTTCTATTAGCTATAACACGCCTATTATTCATTTTTGTTAAAGTAGATTACCAAAACAAAAGCACACTATATATTTTGCACATATTTATTCGCTAAATGCAAATCATGCCACCTTTGAGAGTAGGATACAACTAGGTACATTAGATAACAAATGACATGCAATAGCCAAACAACCAACATGTTACAATTGCAATCGTCTCATTTCAGATTCAACAACAATAAACAATTATTCTATTTCTCTATTGCTTCAAGTAAGCCTATTCTTTATTTTTGCTCTAGGAAAATGCAAAAATAAAAGCACATTATATATTTTGCAAATAGTCAATGTCTAAATGCAAAATATGCCACCATTTGCAGCAAAATGGTAAATGTTGAAGCAATAAATGCATGTTTAGCACATTAAACAATATGACTCACAATGAGCTCCTTGACACTATAGCAATCAATGCATCACTAGTACACTGTAAATACTGTAAAGAACATTTTGTAAATTATTTGTTATGGCTCAGTAGAGTTTCTTAGATATTAAATATTTGCAAAAATACATACAGTTCTATTTTGCTAATTTACTTAAACAAAAATGAGTAGTAGACCTCCTGCCATTTAATGCATTAGTTGTAGATTAATTGACAGGCCTGCCATTTCCAATGTGCATTACATAATTGCAATAGTGAACTGCTTTCATCGCAACAGTGACCTGCCTTTGAACAAAATGCGATGCACATGAAGTGCATGATAGTAGTAAAGCTAACAAAATTTGCATTCAATTATTAATTTTAGCATTTTTATTTCTAATACTTGCCTGGAAAATGAAATTTGATTGTCTTGCACCAGGTCTACTATTGATTTTAGTTTCAATACATTAGGAAAATATGGAAAAATTATATACTTGGCATCTATGACCATATTTTTGACGTCTGAAAAGCATTATTTATCTATTTTGCTAGTGGTATGGACCAATCCCAATACCTTATAGTATATGAATTGTGAACAACTGTAAAAGGTAATGCTTTGAACATGTGAGAATATAGACTTGGTGATTGATGCATTAGAATAGTAGTATGTTGTTGCTATATAGAGCAATACTGTTTGGGATCTTGTTCACTATACAAACTCACAATGCATTAATTGTGGCTTGATTGCTTTGATAGGCAATAGCCTAATAGAAAATCCTGTAAAATTTGGATTCAATGACTACATGTTTGCAAAATTTCATTGCATTGTTTTGTTTCCCTTCGGTATCTATCATGTTGCTGGCAAAGTTGGCACAATTTGCATTTAGACATTAAATATTTGCATCAATCTAGTCTTCGAGAATTAGCACAAATAAAATCTAGCACTTGCCTAAGATTTCATGAATTAACTATGCATTCACTGCTTCCCTACCCACCAGCTCTCCAACACATCTCACACAATTTGCATTGAATGGATCAAACATGTATTCACTGCTTCATGATTAAATATTTTCCATAATATATAATTTCCCCTTATTTTACTAATTTACTTAAACAAAAATGAATAAACCGTAATTTCAAGCATAAAAAATATCTGCTTAAATCTCGACTATAGGAAAAATACAAAAATATTTTACATAAGACAATTTGAATGGTCAAACAATTAATTGGAAAAACATGTCTTAAAATCCCAACTTTAGGAAAAAGTCAAAAATATTTTAAACAACACAATCTCATTGTCCAAGCACCTAATTGAAAAGCAAATGCAACAGATGCAATAGTAAACCTGCCCATCGGTAGGAACTAACAATTCCAATAGTAACTTGCTTTTCAACAAAAAAAAGTTTAATGTTTACATATTACATTACATGCCATTCACTATGCTCATTTGTCTATTCAGTGAGTCAAATTCTTGAACCAGGTTTCTCCTTTATTGTTCACAACTCTTCTAAAGCATAAATTTTATGCACATTGAAAGACTTAAAATTCATTACAAACAAATGAGAACAATGATATAGGAATTTGACTTTTCAGTCCCTTGTTCAACAACCAAGTATATTTGCACTAGTATAGTTGTCTACGTCCAACCCCAATTGCAAGTAATGGTTCTTGTTACAGTGACAAATCAGATAAATGAACACATTCCATGACATGTAATATGCATCCAAGTATCACAAACACACAGAGAAGCCACTCACTAGTAGTGCACTACCACATAATAACAAACATGCAGAAACCAAACCAAAGGCTTAAAACATACAAGCTTTGTAACAAACTACAAAAATTCACCGTTAGCCCTTGTAACAACATCTTAGTATCATAAACACAGAGAAAAGCCACTCACCAGTACTGCACTGCCACCAAATAACAACACATGCAAGAACCAAACCAAAAGCTTAAAACATACAAGCTTTTTAACAAATAACAAAAAAACAAGAATAGCCACAAATAAAACCCAGTACTTGCCTCACATTTCATGAATTAAATATGAATTCACTGTTTCTATACCCACCAACACTCTAACACATCTCGCACAATTTGCTTTCCAAGCTTTGCTGACAGGCTAGTAGCCACTCAAGCAATAAACTAACTGCCCCGTTAGCACTTCTAACTACAAGCAATACTTCTTCCTATCAAGTATCATAAAGACACAGTGAAGCCATTCACCACGAACATGCAAAAGCCTAAAATACCCACAAGCTTTTCAACAAATGATAAACAAATGAGAACAAGCACAAACAAAACCAAGCACTCGCCTAAGATTTCATGAGTTAAACGAAAATAAGTGGAAACAAAACTCACCATTTGCCTAACATTCCATGAATTAACTATACGTTCATTGCATGTGTATCGATAGTGCACAAAACCTTGCTCAAACCATTCACTTTCTCCTGTAATGCTTCTAGTTATCAAGTATCAAAAACAAACATCGAATATGACAACCAACAACGAAAAACACGCAAGCTTCTCAACAAAAAAGAAAAGAAAAGAGCTTTCCGAGCTTTGCTCATATGCTACCATAATGCATTCAACTTTTATAGAATAACAAACATGCAAAAGTGCAACCCAGAGCCAAAAAACCCACAAGCTTTTGAACAAACGATAAACAAAAAACAAGAATAAGCACATACAAAAACCCAACACTTGCCTAAGATTTAATGGACTATCTATGCATTCACCTCATCTCTACCCATATGTAAAAATGTAACCAACAACTAAAAAAACCACAAGCTTTTCAACAAATGATAAACAAACGAGACTAAGCACAAACAAAACCCAACACTCTCTTAACATTTCATGAATTAACTATACGTTCACTGCATGTGTACCCATGGTCTAGAAGATGTTGCTCAAACCTTTCACTTTCCCCTATAATGCTTCTACTTACCAAGTACGAGAAACAAACAGATGAGCCACTCACTAGTTGCACACCGTTCCTATGGCTCCTCCCTCAATCAAGCACTGCACAAAATGACAAACATCGAAGACAACAACCCACAACCTAAAACACACAAGCTTCTCAAGAAACAATAAACAAACAATAAGCAAAATCCAACGCTCGCAACTATGCATTCTCTACCTTTGTTCGCCCCAACTATCCAACACATATCGCGAGGTTTGCATTCAATGCATTAAACATGCATTCATTGCTTTAGTACTAGCCTGCAGCCAAAGCTACAAAATTTTAATATTTTCCACAATGTCTAATGTCCCTGTATTTTCCTTATTTACTTAAAGCAAAATCACGAAAAATGAAAAATCAACCTACTCAAACCAATAAAAAAAGAGATAAACCATAATTTTCTAGCACACAAAATATGTATTTAAATCTCGATTATAGGAAAAAGTCAAAAATATTTTAAACAATGAAATCTCATTGGCCAAGCCACTAATCGAAAAACAAATTCATCGATTACAATAGTAAACCTGCGTATCGACATGAACTTATAATAATAATAATAAGTAGTATAATTATATTATTTATAATTTTTTTTAAAAGGTGCAACACACCCATATTATTAGGGGTAAACGCTTTTGACCAGAGCTATGAACTGGGTACAAGAAACCACAAGAAACTACCAAACCTGCGAGCGCAATGGCCCAGCGAAGGCACAAGGCCTGTGAGCACTTTGGCCCAATGAGGGTTTGAACCCTGGTGGTCGTCACTACAACCAAGCGACTTGACCGCCGAACCACGCCCTTATCGACATAATTTATTTTTTATTATATAAAATAAACATTATATATTAATCATGCCAATATATACTTAAGGTAAAGGATGTCATAATGTTAAAACCTAAATGTGCTCATTATTAGGATCTTGGTCGTAATTTTTATTTTAATAAACATACTCTAAAACCCTTGTCGAAACCTTATTTTCAGGTTACAGCTCGCCAAATTGGAGAAGTGAAAGGGAAATACTAGTGAGGAAGAGTTTGGAGGAGCAAAAATCAATAGTGGTGGGGAAAGCAACAAAAAACGATGAAAAATAGTCAAAAAAAATGGCGAAAAATGATGAATAGTTGAGATTTGTTTAATTGTCTTGCATTGATACAGATGCAAGATAGTCGTTGATATGCTTTTATAGGTCACCTCATTCATAGAGGAAATGCCTTTGATGTAAACATTTAGGGGAGAGTGCCTAGTAGTTGTGCGGGCTAACCTTGTCAGCGTATAGCGATTGATTGGAATATCGTGAAACCTTCATCTTTTTTTGGAAATGTGGACTAGCCTCTTATCTATCTATAACTAAGGTTGGGAAGTGTGACTCATCATACAACTCACCACATCAACACATCTATTGAGAAGTGTCTAAAATTTGACTTTTTAAAGATTCGACCAAAACTTAATCATGGACCCCAGTAGTTGAACAAAAAAAAATTATTTGTTGCTTGTAAAATATCATATTTTTATTTAAAATAAAATTAATATGCAACCTAAATGGACCAAATACCTATTGGTAACCATAAATCTTTGATATCTCTAGCTTTTATATTCAACACATATAGACCAATAGTTGAACACAAAAAAAACTATTTGTTGTTATAAAAACAACACATAATTATTTAAAATACAACTTATATCAAACAAAATGGACCAATAGCAACACTAAAACTTTTTGAAAATCCTTCACATTTAATGAGAAAATACATGATATTTATTGTGCTCACCTTTTATATTTATGATAAGACAAACTATTAATATAAAATACTCCAATGCTTGTATATTACTACTCAATAGTTCAATAGTTGTACACATAAGCACAATATTTTTCATTATGATAACAATACTTGTTTAAATAAGTGTCTTATTTTATTAAATGAACATTTTATTTTTTAATTGACACACTTATAGTCCATAGTTATGATTTTTTTTTTGAGACAAAAAAAAAACTTATTTCACTTGTTCATGAATGTATTTATTGTTTGTTTTAGCCTATATAACATTCATAGATTCTCATATTTTTAATTATGGGTTCACTTTTATCAACATTTGTTTATTTTTTAATTTCCATTTGAACTATTTATTTACAATATATAGTATAAATATGCCCCGAGAACGAATATTATAATCACAATTGACAGACTATTGAACCCTGCACAACTCCGGCCCTCTCCCCTGGGCCTATCTAATCCCAGACAATAGAAAATGCCTCTAAAACCAAAGGCAGGATATGTACAGTAAATTTATGCAAGAAACTAAGTAAAGCTGACAGGGAGCAGCTCCTTTGTATTGATTGCATCGAAGAAGCAAAACAAGCAAATGGCTGCTTCACTTTGTTCTTTTTCCATTTATTCCTACAATTCTTTATCGCGAAATTTCCCAGCTGCAAATCACTGTAACCCTAAATTTATCCCTTTAACAAAACAGTCTTCAAGACACAAATATTCTTTGCATTTTCAAGCCAAGGTTAATAATAAGCAACAGCAAAGGCATTTGAATGTTCGGGCAAATTCGAGTTCACCATTTCAGTTACCGGCTATTAACAGCGACCTCACCTTATCTGCGTCATGGAGAACTCCTTCAATTTCAGGGAACTTAGGGTAAGTATGTTTGTTGCTCAAGTTGTTGTTGAAAGGAAACGCTGAAATAATGTTGCAGTAAACTTATGTTAGTTTGCACGCCCCTTTTTTTAAAATAAAGAATAAAATAATGGCAAGTTCCTTTATTTCGTAACGTTTGGCTTAAATATGATGTGTTATTACCGTCAAATACATCCGGGAGTATGCTGTGCCATGTGAATTGAATGCAGTATTTATTTAACCTTGTTTTACATTATAAAGTGAGTTGGGATGTTTTATTTTACTCAGTTTTATAGCGAATTTAATGTCAGTAGTCTACCTAGTTTTAATGCTTTATCTCGAGCTTATTGTATTGGATCAACTTAAGGCAATTTGAGCATTGGGATTTGTAGGAGAATTTGATGCTTGCTGGAATGATTTCAAATTTTTATGTAATCGCATTTTCTTTATTTGGTAAATTAGGAGATTTTAATGCTTGTTGAAATGATTTCAAATTTTTAGCTAAACAAAATTTATTGATTTGGTAAATTAGGAGAATTTGATGCTCACTAAAATGATTTGAATGTTTATGTACCCCGATTTTTTGATCTGATAAATTCCCCCTTTCTGGGAGTAACCCTAAGCCTAGATGTTATGACTGGTGTATCTCTTTCACTAAAATTAACCTGCATCCAACCTTGGCCTCATCCATTGGGGTACATCACTCCTGTAACCTTCAGAGTAGATGTCATCACTCCTGCAACCTTCAGTGTAGTTTAGGCCTCGTTCACTAAAATCAATCCGTGTCCAACTTTGACCTTGTCCATTGTGGTACACTACACCCAGTGTGTGAGATGCCATATTTTATCTACTTTTAACACATTATCATGCCTCCCGGGGGCTTGAATCTGGGATTATGTTTTGAAATCCGTTTTCTTTTATCACTTGAGGTCCATCCCATTCTGACAATTTTGGTAGTTAATAAATTTTTTTAAAACTTGTCCATTTTTCAACCACAATAGAAACACAGGGTTCATCATAGATGCCGCAAGCAAGAGGTATCTATTCCATCGTATTCACTGAGGACTTGCTGCACCAAGAATTGAGTACAGTATATTGTTTAATTATAATACATGGACATATCTTTCGGGGATTCGGGACCAGGACTCTGCTGTGAAAACTCCACATGATTCTAGTGAGTTATTTATTCAGGGAGTTTTAATTTGTATTTCAAATTCATCTTTCGTCCTGATAATGAACTTCAATGTTTACAAACCCCATGCATAAATTTTATGGAAAAATTTAGGCTTTTCCAAAACTATTAATTATGTAAACCTAAGTGTACAATCTTCTTTGCTGCACAGTATTTCTTTAGCATAGAAAACAGCTACAGGCTTCATTGAAAGCTGACTTCACTTCCAGTTTTAACAATTTGGATTAACTTAAAAGACCTTTTTATGTTGGTTGAGGGGGAAGAGACATGCCTGCCAAGTTGACCAGAGCTCAACAAAAGCTATTTGAAGCAAGGATATCTCTGCCAATGGTCTCGTAAATAGATCTGTGTATGACTTTGGTTTCGTAAGATTCATTCTAGAGTTGTGCACTTGATAACTTCATCAATAAGGAACACTTGGCATCAAATATGATCATTTATTAAATTTGATTGATGGAGTCTTAGGTAGACTTGAAGTACGAGTCCAATAACTAGCATGTCTCCAAAACGTGCCATTAGTGGAAGAGTTATGACTAGCACGAGTGTTTTTTAGGCATTCCCATTTCTTAGGCGATAGTGTTGCTTTCTAATAACTAATAATGGCTGACAAATGGCTCCATCCATTTGTCACAACCTTATGGAAACGTGTGGTAGGAGAATTTGACCTTAGCCTCTTTCAATACTATTATTCTTACTCAAAGGTTAAAAGCATTGTTGGAAAATTCGGCGAGTACTCTCCATGTCGACAAGTACTCACCAAATTTGAACCTGGCCGAGTAACTCACGAGTTAACTTGCCATTCAAACTCATTGAGTTTCTGGTGAGTACTCGCCAATCTAGAAATTCAGCCAGTTTGACAAAAATACTTGCTAGATGCATAAAAAATGCAAAATACGAAAAAAAACGAAGAAAAAAACAGAAAAAATAGTCAAAAAAATCATTATTTTTCCCTGTAAATGCATAAACGCCCCCTCACACTTCCTCACACAGCAGTTGGAGAGCAAATAATTTTAACAAAGATGTTTCAAATACCTAATTTCTTCCTTAATTGATAAAATTGTGAAAATGGTTGTGTATGATGAAGTTTTTGCATTGCCCCCAAACCCCCACGAGGGACGTTGACCCTTGACCCTGCTAGTGGCGTTGCCCCTAGACCCCCACGAGGGGCGCTGCCCCCAAATCCCCGCACACTGCTAGGGGTGTTTCTCGCAAATCCCCACAAAACTCATTTGATTCATTTTGTAGTTATATTTTGCATAAAATTTATATTTCTTCAAAAAATTATGTTTTTTTCAAAAATTTAAGTGTTTTTTAAGGTGCTTTGTTATGCCGAGTATTCTCCGAGACAATATTTTTTGGCTTGCCAAGTACTCTCCGAGTCCGAGTTTGCGAACTATGGTTAAAAGTAACAATTCCATGCCACTAGGGCATAATGGGCATCCATTCCAATAAGAAGGGTTGATTAACGGTAACCCTCTACCCGTGACTATAAAATATTCCATTGATCTCCTAGGATCATTATTGCTTATTCAAGGGGGCATTCGTGATGATTAGATACTTAATCAATAAATAGAGGCAAATCTCAATGCAACATTTCTCCAAATAGATCTTCAAATTTGCTCATCACTAAGAATGACAATGAATGGTGAGTATGTAAAGAATAAAGAGAATCCAATATAATTAATTTCAAGATAATTTTTTCATTTGCAAATAAAAAATACTTGCTCGATCAACTTCTTTGTGCACAATACTTTGGCAAGGTTGATCTTGATTTTGGGTATCACGAATGACTAATGGACTCTTCAGATATGGAAGTCTACTTTTAAAATAAGTTTTTGGCTCTATTAGTAGCTAGTCACATTCTGTTTGGATGGGACTGCAACTCCCATAAGTCTCATAAATAATGTCTTTAGATTTAGGAAATTTGTGATTACTTATCATGAGTATGTCCCCATCTTCAAAATGACTTTTCATGACCAATAGCGTATGCCTCCTCTTTTGAATCTGCTTTCACATAGCGTCAGCTCATGGTCAAGCTTTATCAATTCATCTCTTTTTCTGGATTTGTTGTGCTGTCAGTTTCTTGGAGTTAACCACTTTCCAAAGAAGTTAGCAAGACTTAGTCAAATCCTTTGAGACTTGGTCAAACTTGGTCAATAACACAATCCTTGAAATTCTGCTTAAATTAGAAAAAAAAATTTCACCTTGGTTAAAGCTTTGGGATGCTTATTGAAAATTCGATGTGCTGCTTAACTAGGTAAAGTCTTAGCTCAGCTCAACAGCAACTTGTTGATCAATCAAAAACTTGGTGTACCAAATATTCAAAATATGCAGTATATGCTTTAAACGATTCTGAATGATCCATCTTCAATTTTTTTAAGCTTTGATATGTTTTTGTTTGTTTGTGCTAGCATTTTAGTTGGCACCTTTCAATGTGACACAAAATGGAATAGGCTTGTGTTGTTCAGTTAAATGTAGAGACTGAAAATTGCAATACACGCATATATTTGAATAGGCTAAAATTCATAAACATGAATGTTGTGCTAAATTAAATGCAAGACACATTACAACTTGCCATTATCTACAACTTAGAGCTAACCAACAATACAAAGCTTGCAAATTTTCCAAATCAATTTAACCCCCATCACACATATGAGCCATCTCAATAAATATTTATAAGCACGATAGGCATAATAAATTTCTTGAGTAAATATCAAATTATGGATAACAATAATACTGAATACTTGGTGAATAGCAATTTCAGCAATATGTAAGCATGAGAATTATCATTGATCACATAAGTGCAAAATTGCACTTATTTGTATTGTTTATAGAACTATGCATGAAAATAAATGAAATAAATTGACTCAACTTCAACTCTAGCTAAGATTTCTTGCATGATGTGCAAGGTTTATTACAAAATAACCTTATCCACAAATTTTAGTATTACAGCATGTAGCTATCAATTCAACCAATGATAATAATTTATTTTTTAATGCTCACATCTCTCACATGATGAGATAGACTATCTAACAATAGCTGACTCTTAGCTATAAATAGAGGACACTAAAAAAAGCGAAAAGCTACAAATAGCAAGTGTTCACTAAAAGTAGCTTATCCTAGAATATGCTCTTCTCTTCAAAAATGATGACGGCTAAAATAGTGAGATGCTATTTTTAGCACAAGCTAAAAATAGACTATTTGGAAGGCGGCTCTAGATGACGAAATTGACAAATCTGATCATGGCGAACCTTCTGAGATCCTGAAAATCTAACGATAACTTGGCACTTTGAATCCAAAAATCCTCCTCTGTCAATTTGCATTAAACCTTGACTGAAAATTGCAGCTTTGAATGTTCTATTACCCTAGGAAACCTTCTCAAATCGCTACCTTTAACTGATTTTTCTTGAGAATTAACCTTTTTCTTGATATAAATACTGCTGACTTTGATGTCTAGTGTACTTGTTTTGTTGCTTTTCCCTTGAATGATGATAAAAGAAGGGAACTTATAAAGAAAGAAGATGCTGTTATTCTTTGCTGCTGCTGTGAAAGGAAGCAATCTGCTTTTGCTTTGCTGATTCATTGGTGCTGATTAGAATGTCTCATCGGTTATCTGCCACATCCTTAGGTGCAACTCTCTAAGTTTGAATGTTACTTTGCTGAGTAATAGATCATTTGTCATTTCCTTATCTAAACTCATTTGTGCATGATTCACTTGATACTTGCATCATATTTTGTGTAATCTGCTGCCATGTACTTCTACATAAGTGCAACTTCTCCTCTATTTGTCTTTACAAGGCATCACTTAAGGTTACATGGACTTGTAAAAACTGCTCCTCTATATCTTTTCTTACATACGCATAATTTTCTTATGTTAGCTGCCATATTTCTGATACTGACAAAATTTTATAATATGTGCACTATCCTTTCTATTCCTTAGTTTTGACTCACATATGTTGCACAATAGTTTGCTGAGTCTTCACTTATGCTGACTAGGAAACATTTTTTGTCTTGTCTGAGGTGAAATCTCATTCAGTTTGCTAATGTCAAACTCTTGTTAGAGGCACTATTCTTCCCTTTGGTCGACACTTCTAAAAGCGACAAAAGATTCTGAAAATGCGCCTTCCTTCCTTTGGCTTTTCTGATTTTTTAGTTTTATTTTTTAAAAAGTTTTTCAAATTTCAAATTTTTATTTGTTTCTAACCATAAGCATGATGGATAATCAAAATACTTGACTTTGACATGACAACATGTGATTTGACGAAAAAACATTACTACAAATTTATATTTGACACACAATTGATCAGTAAACTAATGATGGAGAATGGGTATCCTGATAACACAATTGAGTTTCGGATTGGTTACAATAGTTTGATTCTTACTCTCTCTATAGCTCCATATTAGCATATCTACTATAGAGAACATGTGCTTACAGTTGTTGCTCTTTTGAAATATTTTATGGTTTCTATAAAATTGTACCATACAAAATTTCAACTCTCTTCCATCCCCGCTACAGTACATGAGCAAAAGGAACAAAGAAAAGTGTTTGCTTTTGCAGAGCACTTATCATATGCACACCAAAGTGATAGGGAATCATCTCCAAACACAAGATAAGAATTAGGCTTTATGAGAAACATATTATTCGTCGCTTTCATGTTGGAAACAAAGAATGGCTCTATGTATGGATGGGAGTTTAAAAGCAGCAGGAACATGATCCTAAACCAATTTAGTTTGGATTTCACAAGCTTTTGTAGGTCATGGAATCAAATTTGGAAGGCAATATACACAATCACAAGCCATATTTCAAAACAACTTTCTAGAAGATGTGCATTTGTTTGTGGAACTCAAAACTTTCAAAACTCCCCACAGAATTAGACTACTACATACTTGGCTTACAAGAATGGAAGTTTTCTTTCACAAGAAAATGATTCTTGTAATAAAGAAGATTGGTAAATATTCGATGATTAAACAAAGGAGACGAAGGCTTCTTAAATAGATTTACAAAGACGATGTTTCTAAATGAAACAATCGTTAACTGAAGACGAAATTAGAAACTATCTAACCTAACTAAGATGACCATTAAAGAAACATTGCATTATTTAATACCCTCCTTTAATGGTCATCGTTCTAACTACCCACAGAAACAAAGAAGGCTGCCCCCTTCTCTTCATAACCTTTTGCAACAAAAGACAAGACCCTGCCACTGACTTTGCCACTTGAGATGAGTTTGCCACTAATCCTCCCAGAATCTGCAAAACTTTTGGAAATAACCAAAAATCATCACAAATCGTCCAACCTGATGTTGGGTAACAAAGCTGTCCCTCCTTGTAGCCAGAGACACCGAAAACAACTACACAAATTGAAACCATGATTTTGAGGAAAAATCGGCAAACCTTCCAAACTTTTGCAGATGAGCACGACACCCCAGAATAGATTGCAAAAAAACACGATTTTTGATGAAAAAATCGCCAAACCCAAGATTACAAATCATCATTTTTTTGGAAAAAAAGGGTAAAAACCCACAAAGGAATCCCACGCAACTTTGCAAATTACAGAACCTAGTAACGATTTTTGAGGATAAAATCAAAAAAACCAAACAGGTAGCGAGCACACAATCTGAGACATGGATCAGCATACAAAACATCATTTTTAAGGAAAAACGGTAAAACCCTTCCAGAAACTAGAGAGCCCTCCTGAAAAGCGAAAACCCTAGCTAGGGCATATAGGAGCAAACCCTTAATTTTTGAGGAAAAATTATAAACCCTCCCATGATTTTTCAGGCAAAAAATAAAAAGACCAAAACCCAAGTATATTTTTTTATAGGGACAAAAATTGTAAAACCCATCAGAATTTTTTAAGGAGAAAAATTAATAAATTATTAAACACACTAATTTTTAATGGCGAAAAATTAGAAAACCCAGAAATAATTTTTCTGTTAAAAAAATTACTAAAACCCAAAAATAGAACTCATAATACCAAAAATAGAACTCCTTTATTATGACAGGACACACCATCAAAAAAACTCATAGAGAAAACCTAGGAAAATACAGATTTTCAAGCACGATTTTCAGAAAGGAGCCGCTAAGAAAAAAACTGCGACCAAGAAGAATGCACGGAAAAAAAAATCCTTCACATTTTTTTTTTGAAAACCCGTCATTGGAAATCGCGGCTTGCAAAGAGCATCGCTCAAGGACACAATCGTGCATGGGAATTTTTATGCTTCCAGAAAACACGTGAAAAATCACGAGCAGAGAGATCATGGGAAAAAAAAACGCCCACAAAATGCGAGCAGAGAAGGCCCCAAAACACAATTTTAAAATGCAAAAAATCGGCCATAGATATGTTGATGTTCAAGACAGCTTCGGGCCTCTACTTCTAGCCCAACTCGATCTATGAAGGGTAATTCAAATTGTAGCGTAACGGCTATTTGAATTGCAAGTCGAATTAATGAAGAGGCGCTTTATTATGAAACATTAATTAATATTTAATTATTGCTAAAAGTGGCCGACATCTTGAAGACACGAATTTTATGAGGAGATGCGATTTCCTTGAGGTCGACTTCATATGTGTTGGAGACACGACTTTTGATGGAGGCCAACTTGTTGTATTGAAGAGTCATGTCCTCTCCCTTCATCTTGTATATATGTTTGATGGTTATTCATTGTTTCACATCCATTTTCATTCATTGTTCATCATAGTTCAATATTCTTAAGTGTGAATAAGAAGAAAAGGTAGTGCAGTTCGATACATTGATAGAAGGCTGAGTTTATCATCTAGGAACATTATTATATTGCTGTGTTAGCATCAGATTGTGGTGCTCTCTCTTGGCCTTCATATCGGCCTCTTTGTAAAGGAGACATTCTGTTGATATTCAATATATAAGTGATATATTGTTGCTGGGTTTTTCTCCCTCAAAAGGAGGGCTTTCCCAGGGTATATGCTGTGTTATTGTCTGATTTTGAATTAAATTTCTGTGTTTTACATCTGATCATAAAAAACTAATAAGATAGACGTGCGATTTTCAACAAGACAATGCCACATTATTTCTGCAAAACCTTCATCCACAAAACACGTGAACCAGACCTGCAAAAAATATAGACGCCTCCCATCCAGAATAGGTCGCATCAACCAGTGCAAATGAAAAATGCGATTCTTCCCATAAAAGAGTGCCACAAAGTTTCAGCAAACAACTTCGAAACCCTCCTTCAAAAGGCCACGATTTCTCACCCTTCAAAGAACTCTAGAAACCCTTGAACAAAAAACACGATTTCAAGACAAAAAAACTCAAAAAATTCTATAAATAAATTCTAGGTAGGAAGAGGCTACGATTTTTTAGCAAAAAATTCGCCAAATTTTATGAAATTCCATGGACCCGCTCTGATACCATGTAACAAAGAAGATTGGTAAATATTCAATGATTAAACAAAGGAGATGAAGGCTTCTTAAATAGATTTACAAAGACGATGTTTCTAAATGAGACAATCGTTAATTGAAGACGAAATTAGAAACTATCTAACCTAACTAAGAATAACATTAAAGAAACACTACATTATTTAATAATTCTCCTAGTTCGTTCTTAAGCTTCATTTTCCTCATTTATGAGAAAAATTGGAGGACAATTTATTCCTAAAGAAGGGAGTAAATCATGGGCATCTTTAGTTTAGGATATTTGAGTTAGGCTTGTGCTTATTGTAGTTGTAAATATTGAGTATTTATGTTGCAGTTATAATTTGGTGTATAGGGACCCACTCATTATGGTGGCTAATTTTTTAACATAAAGGCAAAAAAAATTAAAACAACAGATCACAAAGTGGGTCTGCTGGTCTTAAAAAGATTCTTGGCACATCAATTCCAAGAAATCCTCAAAATCTAGACGGATTGGAGATAGACAAACAATACAAGAGGAGGAACCCTCCAAACCCCATAGACAAGGTATAAGCCTTTGTTACCTTGGAGATTGTTCATGTTGTGAGTATTAGAAGTAATTTTTGCCTTCATGCTAAAAAATGTGGATCGAAAGGAAAGCCAATTAACAAAAGCAATAACAAAGTTAGTAGGAAAGACACCCCGAAATCTAGATTTCCAACAAGAAGCTTCCCAATAGGAATCAAGAATCCAGAGAGGCAGCGTGGTCAGAATCACAAAACCACTAAATGTGTAATGTCCCCTTTTTGGGATAACCCTAATTCTTGCCTTAGAAACACAAGTTAATGCAGTTAGGGTTACAACTTATCAATTAAATGCTTCAAGAGGATGAGTCTTGATTTATGTCCTGCAACAATGTTAGGCAATACTGGAATATAATTAATATAGTCAAACATATAATGAATATCCTTATCTATCTAACATATCAAACATATATAATAAATATCCTCGTCTATTTGCACAATACAATTACATAAGGTAAACTACATCATATTCATGGAAGTTCAATTATAATAGGAATTAGATGGGGAATATGATAAGTCCACCCGAAACTATCCATCTAAGCCCAAGAGCAGATATGTTATCCCTCTTGGCCCCAATAGGTAGACACATAGTCCTTCAACCCAGGGTGGCGTGCTTAGGGGATACACTTGTACCTGCTTTCCTTATCCATCCTACTTATGATCGAGACCCCTCAAGTCTATCCAACAACCAACCATGTGAGAGTCGGGGAGAAGGCTACTGTAGGAGGCCCGTAGACATCCTCTCCCTAAGCCCAAGAGCGGATATCACCCCCTTGGCTTCTGATGGCAGACACACAGTCATCCATCGTGGAGTGGTGTATTTAGAAAGAAGTCTAGTACCTGCTCAACCTATTGGCATTTCCCCCTTTCTTCCTCATGGTTGCTTGATGAGAGAAATAAATACAAACTATGACATTTAATAATCAGATTAGAGCGTACCACAAGAATGATGAATATAAATAGCAGAATATATATATATATAATGGTTATGATATAACATACCTCAAGAATAATAGATATAAATAACAGAATATATAGACATAATGGTTATGATATAACATACCTCAGTATGCTGACTCAAACCTGTCTTATGTCTAAATTCTGAATATGTTTCTAAGGATAAATCAGAAGATATCCTTTATTTACTGTTCAGAATATATATATCTTTCTTCTTATTCCAGAGATTCATAATATTCATTTATTGCTTTCTATATATCTCCCGATACTACCTTTTCTGCCTCTTTTATTTTTTTACATCCGCTCCTTAAACTCAGAAAATATTCATTTAATTGCTCTCATATAAATTCTGAATTTAGATGGTGCAACTTATATCTTTTCTCATAAATTTGCTCATGAATGATACACATATATTTTCCTTTAATTCTATCTCCTTAAAGTCTGCTCAATCTCATACGATGTTATATTCTTTTATTCCCCCTCAAGTTATCTCCTTTATCCCCTCATGAAAGAGCACGATTTCCTTTTGATAGTCACCTTTTGATAGTCACCACTCTACACAAAGGATGTGCCTCCCATAATGAATCGCTGTCTTTAGAATAATCGCTGCTCTCTTTTATAACCATTATTTCTCCTTTAATTAAGATTGCTGTTCATTCTAATTAACCTTCATCGCTGCATATTTGTATATATTTGTTTTGTATTTTTTATATTTATTATTTTATGTTTATTGTTTTATATTTTATATTATATGTTACTTAAAATATATTTGTTATTATTATTATTTTATATATATTTTAGTATATATATATTATGATAATAATATTTAAATTGTTAGTATTTTAATTTTAATATAATTATAATTATAATATTGTCTTGTGATAATTATAATTATAATAATATTAAATTACTAATATATTTTTAATATATATTTTGTTGTTCGTTTTATTTATTCATCTGTATTTCAATGCTTCATATTTTAGTGTTATAATTTCGGGGACATGACAAAATGCTCTGAGAACTCTCTTCAATGTAAGAAATGAATTTGGGCAAGTCAATGCAAACACTTTTCCAATATTGAAAGGTAACTGCATTTATTTTAATATTTATGTGACTTTTATTGTAAATATATATCTTTTTATCATGTGCATTATTAATTAGCATCAAAAGTGTATTATTTTAATCTAAATTAGATTGGGTAGCGATGCTGTGAACCATTTTGACTGAGCCCTTTGGATTTGTGATTTTTCTTTGTGATACATTTTTTTGCTTGAGATTATCTTCTCATGTTTAGTTTCACTAAAAGAATTTTCAGCAAGAATTCGCTATGTCACATTTATTTTATTTTATACTTATGGTAGGACATGGAAGAACCAAAAAAAATATTTTAATGCCCATGAATGACCAAAATTGGCATACAGGACTATAAAGTTCAATCAGCTAAGATGCCACAAGAAAAACAAGGTAGGATACTGACACCTAGTTTGTTGCCATCTTGCTATAGGAAGTGAGCAAGTTTGAGAAGATATTTGATTATTATGCAAATATAACTACTCTTATTTGGTGTCATTGGTGGTTGATATGAAGTGAGTTTATTGTTAGCTGCTGTTATCAAACGGCATTGTATTTACTATTTAGCGATTGGTCAAAATGGTACTGGTCATGGTCCTTCAAACTACGGGCCTCTAGACAGCCTTCCTTCTCCAAGAGGGGTGTCTTATATTTGTAAAGTTTTTAAAAACCTCGCCAACCGTTTATAGGAGAATTACCATTCCTTAAAGATAATATTTTCATTTCTAAAATTTACAGAAACGATTTTTTAACCTAGGGACTAACTTATTATCCCTTTAATTTAATATGGGACACTATGTTATGATCAGCATTCTGTGGAGTCTCTGGGATGAGGGGACATGGGGATGGGGATGGCAATTTTTTCCCCAAAATTTGGGATAGTAGGGGGGACAACTGTTAAATGATTTATAACTTAATTACAAAAATGGTAAAGAAGTTGCGATTTATCATTTGTTTAAACAATACAAGTAAAAGACTTACTACTGATTGCATCAGAGACAAATCTCTATCTTGAGTGGATTGGTACCTGGGGGGACAGTGGAGGGATGTTTGGTGCCTGTACTGTAACCTCCGTGACAACCCTGTCTCCAGAAACGGTTTTTTTTTTCCAGGGGCTGCATCCCTAGGGAACACTGATTATGCTCTAGTCTTACCTCAGAAAATGTTTCTTTCATGATGTTCATTATAACATGAAAGCTTCAGCCAGATCAAGAAGTTTCTTAGAAATTGCATGTACATGGACAAAACAGGCCTGAAAACTATACAAATCAGTATTGTTGTCACGATTTTTAAAATGCTGAGAAATGCATCTGCTTTTAATTGCATGGACAGTGCGAGACAATATCTACTTTTGCATCAAAAAATTCTTTTCTGCAGTTTATTTCCTTGAAAATATAATCAGTTTACCATTGTGCACCATAGATTGCCTTGCCACACCTCTCACAGCATCCATCATGGCATTACTGCTCATTTTATGTTTTGAACTCTGGATATCTTAGATTCATCATGAAATAGCAGTATATATCTCATTTTGGTTTTTTCATGGCTGTAGAGCAACTATTGGATGCCTTTTGGCTTAATTATTTTATGGTATATTTTGTATGTGTCGAGTTCAGTTGAAATTGTAATGAAAATATAAGATTTGCCGAGTCTTCCAGGTCTATTTACCCATGTTTCATTCACATTCTTTATAATATGCCTTTCACAAATGCTGGATGAAGTTAATATGTTCTTGGCCTTGGCATGAGAAACCCCTGAAGTTTTGGATTCTTAGAAGCATTGTTTAATAATATCCTGCTCCATAAAGTGATCAGTATCGGTGGTGTATTTTATTGCTTTAATCTGTTAAAACAGCCTCTACAAGGTGTAAGTATTATGAACCAAATTTAGAAAAGAATAAATGTTTTGTATATCATTAGCTTAGGTTTATTTGCAATATAATTTTCATAATTTTGAGTTTGATTCTACTTGCCCTTTTACTACTATGGATATTTAGTATATATTTCATCTTTGGATGTTATGAAAGTACAAACTTGAACATGCATCTTTGTGTTGCATGTGGCTATAACAGCATCAGGGCTACAAGTCAGGAGAATCCACCAATAATGCCAGCCATAATGACACCAGGAGGTTTCATTGATCTTGGATCAGTATTATTGCGTAATCGGGTCATATTCATTGGTCAACCCATAAATCCTCAAGTTGCTGAACGTGTTATATCACAGCTTGTGACACTTGCTACCATTGATCCATATGGTGATATTTTGGTATGTTTCTCATGCTTGCCCTGATTTCCAATCTCTGTTTAGTGTGGCATGTAATGTCGAAATTTGACCATACAGATTGATCAATTACTGGGGTACAATTGAATTAACTTCCCTATGTGATCTGATCACGCACTGCTGTCAGAAATCATCTATTTTTATTCACTTTTAGTTTGGGAATATTGCTGATATGAATCTAATCTGGAGGGCTAAATAGTTTATAAAAGATTAATGCCCATAAATAGATGCAACTTAAGATTTGCAAGTGTGACTTAGTGCTGATTTATCATTGATGTGCTAGACTGAAAAATTATCATAGGAGAAGGATCAAATCATATGAGAATGCCTGCTCTTAGCTTTTCAGTTTTTTCTTTTTGATTGATCTACTTTGCCTTCTGATATGGATTTCAGGTGTTCATAAACTCTCCTGGTGGCAGTATATACTCTGTGATGGCTATTTATGATTGCATGTCATGGGTAAGGTTGCTATTTGATAAATCGTATGAAGCACAGGTTATACTTTCTATGTGAAAAACTTTTGAACATCATTATTCATTAGTGTGTACACTGTATCTAGTTTCTTTTTCTTTTAGGTTAAAAGACTTTCTTTTTCTTTATTTTTTAAATGGGTATTTTCCTCAGACACATAAATTACCTTGAATAGTCTTTTAGGCTAATTACATTGTTGATTATATTCTTCAATTGGCACTGCATGGTTATATACTTTATATTCTTGAGATGTGCATTTTGGACCCTGTTAGATAGTCTAGTAAATCATCAGGCACTAAATTTTTCACTTGCGTAGGGTAGTTCTGAAGCCACTCTCAAATAGTTTATTTCAAAATTGACATTCTCACTGTAGTAGGATGAAGTGAGCTTTGTACACAAGGATGGCTATAGTCTATCAAATACTCCTAAACAATAAAATGCACAGAACCTAGATTACAGATTTGCGAACCTCTAAAAGATCTTTAAATGCAAAATTCATGTAAATGAATGGAATGGAGATCTATATGACATTCACTAGTAACCAATGGATTGCTAACTAACAAGGGTAGGAGGTGCTCCAATTTATTCACTTACAAGAAGAGGGAACAAGAGGAAATGGAAATGTTAAATGCTATCAAGAAGTCTTTGAGGATTTAGACCTTGGAAGGGCGGACAAAAAGGGTAGTGGTGACTGAGCAAGGTAATGACTATTTACTACTAACATATAAGGTTGATAAGAATACTGTAATGATAGTTGTTGGAATTCCTATTGCAATCCCTTTATGATTGGCTATTGAATTGTATGGGATTTAATGGTGTGGTTTGATCCAAAAAATAATCAAATTTAGTTGATTGAGAAGATTGACTGTATTTTTAGTTCATGAGACTAAAGAAGAGCTTAAGATGTGCTTTTAACTTCAACTAAGACATAAATGGGAAAGACAGATACAAAGTCAGATGTGGAGCAAAGTAAATGAGTGCATGGGGGCTCAGAGATGATTCAGACATCCAGGGACCATATTATTTGAAAAACAGATATTGAATGACAGTTGTAAATGTGTAAGAACCCTTATATATGGTTGTGGATGAGTGCAGCTTGGTATGAAATTATTCCATATGGGACAATAACATATAACTGAGCATCCAAGGGATAGTTAATTTGCTTCTTCTTCTGTCTCTTTTGGAAGGCATTTGGAATCCTTTTCAGACTCATTTGCTCATCCCTTAACATAAATATACCCCTTGAGGGTCAAGCAAAGATGCTCAAGTGCATGGAAGCATAGCTAGGAGTGATCTAAGGGAAGTTTTGAGGTAGAAAGAAAGAAGAAATTAATTATAGTAATGTCCATGGCCAAAAGGAGGTCAATGGGACTCAAGAGTACAAGTGTTTACAATAGAGAGTACTAGGAAGAGAAACCTGGAGAAGGCCCACGAAGGGAAAGAACCAAAAACTGAAATACAAAACAGCTGGGACTGCCAATACATGTGGTCAAGAAACCACTATAAATAGTCAAGTTGGGGGAACAAGAACGCTAAAGAGCATAAGTAAGTCTCATTGAGCAACATCACATTCTAGTCATCACCAATCTTGTGAAAGGACCAATACAAGATTGAAGATTTGATAGTGCTCATCGGGGAGCGCCTATGAATGGGAGCGCTGAGCAAGGGATTCCCACTAGAATCACACCTAACATCCAAGGCCAAAATAACTCTTTTAGTAGTGAAGAAGCTTGTAATATGCATTTGTCCCAACAACAAGGAGCAATAGATAAGCATGTGGAATAAACAAATAATCGACATTGCAAGCCAGGAGAACTTTTTATTTGTACCAGAAAAAACTACAATGCATGTGAAGGCTCAAATTAAGCAACTAGCTTGTAAGAACTTGCACAATAATAGTGGACATGAGGAGGCATAGCTTTACTCTTTTAGGGTTTTCCAACGTTTGATTTCTTCTGGTAATTTCTTGTGTTTTTCTCCCTTCCCATGTATGTTTCATTTGTATGCATGCTTACTTTCATTGGAAGCAACTGCTTCACATACGAAAGCACTCAAAAGAGTCTTTAATTGATAGTGATACGTTTAGTTAATTATAAGGATAGCACTTGTTCATAGCAGAAAATAGAAGTCGGATTCAATCTCACATAAGTCAAAGAATTATCTGACTCTTTGTTGCACTATTGGTCTTGTGGAGTAAAGGAGTCACATGTTGACAATAGCATAGGAGCAAAAAATATGTTATATGGGCCATAGTTTAAAAAACTTGACTTGCCAATACTTGGTTGACCCAGAATTTTTAAAACACAGGACTCCACAAAAACTTGGAAGAAGTCTGGCAATAACTTGGCAAATTTATCGAACATTAAAAAATATATTAATTTTTAAAAATATGCTTTAACAACATGCATATTGCTGAATTTATGGAAATTATTTGTGATTTCCTTTATGTATAGATCAAAATTAGAGTTCAATACACTTATAGACCAAAAAATGAGTTAAGTCATAATGCACAAACACTTTTCTGAGTATTGTATTAAGACATCTTAAATTTGTAAATAGAATATCAAGTGCAAAGGCACTGTTAGGCAGATAATACAAGAAAAACTGAAGCCCCACAACTAATCACAATATATGATTAAATGTTGAACCATAGCAAATCAAGTTCCCAAATCAATGAGCATGATAATTTTAATTTACTAGGCTACAATCTGAAGCTATCTTCATCCTTCATACTAGGTGCACATGAATGATCATGGGAAATGTGTGTTTAATTTTAAAACTCATTTTCATGTTTGTAGAATGGATAGCATTATTTAGAACATACGTAACAATAATGTAGTGTTATTAACAGTGATGCTTTTTAATAAGTTCGTACAAGCATACCTGCACTGTTTTGCTGTTTTTTAAAAAAAAAATTAAAGATGAAAAAAAAGATTAAACCAGCTAAAATAAACAAAAAGATAAAAACATACCCTTGTGCACAACAACACAAACCGCAAAAAACCTTAATTGTTCAGTCATTCACGTCGAATAAGGGTTCCTCTAGTTGTATCCAAAACAAAATAAAAAAAACATGTTCTTTTTTTACTGATGTTGGTTGAGTTATTATGGAGGCGCAATCTTTTGCAATTTAGGGCAAGTTTTGGTGGTTTTTTCAGCAAATGTGTGATTTTTTGCAAAAACTCAGAGCTGAGTTATTGCAGTGATAACACGTGGGCAGGATTTCATGGCAATAACTCATGAGTCTGGCAAGTACTTGCCAAGTTTTTAAATGGGTATTGTGGACAATGTATTTCAGCATGTACACAATGTCAAAATTGATCTGTAAACTAGGATGGCTATGCCATACACAAGGCATCAGACTACAGATTTGCTTTCAGGACAAATATAACTGGAATTATTCTAAAAGCACCACTGAATTCAAGAAATGTAAGAATAGAGAGTAAAAATGCACGCATGGGAGAAAATTTAAGCAAAGTGTGAGCTACCACTCATCTTAATCCACACTTTAATAGCAATTACAGGTCTAAGCCTCTTGAGCTTGCTGCAAGCATGAATCCAATTCTCATTGAGCTTCCTATGATCTCTAGAATCTCTACAACATTCTCACAACCTCACTGTCTTGCTCTTGTCTTAGTACGGTCAATTTTTGGAACTCAGAAAATTACATACAACTTCTCTAAATCCCAATTACATGCCTCTAGAATGAGTAATTTGAGTTCCAATGGATTAATGAAGCCTTACAATGCAGAAAGGAAGTCCGAGGGCCAATGGAAGTTGAAACAACCGAGTGAAAAGAAATGCCATGGGCCATTTTCTGTTACGGATGAAACTGCCTCTTTCCAACAGTGACAACTATGAGATCGCCACTTGACAGAAATAAAACTACCACCTGACAGAAACAAAATGACCACCTGACAAAAACAAAACTGCCTCTTTCTGACAGATTTTACCCTTATTCCAGAAACTATAACTTTTTCTGTTTTTCATATGGACTTAAAATGAGGTGCCATTATTTTTGAAATTGTATAATTTTTAAAGAGGAATCAAAACATGCAATAATATTCAGATTTTTGTGCCATCAAAGACCTGTTTTTGGACCTCAAACATAAGTATTCTTTCAGTTGTGATCACTTTGCCATGGAATCTCAAACATAGCAGACCCATTTAAGGATTGATAATGGATTCAGATATGATGTTGATGGCAGCCATAGAGCTACAGTAACATGAATTTTTAGCCTTAGATTGCTGTTTCAGTGCATAGGCCTTGGGACAGCATATAACTAATGATAATATCCATGTTGGTGAGTTGTGCATTTGAAAATCCAAGTTGGTCAGGATCACGGTTACGTGCAACTGGAGACTTTTCAAAACTTGAAAAAGGATGTGCTGAGATGGTTGTAAGGCTTGCCAATGGACTACCTATTGAATGTAAATGGTAAAAAGTTTCTTACATTAACATGAAAAAGATTACATTATAAAGAAGTGCATAAAGCACTGTAGATATTAATTATCTACCTACAGACATTAAATGTCCACCTAACAGATAGAAAATATCTAATCTATTAAATACATAATATTGACCATTAATATATATAAGAATATAATTTATTCTAACACCCTCCCTTAATGGTCAATCCGTCAACAACACCAAGTTGCCCCTTGAATTTTACAAACTTATTCAGGCTCAGAGACTTGGTGAGAATATCTGCAGTCTGATCCGTTGTTGGAACATACTACAACTGAACTGATTCGTCTTCTACCAGCTTGCGGATGTAATGACAATGAAGCTCGACATGCTTGGTATGTTCATGGAAGACTGGATTTTTGGCCAGTTTGAGCACCCCTTGATTATCAGTGTACAAGGGAGAAGGTCCCGCTTGTGACATGTGCATGTCAGAAAGCATCCTACGGAGCCAAATTGCCTCACATGCTGCTTTAACGGTTCCTCGATACTCTGCTTCAGTCGAGGAAAGAGCCACTGCCTGTTGCTTCTTGTTGGTCCATGTTACAGCACCTGTACCCAAACTGAATACATACCCAAAAGTAGATTTTCTGTCATCCACTGAACCTGCCCAATCTGAGTCTGTGTAACCAATCAGCTTTGGATCCTTGCATTTGCCATACAGAATGCCATAGTCTGAAGTGCCCTTAACATATCTCAGCACCCGCTTCGTTGCAATCCAATGATCAGCTTTTGGAGCTGTCATGAAGCGAGAAATGTAGCTCACTACAAAACTGATGTCAGGTCTAGTGGCAGTGAGGTAGATGAGACTGCCCACTAGTTGCCTGAATGTCGTTTCATCAACCGGAGGTGAATCAGAGTTGGCTGATAACTTCAGCCCCTTCTCCATAGGTGTGGAGGCAGGTTTGCAATCCTGCATCTGGAATTTGTCAAATAGACTTCGAGCATACTTAGACTGAGAGATAAAAATACTATCAGTTGTCTGCCAAACCTCAATACCCAAACAATAACGGAGAAGCCCCAAATTTGTCATGTCAAAAGTCTGACACAAATCCTGTTTGATTGTTGTAATCAAATGTGTTGAATTGCCAGTAATGATCAAATCGTCAACATAGACAACTAGAAAGAGAATATCATCACCAGAGTGTTTGACATACAGATTACTATTAGAAGGGCTGCACTGAAAACCATGATCAACCAACTATTGATCAATCTTGATGTACCATGCACGGGAAGCCTGTTTCAGTCCATAGAGCGCTTTCACGAGCCTACACACCTGATGTTCTTTGCCGGCAACCTTGAAACTAGGAGGTTGCGTCATGTAGACTTCTTCCTGCGAATCACTGTTGAGGAAGGCACTCTTGATGTCCATCTGATGAACTTTCCAACCAAATTGTGCTGCAATAGCGAGAAGAAGACGAATTGTGCTCATCTTGGCAGTAGTAGCAAAAGTCTCCTCGTAGTCAATGCCCTCCCGCTGTGTGAATCCCCGAGCAACTAATCTGGCTTTGTACTTATCCAAAGTACCATTTGCATGATACTTGACCTTGTAAACCCATTTGCAGCTGATAGGTTTCTTCCCAGGAGGAAGATCAGAAAGAACCCAAGTGTGATTTTTCAGAAGACTATGATATTCGGTCTGCATAGCCTTTTCCCACTCTGGAATTCCTTTAGCCTCAGAGTATGTATGAGGCTCATAGATGCTGTGGATGTTGGCCATAAGAGCAAAGTTGACTGTGTGTAGCTGCTTGCTCTTGCTACGAGTTGATCTACCCTCAATGAGTTCATCATCATGAAGATCACCAATAGTCTTGGCCCACCACTTAGGCCGACGAGTAGAAGTGCCAACATCTGAAACAAGAGTAACAACATCTCTTGGGATTTCTGGAACAAAGTCATCAGGATGTGAGTCTTGAGGAAAGTCAGGTGGTGCGAGATCATGATCAGTAGACTCCTCATCTTCAGAGTCAAAATGCTCTGAAGCCCTCCCATCATGGGAACCAAGAGGAAGACGAACACCCTCATTAGGAACCTTCATAGGCTGATCCGCAGGGCTGGTAGTAGGAACAAATGGACCAGTAGTCTCATCAATCACAACATCACGACTGAATATGAGACGATTTGTCTCCACATCAATCAACCTGTAGGCTTTGTGATTGTCGCTGTAACCAGTAAACATAAGTGTCTGGCTCTTGGAGTCCAACTTGGCACGCTTGGCGTCTATAATCCATACATGAGCGGTAGAACCGAAGACTTTCAGATGGCCCACCTTAAGCTTACGTCTTGATCAGGCTTCTTTTGGAGTCATCTTCTTAACGGCCTGTGTAGGTGACCGATTCGGGAGGTAGACTGCAGTGTAGACTGCTTTAGCCCAGTATTTCTTAGGTACATTTCTGTACTCGAGCATAGAACGAGCCATTTCAGTAATAGTGCGATTCCTATGTTCAACAACACCATTCTGCTGAGGGGTGTATGGTGTAGTGAGTTGGCGCTTAATGCCGTGTGTAGCACAAAAAGAAGAGAAGTCAGCTGAACAAAACTCCCCCCCATTATCTGACCTTAGAGTAACAATCTGAGAAACCGATTCTTTCTCAACTAAGGCTTTAAACTGCTGAAATGTGTTGAACACATCTGATTTATGTTTCAAAAAATACACCCACATTTTTCGACTAAAATCATCAACAAACAATAAAAAATACCTGGACCCAGTAACAGAAGGAGTGTTCATCGGTCCACATACATCAGCGTGAACCAATTGAAGTACCTTGGAGGCTCGCCAAGAATCACCATCCGAGAACGGTGTCCGATGCTGCTTGCCAGCTTGACAAGCTCCACAAACTCCATGATTTTGAGTTTGGATCTCGGGTAGACCAACAACCAAACCTTCCCGAGACAGTTGAGAGAGGTAGTGCACATTCAAGTGCCCATAACGCTAGTGCCAAAGTTTGCTGATGGAAGTGCTCCTAGCTGTGAGTGTGCTCCTGAGAATCACTGGAATCAGCAAGTCTATATAGACCATGATCCTCAAGTCCCATAGCGATTGTAGTACGAGTCTCCCGATCAATGATGTTGTAGGTGGACGAACTGAAAACAACATCCAATTGGGGAGAATGCCTCATGATCTGACTAACTGAGAGGAGGCTTGGAACATAGTAGACATCGAGAAAGAGTAAATTTCTTCCTCCTAAGTGAATCTGGACAGTGCCCTTACCAGCAACTGTGTACTCTTCGCCTCCTCCAAAAATGACAGAATCAGAGAATGGTTCGAATTTGGTGAACCAATCCCGACGATGAGTAAAATGTCGTGAAGCCCTTGAATCGATATACCAAGCAGAAGAATGTACTGGATCTGCTGTTCTCTTGGCCATAAACGCATAGAATGCAGACTCTTTCTGCTTAGTGTGCTCGGCGACATGTGCCTTTTGTTGAGACCCTCCCTGCTTCTTTTGTTCAGAAGCTAACCGAGTGCGACAATCAGCCTTAATGTGACCGTATTTGTGGCAATAATTGCACTAAATGTTCTTCTTCTTGTTGCTGTCCTGAGAAGAACCAGAGCCTTTTGGCTGAGAAGATTGAGCCTTCCCTTTGTTCTTAGCAGAAGATTTGGCAGAGAACGCTTGTTCTGTGGAGGACGAACTGGCACTGCTTCCAAACTGCTGTCTCCAACGATCCTGTTGTAGAAGCTTGTTACACAAGTCTGGAAACTTCAAGTCAACATTTGTTGAAGTAATATTGAGCGTCTCAATGAAATGCTCATAAGACTTTGGCAAACTTTTCAAAGTAATGACGACCATGTCCTCTTCCTCCATCTTTCGACCAATGGCTTCCAGCTGGTCGTGAATCTCCTTGATCTTGGTCAGATGCTCTTGGAGAGTGGTGTTCTTCTCGTCCATCATTATCGAAAAGAGCATGTTCTTAAGAAAGAACACACGACTCATATCTGACGTTTCATGGAGATCCTTCAGGTTCGTCCAGACCTCAGCAGTTGTTTTGCCTGACGGCACTTGTGGCAGCTGGTCGTTAGTGACTGAAAGCTTGATGAGCATGACGGCTTCCCGGTTGCATTCATCCCATTTATCTTGATCCTTTTCAGCTATAGTGGGTCGAGTTGAGTGCCCCAAGACAACCTGATCGAGACAACGATATTCAAAGATCGTCAGCATGCGCTGCTTCCAGGTGTTGTAATTCTTCCCGTTGAACTTCTGGCTGCTTTCGAGCATTATATTTGTTAGAGATGCCATCACGTACACTGAGGTCAAACTGGTGAAGGCAAAACGAAAACAAAAACGGGACAAATTTAAAGCAGAAACCCTAGCACGGATTTCAAGACACTTTAAAGACAAAACCCAGAAGATTTGAAGACTACCTAGAAATTGATGTTGAAAACCTAGAAATTTTTTGAATACCCAGAAAATTTCATCAACACCCACTTGCATAAATTTCGAGGCACGAACTTCGAGACACCCAGAAAAATCTAGCGACAACCCAATTGAGATTACGAAAAACTCACCAAGAAACTGAAATCAATTTTTTTTTTGACTTCAGATGAAGAAGATAATCTCAAAATCCTAGTCGGCTCTTTGTAAAAACCATGATTTTCAGAAAGATGAAAAAATGCAGGGAAAATGCACTGAAAATCGCGTACACCAGGGAGACAAGTCGCACCAATAGGAAGAGAAGAAGGTCGCAGCCAGAAAGATAAAAAACGCGGCTCCAGATGCAAACAAAAAATGCGACCAGATAGTTTCGAAGTCGCGCGCAAAAGGAGAATGCAAATCACAGCTCACAGGAGGTAAAGAAAATGCCCAAATGCCATGAAAAAACGCGGATCGGAATGGAGAAAAAATGGGCCTGAAAATCGACGAAAGGCAGACAAAACGCGTTCAGAACAGATGAAGAAACGCGAGCCCAGGTACTGGTCAAAACGCAACCAAAAAACAGAAGAAAATCGCGGCTGAGAAAAGAGGTAAACGCATGCCAGAACAAAAGGTTCTGAAAAACGCGAATTTTACAGATAAATCAGATGAAAATCCGATTTTCTTTGACCCACGAATTCAGAAAATGTAAACCCACGATTTTTCATAACAATCCTCTTCACAGGCCACAACCAGAAAATGAAAATCCCACGTGAAGAATTATCACGAATCACAGATTTTAAAATTCGCCCAGAAACCCTAGCTGCTCTGATACCATGTAAATGGTAAAAAGTTTCTTACATTAACATGAAAAAGATTGCATTATAAAGAAATGCATAAAGCACTGTAGATATTAATTATCTACCTACAGACATTAAATGTCCACCTAACAGATAGAAAATATCTAATCTATTAAATACATAATATTGACCATTAATAGATATAAGAATATAATTTATTCTAACATTGAAAAGGCTCTTGTGTTGATTTAACTTCCAGATGAAGGATTCCCTAAAGGTTTCCTCATAAACACCCCTATTAATATCTTTACTCTATTTGTCAGGCATATTTACAGAAAATTAATTTGGGCGGGAAGGGGTTATATTCCTACACTTCTAGCATTCTTATTCTTAGATTTTAAGCTTCAACACTCCATAATTTTAAAGACTCTTGGATAAACTGTGACAAAAGGGGTTAGAACATTGATGTTTTGGATCACACTTTCTTGTCCAGCTTCAAGATCAAGTGGGCCTTATTATCATTTTTTTTTTCTGATTCTTATAATGATAATGCATAATTGGTCTAGCAGGCCTTTTGCGTATGTTGGCTCTAGTGAAAAGTATTCCACATGAAGTAATAAATGAGAATATAAATAAATCATGTCCTCCTTAATAGATGTATATATTGATTTATTGTTCGGGTTGTATTGTTGTATATAATGAGCAACAGAGTTTATAGTTATACTTTGAAGTTTGTTTTATTGTATTTATCTTTCAGCTATGGTGTAGTGGACCTTGGAGATTTACCATCAGAGCATCTTTCATCATTCCTAGGTGTATTACATTTGTTTCTGTTATATGTTTTGGTCATTGTGCTATATTTTTATTATATAGATAGCAGTATTTGTTCACATGCAAGAGAATTTCAAAAGCTTTCTATTGATATTTATATGGTATACTTCTAGGTTCTGACCAATATGAGGTGGTTGTGGTGGATTGAAACTGACCTAGAACTTTTCGTCTGTTTTAGCGATGGAGTCAGTCCCTTCAATTAGTAAGCATCTCTTAGCTGAAGATTCAAATTGTGGTGCAACTTAGAGGCATCATGTATCTGCCACCAAGTTAAATATATATTCTCATCAAATTTCATTTTCATATTGGCAGCAAAGGTATAGTTACATTGTGCTGTTAAGGGCATGGCTTGTTGGTAAAGGTGTGGCACTGTTTCAGTGGTCACCCTGGATCAAACCCTGCTCGGCCAGCATGCTTGTGGGCTGAGTGCTCCTTCTGGGGTGCTGTGTTTGGGGGGTTTGGACTGCTTATTCATTAATGATAGGAGATGGCCCCTCCTGTTTGTGGCCTGGCCCCATTGGCTGAGACCAGTTACTGCCCAGTTTAGGCCAAGGATCTGCTGGAAACTCCCACTCAGCCAAGCAAAACAAACGAGATAGTTACATTGGATATAAGGTTTCCTTTTTTGTTATAAAATCTTAGCTTTAATATTTTGAACTTTCAAGATTGCATTTAATATTTACTTTAATTTTTTTTTTCTAAAAAAATTCATTCTATTTTGGTTCAGAGATCGCGCTCAATATTTACAACACATGAGTTTTTAAGTTTTTCCTGGAAAATATTATTCTAGAAAATGTTTGCTTAGCTTTAAGAACAAAATGGAAGAAAAGATAAAGAAACATGATATATTCATTTCAGTGTACCACGGGGACGCGTTTCCCCCCAAAATATGACCCGTTTCGGAAACGGGGACGTCCCGGGGACGGGGGGACGGGTACTTGGCGTCCCCCGCCGTCCCGCCACCGCCACCAAAGCGCCGCCGGAGACGGGGAGACGGGGAGACGTCTCCAAGTTTCCTTAGGAGACGTCTCCAAGTCTCCAAGTCTCCTTGGGAGACGCCCAAGAGTTTCCTGGGAGACTAGGAGACGCCCAGGAGTTTCTTGGGAGACGCCCAGGAGTTTCCTGGGAGACTAGGAGATGTGTTCCATGAAGGTTTGTCTGGCTTTGATGGTCTTAATTTGGGTTTTATTGTTAATGCAAAATGATGTACACCATGAAGGTTTGTGTGGTTTTGGAGGTCTTATGGACCCCGCGGGCCCGACCGGGCGCCGCCTGTGACCCTGCGAGGGGGCCCCTTGCGAGGGCACTGCCCCTTGACCCCACTAAGGGCGCTAACCCTCAAACCCATTAGGGGCATTGCCCACAAACTCCCATTGAATTCATTTGATTTTCTAGGTACTCTCCACTAGTTACCTTCAATTTTACAAAAACAATTTCATTTGTCAAATTTTATTTAGCAATTAGCATTCAAGATATCTTCGTATTTAGATTTAGTATTTCAAATTTTGCTATGTTATAATTTTACTAATTAGTAATTTGAGTAATTTCCTATAGTTTCATTTGAAATGTAATTCTTATATTGTTATACTGTTATACATCCTTTCAAAACTAGTTTTTCAAATACTATAAGTATATTTATAACTATATCAGCACCACCACCCCACCACCCTGCCGCCGCCGTCCCGCAGCCGTCTCCCCGCCGTCCCCAAACTTAGGCCCTTTGTCCCCCCGTCTCCGAAACGCGTTTCCCCGTCCCCCCGTTTCCCCGTCCCCCAGGCCCGTGGAACACTGTTCATTATCCTCATTTATGCAATTTGCATTACAAGTGATATGCAAGGAATTGTCAGAATCTGCTAAAAACAAATGCAGGCCAAAGTGGGTAGGAATAATCACATTATGCAGGTCAAATTGGGTAGAAAGAATCACATTATATATTACATCACAATCATCAAGCTTGTTCAAGACATCATAAATTTCTAAATAACTTTACTATATGAGTTAAAAAATTGAATTTGCAAATTCTAAATCTATCATTTCTCTCTGGGCCAGCCTAAGCATTACATTAAATATAATTTGCTGGCTGTTCTGACTAGCAGCTACATCAATGCTTAAAACAAGAATAACATGCTTTCTCATCATTACTGATTATTCTATTAATAAATACACTGGGAGATATGTAATGAGGCCAGAGGACAGGGAGGAGATTACATTGAAATCTGCACAGTGAAATCAGCATGAGAGACTGACATCAGCAAGCAGGAATTAGACCCGTGATTTGCTAGGTTGATCTAGCTTGATTGTTTATTGCTGTATGCAACATCATTATATCAGCAAAGGCACTTTCAACAACTCTTGACTGCTTTTAGAGATTCTTTTGACTACTTTTAAGTGATTTGATTAGCAATAAAATGTACACTATGTGGATTTGCATGTGGACTGTTTCAAATGCTTTAGATATGCTGGGATCCGATTTCTCTATGTATTTGGGTGCTGTAGAAGCACTGGCCAGAATTCAATGCTTTTGACTGGAAATTTATGGTAGCTGGCTGTTGTAATTGCTAAAATTCTGCTACTCATCATAAATGTTTATAGAAATGCTTGGAAGTTGCTCACTATGATGGTAAGTGGAGGTCCAATATGAAAAGTTGATTTGAGGCTCAAGGGAAGACCCGGTGGATAATCTCAATTAGATGGATTTAATAGGGTTATGTGTAGAAATGGTTTATGAATGATAGAGGTTTAAATATTAGAGCGCAAATGAATATGGAAGCACAATTGACAATATTTGTAGAACTATCATGACAAAGTTGTATTATTCTAGCTCTATACAACATTTGTGAGAACAAATGTGTGATACTTTTCTTCTCCTCTAATTTCAAAGAATGCAGTATAGATTATCATATAGAGATATACAAGGAAGGGAAATGGGGTATTGATGGAATGAAACTATTTCATATCCCTTTGATTCTTGTTCATAATGAGCACATGCTTATGTTGAGGAGGGGACGGAGGGCGGGCGAGGGGGTGAATCAGTATAAAACAATCTTTTACTTTTTCAAAACTTAACAACGATAGCAATATCAATCATACAAGATCTAACAATTATGCAACACAAGAAGAACACTCAATTTACGTGGAAACCCTTACGAGAGAAAGCCATGGCAAAATATTGCTTATATAAAACTTCTCTTACAAACTTCTTAGGCACCAACCCACTGGAGGCACCAATCTCCAAAACTGAGCACTAACCCAGCAAGAGACACCAATCTTTTCTAATGAGAGTCACCAACCTCCTGATCTGGTCAATTAGGAGGCACCAACCTCCAAAAGAATATTATGTGTATTGCTGCTTCAATAAGCTTCACAAATCCACCTTAATACCTTAAAAAAAATCTGCTATACTTCTGCTCTCAAATCTGCTATATTCCTGCTCTTAGATCTCCTATGATTTTGCTATAATCTTCCTCTTGGATCTGCTATAATTCTTCTTAGATCTGTTATTTCTTCACAAAATCTGCCATAAAAGATATTCTTCAAGTCTGATCATAAACTCCATCAGATTTGCTTATAGATCTGATCTAGATCTGCTCCTCAATCTGTCTTGAATAAGAAAGGTATTCAATAATTGCTTGCTTTCAAAAACACTCCATAAACTCACTTTATATCTTCTTACAAGGGTGGTCTACTTCATGTAAGGATGCGTCCTCTTCCAATGGATGAAACTCTTGCTTTTATAAATGCCATTTCCATCTCCAATTTGGGCGCTCCAATAGGGGTCAACCCCTACAAATAATAAATATATTTAAATTTAATTTTACAAGGAAATAGGTGCCACTATAAGGGGGTCGGCCCTAGGAATTAGAAAATAATTTAATTTAATTTTTAACTGCAATGTAGGTTGGCCAAGAATTTGAATAGATTTATTTATTTTATTTTAACCAGTGTTCCACGGGCGTTGGGGACGCGGGGATGGGGGCACATGCGGGACGCGTTTTGGGGACAGGGGGACAAAGGGCCTAAGTTTGGGGACGGCGGGGTGGTGGTGCTGATATAGTTATACATATACTTGTAGTACTTGAAAAACTAGTTTTGAAAAGATGTATAACAGTATAAGAATTACATTTCAAATGAAACTATAGGAAATTAGTAAAATTATAACATAGCAAAATTTGAAAAACTAAATCTAAATACAAAGATATCTTGAATGCTAATTGCTAAATAAAATTTGACAAATGAAATTGTCAAATTGGAGATTTCTATTATATCGAAAATATGAATATCTGATGTCATATGAGATATCACAATGACACAAAGTCTATAAAGATGATTACATGATTCATCATTACAATGAGTAGCAAATGCCAAATGGCAAATAGTAAAACTAAATACATATACTAATAGCAATAGCATTACAAAAGACAAAATGCCAAAATGTCAAAACTCAAAATGTAGTGGATGGAGGCCTCTAATCATCTACAAACTCCTCATCACTAGAACTGCTGGACTCCACAAGGTCAAGATCCCTCAAGCTCATACCAACCAGCCTTGCATCTGAAGTGGTAGGGTCATCCTCATCAATCTGTGAAGGCTCCTCTGGCTCCACATCCCATCGTGCTACTGGACTCTCCTTGTACCCAAGTGTCTACTGTCTTGCGATCCATGAGACGCAAAGCACTATGTACAGCCACAAGCTTCTCTGCTCTCTTAGATGTAAGTCTGTTCCTCTTAAGAGAGTGGATGAAGCTATATGTAGACCAGTTCCTCTCAGCAACTGAAGAACTGGAAACCTAGGATAGTAGACGGATAGCTAGAGTGGTGGTCAAAGATTTCGGACCATGACAATTCCACCACAAAAGTGGGTCCTCCTGTGCCATAGATTCTATATCCATCTTTGCCGCATCTCAATAGCCTCTAAAAGTGGCAAATTTGGTCCACTCAGTGCAAATTGTGTCAGCATCTCTAGAATCATACATCTTCTCTATGCACCTAAAGAAACCCGCCTTCACCTCATCATCCTGAATCGGTGTCACTCTACCTAGTCTAGCCTTGTCCCACTTAGGATTCAAGGCAAAGGCAACCATATGCAAAGGAGTGTTCAACTTGTCCCATCTGCGTTGAATGATTGGCCGGATGTGCTCATTGTAGAATGCTAGAGAGGGGTCCTTCAATCGCACAACAGCCCTCATCTGGTCAAGCATAGAGTCGATGCACTCATACACCTCTCCAAGGTTAGGTGCATCCCCATCCCCATATCTGATAACTTGGAATACTAGAGAAATGATGGAGACGATGTATTTCGCATCAGTCCAAAACACATCACTCTTCACTATCTCCTTCACCCTTCTCCCCTGCACTGTCTTGGCCTCAGCCCACCTATTCCACTCATTAGTCATAACCATGAGTTGCAATGCCTCTTGCAACTCAATCATTCTCTCCAAGCGAATGAAATATGATGCATATCGGGTCTCCACTGGTTTCAAGAACTCCTTCGCGAAGGTCTTGAAGAGTGCATGTGAAGTGTGGTGGTTGCAAATAAACATCTGCACATCTCTCACATCGGTGACCACTCCTCTAATCCAATCAATCTTCCCCATGTCCTTGAGTGTATTGTTCATGGCATGCACACAACATGGGGTCCTCCAAATATGTCTATAGGCTGCCTCAATGAGTCTCCCTGCTGCTCTACACACATGGGCTGCATTTGTGACTACTTGGACCACATTTTGTGGCCCAACCTCCTCAATTGCCTCCCTGAGGACCTAAAACTGAAAATCAACATCTTTGTGATGCCCTGTACAATCAACTGCTCTAAGGAAGTATGGGCCCTCTACACATGTGACCATGATGTTGATGAGTGGACGATGGCTAATGTTCGTCCACCCATCCATAACTATGCTGCACCCAGATGCCACCCAACATGCCTTCATCTTCTCCATCAAAATATTGATCTTGGAATAACACTTATCCAAGATCGAGGTCCTCATTTTCGTCTCACCTGGTGACACATATGATGTTCCTCCCTTCGCCACCATAGCCATCATTTCCCTATAATAAGGAGACCGTGTAACATGAAATGGAATGCCATTGGCAAAGAAGAACTTGCCAATGGATTCATCTATCTCATCTCTCAGCTGCACATTAAACATATTAGCTATGGGGTTACTCTGCGATGTTTGCAACTTGCGTTTCCCTGCGGTTGTCCCCCTAGCGGCACTAGAAGTGGAAGTGGATGTAGATCCAAACATCATTCCTCCCGTCTGCGAAGCATGAGGAGAAGTATGTGGCACATGATGGATGTGTTGAAGCGCTGCCCTAGCAGACAAAGTAGTAGGGACTGAAATATTTGTGTCCTCTGGAACACCCCAAAGCTTGTTAAACTCCATTCTATACTTTATATTTTTAGGTTCCTTCAAAAACTTACGAGGGTCCACACCTTTTCCTATCCAAAAAAGAAAGTGTGCATTCACTCTAGTGATGCTACCAAACCATTCAACCTCACAAATGTTGCACTTCCACTTCCTTATTCCCCCACCTGTACATGATGTGCCTTGTATTCTTGAAGCAAACTGTTTGAGAGGAGACGTAGGATTAAAAGGATCTCTAGCATACTCTGCCAACAACTCTGAAGGGCAACCTGTACTAGCTGGTGCACTCACCATGGAACTAGATTGGGCTGCAGGATCAGCCCCATGGTCATCCCCCTCATTCTCACGTTCAAAATCTGAATCATGTTCACTATGAGAATTGATTTCCATGTCACCCCCACTCATGTCTTCCGTGCTTATTGTGAAAGTGACACTGCATTTCACAAAATAAAAATAAAAATAAAATCAACCTAGTTTAACAAATTGAAATACAAATTTGAAATTTTAATTTTGAAAACAAAATTTACAATTTATAATTTAAAAATTAAAATAAAGATATTAAATAATAAAATTTGATGTTGAATCTTGAGGGCAAAATGATAAAGATGAATGAATCATTTCATCATTTTGCCCTTAAGATTCAACATCAAATCTGATTTTGAGATGAAATCATGAATAAGAAATTTTTTTTTTTTTAAAATTAATATTAAAATTTGATGTTGAATCTTGAGGGCAAAATGATGAATGATTCAATCATCTTCATCATTTTTCCCTCAAGATACATCAAATCTGATTTTGAGATGAATAAGAAAAAAAACAAGTTTAAACTCGGAAAATAAAACAAAAAAAACAAGAAATCTGAAAAACCCTACCTTGTGCTTGAAAAATCTCTCCAAAATGCAGTAGAATCCTCTTCCTCTTCTTCTTGCTCCTCCTCACTCCTATCACACTTGCAATCACTTTTTTCACTCCTTCAATCAGACTTCTACAAGTTTTTCCTCCTCTTCAGCTGACTGCAAAAAAACCAGTCTTTCAAAATGTGATTAAAATCACCAAATGAAATGGTTTTGTGTTGTTTTGGGGGAAGGGGTGGGGCCCACATCATATTAGGGTTACCCCAAAACATAAAAAAATCTAAATTTATTTTTAAATTTTGAGTTTTTTACATCCCCTTGACGTGGGGCGATGGGAGACGGCTAGATGTCTCCCCGCCTCTCGAGAAACACCTAGGCGTCTCCCAAGGAGGCGTGGAGACGTCTCTCAAGGAGACTTGGAGATGTTTCCACGTCTCCATGTCTACTTGGAGACGTTTCCACGTCTCCACGTCTACTTGGAGACGCGGAGACGTTTCCTTGTCTCCGGCGGAGCATCGGTGGTGGTGGCGGGACGACGGGAAATGTCAAGTACCTGTTTCCCTGTCCTAGAAACGTCTCCGTCTCTAAAATGGGGCCAAAAAGGGGGGGAAACGCATTTCTGTGGAACACTGATTTTAACTTCTTCAAGGGGCGATCACATATGAGGAGGGTCAACCATGATCTCAATGATTTTCCTACTTTGACATCAATGACAACAATTTCCAACAATCTCTCCCTTTGTCATTGGTGGCAACCATGTAAAGAAATAATCTGTGAATGCAATAGGACATACTTCTCCCCTTGACTGAAATACTTCTCCTTACTCTACTCCTCCCCCTTTGACATCAATGGCAAAGGCTTTCCGGGGTTGAAAGATGAGGCAACGAATAGCTCCCTTTGCACACATGCTTCTTCTTAAGAATTTAGTGACTGGATGAGAGTGATATCACTCCCAATTTTTGCATGAAGTACTCAAAAGTGTCTTTGGAAGGGGCTTTGTGAAAATGTCTACAATTTGTTTTTGTGTAGCAATATACTCCAACTTCACTTATTGATCCACCAACTGTTCTCTTCAGAAATGATATTTGATTGGAATGTGTTTTGTCTTGGAGTGCATAACCAGATTCTTCGAAATGTTAATTGCACTTGTGTTATCACAAAATATGGAAATGGGATGATCATATTCAACCTTAATGCCCTTCAATGTTTGCTTCATCTAGAGAACTTGTGTTGTTGATGTTGTAGCCGCGGGCCTCATTCTTCCAACGATATTATTAATAAGCAAATAAATTAAATATAGCCGTTGGCTATTTATTTATTTGGAGCCGAGTTTTTCAAGAGACACTTCCATTTGTAATTTATATTTTTTATTAATGATGGCCGACTTCATCTAAATAATCGCCACCTTTTGTGGAAGACGCATCCACTTATTTGAGGCTGACCTTTCATCCATGAAGGGACATGTTGTTTCACAATCACCATATCGGAATGTATATAAGGGAGGCTCTGTTCACTTCTATAATTATCCATTTTTTTATTCAAGTCAAGTGTGCACAAGTCTGAAAGAGTTCGATATAAGCAGATCAATATTATTCTTCAAGGAGATCGATATTATTCTTCAAGGAGTTCGATCTTATTCTTTTGATATTGCATCAAGTGTGGTGCTGCTAGTTTGGCCTTGTGATTGGCCTCATTGTAAAAGTGAATTGTTGTTCATTATTCAATATATAAGTGATATATTGTTGCTAGGTTTTTCTCCCTCAAGAAGGAGGGTTTTCCCAGGGTATATGCTGTGTTAAATTGTTTGAAAGTGTTCTATTTCTACTTATTTAAATTCTGATCCTAAAACTAACATGGTATCAGAGCGGGTTTAAGCAAGATTGGGATCAGATTTGTATAAGCAACATTATCTTCCTCTCTTATTCTCATCTCAGTTTGTCTATCTTATCTACGAAAATGGTGAATGGACTCAAGGTTGAAGATAGACTCGATGGTGCCTCTAACTTCACCTCTTGGAAGTTTAGAGTTCTTATTGCATTGGAAGAAAGTGATATTCTTGAGTTCGTGAAGAGCGAGGTACTTGAACCTTGCAATGAAACTGAGAAGACACAATGGAGGAAGAATGGCACAATGGCCAAGAAGATATTGATTGATTCTGTGAAGGATCACCTTGTGCCTATTATCTCCAAGTTGAAGACAGCTAGAGAGATGTTCAAGCCTTTGGAGGGATTGTATGTGATCAATAACACCAACAGAGCTCTTGCATTGAGGCAAAAACGACATCACATCAAGATGGTGAAAGGAAATTCAATCATCTCCTTCTTTATGATGATCATTGAGCTGAAGGATCAACTCTATGCCATTGGAGACAATTGATGATCGAGACTTAGTCATGTTGGCGCTTAACGGTTTTCCTCAATCTTGGGAGCCTTTTATCCAAGGTATAAGTGGAAGATCTAAGCTACCTAAGTTTGATCATCTTAGAGCAGATTGCATTTAAGAGGAATCAAGGTTGGCAGCAAGGGGTAATGGATGAAGTTCTGACAATGAAGACAATCATGTTCTTACTGCTCAAACTTCAAAGAGGAAAGGAAGAGAAGGGAGAAAAGGTAACTTCAAGAGGAATAGAGAGAGGAAATCGGATGTTGCTCTTGAATCAAAGAAGAAGAAGGATCTCTCCCATATTCAGTGCTTCAAATGTGACAAGTATGGTCACTATGCTAGAGATTGTGCGACAAGACCAAAGCAACATGCTTCTACTGCGGATGTGGATGATGTCTCTCCTCAGAAGGATGATGTCTCTCATTAGAATGATTTCTATTTATCTCTGCCCTATCAAGCAATGTTCCAACCGATAGTAGCACATGGTTGATTGATAGTGGTGCTTCTTGGCATATTATAGGGTATAGAGAGCATCTTTCAGATTTGGTATAGAGAGAAACCAACATTCAAGTAATAATCGGACATGATGCTTGCTATTCGGTGAAAGGTGTTGGAGCCACCTCTCTTCATCTAGATTCTGACATCCCTATTCATTTGAGTGATGCCTTGTTCGTACTTGGTATCAAGAGGAACCTTGTATCAATTTCAGCTTTGGAGGACAAAGGATATCAAGTTGCATTTTTTATTTGGAAAAGTTCTTGCTTGGCCAAATAACTCTAGCATCAAGACAGCCCGAGTGATTGGTGTTCGGCAAGAAAGTCTATATAGACTTTCCATTCATCCAATTCAAGCATTGTTGCATGTTTCCACCAGTTCAAGCGAGCTTTGGCATAGGAGGCTTGCTCACCTTCACTTCAGAGCTCTTCCATCCATGGAGAAGATGGTTACTGGCCTTCCGAAACTCAGTCAGGAGCATGATGGTACTTGCAGAGGATGTGCAATGGGTAAGAATGCTAAGGGTCCTTTTCATAGTAGTGAAAGTAGATCAAAATGTATTCTAGATCTTGTTCATTCTGATTTGTGTGGTCCAATGTCTGTTGCATCCTTGAGTGGTTTTTGGTATTATGTAATTTTCATTGATGGCTACTCTAGAAAGACTTGGATTTATTTCTTGAAGTCTAAAGAATCTGAAGAAGTACTTGAGAAATTCAAAAAATTTAAAGCTCAAGTAGAGAATTTGTCCGAAAAGAAAATCAAAGTTCTGAGATCTCACAATGGAGGAGAATACACCACTGGAGGCTTCCGTAACTTTTGTATCGAGGCAGGGATTAAGAGGGAGTTTTGTGTTCCTTACAATCCACAGCAAAACGGAGTTGTAGAAAGGAAGAATAGATCCATAGTTGAGGCAGCCAAAGCTATGATCTATGATCAAGACTTGCAAACCTTACTTTGGGCAGAAGCATCCTGAACTGCAGTGTATGTTCAGAATTGGAGCCCTTATCGTATTTTGGAAAATATGACTCTTGAAGAAGCCTTCACAGGTGTGAAGCCTGAGGTTAGTCACTTGAAAATCTTTTGTTGTCCTGTTTATATCCATGTGCCTAAAGATAAGAGAACTAAGTTAGAACCATCTGGCAAGAAAGAAATATTTGTGGGTTACAGATCCTCAAAAGCCTACAGGATTTACATTCCAGGATAGAAACAAATAGAGATCAGCAGAGATGTCTCTTTTGAAGAAGATGTTGCATTCAAAAGATCTAAAAGATCATACATGGAGATAGATAATGAAGACCAAGAAACTCCTCAAGACATGGACGTTGATCATACTTTTGAGTTTCAGAGGGAGTCTACTGAACTAGAATAAGATATTGATCCAGTTGAGCCTTTGGAACCAACTGATGGGCCAATAGATATTGTCATAGGTCGAAAGAGACCTCTATGGGCTAGGAAAACTATGCAGGAGGCAGAAAAGTTTGCAGCTCCTAGAGGCACATTCAAAGAAAGCAAAAGACCACAGAAGTTCCTAGGCTATGTAGCATTAATAAGTCATCATTGAGTTTGAGCCTTCTAGTGTTGAGGAAGCATCAAGTCAACAAGTATGGAGAGATGCTATAGCTGAAGAATATCAATCTATTATCAAGAATGATGTTTGGGATATTGTACCAAGCCCTGAAGGGAAATCAGTTGTAGCTTCTAAATGGCTTTTCAAGATCAAGCATGCAACTGATGGAAGCATTGAGAAATACAAAGCTAGATTTGTGGCTAGAGGATTCTCTCAAAAAGAGGGAATAGATTATGAAGAAACTTTTGCTCCGGTTGCTCGTTATACATCCATCAGGACTATCATTGCTATTGCAGCAGCTAAGGGATGGAAGTTACATTAGATGGACGTGAAGACAACATTGCTTAATTGTTTAATTGAAGAAGTATACATTGAGCAACTTGATGGTTTTGTGATTCATGGGAAGGAGTCTCATGTTTGTATGGCCTTAAGCAGGCTCCTCGTGCTTGGTATGAAAGGATTGATCGATACTTGATGAGCTTGGGCTTCTCCAAGAATGATGCTGATTCAAATCTTTACTTCAAGGTAGTTGATGGTGAGGCTTTAATCTTGGTTATTTATGTTGATGATCTATTTCTTACTGGGGCATAATATCTCATTATCAAATGCAAGAAGAAGTTAGCTTCTGAATTCAAGATGAAGGATCTAGGATATATGCATTACTTTCTAGTGTTGGAAGTGTGGCAGAGACCCAATGAGATTATTTTGAGTCAAGGGAAATATACCATAGACATCTTGAAGAGATTTGGGATGATGGATTGCAAATCTATGTCTACACCAATGGAAACTAATTTGAAGAAGTGAAGTGAGTCTGCGGCTAGTTCAAATCTGGTAGATCCTACTATGTATAGGCAGTTGATTGGATCGTTGATGTATGTAGTCAATACTAGACCAGATATTTGCTATGCAGTGAGTTCCCTTAGTCAGTTCATGAGTGAACCAAGGCAAATTCATCTAGTTGCAGCTAAGCATATCTTGAGATACTTGAGTGGCACAGTTGGATATGGCTTGAAATATACTTCCAGTGTTGATCTAAAGTTGAAAGGTTATTCTGATTCTGATTGGGCAAGGAGTGTAGCTGATCGGAAAAGCACCTCTGGATGTTGCTTTAGTTTGGGGTCTGCGATGATTTCTTGGTGTAGCAGGAAGCAGTCTTCAGTGGCACTAAGCATTGCAAAGGCCGAGTATATTGTAGCATGTGTAGCAGCCCGAGAAGCAGTGTGGCTTTGAAAGCTCCTTGCAGGATTGTTTGGACAATCATTGGAGCCGACTGTTATTCATTGTGACAATCAAAGCTGTGTGAAGCTTTCTGTCAATCCAGTGTTTCATGACAAAACAAAACATGTTGAGATCAAATACCATTACATCAGAGATATGGTATTGAGGAAAGCTATTCAGTTGAGATATATTTGCACTGATGATCAGATGGCTGATATTCTTACCAAGCCTCTCTCCAGAGTAAAGTTTGTGCACTTTCAAGACAAGCTTGGAGTTGTGGAGAATGAAGCCCTTGCTGAGAAGGAGACTCAACATTAGTGATCTTTTGTGATTTGCTATAATGCATTTTTCTTTGTGACAAAGAAATTTGAGGTGAAAGCCCTTGTTAATGCATCTTTCTCTGTGACAGAGAAATTTGAGGTGAAAGCCCTTGTTTCACCCTCTGGGAGTAGCCATGGTGGATGTCATGTTGAGAGACTCCATGACAACATCATGTCGTGAGACTTCGTGATGATTCCCTTGTACTTGTGTTTATCCACCCTCTGGGAGTAGCCATGGTGGATGTCATGTTGAGAGACTTCATGACGACATCATGTTGAGTGACTCCGTGATGAGCACTTCTACATATGTTCCTTTCTACACATGGGAGTAGCCATGGTGGATGTCATGTTGAGTGACTCCATGATGATATCACGTTGAGTGACTCCATGATGAGCTCTTTTCCACAAATGGGTGTAGCCATTGTGGATGTCATGTTGAGACTCCATGACATGGATATCTGGAAGAATTCCTCCCTTGCTAAGAGGGAGTGTTGACGTTGTAGCCACGGGCCTCATTCTTCCAACGATATTATTAATAAACAAATAAATTAAATATAGCCGTTGGCTATTTATTTATTTGGAGCCGATTTTTTGAAGAGACACTTCCATTTGTAATTTATATTTTTTATTAATGATGGCCGACTTCATCTAAATAATTGCCACCTTTTGTGGAAGATGCATCCACTCATTTCAGGCCGACCTTTCATCCATGAAGGGACGTGTTGTTTCACAATCACCATATCGAAATGTATATAAGGGAGGCACTGCTCACTTCTATCATTATCCATTTTTTATTCAAGTCAAGTGTGCACAAGTTTGAAAGAGTTCAATATAAGCAGATCAATATTATTCTTCAAGGAGTTCGATCTTATTCTTTTGATATTGCATCAAGTGTGGTGCTGCTAGTTTGGCCTCATTGTAAAAGTGAATTGCTGTTCATAATTCAATATATAAGTGATATATTGTTGCTAGGTTTTTCTCCCTCAAAAAGGAGGGTTTTCCCAGGGTTTATGCTGTGTTAAATTGTTTGAAAGTGTTCTATTTCTGCTTATTTAAATTCTGATCCTAAAACTAACAGTGTGCAACAAGAGATTGCTGCTATATATTTCGCTTTTGCTGTGGATAGTGAAATTGATGCCCTTTTCTTGCTTAACCAAGATACAAGATTGTTACCAAGAAAGAATGCTCCTCCACTTGTACTTTTTCTATCATCAACGCTGTTGACCCAATCCACATTTGTATATGCTGTTGTTGATATGTGGAGCCCGATCAAACTTGGAGTTTAAACTTTCCCCACTTTTCTTGGCGCGTCCGCCCGCCCTTCCCCCCAAATCAATCAACGGGGGAATGCAAGGGGGGCAGAGCACACGGTGGGGGTCTGGGGGCAATGCCCCCACTAGGGGCTACTAGGGGTAGTGCCCCTGAAGCAAATTTTGCTTGATTTTATTAAAGGAATTTTATTATCAGTTGCTTGTTGTAATTTTGTTATGAATAGTTCTAAAACTGCCTAGAAGTGGACGGTTTTTTTTTGCCACAAATGAATTCAAATAGTCATGATTTGAATGGTCAACAGCAAGGGTGTGCGTGGAAGAACAACCATGTGGTGTTTGATTTTGTTATTGTAGGGCGTGTGAAGTGTGTGGAAGAAGTTGCAGGTCGCGGGTGGTGATAGACAGAGTTAACACAGGTTAAGCATTGGGCGCGTGTAGCACTATGCGCAGAAATACAAAGTAATGGATATCGTTTGAAACGATTGCTGCACGTTGTAGCTATTATTGCAAGTTATTTGTATTGTATATTTGCTAGGAGTTATTAATATATAGGATTGTTGTTTGTGGACGTAGCCCGAGAATTGGGTCAACCACGTTAAAACTCTTGTTGTCTTCTTGCCGTTTTTGTGAATTGTTCATTCCTTTGTTATTTCTGTTTTGTGTTTAATTCATCTGCATATGATTGATAATTCGTTCCCTTTATTTCCTACTTGCATTTCCTAACAAGTGGTATTGGAGCAGGTTGTGTCCAATAGTTTTGGTAGAAAGGTCTCATGGTTGAGTGGGAGTAATGGTAGACGAGGGGAAATTGAAGGTTGACAAATTCAATGGGAAGAATTATCAGTTATGGAAGATGTAGATGGAGGACTATCTCCATCCGAAAGATTTATGGTAGTCGTTCCAAGGGAAAGCAAAGAAACCAATGACATTGTTTGATGAGGAATGGGAAATTTTGGATGGAAAGGCATTGGGTAGTGTTAGGTTGTGCCTGGCCCCATCGGTGGCATTCAATATTTCACAAGTGAAGACAATGAAAGAGTTGATGTAGACATTGGCGAAGTTATATGAAAAGCCTTTAGCTTCAAACAAGGTATTCTTAATGAAGCGTTTGTTTAATATGAAAATGGTAAAAGGTGGATTGGTTATAGATCACTTAAATGAGTTTAATACGGTTACCAATCAATTGACTTCTGTAAAAGTTTATTTTGATGAAGAAGTTAGAGCTCTCTTGATATTATGTTCTTTGCCTAAAAGTTGGGATAGTTTGGTTATGGCGGTTAGTAACTTTGTTTCTAGTTTGAATACATTGAAATTTGATGATGTTATTGGTGTGTTTTGAGCAAGGAAATTCGTAGGAAAAACATAGGTGCTTCTACATCAAGCAGTGTTTTGAATGCAGAAAGCAGGGGCAGATCAAAGGAGAGAGGAAAAGGTTTTGGAGGTTGTGGGAAGTCATGAGGAAAGTCAAAGGACAAAAGGTCACAATCTAGAGGAAAGAAGGATTGCTGGTATTGTGGCAAACCGGGTCATTTGAAGAAAGATTGTTGGTCTCGGAAGAATAAAGGAGACAAACAAGATGGCAATAAGAAGGAAAATGTGTTAAGCAAATCTAAAGATAATGCTTTGATTCTTTCCCTTGATAATGTTGATGATTCGTGGGTTTTAGATTTAGGGGCCTCATTTCATGCTACGCCCCATAGAAGTTATTTTCTTGATTATGTCCAAGGGGATTTTGGGCTGGTTTATTTAGGAGATAACGAACCTTGTCAAATTGTTGGAAAGGGGAGAATTAAGATCAAGTTGCAGAATGGGAATCATTAGCTACTACAAGAGGTAAGGCATATTCCAAGGCTGAGTAGGAATTTAATTTCAACAGGGAAGCTAGGTGAATGAAGGTTGCATTGTTACTTTTAGTGATAAAGTTTGGAAGGTTACTAAAGGTGCCTTAGTAGTAGCAAAAGGTGTGAATGTAGGCACCTTATGATTTTTGTATGGTTCATACTATTCCTTCTACTTTAGTTGTTGCAGAGAAAAATCAAATAGGAAAGTTGCTGGAAAAATAGCTAAAATAGTTGTTGCAGGTTCGACAGTAGTTGTTGCAGGTTTTATAACAAACTCAGGAACAGTTGTTGTGGGTTCATAGGCAAAGACTGAAATAGTTGCTGTGGGTTTTGAGATAGCAATGTGGCATGATAGACTTGGGCACATGAGTGAAAAAGGTATGAAAGTACTTCATTCTAGGAAGTTATTACCAGGTTTGAAATGTATTAATATGGATTTTTGTGAAAGTTGTGTGTATGGAAAACAAAAGAGGGTCAAATTTCTCAAGGATGGGAAGCAAAAGAAAGATAAGAAGTTGGAGCTTGTGCATACAGATGTATGGGGAGTAGCTCAGGTATCTTCTCTCGTGGCTCTCGGTATTATGTTACTTTTATAGATGATGCAACTAGGAAGACTTGAATTTATTTCCTTAAACAAAAATTTGATGTATTTGAAACATTTAAGAAATGGAGAAGCTTGGTTGAGAAAGAGATAGGTAAAAGATTAAAATGTCTCAATTCTGATAATGGTGGTGAGTATTGTAGCTAAGAATTTGAGAATTATTGTTCATCTCATGGAATTCGTAGGCGAAAAATGGTTCTAGGGACTTCACAAGAGAATGGAGTGGCTGAGCGTATGAATAGGACAATAATGGAGTGTGCACAGAGTATGAGATTGCATGTTGGGTTGCCTTTAAACTTGTGGGTAGAGGCTTTTAACACCGCTGTTTATTTAATTAACAGAGGCCCTTTAGTTCCTTTGGGTTGTGGTATTCTAGAGGAAGCATGGACAGGTAAGAAAGTGAGTTATTCTTTTCTCACAACCTTCGGTTGTGAAGCATTTGCACATGTTGATACAGAAAATAGAACCAAGTTGGAAGCAAAATCGAAAAAGTGTATCTTCGTTGGATATGGCATTGATGGATTTGGTTATAGGCTTTGGGATTTTGAAAATTTGAAAATTGTGAAGCACGGATGTATTCAATGAGTTGTTGTACAAAGATCAATTGCAGCAGCATGAGAAGAAAGAGACGGATTATGTGGTGCTGGATGATACTCCGGACAACGATGTTCCAGTGGTTCCTCATGCTCCGCAATAACAAGAAGAAGAAATACCACAAACTCTAGTGAATGCTAGACGATCAACAAGGATAAGTAGACCTCTCGAAAGATTTTCTCCCTCTTTGTATTCTATTTTGTTAACTAATGCTGGTGAACTGGAAGGGTATGATGAGGCTATGCAGGTGGATACAAAAGATCAATGGGAGTGAGGAATGGAAGAAGAAATGGACTCGCTGAATTATGCAAGTTGCTTGCAGGTAAAAAGGCTTTACCAAATAAATGGGTTTATACTTTATAGGCTGAAAGAGGAAGGAGGTAAGAAAATATTTAAAAGCCAAACTTGTAGTTAAGGGATTTGCACAGAAAAAGGGCATTGATTTTGATGAGATATTTTCTCTGTTTGTTAAAATGACTTCTATTTGTACTGTTTTAAGTACAAATGATAGGCACCTCAAGATATTTCCAATGCCCTCCCAGTTTGGTATTGCCTAGCAAGGACATTGGTACGACCAAGCAACATTAAATATGCTCCATGAAATTTGTACAATTTGCAAGGGTAATGACAATGGCGATTCCAAACAACAAACAAAGAAAGGAAACACTGCAAACTTACCCACAAAATGGCGTCCAATTGGTATATTACGGCTTGCAGGTACAAGCTGTACAACCCAACAACATTCTTCTTCAATCGTTCTCTTTCCAAAACAAAATCTTAGACAAAACTTTACAAACACTCCCAATAATCGACAACATCAAAATACATCAAATACATCCATGATTGCAATTCCCAAACTGAAAATTCGCTTTGAAGCACAATGGTGATCCCTGTATGAAACTACTTGGCTAGCTAGGGGAATTTTCGTCCTCAAGAAGCTTTGGAAGAATTCAAGCTCATTCCAACAGCGTAACAATATCATTCTCCAGTCTAAACCTCCAAATGAGCCCTCAACCTCCTTTTATAAATTTTCTTGGAGGGAAATAACCAATTTTAAAATATAATAAATTATTTTTTTTATGCTCCATGGAGTTTCAGAGACGGGGGCGTGTTTCTGGTACGGGGTACTTTTAGGCTATTTTTTAGGGGATGATTGTTAAAAAAATAGGGAAATTTTTAAAAATATAGAGAAATTTCAAATGTTCATAGCATAACATTGATAAAGCATTCATTATGGATATTGTAGAAGCTTAATACATAGCATCGGACTTGAATTGAGATTTAGTAGAGAAAAAAGCTATTGACACGCTTCATGTGTAGGTCAATAACGTTTCATAACAAGATACGCCTATCAAAAAACAATGGACATGTGTCCAATATTTTGCTTGTGTAGCCATAGTCAGTTTGCTTACAGTTGTCCCAAAAAAGGGGACACTCGTTTAAAACGTTGCTTGAGTAGTCACGGTCATTTTGTTGTTTCTGCCTTTTCTAATAGAAAAGGTAGAAAATCATAAATACTAGCATGAGCAAACATTAGAAGTGTTTTTGATTTCTAAGGTCACCTGAATATTATTTATCATTGAAGAATAAACTACAAAAGTTGCTCGATTATTTTCTATTTCCAATTCTTAATTTAATAGGATTTTCTTGCTATTTTACAAATGAAATAAATTAATGGATGACAACATTTTTCGTACTCTTTTAGGCAGCAAAAATACATTGGATGCACTTTTGAACATGTTATTATGTTGTTGGAACTGCAAGTTTCACAAAAAAACATAAACATTCAGCACAAACTTCTGTCTATGAATATACCTCTTTTTTGTTTTCTATAGAAGAATACAAATATTACTAACCATAATACAATTATTATATAATCTGTTGTTGTTCTGGTTCAATAATATTTTGTTATGATTGGATTGCATTGGATCAAAAATCTGCCACAGAACATATGCACAACTGATTACAAAGATTGCAAAAGCTCTAAGTTGCTGGTTCTGGTACTGGTTCAGGTTTGGGTTCGAGTGTCCAGCTAAATTTTTTTTTGGGTTTTCGGTTTGTTTTGGGTTCGTTAGTACAAAAAACATGTAAAAGCCAAATATATATATATATATATATATATATATATATGCAGCCTAGAAGCATGAATTAGGATTAGATAAACAACAAAAGCACCATAAACTTGAATGCCATTTAAAAATTGCATGATAAATATTCATCATTCAAACTTCAATTTCAATATTACAACACTTTTAATCATCAAATGGATTATCTAAATCATCAATATCTAATTCACATTTGTCTTAAATTCTCGTAAAATAGATAAACATCATCAGCTGTTAGAAAATTTCCAACGAAGTTGCTGTAACCATAATATCTAAGCAGCTAACATTGAAAACCACCAAGTTGTTGTGACAATGGGAAAGGATTTATACTAGCACATGAATGACACTAAACAATAGCCTACTTGCAGGAGGTCTCAAATAAATGTATCAACTTGGGATGTCAGAAAATATAGGCTGCTAGTATTGCATTGCTTTGTCCCTTTAAGCCATACAATACATCTTGGTAAGCATTAGCTAGAGATCTGCATTCAAACCTTGTGGCCTAAAGCTTTGTTTGTTGGGTGTTGTAGGCAATTAGTCTAACACTGTTATTGATTTATGTTTGTTAATTTTAGATCAATAGAGTAGCCATGAATTGCAAGTTGTAACTCGTATCAGTATACAATGGTACTACTTTTAGGGTTCCATTGGGTGTTGGTCAAAGTCAAAAGGTTTTAACTCTACCTGGGCCGTGGGTTCTGCTTGGGTTTGACCTGGGTTTGCTTGGGTTCAACTCAGACGAACCAGGCCTCAATTTGCAGCACCCTGGCAGCACCCATAGGCGGACCGGCCCAAAACCCGAACCAAGTTTGAACCGGACCCGTGAAGAGCACAAAGATATACTGAGAGTGGGGGAGGGGGGGGTGAATCAGTATATCAACAAACTTTTACCCTTTACAACCTTTATCAACTTCATACTCTAACACAACTCAACTATGCAAGAATATCACAATACGAACAAGTTGACACCAACAATTGTACTTTATAAATTATGTAAGCTTTTACAATGAATGTAGGCACCAACCTACTTGAATCACCAAATAAGTAGTTTAGTAGGCACCAACCTACAAAGAGCACCAACCCTTAATTCTGTTGTAGTAGGCACCAACCTACAAGGAGCATCAACCCCTGATGCTGATTTAGTAGGCACCAAACTACAGGGAGCACCAACCCCTAATGTTCATAGGCACCAACCTATTGGAGGCTCCAACCCCACTTGCCAAGCACCTACTTAGCAAAGATAGAATTATCAAGAATAATACTCCACCTTTGATGTTGCTTCATCAACAGATGATGGACAATTCTGCTCAAACAACCTTCTTACAAATCTGATGTAGATGTTTTGTCTTCAATATTTATTGCTATATACAAAATCTGCTTTTATTCCACTAAAGTCTGCTTCATAAAATCTGCATGTATTCTTCACACAACTGATCTAACACTGTCTCTAGACTACCAAAGATCTGATTCAAAACAGTTTATAAATTTCTACTGAATCCTTCGTATTTGATCTTCAAATGATTCACTCTTTGCTATAACTTTCCTTCTCCAAACTCTAGTAAACTTCTTCAGAAATCTGTTATAGTTTAATCATAGATCTGCCAAACGTATGATCTTAAACTTATAGTATATCTCTGCTATAATGTACCTTATATCCTTTTCATCAAACTCCTCTCCTTATTGAATATACTTGATGGTCTTTGCTACACACACACTTTCAGCGCACCTCTGATTGTATTTTAAAGATCTAGCATTTATTCCACTCGATGCTCAGCACTTTCCATTCTTCAGATATCATACATTTCTCTCATACAACACTTTGTGTTTCTTTTGATATAACAGTTATTCCATACACACTACACGACATGCAACCTTGACTTGGATATCAAATATGTATGTCTTTCAAGAGTTGCACCCTTCTTATGAAAGAACACATCAATCAAAATCCTGCCTCTTTATATCTTAATCACACCTTTCCAGATGTGCCTTTTATTTGCCTTAATCTTGATCGATCCCCTTTAGTTCCTTGATTTTTGTTTATAAACAAAATGATCTTCTTCAGATTATTCATTAAAACTCCCTTTTTGAATGTCTTTTATTGTTTTTCTTTGATAAAAGCAATCGCAACTTTTAACTAATCCATGTAACTTTTCAGAAATAGACTGCATCTTTTGGTTTAGTTCTTCTTAAGACACGTCCTTTCATTTCAACAAGAAAACACGTCAGTTTGCTATCTTTTCTGATTTTTGTCTTTTTTGATCTTTGTCTTTAGTGACTTTTCGTCTTTTCTTAAAATATGAACCGCTGCTTTTTGAGACTTTTAATCTTCCTTAAATAAGACAAAGACAATTTTGTCTTATTCCTAATTTGTCTTTTGTGGTGTTGTCTTATTTTTTTTTGTCATATGTATTCTACGTATAAAACTTGTATATAATATACAGTTCTCTTTTGTTTGTTTTGCTTTGTTTTTTTTTTTACTTTTATTGCTGTGCATTATCAATGCTTTTCATTAACATTAACATCTTCAACATCTTAATGCTTCATAAACAAAATCATCATTGCTGTCTTTAATTACTGTCATTTGAACATATCATTGTAATCACTGTTGTATTCTCTGCCCATCAAATCTGATAATATAGCAATTGATAATATAGCAAACTAAAGATAACTATGTAATCTGAAGATTATATCCTTGACTTAATTCAGTGACATGAATGATGGACCTTCAACCTGTAACTGCAATAGGTTATCTTCAGACATGCAATTGCTTGACATCAATGACAATTTCTCAACAATCTCATCAATGCCTTCAACATTTCCAACAACCCGAACATGCCCCTCAGATTGGCGAACCTGCTAACAGAGCAAAAGCTAGATCAACAATTACTAAGAATGTTATGCTATTTCAATCGGGTTTGATTTGAAATTGGAAAATTATCAATTCAATGAAAAAAATGAAATGCAGTAGGGGACGACTAGCCCTCCTCGGGATGGTCGGGGGATGTCTAGTCCCCTGGGCATCATGGGGACGGCTAGCCGTCCCCTACACGTGGACGTTTCCTAGCCGTCCCCGAGTCCCCGAAATGTTTTGGGTATGGGGATGAGGGTACAAGGCCAAGGGACGCGTCCCTGTGGAGCATAGCTTTTTTTCCCTCACAAACACCTTTTAGGAGAATTAATATTATTTTTCATGTGCAAAGTCCCCCAAGCCTAGGCATCCAACTTAAAACACATTTTAATACCTTTTCAACAAGCTATTACACTAAGTTGTCATTTTAATATTTCCAACATTAGACAACTTAAGTGAATTAATTAAATAATAACTCAATAGCTTACCCAAGTTGCGAAAAGTATCCAAATGACATAATTATGCAATTTTGATCATACCACGGTGATATTGGAGTCATAGGACAACAAATTGAAGCAACTGGTGATTTATTAAAAATAACTTGCTACTCTAAGAAGTTTGGAGAGCCCCCAAAAGGTCAAAAATCAATTATGGAAGCATCACAAGGCTCACCAAGGCCAATTGAGCTCACTGCCAAGAACCAAAGTCACTATTTAACCATCCTTGAGCACCCCAAGAAATTTGGAGTTCTCCGCAGCACACCAATTAGCTTTTGGTAGAACTTGGAAATTGGCTAATTGTTCACAAATCAAAATAGCTTAAAATGGGGACATTACTCTTTGATTATGGCTTTAAAGTTATGGAGCCCCTCTTTAGGATTGCAAGCCTACTTTAGTAAATTTCTATCAAAGAATCTTTCTTAAACTCTAGGCATATTGTGTGCATTTTCCTTATATTTCTTGTTTGTTACCCATAAATAGAAGTATTTACATCTATTGTGGCTCCATGCCAAGAGGCTAAGGATATATATTGGTGTGGTGGTTCATTCTCAACATCTTGTGTTGCTTCCCATAATGGCCAACAAGGTGGTTTCTAAGTTTGTTTGCGAGTGTCTCTAGGAGAGTTTGAAGGATTGCTCAAGCATTTGTTTCAGATAACAGAGCAAGCTGTCATCAATGTAATCATTGGTGTATTAAGGTTGGAGCGGTGGTTGAAGGGCCATATCCACGATGGAGACGTGTATTGGACTTTCTTTGGAACGGTGGTGGAGTCTTTAGGTGATAAGGAGTTGTCTCTCGGTTTGGTCCTTGCACTCATTATACTTGGTTTCCATTAGGGTATAACTACAATGATCGATAAACTGGAGATGATCCTGCAAGAGAAAAGGATCTTGGATGTCTTCGATGCTGCTACTACCAAAAATAAATCCATTACTACGGAGGCTCTTCAGCTGTTCAAAGAAGGAATTGAAAGAGGATATATGAGAACTTTTTCATTTTTACTTAAGCAACTATGGCGCCTTGAGAAAGCTATTCGAGTAAATGATCTAGCTAACTCTCTTATGCCTCAAGGCGTGGGAAGCCTAACTTTGTAAAAGAACTTGATGTATTCTGAACTTCTTTGGATCAATAAAATGGGAGTTGCCCCCTCAGGCAGTGCTTGCTTATCAAAAATAAATAAAAAATAAAATATTATTATATTGATATTATAACATTATTATTATATATTATATATTATTACTATATACTATTATAATAACCCAAAGTTCATGTAATGAAGACATTACCAAATGCATGTATAGTCCTAGAACACTATTGACACGTTTCTCTCTTTATAGTAAGGCTGCAAGAAAGTTTCTGTCCTTATTTGAGCAAACAATAAAATAGTGTAGTCGACTTTGTATATTAAAAATGTATTACAGAAATCCCTTTGATTAGGCTCTTAGTGGGGATGTAAAGCATGCCTACTTTTCTTGTCAACTAAATAAATATTTTCGATCAGCTTTATAAATTTTTCTTTCCGAGATTTGAATTATTAATATTCAAGCATCATCAGTTTCCTTGATGACTAGCTAATACATCGGGCTCTTGGAATACCAAAGACACAATTGCATTTCTTTCTCGTACAGATTTGAGGTGATTTCTCTGTAAGAACTTGTCAATGTTGGTACTATTGATGAATAAAAAATACAACCAACAAACCTTCTAAATAACCTAAGGTCTATATGTTAAACTCCAAGTTCCATTGACCACACAAAACTTATGTTGGATGCCATCTCTTCTCATTTCCATGTAGAATCCAAATTCAGATTGAGAATGTACTTTCAATTTTTAATATTACTTGTGAAATTTATTGTGGCCAAATTTGCTCTCCAGAAACATGATATGTATGTAGCATGAGTTAAATATACATTTCTAAAATGTGGTAAGCTTAGAGCTCCTTAGTAGAGCATGTTAATTGAATTTTATAGTACTCAAATTGAAAAAACTAATATTTAGGTTGTCTTTAGCTGTGACTAAAACCTCAAAGCTGAAATGATATTGACATTTATTCCAAACTGATATTCGTTGTACACATGTCACTATGTGACAATAACTTAAAATGTGCACGTCTTAGCTAAACATGATTTTAAAATTCAATGCCAAATACTTTATCCTTTTGGAGGACCTAGTCATTCAAGTTTTTTAATCTTTTTGTAATAAATTTTCATTTTTTTATGAAGTACATTTTTGCTTTTTGTGTGAATTTCTTTTGGTACGCACTTTATTATATTTTGTGTGTACTTGTATTATGTGGCCATGTTCCAAACTCCGAAGTACTAACATATCCAGTAACTCCTTGAAAAGTATTTAAGTATGATAATTCTGCTTTCTGAATTGACCATCTCTTTCAGTTGACTATGTTTCTTATGATAGATTCATTGTTTTGCAGATAAAGCCAAAAGTTGGTACAGTTTGTTTTGGGGTTGCTGCCAGCCACAGTGCACTGATTCTTGCTGGTGGAGAGAAGGGAATGCGCTATGGGATGCCAAACTGTCGGATCATGATACATCAACCTCAGGGAGGTTTTGAGGTATAATTTGATAGCACAAACTGTTTATGCACATGTCTCATTTCATATACTATCATATATCTTCCATGTAAAAACCTGTGTCTATTATTATTGGGTAGCCTTGAATTTCAACTGAACCTTTTCTTCTATCTGATTTTTTTTCCAGGGTGACATTATAAAAGTAAGGCCACAAGTGGAGGAACTAGCTTCGAATCAGGATGTGAGTGGTCAATCCTTGCTTTGTAACTCATGCATGCCTACATATTTCGTATGGTCTTTTGTAGTGGATTAATTAAGTACTATTCTAATAATGCCTACAAAGTCATGATGTAGTTAGCATTGTTATGCTTGTGCTGTCATTAGCACATTATTGTGCATAGGTGGCTTATTTGTTGTGAGGTTGTTTCTCGTTGGGAGGGATGTAGTTCAATTCTTTGGATTGTTTGATGAGACTCTTTGCAGTGTATTTCTTCAATGACTCTAGATTACAATGATTTTATGGTGTCAAAGCAAATTGATTGGTACACCCTTAATCCTATAGTGTGCATAGGGATATGTGTAATGTCCCCAATTTCCAGATAGTCACCACTGAATTAATTTAGTTAATTAAATATTAAATTGTCCTAAATTAATAATTGTGGACATTTATATTTAATTAATTAATAGAACGTTAAGTCAATGGGGTTGTGCTTAAATGGCAAGGCCATATAGTTCTCAAGATGGAGATGCATGTTCGAATTCCCACAAGTGACATCTTAAGTTGGAATTCCAAGTGTGGCTCTTGGACTTCCATTGTGGCTTCTTGGTTGAATAAAGTTGAATAAGTGCTTCTAAGTTGAATATGTTGATGGGGAGGAGGTCCCCCTTGTGACCTCCATTGGTGTGGGGCCAATCTAAATAATCCCTCCTTACTGATTAAAAAAAAACAGAAAAAAAAGAAAATAATAAAACGTTAAAATAACTTTATTAAATAATATTCTCAAATATTAAATAAAGTTATTTTTTAATGACATATATTTTAATATTAAAATATGAAAAGGTGGTCGACTATAAAATGTGGCAAAAAGGAATTCAATGTATCATTTTGAAGTTATCTTTTGGACAAATTCGGAATTTGGGGAGCTTGGCTTTTTGGAGCTTGAGGACAAAAACCCTTGGGTTCAAAGGATTGGACGAAAACCCAAAACCTTCTACAGGCGGATTCAAGTCAGGATTCACATTTGAGCATCAATGAATGTTTGATCGATTTGAAGAAATTTTTGAAGTTTCCTTCGGAAAAAAATTTCAGGGATAGACGTTGAACAATGTGCAGATCGAGTTAATAGGTGATATTTATTTATTTTTATGAGCTGCAATCTTCCAAGTCTGTGTATACTTGAACAACTTTATTGGCCATGTATTCTTGTGTGGGACGGTTATTGATCAAAGAGCTGTAGGTTTTTATTTATGGCACTACATTTATCTGCATGAGTTCATAGGATATAGAGAAGGAATCGCCAACTTATTAATATTCATATCTTCCACTTTAAGTGTCGTCGCCAAGATTTCCTTACTCCTTAGGAGTCACATCTGCTCATATCAAACACCTTCTACTAGCGGTTTCAATCAAGGGTGATGTGGAGCGCAAAAAGAGTCCGCTAGCCAAGGGAAAAATAGCTGCGGGTCCCATTTTCTACCGCCACCTCCCCTCTCTAATTTATATATTGAATAACCTAAGGTGTTGACATCTTACTTGGGAGGTGCGCTATCTTCAAAGGAGTGATATTATTCATTTGCAACTGCAAGGGAAAAATAGCTGCGGGTCCCATTTTCTACCGCCACCTCCCCTCTCTAATTTATATATTGAATAACCTAAGGTGTTGACATCTTACTTGGGAGGTGTGCTATCTTCAAAGGAGTGATAGTATTCATTTGCAACTGCATCTAGTATCACAATCTAAGGGATATAATTGGCATCAAACTGCTTACATGTTCAGGTCAGAAATACCACATATTTAATTTACTGTGAAGTGAGTCCAAAGAATACTTGTATATGTTGAGTTATGATACATGCACATTCCATGGAACCTTTATAAAAGTATATTTTGATATTGTGAATCATTTACAATGTATGTTGTCATGAATAATATATCAATGGGAAATGCTTCTGTGTGACTTGTAAAGAAACATTCATCTTTTGGAGAGAACATCAAAAACTTATTCAAAACAGTATCATGGAAATTGTTTAACAAAATGTCTGATTGTGAAAAGTGGAAAAATCGGGAAATTTTTTGCATATAATTTGCTCTGGGATATTTCAATATAAGTAGGTATGTTGGCTTAGGTGGCATCCATGGCATAAGTATTGTATATATAGGAGGTAGAGGATAGCTTATTATCATCATATTGTGAATTGTATTCTTATTGGAGAATTTTGGAGGTTTTCCCCCTCAAAGTTGTTAATTTTTCACAAGTAAAATCAAGTATTTGTAGAATTTTTCCTACAATATTCTTCTTTTGTGCAATTTATTTTATTACAAATGGTATTAGAGCATGATCTTGGCATTTGGAAGGCAAGAAACAAACATTTTTTCTTGATTTAGGAGGTCAAATTGTGAAGCACAAATCTCTTTCGATTTGAAGAGTTATTTTTTTTTTTTCAGAGGGTTGAGCAAGGACATATTGAAGCCGCTTCAGTCTAGATTTAAGGTCATTTGGAACAGATTTGAAGGAGTTGTTACAAAATTAGGGTTTCCACCAAATTTGCTCCTAGCGATGTATAACAACTTTAAAAAAAAAAAATTTTGGAGGGTGGATCAAGTACATGTTGAAGCTGGTATAGTCTAGATTTGAGGTCATTTGGAGTAGAATTGAAGGAATTGTTGCGAAACTAGTGTTTCCACCAATTTCTTTTCCAAGGCTACAAATCAAGGAAATTCATGGAGATATTTTTTGACAAGTGAGATAGGCCTTGATAGGTTATTTTAAAAATTTAGATTATCTTGATTTGTTTTGAGTAAGTTATTGTGAAAACTATATTGGTGACATTTGATAGAGGTTTCAACAAGAGGCAAAGGAAGGAATCTTAGTCACTCTAGAAAAGACTCTTGACAAAGATGATCCATTAGTATAGGATAGGGATTATGGGAAGAAACCAACAAGATGAAGGATGAAATCTTGCCAAGGGTGGAAGTTATTATAGGAGATCTCATGGCAAAGTTTGAATGAGTATTTTCTCACCAAGGTTCTAGTGATTCCTAATTGATAGAGTCACACTGCAAGACTTGGGAATAAAATGATCTTCTAAGGGACGTGATGATTTTTGGTTTGACTCAGATCTAAAGATGGTGCATCACTCTAAATAATTCTACGACTAGGTACTTCACACCAAAGATGGATATGTGAAAGTCTAATGGTAAGGACCTAACCATTGGCTCTACCAAATGGAGTGGTTCTTTGATTTTCATTATGTTCTACGACCACAAAAGGTTGTAATGGAATTCTTATATTGGAAATAGACCAATTCAAATGGTATCCATTAGCTATGTGAAGAGAAGAAAAGAAGGGATTGTTGTTACTTGGTCAGTTTTTGAAGAAGCACTCACTATAAATTATGGTGACAATCTTATGATAGCTACTTCAACTAGATGACCGAATTAAAGCAAATAGGTACAATTAAGGATACACTCAACAATTCCAACCCTTGTCTTTAAGAGTGGAGCATGTTATAGAGGAAAATTTGAAGGAATTATTATTTTTGGTGGTTTAAAGGACCACATCAAATATGAGGTACACATGCACAATGCAACTTAGGTGTCCTAAGCAATGATAATGGAAAGTAGGTAGAGGAAAAGGTTTTGGGTAACAAAAGGGAGTAATTCCCTAGCAACAAAGATTGGAGGACCCTTTCTTCCTCATTTCTCCAACCTATGAAATTGACACCTCAACATATTGAAGAAAAAGGGTCCAAGGAGTTATATTTCAACTATATGGAAAATACAGTAGAGTACATAAATGTTAAGAAGAAATTGTTCTACATTGAGGGCACCTATGATGAAGAGGCAATAGTGTTTGGAGAAGACTCATTGGATGTCCAACCATCTCTTGCCATGCATTGTCAAGTATTCATAGCCCGTAAACCCTTAAGATATTGGGTTTCCTTAAATAACATAAGGTAACAATATTGATTGACTCAAGTTGTACTCATGACTTCTTCAACAATAAGTTGGCAACACAATTGAACTATTTCATTGTCCAACCTCAAAATTCTAGGTTATGATTGTAGATGGAGGTACATTCATTAGCTCAAGAAAACACGACAATATTAAACTTCCATTGAAGAGTACATGCTTGATTGTCTTGTGTTTGCTATCCCAATGGCTAGAGTAGACATTGTTTTGGGAGTCCAGTGGCTCACTACGTTAGAACAATTGAGATGAACTTCTAGGAGTTGTTCAAACATTTTCACTTTAAGGATAAAACATTTGAATGAAGGGTGTTGCATGAAAAATATCCATAGATGGTAAGTTTGCATTAAATGCATAAGATGCTTAGCAAGGGGGTAGATAAGGGTGTGGCTTTATTATTGTCATCGAATGTACAATAGTCAAATATTCCTGCATTGCCAAATCCACAAGCTATTGTGAGGGATAGGCCAAAGGATTGCCTCTTGAAGGAGATCTTGATTAGGCCATTTGATCAATGCTAGGGTACCATGTGACATCCTTCACCTTTTCTTCAAAGGTACACCAAAAGATTAGAGAAATGGAGGAACACATTCAATAGCAAGAGGTACCCTCTAGTCTCAAGGAGAACAAAGCAAAGGCACATAACAAAATGAAGAGGCAAGCAAATCAGTGCAAAATTCTAACACAAATAGTTCTACTTGAGTTAAATCTAGAGGAATTGTCCATAACTTTGTAATCATCACTGATGGATTCGAGGACGGCCTTTGGTCGTGAGCTTTAACTTGGAGCCACCAGGGTGCTTCTTAATTACATAGAAGAAGAAAAGAAGAAACTCTCCTGCCATCCAAGGCCAGAGAGTTGTGGAAGAGGGGGATAATCTAGTGATACCAACTCGGTGACAAGCTTGAGGGTGATATAAACTTGGTCATGAGGCAGCATACTGAGTCTGCCATAGTCTTGGACCAGCCCTATAATTGGTAGAATGTCAAACTGGTGTGCTGCTTTCTGTGCTAATATCCACTGTAGCCACAGGAAATTTGGTATCTCCATCAACCAAAGTAGGTTGTTGTGAGGACGTAATCAATGCATGGGTTAATAGAAGTCACTGAGATGTAATTGTTGAAGACTTAACAGTATCAGATATCTAAAACTGCAGAGTAGACTGAGTACCAGATCCTTGCTTTTAGGATGTTGTGCTGTATAAAGGAATCTTAGTATTGCACCGATTAGTCATTAGAGAATAAATCCCATATTAAAGGTAGATTTGACTGCAAGGACCACAATTTGACAGAAATGTGACTAAATAAACCTGGACATATCTAAATGTGCAGGACATAAGAGAAAGGACGCCTTTTAGACTTATATATTTTGCAGTTAGAAGTTTTATTTTTGAATCATATCAGCTAAAAGGTCAAACAAACATCTGTAGAAATACAAATACACTCTTGTGGACATGTAGTCTTGGGACATCACATTTTGACCACATTCTTATCCAAATCCTCTAGTCCATTTTATTTCAATTGATAGAATTCTTAAAAATTTACCATTTAGATTTGAGTGGGATTTTATGCATACTTAATGGTAGAGAAAAATTGCTAAGGACATGCATTGTGGCATATTTATTCAAGATGTTCTATTGTAGCTTCAGTAAACATATTCTTCTTTACCTTTTTAAGTTCAGGTTCTTGCTGTGCACAGTGTTCAATTTTGTGTCTTTATTATTTCCATTTCATCATCTTCCTGAAGTTTGTATTTATGCGTGTTACTCTGAAACTTTGAATATAGAAACTGTTGTCTTTTTCCAAAACATAAGGTATTTCTGCGTTCCATTTTCTCAATTTCTCTATCTACATTGCTGAGTGCAGAAAATCGATAAGATGTATGCTGCTTTTACTGGTCAACCTTTGGAAATAGTAAAATATCACACTGACCGTGACCGTTTCTTCTCGGCAGCTGAGGTGAGATTTGCATTGAACTAAAAATTGTCGTCTTTAACATATTTGAACTTTTACAGGAAAGCATTAATTCAGATGGCAATTGGTGTAAAGATAGAGGGACTCTTTCTTATGTTTGTTCCTTTTTTTGAAAGGCTGCTATTAACTTAATATTGTTTTTGTTCTTCAAAATTTTAAAAATACTTAGAAGCTTTAATTTCATTAGTATATATATTGAAGCTTAGAACAGTTTTATCACTAGAGAGATGAAAAGGATTTTGTTTGTTGAAATGCTCCAAAAATAGTATTTTCTTCTGTCAGATTCCATTTTTATTGAAGGCAAGCATGTGCTCAAAGCCAGAGTGAAAAGCTATAGCACCAAACAGCTCTAAAAATTCATTATTTCTAAACACAAAGACTTCATCTCAGATTGTGGCATGTCTGGGATATAAATTTCCCTTAAGAAAAACTGGGTTGTTCATCAAAATTTGATGGCAGAATTGGAGGCAAACAGTATTTGAGTATTTGGAGAACACATGCAAGCTAATCTGAAAATAAGCTTTAATAATATTGAGTCACTGACAGGAGTTTTAAAAAAATCAAATTATTTAATTGTGAGCATTAGATGACATGATGAGGGGATGAAATTTTTCCTATACAGGTGTGTGGAGTCACCAAGAAAAAAATGATGATAGATATTAGAAACTAGAACATTTCATATTGAAACCATCAATCGTGCTTGTTGTGAATGGTGTGAATGGTAAAGCATTCATCTTATTATCAAAAAAAAAGCTTACAATATATAGAAGTTACAAGCAACTGTAGTCATTTAATGAAATGATCAACCCAACCTAACACCCTCCCTTAATGGTCAATCCGTCAACAACACCAAGTTGCCCCCTAAATTTGGCAAACTTATCCGGGCTCAAAGACTTGGTGAGAATATCTGTAGTTGGATCCGCTGTCGGAACATACTGCAATTGAACTGATCTGTCTTCTACCAGCTTGCGGATGTAGTGACAATGAAGCTCAACATGCTTAGTACGTTCATGGAAGACTAGATTTTTGGCCAGTTTGAGCACCCCTTGATTATCAGTGTACAAGGGAGGTCCTACTTGTGACATGTGCATGTCAGAAAGCATCCTGCGGAGCCAAACTGCCTCACATGCTGCCTTAACTGTTCCTCGATATTCAGCTTCAGTCGAGGAAAAAGCCACTGCTTGCTGCTTCTTGCTGGTCCATGTTACAGCACCTGTACCCAAACTGAATACATATCCAGAAGTGGATTTTCTGTCATCCACTGGACCGGCCCAATTTGAATCTGTATAACCAATCAGCTTTGGATCCTTGCACCCGCCATACAGAATGCCATAATCATAAGTGCCCTTAACATATCTCAGCACTCGCCTCGCTGCAATCCAATGATCAGCTTTTGGAGCTGTCATGAAGCGAGAAATGTAGCTCACTGCAAAACTGATGTCAAGTCTAGTGGTAGTGAGGTAGATGAGATTGCCCACTAGTTGCCTGAATGTTGTTTCGTCAACCGAAGGTGAATCAGAGTTGGCTGACAACTTCAGCCCCTTCTCCATAGGTGTGGAGGCAGGTTTGCAATCTTGCATCTGAAATTTGTCAAGCAGACTTTAAGCATATTTAGACTGAGAGATAAAGATGCTACCAGCGGTCTGCCAAACCTCAATACCCAAACAATAATGGAGAAGCCCGAGATATGCCATGTCAAAAACCTAACACAAATCCTGTTTGATTGCTGCAATCAAATATGTTGAACTGCCAGTAATGATCAAGTCATCAACATAGACAACAAGAAACAAAATATCATCACCAGAGTGCTTGACATACAGATTACTATCAGAAGGGTTGCGTTGAAAACCATGATCAACCAAGTATTGATCAATCTTTATGTACCATGCACGGGGAGCCTGTTTCAGTCCATAGAGTGCTTTCACGAGCCTACAGACTTGATGTTCTTTGCTAGCAACCTTGAAACCAGGAGGCTGCGTCATGTAGACTTCTTCCTGCAATTCAACGTTGAGGAAGGCACTCTTAACATCCATCTGATGAACTATCCATCCAAATTGAGCTACAATAGCGAGAAGAAGATGAATTGTGCTCATCTTGGTAGTAGGAGCAAAAGTCTCCTCATAGTCAATGCCCTCCCGCTGTGTGAATCCTCGAGCAACCAATATGGCCTTGTATTTATCCAAAGTACCATCGGCATGATACTTGACCTTATAAACCCATTTGCAACTGATAGGTTTCTTCCCAGGAGGAAGATCAAAAAGAACCCAAGTGTGATTCTTCAGAAGACTATGATATTTTGTCGCCATAGCCTTTTCCCACTCTGGAATTCCTTTAGCCTCTGAATACGTCTGAGGCTCATAGATGTTGTGGATGTTGGCCATAAGGGCAAAATTGGTTGTGTTGTTGCTTGCTCTTTCTATGAGTTGATCGACCCTCAATGAGTTCATCATTATGAAGATCCCCAATAGTCTTGAGCCACCACTTAGGCCGTCGAGTAGAAGTACCAACATCTGGAATAGGAGAAACAACATCTCCTGGGATTTCTGGGACAAAGTCATCTGGATGTGATTCTTGAGGAAATCAGGTGGTGCTAGATCATGATTGGTAGACTCCTCATCTTCAGAGTCAGAATGCTTTGAAGCCCTCCCATCAGGGGAACCAAGAGGAAGACGAACACCCTCATCATAAAACTTCATAGGTTGATCTACAGGACTGGTAGTAGGAACAAATGTAGTAGTCTCATCAATCACAACATCACGACTAAATATGAGATGATTTGTCTCGACGTCAATCAACCTGTATGCCTTGTGATTGTCGCTGTAACCAGTAAACATAAGTGTCTGGCTCTTGGAGTCCAACTTGGCATGCTTGGCGTCTGGAATCCATACATGAGCTGTAGAACCAAAGACTTTCAGATGGCCCACCTTAGGCTTACGTCTTGACCAGGCTTCTTTTGGAGTCATCTTCTTAACGGCTTGTGTAGGTTACTGATTCAAGAGGTAGACTATAGTATAAACTGCTTCAGCCTAGTTTTTATTAGGTACATTTCTGTACTCCAGCATAGAACAAGCCATTTCAGTGATGGTGCGATTCCTACGTTTAACGACACCATTTTGTTGAGGGGTGTATGGTGTGGTAAGTTGGCGCTTAATGCCATGTGCAGTACAAAAAGTAGAGAAGTCTGCTAAACAAAACTCCCCCTCATTATCTGACCTTAGAGTGACAATCTGAGAACCTGATTCTTTCTCAACTAAGGCCTTACTACTGAAATGTACTGAACACATCTGATTTATGTTTGAGAAAATACACCCGCATTTTTCGACTGAAATCATCAACAAATAATAAAAAGTACCTGGACCCAGTAACAGATGGAGTGTTCATTGGTCCACACACATCAGCGTGAACCAATTGAAGTACCTTGGAGGCTCGCCAAGAATCACCATTCGAGAATGGTGTTTGATGCTGCTTCCCAGTTTGACAGGCTCCACAAATTCCATGATTTTGAGTTTGGATCTCAGGTAGACCAGCAATCAAACCCTCCCGAGACAGTTGAGAGAGATAGTGCACATTCAAGTGCCCATAACGTTGATGCCAAAGTTTGCTGATGGTTGTACTCCTAGCTGCTAGAGCGTGCTCCTGAGAATCACCAAAATCAACAAGTCTATACAAACCATGATCCTCAAGTCCCATAGCGATTGTAGTACGAGTCTCCCTATCAATGATGTTGCAGGTGGATGAACTGAAAACAACATCCAACTGGGGAGAATGCCTTATGATCTGACTAACTGAGAGAAGGTTATGTTCCATGCTTGGAACATAGTAGACATCGAGAAAGAGTAAATTTCTTCCTCTTGAGCAAATCTGGACAGTACCCTTACTAGCAACTGTGTACTCTTCGCCTCCTCCAAAAATGACAGAATCAAAGAATGGTTAAAATTTTGTGAACCAATCCCGACGATGAGTAAAATGCCGTGAAGCCCCAAAATCAATATACCAAGCAAAAGATTGTATTGGATCTACTGTGTGCTTGGCCATAAAAGCATAGAATGCGGATTCTTTCTGCTCAGTGTGCTCCGCGACATTTGCCTTTTGTTGAGACCCTCCCTGCTTCTTTTGTTCAGAAGCCAATCAAGCCCGACAGTTAGCCTTCATGTGACCACATTTATGGCAGTAATTATACTGAACGTTCTTCTTCTTGCTGTCCTGAGAAGAACCAAAGCCTTTCGGCTGAGAAGATTGAGCCTTCCCTTTGTTCTTAGTAGAAGATTTGGTAGAGATCGCTTGCTCTGTGGAGGTGGAATTGGTACTGCTCCCAAATTGCTATCTCCAGCGATTCTGCTGCAAGAGGATAGTACACAACTCCGAAAACTTCATATCAACATTAGCAGACATAATGTTGAGTCTCGATGAAATGTTCATAAGACCTAGGTAGGCTTTTTAGAGTGATCACGACCATGTCCTCTTCCTCCATCTTTCGACCAATAGCTTCTAGCTGGTCGTGAATGTCCTTTATCTTTGTCAAATGCTCCTAAAGAGGGGTCTTCTCGTCCATCATTATCGAAAAGAGCATGTTCTTAAGAAAGAACGCACGACTCTTATCTGACGTTTCATGGAGATCCTTCAGGTACGTCCAGACCTTAGCAGTTGTTTTGCCTGACGGCACTTGTGGTAGCTGGTCGTCAGTGACTGAAAGCTTAATGAGCATGATAGCTTCCCGGTTGCGTTCATCCCATTTGTCTTGGTCCTTTTCGGCTACAGTGGGACGGGTTGAGTTCCCCAAAACGACCTAATCGAGGCAACGATATTCAAAGATCGTAATCATGCGTTGCTTCTAGGTGTTGTAATCCTTCTCATTGAACTTCTGGCTGCTTTCGGGCATTATATTTGTCAAAGATGCCATCACGTACACTGAGTTCAAATTGGTGAAGGCAAAATGAAAACAAAAAGAGCACAAATTTAAAGTAGAAGACCTAGCATGGATTTCAAGGCACTTTGAAGACAAAACCCATAAGATCTGAAGAGTACCCATAAAATGTTGCTGAAAACCCAAAAAAATTTTTGAATACCCAGAAAATTTCGTTAGCACCCACTTGCACAAATTTTGAGGCATGAACTTCGAGACACCCAGAAAAATCTAACGACGACCCAGTTGAGATCTTGAAAAATGCATAAGGAATATGTAATCCAAATTTTTTTCTGAGTTTAGATGAAGAAGATATGAGCAAAACCCTAGTTGGCCAAACTTTTCTTCAGAAAATGCAGAAAAAATTACTAGAAACCGTGGGTAAAACCCTAGCAGCAGCAGAAAACAGAGGGTTTAAATAAAAACCTTAGGCGCAGACCAGAAAGAACAAGCGATTTAGAAAAAAATCGCATTTGCAAGAGCATGGCCGTGGCGAAAAACGCGGGTTGAACAGGAGAAAGGTCGCGCCAAAAAAAAAACGCATCTAAAAATAGGTAAAAACGCGACCAAGGAGTTTCCCGAAAAAAACGTAGGGTTTTTTTTTGTTACAGGAGAAAGGTTGTGCAAAAAAATGCGAGCAGATAACACAGAAAAATGTGATTGAGAAAGAAGAAAACGTGTCTAGAAACTAGGGCAAAACAAGTCGCGAGACGTAACCAAGAACCAGGCCAAAAAAAAACACGCGAACTCCACCAATATCAGACATGAATGAAGAAATCGCAAGTGGAAGAAATCGCGTTCCTTTTAGAAAAAAACCCACCCTAGCAGAAGTCGCAACCACTAAAAATCTCCTTCGATTTTTTTTTCAGAAAAAAATGCCCAGAAACCCTAGTTAGCTCTGATACCATGTGAATGGTAAAGCATTCATCTTACTAACAGAAAAAAAGCTTACAATATATAGAAGTTACAAGCAACTGTAGTCATTTAATGAAATGACCAACCCAACCTACCTATTACTGTAGATAGACATAAAGAAAACTAAACTAACTTAATACATCATAACATTGACTATTAACAATAAATAAGTATAATATTCTAACACTTGTTGGTAAGCTAATTGGTACTTGAAATGATACTTTTACTCACCCAATGGAAAGTGGCAATGACGCACCGACAGTTGGAGAGATTGCTTATGAAATAGCAACCTTCCTCTACATTTGAGAGGGGTAGCTCCCTCGTATGATCTTATTTGGATTTTTAGATAAAAGCGAAAATAAACTTAAACACACTCAGTATCAAGATCATAGACTACACGTATGAGCTCCATAATGATTTTTGATCTTCAAAATAGTAACACTTTCAAATCAAGAAGTAGGAAATGAAAATGCCCCAAATGTGATTTATGAAAGATTGACTATTAGTTATCACAAACAAGATGAAGGATAACAAAGCTCAACGTCATCTTAACATACGAATAAATTTAATGATGACACATAGAAAACACCATGAATGCACATCCAAAAATGCTTTCCATTACTTTGTGAAAATATACAACTCCAAAATCCTTTGTTCTCATTTGTGAAAATGCCAAAAGTCCTTTTACAATGACCAAACCCCCATATATATAGGCTTGGCTCCAATAATTACTTTATAACTAACTAATAACTACTGGGAATAAATACTTTTTACAACTTTGAGAAAATAAAACTAGTTAAGATTTGACAACCTTTCCCAGAATTAAAGTCTATTTCTAACTTTAGTTACAAAGTAGTGACATAAGTCACATTACATCAATGTTAACTCAACTTAATTCCCAACTCATGATTTAAGAAAATAACTTGATGTTGATTTTCACTGTGTAGCTCCTTTTCCTTTATTCGCATCATTCCCGGCTCTTTTTGAACAAGTTCCTTGTGTCACATCTTGACTCTGATGAAGAGGTGACTTCGCCTTGTGTGCTCTGAAAAGTTTGACCGCGACAGCAAGGAATTTGTTCTTGGGAATAATAAAGTCATCCTTAATGTCCAAACACTTTGGCTCTTCTGAATACCCTCCAACTCATGGCGAAGATCATGCATGCAACTGCTAAATGTATCTATAACTATTGAGATTCCATTCAACTTCTTCATTGTCTTTGTGACGAATGCTTGTTTGTTGAACAACTCTTTATCAATCATATCTTCAAAACTCTTTTTGAGAATTTGAACTTCTTCCTTCATCAATATATTTGGGCCGACTGACAAAAAGTTATTCTGAATCTTAGCTTTTGCTTGTTCACATATTGCCAGTAATTTCTCCTGTTCTGCTGACACCTGATTGATGACTACTAATTTCCATTCAAAACTTTGAAGCCAAGAATCAGAGTGATTCTCTTCTGTAGTTGAAAAGATCATTTGGGCGACCAAGATATTAGAGTCTATAGTTATCATTTCCTTAAGGTCTTTTAAGACCCCTGGCCAAGTTGATTCTTCTTTCCTAATACTTCTCAATTCTTTTTCTAATGCCTCTTTCTTGACATCTGCTTCATCATAGATTTCCTTTGCTTTCTCAATAAAATTCAATGCATTTACTTTGATCTGCTCAACCCACTTTTCCATCACTTTTCCATATGATTGATATTTATCAACATTTTCTATGATGCCTTTCTCAATATTTCCTTCAGGAACAGGAACTTTCGAAGATTGGCTTGTATCTAGAGGCAAAGTAGATGTGTCTACAATAGATTTCAGATATGAAGTAAGAATTTGTACTTGCTGCTTTAGCTGCTCCTTTGTATGTTTTTCTTTCTCTGTTCGTTGTACTAGTTTAGCAGCTGACAATTGAAAATTATGAATATCTCCTTAATGAGTCCAAGGACCCAAATCAACTTTGGTAATTTCAAAATCAGCCTCAGTAGCCTCATTCAAATCCTTTTCTGCAATAGGTTAAGCTATTTCAACGCACATGTTTCTGGATGAAGAATCTACTATCAATCTGGAAGTAACCTTTGTCTTCTTTGATTTCTCTGACTTCTGGAACAAACTGGCAACAATATCAAATTCGAGAATGACCAATTCAGCAATTTTCCTTTTTCTTAGTAAAGATTGTTCTAGCCAAGAAGACATATGACCCTGAGATGATTCTAGAACATCGATATCCGGTGGATAAGATGCTATAGGTACAGGAACAACAGGTGGCTCAAAGATATCCTCTAGAGGTGCATTCATATTTGACAAAGGTGGTGGATCTGCAACAGAAGAAGGATCAGGTACTTCCTGTATAGGAGACAACAAGAATAGAAGGAGACATCATGAGAATTTCATCACTTTCGGAGTCATCCTTAGATTCTTCCGAACCCTTTGTCCTGCTTTCTTCTTGAATAGGTTGTAACCTTTCCTTGATTTTAGATCTCTCCTTTTTCACCTTGGGATCATCTCCAGAAATATTCTTAAAAGTGTTCCTTTTGGATGGGTCTTCACCATCACCTCCTCCTTGACTATTTTGCTGAGAACTAGAAGTGTGAGTGACAACTAGAGGAGTAGTAGAAGAAGTACCTTATTTACCATCGTCTGTCTTTCTTGAAGGCTCTCCTTTGCTTGGCGGTTTTGTGGCTGTCATCTCAAACAATTTCCTTTTCACCCAGTTTTCTGATCTTCTAAGTACATAAGCTGTTCTTGCACTTAACTCTCTTATTTCCTGATTGGCTCAATTGATAAGCGGCAAGGGCTAAACTTGGATCTTTTCAAAATACAAGGGATCTATGAAATCTGTTTCATCATCAATGATCTCACCCACATACCAATCCAATTTGAAGTCCTTGATTTGTCTCAGTGTCAACCTCATCCAATCTCCCCTCCGAACTTCATAGTCATCTTCACAATCCTCCCAAAAATCTTCAATATTTGGGAAATGATAGTACCCTGGTCCCAAATTTAAGTTATTTGTAACATATCCTTTACTATCAAATGGGAACCTTTCTTTGTAAAAGAAGAGACTAATTTTAACCAACGATCACTCAATATTCTGAGCATCAGAAGAAGATTTGCAATTGTAATGGCTGAGGCCAATAGGAAAAGGAATTCCGTTCTTTTTGTCTTTGTATCTCTTGTTGACTACATTGAGCTGCCTGCATAACTCTATTAGAACAAGTTTATCATCCACGTATCTAGGTAATCGATATGGGAACCCATCAAATCCTCTGATCTGCAAATAGGCGAACTTGGGAAACTGTATGAAAAAACTCCAAAACTGTTTAATAAGATTTTCCACCTTTGGAGATATTCTGAGTGCAGTGTTTTCTTGAAGTTCCCTCACAATCACCATGTGAAAGCATCATTCACTCTCCTGAAGTTCTTATAACTATTCTCCAGGTGCAACTATCTATAATAGTTATAAATCTCTGTGGTATTATCAAAGGTTCCTCTAGTAGTGAGCCGTGGCCAAGTCCTCATACTTGCAATCGCATAGAAAAGATAAGAAGACATATGAAAATATTGATTTGTCTCAAATTTGGTCAATTGTTCATGCAAGTTGTCACTAATAATAACACCCCAATCAATGAATTGATTCCCTGCACTAATGATCATGATAAAAAGGTACATCCACTTTTCAAACTCTGTCGAATCTCCACTTCCCACTAGTCGGTGAAGAACTATCAAATTAGCAATATCATCAATGAAGAGAGACCTGTGGAGGACCTTCAGAAGTTGAGACTTACCCCCTTTGGAAGCCAATAACCAATTTCTTGCTATAGTGTTAAGACATTGGTTCTTATGATCATTGAAATACTGATGAGCAATCTCTGTTGATGCAAACAACCTGATCTCTGATGGGCAACCTAAAGATGATACCAATGGATATACGGTCTAATCTGGTCACCAACTTATCATCAATTGTTTTGATTTCTCTAGTCTTAGGGTTATATCCTTTAATACATTCTAGCACAAGATCAGGACACTGAACTGCCACAGGAGACCCAACGGCATGTGCTAAACCACTTTCAAAGACCTTTTTTTGCTAAAGGTGACCTTTTTCCATTTTTCATAGTTTTCGAGAAATCTTCAATGCTAATGTAACCCAATTTGGTGTTTGAGACTTCAGGCAGTGTACTTTCAAGCACAAAAAGAAATTCATAGCCTTGATACTTATATCTCATGATTGCAAATTTTCTGAGTATTGTGGCTACTTGTTTCACTCTTGTTTTGAAAGCTTGTAAAAACTTAATGTGTTTTCAATGTGCATGTATAGAAATATTAAAAAATTTCAGATGAATACCTGGCAAGAACTATTTCTTTGAGGCTGATTACTCCATAGAAGCACATATTATCTGAGACAATTCTTGCATATAGTCAGTGTCCTTTGTCTAGGCTTCTCCAAGAAAACAACTGCAACTTAAAACACTTGTAAATTTTGCATGCATTTGAGCTGGGTCTGCAACTACATCATCTGAGAAACCTTATAACTGCATATTTCTCTGTCTACTGTAATTGTAAACTTGATGAAATTCTCACTTTCAATCTGCGAGCTTTCACTTTCTTTTCCAAAGTTACCGCCTTAGCTTCACATCAGCAAACAACTCTGTTGCATTACATGGAATGACTTTCCTTCAAGAATATCTGCATTTTGTCTGTGCTTTGAAACTTTGCAAACACACCTGCAAAATAATTCTCACTGTTTAAATCCTCACCACACTTGCCTGCTTCTTGGCTGTGCTTCTATATTTCACATGCATGCTTAACAGAGTACTTGCAATTAAAATCTTCTGACATAATTTAGGCATTCTCCATGTGTTAATGGATGCTCTTATAACCCTCATTACTGCGCAGGCGTGTGAAAATTGGTGTAGAAACTAGCTTCAAGTCCTGTGCATGTAGATAAAATCTTTATTCCTCCATTATGCTTCGAGAGATGGATGTATCTTGCTACCAACCTTTGACTTTGGTATGAAGGCTTCAAAAGCTTTCTTTTTATAACTTATGTCCATATTTCAAATGCCTATTTTTAGGGATAGTTATATAACAGTTTGAGTGTTTTTAATAGGCACAATATGTGCTTTTGAAAACATGCATGAGCTGGGGTTAACAACTTGTCAGAAGATTGGTAGCAATAACCTGAAGGAATAAAGATTGGCAGCAAGTAACCATTTTCCCCAGATTGGCAATAAAGACTGAGTTAACAACTTGTCTTCAGCGGTTTTGAATGAGTTAGTAACTAGAGAAAACATCGATTTTCATTCCATCGGCGTTTGAGGTAGTAATGGCAACCCATATTCGCATGCAAAGCCTGGTTAATAACTTTCCATTCTCTACTGAAAGCTGTCAGCTTTACTGTCGACATTTAGACTGGGGTTAATAACTCTTTTTTGGCCTTTACGTCTTGATTAGTAAACTCCAAATAGTTACTGATGTTGCATGCGTAGTCTGTATCCTTTGATTGTCGCATTCTAGGAGATGAGGTTCCTTTGAGACACTATGTCGTGTAGTTCACATCCATTGTCTGTGTTTCCACGCTGCATACATGTTCACCGAATATATTTGCTTGAATGTTTCTGAAGCATTTTTAACAAATCCATTTTGTATATTTATTACAATCATTGCAATCTATGTGATCGCTGCTTTCAAACAGCCCATGCGCCTTTGTATGTTGTCAAAACTGTCCTTGTTCTTTTTCTATGCTTTCACATTTTACACGCATGCTATAGGTATAGTTAATAACTAACATAAACCCACAGTTCACCTCTTGTAACTTATCGGCTCTCATGCTATAGTCATTGTCCTCCAACCAACCTGATAACAAGCAGATTTTCGCTTATTTTGGCACCAACATATAAGTCTTTATACCCCACGTTCCTATGCATATTGAAAGTCGCAGAATTTTGACGTTCCAACTGCTCAATGAATTTTCCTGAAGACACATTTACTTGTAATGATGGAATTCGATGAGAGCACATTTGTTTGGTGCGTTTTGTCAAGCAATTCAAATAGATTGACAACATCACTACTCTCTCTATGTGTATACACCATCTTCTATTATCTTCAATTCTCTCATCAAATCTGACTTTCCACCCTTCAAAAGTTTGCCAATGGTTTGTACAACTGATTGAAGAAAACTTCCTTATCAATTCAATCACTTTAATTAATATGCCTTTTTTGAGCCAAAGAAGATTTTCACTAGCGTACTCAGTTGCAATTTGTAAATTTGCAACATGATTTACTCCCTTACAACATCTGTATCAGAATCATGATTATAGTATGCAATCCAAGGACAGTCGATTTGAAACCTGCCCATTGAATTAACCTTGAAAAGAGCTGATAAAATATTGAACTGTAAAACGGGGATCTGAGGACTTTTTACCAGGTGTATGTTTTTCAGTGAAACTTTGCCATATTAACAATATCAGTATTTCAACCAGAACCCAGAAAAAGATTTTCATTTAGACTGAATAAAACTCAAAATTTAATAGTTTCCACACTTCAGTCAATCAAAAATCAAAGCTTAAATATCTTGAAAATTAGGAAGTGGGTTGATACAGAAACTGGCCAAACTTGACATTATCAAGATGATCCCCACAAAACAATTCTGCCCGAACCTTCATAGTTTCTGAAATTTAATTGTTTTCACAATTTTCATCAATTCACCTGGTCAATTTCTGATTCAACCAAATATAATGATATTCTTGCAAATCCAGAAACGTTTGCAGTTGCACAACATGTTTTTTGGACCACCCAAACAAATTTGATACAAGAGTTTTAAAATTTGGGATATTTCAGAAACAGGGGTAACAATGCTATAGTCGGGATTGCAAAATTGGGTGAGAGCAATTATTTGATCAGGTGAGGAAGATTCAGTGGCTGCAAAACTAAGTATTTGCATTATGTGTTGCAATAGTAATGTGAAAGCAAAAGAGGCAAATGAGAATCCATAGAATTAATTGGTAAAGTATCATTATTGTTTGTTTAACTACAAAGAATATAGATGAGGCTTTAGTGTGCTTAAGATCAAGGCCATTAATCACCCATCTTACCAAACTTCCAAGGGATGGGAACAACAGGGAAGGGCAGGGAAAGCTAAGAGGATGACAAAAGAGAACTGACATAGATGGGAATGGCAGGGAAAGCTACAAGGATGATGAAAGAGAAATGACATAGATGGGAATGCAGGGTTAATGCATAGATGACTAACTAAAGAATATGGGGGGAAAAAGGTTAATACGTAGAAGACTATCTAAAGAATATAGGGGGAAAAAATGGGACAAACATATTTAAAGCCATACAAAAAAATCAAAGACTAAAAAATTAAAAATTAACTGCACTCATTCCCAAGATGCTCCTGAAAAGTGTAAGGTGGCTGTCCCCTCTTGATGATCAATTCTTTTGTTAAAAGTTTGCTTTCCCCCACTGCCCTGTCTTGTTCTTTTCATTGTCTCAGGGTTTTTTTTTCTTGATTTATTTGGGTGAGTTAAGAGACTGAACACTGTTTGCACTAAACAAGAGGATGTTGGTTGAAGTCCCAAAATTAGTAACTGAAATATCCCAACAGCGTTGGTGATAAGCTAAGTCACAAGGTTTGTGTTAGCATTAGAGTTGGCCAAGGAAAATATTTGAAATAAGTTTGTCAATTGATAAAACTTATGATTAAGTTTGAAGAATATAAATCTGCATTTTTAATCATATTAATTTTCATCCTAAGAAACAGATCCACAACATTGTCAAAATAGTCAAATATCACTCAATAGATTTGAAAACTATATAAGATGATGTCCAAACTTATAAACTGTAAGCTGATCAAAGTTGAGACCAAAAATATATGATTTCACTCTTTTAAAGATGGTTTTTTGTCAACAAATGACAGTCAAGAGTCAAGACTCTAAAGCATAAAAAATGATTAAGTCATCAAGAGAACCTGGTTGAGTTTTCTCAATATCATTATCACTAGAAGTACCACTTAATTCATCTCCAAGAAAGTTTAGATCTTTTGCATTGTCCGTGTCTTTTTGAATGTGTTGGATTTGTCAAGAAGAGATAGGCTTATGCGGCTTTGTTAATGCATACTTGTAAATTGCTGTGAAAAGATCTCCCAACCTTCTAGATAATAATGTGTTACTTTTTTTACAATGAACGTGGTCAAGGAAGCTCCCATTTCCTCTCACATGCTGATAACATTGCTCCCTGGTTCAATATTTGAATAGAAAAAGCATTGTAGTTCAAATTTATCTATTCTATAGGAGCTCCATTGTCCATATCTAGGCATTTCAACATGTGACTTGTCATACATCATTATTAGGCCCTGTATTTTCAGTGGCTTCATAAAGGCCACCCATAACTTCACCCTTCACAGTCACTTTGTCTATCTATATGAAATAGTGTAGGCTCTAAATCTCAAGTTGTTGCACGCATGGAGGTGTTCATCTTTTCCATCTAGTATCAACTGTATCATATATCTCAATATAGTTTGCTTCCACATTATGGAGTGCTTTTTGAATGACTTTGGTCCATATAACGTTGGAGATAGTCTCCTAGCTTTTCACCAACTATGGATGTCTTCTAAATCAAATCTACAAACACCTTCAAGCGCTATATATTGATCTCTAATGGATGTTGTTACAGTCATAAATGTTCATTTGCTATGCAAACAAAAGTAAACCATAAAAACAAAGAGTTCCTGGAGAAACCTTAAAAGGGTGAGAACTCCAGCAAGAGTGAAAATTTTGTTTTTCTTTCCACTATGACATTCCAAGTGTGCTACAATGCCTCCAGGGCTATCTAGAAGAGTCTTGGCAAAGTTATAAATTCACTTCTCACACCTGCAACATGTGTAAGCAACTCAGAAAACCCTGTTCTGACACTTCCAATCACAAAATGAATGTGAAAATGAAGGATACAATGTACAAATATTATACAATGTTCCTCCATCCTCCCATGACACCAAAATGGAAGAACAAACGTCAAAAGAGAAAATTCAAATGAAAAAACCCTTCATATTCTATATTCTTTTTTCACATTAGAGAAGTCACCACTTCCTACAAAGAAGCATTTGAGAAATTGTTGTGGTTGATGGAAAAAACATCGCCTGCACAAACTGGTGAAAACATCAAATTAGGTTTTCTAGGTAGTTTTGAGGCCTCCACCCTATTTCAAGGACTCCCCAAGATGTTGCAGATCATCTTAGACACTCCTCTAACAAGAATACAACCATTCCTCCTCTCTACCATACTGAACTTTGGTGAACTTCTGGTTCTAAGACACGTTTGACAACTTTCTCGACAGAAGTGGATCTCTATGATGCCAATGGTCCACTTTTGATCTGATGTTCAGATCACACCTACCTTGTTAGGAAGCTTGTGGTCCCCAAAAGCTTAGGGACACAAATGCAGGAACTTCTTCCCCACATCATCCTTGGGATACCATTTTTCGTTGCTCAAATCTTAATCTTCCAACCCAATCATCCATGTCTCACGCTCATCTCTTTTTGTTCCTCTCATCTTCTTTTCCAAAACCACGTCACCTTCCAGCTCCTCTCATCCATTTGAAGACAAGCCATCCATTGAAGGCAACACAATGTCTTCTTCATCTGACAAAGAAGGTTCAAACAATTGAAGCTTGTCTACATTGTTTATGGAGGATATCTTCATATAAGGAGGAAGGTCTAACAGGAAAGTATTCTTGCCCACTTGCATAACAATCTGAAAATGATCATACTTGATTGGTTTTAGCTTCATTGCTGGTCCTTGAAATCTTTCCTTACCCAAAGACACCCAAACCTTGTCACCAACTTGAAACTTGTGTTCCACTCTATGTTGATGTTGACAATGCTTGTATTTGGCTTGAAACTTTTTGAGCCTTTTTTTAACATGGAGGTGTATTTTCCATTTTATGAACTACTAAGTCTTTTGCACCTCTAAATCTCTAATTTCTAGCCCCTCCTTGACTGACCCAAACAAACATTAAATGGAGTAGGGTTAGATACCGAAACATGCTTCAAAAGGTGACAATTTTGTATAAAAATAAACTTCCCTGTTATAGAAGTGCTGAATGTATGTGAATTTCTCATTCCAACCTTTGGAAAACCAGTGATTATACCTATGCAATAGCTGCAGGAAGGCTCTGTTCATGATCTCTGTCTATTTGAGGATGAAACATGGTGGAATGTTTCAAACTTTCAACTATGTATCCATCTCCTCCCACAGTGTGCACCAAAACTTGCCCAAGAAACAAGTATCCCTATCTGATATGATGCTCTCTGGAATTCTGTGACCTCAAACATTCTTGAAAAATAACTCTTTTGTATCACTTTTGGTTAAGTTTTTTTTGCATGTAATCAATATGTACATCTTATTGAACTGGTTCACAACCACAAAAAGGTAATCATGCCCATGCTTGGTCATTGGAAGATCACCCACACAAACCATACAGATGCTCTTCCGTGTCCTTGTAGGCATGGGATAGTGGTTGGTACAGCCCAAGTTCCTGTTGCTTGGAATGCTTATGTTACATAGTTTGCAACTCCTGATAAATTTTGACACATCCACTTTTGGACAGGGCCTATTATTAAAATATTAAATGTAATATTAACGGTCATCTTAGCTTTAGTTAGTCATAAGTTTACTTTAGTTAATTTAGTTAGCTTTTAGTAACTTTTGTTTACGCTTTAGTTGGTTTTAGCATCTTTCAGTTTATTGCTTTAGTTTGCTTTTGTTAACGATTGTTTCTTTTTAGAAACATTGTCTTGTAATTTTTTTAATAAGGAGCTTTCATCTCCTTTTGCAATCACACAATTATGAATATCAATTATCATTTCAGGGCCAATGTACATACTGCTGAAAGTTAATTGTCTTAGCTACCCCAAAATTCCCTGCAATTTGTGAAGTATGAGCTTCTCACATGAACAATAATCTTCTCTCTTTGGCTCATGATTTACTTGCTTTGTAGAGGAGACAATCTTTGAGGAAGTAATCTAGGTGTGGCCCAAAATCAGCCACTTTCCCCTCTTTGTTTGCTGATATATCTCGTTGAAATCTTCATCTTGAGCATCTTTAGTATAAACTTCGTTTGCAAATGGATCCAACATAGAAGAGTACTTACCACTGGGAGAAGAGGTGGTCTTGATAGCATATCAGCCACCTTATAAGTCACACCATGCTTGTACTTTATCAAAAGATGAAATTGTTGCAAGAATCCCATCCACTTGTAGTGATGAGATTGTTGGAGGTTTGTTTGAGCTTGCAATTACTGCAATGGTTGATAATCCATCAGAACCACTGTTGTTTTTCCCATTAGATAGTGCTTCCACTTTTTCTCTATGTACACCAAAGCACACAACTCTTTCTCATATGTACTACAGTTAAAGACAATCCCTTTGAACAATTCAGAATGATAACATATTTGTCTTCCTCCTTGCAGCACAAGAAGTCCTATGTTGCCACTAGCATCAGTCTCAACCTCAAATGGTAGCTGGATATTAGGCAAAGTAAACATGGTGGCATGACTGATTTTGTGCTTAAGATCATTAAATGCATGCTGCTGTTTTGAACCCAATGAAAGCTCTTGCCAACCCCTGTTATAGCATGCCAAGGAGCAGCAACATATGAGAAAGATTTTACAGAAACAATTTGAGATCCTTCAAAACTTGAAACACTTTCTTGAGATGGTTGGCATGTTCTTTGTCTTGCTAAAAACAAGATATCATCTAAGTACAAAATAACACGAGTCTATAAGTGACCTCAATATCTTATTCATGAACCACATAAAGTTACTGGAGCTTTGTGTTGGCGTAAAAACTAACACCTCTGGAGTGCAGGTTTGTACGGACAGCTATGCACACTGCGTAATGAGTGATCTTCAAATTAGGAGGGGAAGCTCCCTCGTAGTGCTGGAATGCGTGGAAAAGAAAAGTAATCTAAGTCCTATCTTTTTGTTCTCAGCTGGAAGAGGCACAAGGTTAAGAAAACCAAGAACGTTGCAGCTAAAGATTTTCTGGTTTCGCAGATCATTAACTACAACTAAGCTAACTACTTTAAATCTATCCAATTTCCTCAAGAAAAGAGCATGAGGAAATGGAGCAAGGTTGACTATCCGACGATAAACAAGTATAGATTCTCAACTTGAAGGCAAGGTGGCACATCTATCAGCTCAATCTAAACAAGTTTATTGGAAACAACAATATACGATAAACTAAGTACGGATTCTCAACTTGAAGGCAAGGTGGCACAACTATCAGCTCAATCCGAATAAGTTTATTGTTCACACACATCATATGATAACCCAGTACAAATTCTCTACTTGAAGGCAAGGTGGCACATCTATCATCTCAATTTGGACAAGTTTAGTGAACACAAAACAGAAAAGAATTCACCATTATAATTGCATGAAACCCTATGTGGCATAACAATTCATCATAATAGTAAAAACGCATGAACAGATACAGAACGAGCAATATTGAGGGCAAGGTAGGCACAACATATATTTCTCTTTCATGCAAAAGTTCTTGAATAGATACAAAATAGTAATACTACAGGCAAGGTAGGCACAACATGTATGCTATCACGCAAAAGTTAATTACAAATGAGCAAAAGCTCTTATTTATAGACATCGAAAGGTGTAGGGAACCCTAAAATCACCTTGAGTCAACTACAGTCTTGCAATGCATGCAAGATTTATTACTAAACCCTAATAAAGTAAACTATACAGTTAATTGGAAAGCTACCATCAGTTAACCGAAACATATAACCTAAATGGACCATGTGCAAGCATGCACGTCCTTATTTGAAGCAAAGTTAACTCGACACTACCCTCAGTTAACTGGAAACCCTAACCCTAACTTCTGTGAAGATAATTCCAAGGAAGAGATAAACATGTGTGAAGTCAGCAAGTGAACTCAAGACTGAAAGTTGAGTTAACTGCTGCTCATGACTGAATCCTCTTACTAACTGCAGGTTCCAACTGGCAGATCACTCCACGTCATCTCAGTCTAACACTTCGACCAAGAACTCATCAATTACTTTGTCTTCTGGCACTCTGACGCTGTCCAAAAATAATAATTTGCTTCTTCAGTTCTCTGTCACTCTCCTGCATGCATTCTCTGACATCTTCAGCTGCTTTCTGAAACTAGCTGAAATAACTGAAATATTCTCCAACTTAGCCGCCATAGGATCTCCCTCAAGGTTATCACGAATCAGCTTTTCGAACTCAGCTTGTACTTCATTAAGATCAGTGTAGGTACCATCTTCACGAAGATAATGGCACAGGATCTGAGTGACTTTGGCGGCTCCGTAAATGAAGTGATCTTTGTTCCTTTTGCAACTTAACGCTTCATTGTTAGCTGCTCTGATGAAAACCTAAATTAAGACCGATTTGGTCTTGAATTCAGTCTAGTTGAACCACCTTTTGAAAAACTTGCCCGTTGACTGTGAACACGGCTATGTTCTGACAACTTTCTCTGGAAAGCTAAAATGGCCCCTGGTGAAGCTAAAAATTCCTGTCGGAGGATAATTTTCACCAAAAATGGGTTTTGTCTAGAAAAGGATTCTAAGACAACCCACAACGTCAGAATTGCGAAAACATGTCGTTTAGCCTAACATGCAAAGACTTTTCAGTCGAGAACTGCAGGGGTTTTTAGAGCTTCCCGGGGCAATTTTCTTGAGAAAATCTGGAACATGGGTTTTGTGCACAACGGAATTCTGAACAAACCCAGATGATGCGATTTTCAAAAAGATGTGATTTTATCCCACATGCAAAGAAATCTTCGGAAAAAAGCACAGAGCTTCATAATGAAGGCTGCGGGACAATTTTCTCGAAAAAATCTAAGACATAGGTTTTGCTGCTAATGCTGAAATATGCGAACCCAGATGGTCAGATTCTGAATATTTTGTCATTTTCTTTGACATGCGAAGAAAGTACCTAAGATGAGAAATAGAAGAAATAAGATAGAAGAAAGAATGTTTTATTTGCTCAGCTTCTGTAGAATTCGCCTATCTCTGTTTTGGAATTTGATGAAACCTGCATGCAAACTGAAAACAAAGTCTTGAATCTTCTTCCTCTGAACAATCTGAATCCGTTGCTATGAAGAACGCTGAATTCTGACACTTGTAGCACCTTCAAATTGCTGCTCGCTCAAGAAGAATGTATATTTCGAAGCTTGAGATGAAGAAATAATGGACGCCAATGCTTGAATAAATAGATTTTCATCTTTGAAATTCGCACAAAGCATTAAACCTTGAAAAATGCGCTTGGCTTGTGATTGGACCTCATTTTAGTTAACTGAAACTAAAATAAGCTAAATAAAGCATCATGCTTTAGGGCGCCTCATCAATCTTCAGTTGCAAATTTATTTAAAACACCATGCGAATTTGACTTCAGTTGACAATCCTTGTTGAATTCGCCATACTTCAAAATTCACTAAATTTACAATTAAGAATTAAAGCTTCCCTTTCAGAACTGAAGTTGACAATGAGAATTCGCCAATTTCATGCTCATGCTTTAAATCTTAAAAAATTCTAAATATGGCGTCCCTTTTAAGACTTCAGTTGACAATCCTTAGGAAAATGCGCCAACTTCACAAAGTCTTCACAAATTCAACCAATTTCGCCATGCATGCAAACTCAAGTTGATTTTCAAGCATAATCTTCAGTTAAGTGAACATGCAAACAAGTTAACTCAACATGCAAAGTTGTTAACTAGACATGCAAACTAGTTAACTCGACATGCGAACTGAAAGATCACTCAACATGCCAATATATGAACTGGAGATGACAACCCAGAAATCGTTCAGTCTAACTGAAGTTAGAACTCAAGTTAAGGCGCACTAGTCAACTTCTTTCGAAAACTCAACTTTGACCTCTCTAAGCATTTTCCAGACTTAGCCAATTTTGATGAAAATTTGGATTTGAATGTCTTTTAGGACCCCTGTTCATCCCCTAACACTGGTTGACTAACTCCATCGATTAGCTGGCTGACAGGTGCATCTCAGAGCAGGACAAAAACTGATCAAAAGGTACCTTGAGACTGAACATCATAAAACTAAGATCTGAAGGCTCAAAAATCCAAGCGCCTTTTTCAAAAGCTGCTCTTTTTTCCAGTGTTAGCCAATTTTCTCATCTTCATTTCGTACGAAGGGAAAAACAAATCCTTCATTACTTCTGATTGACCAATTTTCAAGACTGGATCACAGGTTCACTACGGCGCTGACCCCATTCGACATGACAGCTGCAAAGGCACATTTCTCCAGAAAACATCATTTGAGGGGTGAAAATCAAGGGCGCCTTTTTGAAAAGTTGCTCCTTTTCCCCCAGGCTTGCCATTTCTGGAATTGACCATTATAACATTAAAACTATGACTGCAGGCCGCTGAGTCATCTTCTGATCTGACGGAGACAGGCAACGGAAAGCTGAATGTAACACGGACAAATTGAATATCTGAGATCATCAAAAAGAAGGCATTAAAGGCTTGAAAAGCTGAGGCGCCTTTCTGAAAAAGTGCTCTTTTGCTCAGACTTTGATATTCTGACTAAGATTTGACCCCATGTTTGACCTCTGGCTCAGGCACTTCTGCAACTTAGATTCACCCACTGACGGATGTGTCGCGAAGCTTGAACAAATGTGAGATAAACATCTTAGGTGGCGTTTAGTCAAAAACCTTCATTTGACACCTCAAAAAGATGGGCACCTTTTTCAAAAGCTGCTCTTTTTTCCAGTGTTAGCCAATTTTGACTTTCCTCTCATTTTGCGCTATATCTTCCATAACTCGAGCAAAATAGGTTCGTTTGACAGGCTTGATAGCCTGTTGCGAAGCTGACATGATGCCGGACAAATGTCTGCTGGAGGTGACAAACCCTAAAAACAAGATCTGAGCCCCTAAAAGATAGGGCGCCCTTTTGAAAATGTGCTCCCCTCTTCAGAGAGAAAATTTTGATGATTTTCCTTCAGATTTTCACTTTTCTTAAATTTCTTCAGTAACAGACTGACATGACACTAACACCAACTCCATATTTAAAAACCCCAAAAACGACCTTCTGACATCACTTTAACAAGATTAAGACTCAATTAAGCAAAATGCCTTAGTGAAGCAAAAATTTTGGTTTTGGGTACAACACTTTGCACATACCAAATGGTAGACCAAGCAACTCATTAAGACCTTGCTTAGTTTTATACACTATTTTCCAAACATCCTTTTCCTTGATATTCACTTGTTCATACCTTGATTTCAAGTAAAACTTGGTGTGTTGTAATGGATCAAGTCAGCTATGCAGGGCAGTGGGTACCTATTTTTTATGGTAATTTTAGCCTAGTGCCCAGTATTAACACACATAGGCCACGTACCATCTTTCTTTGGTACTACAACAATTGGAGAACCATAAGGTGCTGTGCTTGGCCTTGTAACACCACCTTCAATTGATGCCTTCAGCTGCAATTTGACTTCATTAGCATCTAATACACTCTTATGATACAGCCCTATGGTTGACAAAGGGCAACTGGGCAATAACCACATTTCATGAATGGCTTCAACCCTTTAGGCCCAAAAAGCAACTCAAAAAATTGTTCAACAATCTTACCTATTTCTTGCTGTTCTTGATGAGTATGCATATTGCAGCCCATGTAATGTCTTTATGTTATTGCTCTCCCTTTCGACATAGCAACAAGAAAGTAAAATTTCCCACTTGCATTGATAAGCCTTTGCTTGGGACACACTAACCATGGTTTTTCTTGTATGATTAGTTAGCTTTACTAGCTTAGATAATAGATGAACTCCCTTTAGAATACATTGCTTAGCCCAGGTGACCTTAGGCATCTAGAATAGTTGGTCCATCTTGCATAGCTTAGTGAAATGTGGTGGGTCATGGTAATTAGGCAAGACGAGTGCACTTTACATGGTGACTGTCTTGAATGTCACGTTTTGGTATCTTGACAAAGTATTCACTCCTCACACTTATGACGTGCCTGTACAACTCAAAAACCCTTATTCTTATACTTCCAATAATATAATGAATGTAAAAATGAAGGATGCAATGAGAGTGAACCCTTAAATTTCATCTCTCTAAATATGTAGCAAATACATTTATGTGGTCTAGAAACCATAGAGGTGTTCAATCTTTCCACAGCATTGCAACTAAAACCAAAGAAATTGGTCCTGCAAATTGTGAACACAAGGAGGTGAACCCCCACATGTTCACATCAACTGGGGTCGCACATCTGTCACACCCCAACAACATTCACTATGCATGCTGACTTCCCCACTATTCAGCCAGATTGCCACATCAGCAGCCTTCTTGATACCCCACCTCCAGCCTCTGGGTCCTTGTTTCTTACTTTGGGTCAGTCTATGTCTTACTTTCCAAACCTCAGTCAATTTGATGATCACTTTGGGTACCGTCAAAATTATGACATCATTGGTTGTGCGACATCAAACAATTTCATTCTCTTCCCGAGTTTTGATATGGAGATCCTTCTTAGTCCCCATCCTGAGATTGTCTTCCAATATTTTAAAAATGCAGTTAATGTTTCCATAGCCAAATGAAGGCGTGATTTGGGCTACGACACATTTTTTTCAATCTCCTATCTGGAAAGGTGTCTTAAATATGAGGTTATTTTGTAGAATATATGATGTATCCTTGTACTATAAAGTATAAACTAATGACATATTTTGAGAGAGTATGAACCATAATATTATGGATTTTATGTGAAGACTGGTAACATGACTTATAAAATCAAATTCAGTACATCTCGCAATGTCTTTTTGAGGGAGCCATTCACAATGACACTTAGTACAAGTGTAAACATTCCGAGATTTTTTTTAAAAGACAATGACCTATTGTTTTGCTTTTATGACATTCAAGCCTAAGTTTATAATGATGTATTGAACTCTTGATAACCAAGAGTGCTTTTCTTAGAATAGCTCTGTATTTTCCCACGGTAAAAATTGTATGAGCTTTTGTCGTTTTAGATGCAAGATTACAACATATATGCCTTGCGACCATTTTTAATTTCTTACCGACATTTCTTTTCACATCTATTCATGTATGGAATTTATATTACTCGTCACTTGCTTCATATCTTATAGCTACCATGAAAGGCCTCTTTTATATGTGGATTTTACTGACTATTATTGTTCTTCATTAGTAAAATCTTTATTATTATTAATTTGCTTGGTGTCAATATGGTAACTGCCATGATTTTGATACTCTGTGGCAATTCAAAATTTGACTTTGTACGCATTTCAGTTTGAAGATCATCATACTTCTATGTTCTGATTTTGCAGGCAATGGATTTTGGATTGATTGATGGGTTAGTGGAGACAGAGTACTAATATCATCCCGGCCTTTGTAATTTTGGAAAATGGAAATTTCATCGAAAAATAAGATTCTCACTACACAAGCTATTGCGGCTCTTTATCTTGGTAGCTTGCAATGATCTCTTATATTTGTAATTTGAGTGTAATCTTAATTTTTTATAGATTTCTCAGTAATCTGTGTACAGTTCATTTTAGAGCACTAGGCAACAGTTTTTTTTGCAATGATCAAGGATTTTGAATGATAATAAGATGTGTTTAAATGCTCAAATGAATGTCGTTAAATACCAAGACATTATATACTGCTACATAAACATGCACCAAGTTGGCTTCCAATGATTGGAGGCAAAGTGTGGGAGTCAACAATTCAAATTTCAATTTTTTTTTTTTTTTGGGTCAAATCTATGTCATATGAGGTCACTCCCGCATATTGAAATGACCCAAGATAAGAATTGTGGAATCTCAAGATTAAGAATTAATGTAGAAATCATGGCTAATGAATGATGCAAATATGTATGGACAAGTGCAAATAAGTTTGGGATGGTGATGATTGCATAGAAATGTGTGTTAGTAACATTGAATAAAGATGGATAGGGATTTGGGGAAGGAGCCAAACTAACACAAAAGTGTCATGTTGCTGTATAATCGTATTAAGACATTCTCTCAAAATGGGCCCAAAACTAAATAGTAATTGGTATAATATGCAAATTTTACTATTACATTCTGTAAATTCTAGTATGAAAATGTTTTTCAAAGTAAAATGAGCACTCAAAAGCATGCATGTAAATAAATGTGTACACATGAAAAGAATATTGGATTTTCTATAAAGTAATGGACTCAATTAGATATCGTGTTTCTTCATTCTTGGCATGTGTGCTTCATAGGAACATACAAAGCAAAGAAACATGTGAAATGAGTAGCTTATGAAATAAGCACAACTTACAAATTTCTTTAATTGTCTAGAAATTTGAAAAAACAATAGGGTTAGGAAAACCCCCTTGTGTGGAAAGTAGTGTGGCATATCGAATATCATATGCCATGTGATCAAATATAGCCTATTAGCCACTACCATGCCATGCAATCAAGCTTTGTTTGGACATGATAAGGAGTCCCTATATTAGTACCTATATGTCTATAAGCTCCATAAATGAGTGTTAGCAATAGGTATGCCCCCTTAAATTGGTGGAAAGGGAAAATATTATGTGCAAAGTAAGTATAAGCTAAGTGTGTTAGCATATAACTGGTGGAAAATGATGAGTCATGAGAATATTGTGTAACATGTAAGACACAAGATGATAGATGTGAAATCACAAGGCATGTGTGCTCCAATGGAACCTACAAAGCAAAGAAAAAGTGTGCAATGAGTAGTTTATGAAATAATCACAACTTACAAAATTGCTTTAATTGTTTAGAAAAATGAAAAAAATAAGGTTAGGAAGTGGAGTTAAAATGACACTGAGAGGGGGAGGCGGGTGAATCAGTGTTTTAATAGATCTAACCAATTTTCAAAAATTCAAAAACATAGCTCAGATTTGATCTCAATATTACTCTGATTAAAGCATTCATGAGTTGAATGTAATCATTCATAAACATAATTAAGAAAAGTAATAACCCAATAGTGAACTGAAACAACAACATAGTAAAGCAGTGAGCACTCAGAAGAACAAAGAGACACAAGATTTGGTTGAGTGGAAAACCCACTCCCGAAATGCTTTTCAGGCTTAATCTTTTAATCAACTGTTCACAATGCCTTATAGGCTGATTTTTGAGCACCAACTCAAGGAGCACCAACCCCTCGTTTAGAGATATCTATCTCAAGGAGTACCAACCCCTCAAATTATGTTTTGAACAACAACAATAATAACTTAGAGGATTTCTCTGTTTTTTAGTTAAGCACATATTTCTCTATTTTCTTGTCTATAGAATACCCTAAGGATTCAATAATTGAATCCTTAAAATACTATATAGAGAAGAAATTTACAATATCTCTGCCTCTTGTTATTCAGATTTTATTGTAGAGTTTATCCATACATTTTCATACAGCGAAGGGATGATAATCTCAGAATTACAACAACAGAACAGAAAAGAGATTTATGCTTCTATTTATACATCTTTTTAGGTGTCAAGACTTCAACGAATTTCGTGGTCAAAGGAGCATAGAGTAAAGATAACTCTTTTTGATTTAAATGCCAGATAAGTAACTGTCTTCAGGAGTAACAGCTGAACAACCAAACTGAAAAGATTTTGACTGAAGTTAACAGAGCTTTTTACAATTGAAATCTTCATCTTGTACCTAGCAAGATTATTAGTCAAAGTGAAATTAATTTGCCAATACAAGAGTCGTTTCACCCAGCTAAGAGTCGTCCTCAAAACTACAGAAAAATAACTTTTAATGAGCACAAATATCATTTAGAAACTAAATTTTGATAACCCAAATGCCCATTTGATTGTTCCAGAAAAACATGAATTTCAAACTTGAATTTCTGAAAACCCATGATCAGAAAACAACAAAATCTGCAAAGATTAAGGAGAATACAAAGTATAACTGATAGAATCTCAAAGACCACAAATACCCACAATCTGAAACTAATGAAAGTCCAAAATAATGTAGGCGTTACATTCCCAATACACTCAAACTGAAGCCGTTATGATATAGCATGATATTCTAACAGAGATTTCAATAACCCACGAATCCATTTCATGCAAAACGTCTTCAGTCACATAGTGAAATTCAGAAACCAGAAAACGCATGAATATGCCAGGTAACACATGCTGACAAAGAACAATACAAGGCTGTAACCAAATAAATGTAAATACCTGAAGATGCAGATTAAAAAACAAACCAATACCATTTTGGGTTGTGCTCATTATTCTTTCTGCTTTTACAAAACTTCCAGTAAGAAACGCACCAAGTAAAGCCTCCATAAACCATTGATGAAACCGTTACAACCAGCAACAATAGTCACAAACAGCTGTGAGAAAAAATCTTAAACTTCTCATGATGGCGGCCAGGCTAGGGTTTGATATCCTTGCAAAGAGATAGCATAATGACAATGCATTTTGCCCTATTCTTTTTCCAAACCATTCAATGACTTTGTTGGATTGAATGATCATTTGAAATCCACTCAAAGTCAAAATAGAAACATAATACTAATCAAATCAAATATGATAAGTTCGTTGTCCAAGGAGAGGCCAACCAAAACATTTTTTAATGATGCTATCAACACATGGTAAATATTAACCAAGCTGAGCCAAGGTGAAATGCCTTAGTTATATGCAAAGAATTCGACCAAGACCATGTTGACTTGAAGTCATTCTAAAATGTTGACCATTATGTAACCACCAAGTGGAGCTTCCAACAAAATCCGCATCATGACAATGCCATGTCATTTTTTAAATGACCTTTAAAGAATGCACATAAAAATATGACTTAAAATAAAATCATTTTCCAATGGTATATCGACCAAATTATGCCCAAAACTGATCATTCGAAGAAATGCCATAAATATGACTTTTTGCCAAATCATGTAAAGTAGAACGAATCTGAGAATGGTGAATTCTCCATGAAGAGAATAATAAACTTATGCCAAGTTTAACGTATTAAGAAGGCATTGATGTAAATAACAATCTGTTTGAACTGAAGCAGAGTATTGAAATATTGAACCACATATGCCATGATCATCATAGCAATTCAAATGCTACAGAGCAAACCATGAAGTCTTATACCTGAACGAGTGAAAACCAAAGTCACCATCCTGAAACTGAAAAGAGGACCTGAAGCAGAAGACCAATACCATGAACCAAGTACAAGTACAAATAAGATAACATGTGTCTGCACGAAGCTCAACCAGATCAGTACCATAAGATATTAAAATTCTGAAAGTAAACAGTCCACTGAGTGCCAAGACAAGTAAACCATATAGACAAAATTGTACCAAGATAAAGCATGAGAAACCAAACTAAAACTGTCAACAAGTAGAATCAATTGAGAGGTATTTTTGTCATCAAGGACAAACCATATGATCACAACTGAGAACCAACAGGAAGATCCCCCTTGCTTCAATTGTCATATCATGTGATCAAAATCTAGCATATTAGCCACTACCATGTCATGCACTCAAGCTTTGTTTGGACATGGTAATGCATCTTTGTATTGGAACTTGTAACTATCTATAGGTTTAATAAATTAGCATCAATAATAGGATATGCCTCCTTTAAATTGGTGGAGGGGAAAAACATTACATGTAAAGTCAATGTAAGCTAAACATTTAAGCATCTAACTCATGTAAAGTAATAGTGTCATGAGTATATCATGTAGCAAGCAAGGCACATATGATGATAAATCATATGGAATGGAGATAAACACCAAGGTATAAGATTGCCACTAGTATGGGCAAATAAAAATGGTGATGCATTTGTTGATGGCTAGAGACACTTGTGTAAGTACATACAACAATAGAAAAAGTATATGTCCCCAATAGCACAATAGTCAAGGTAAGTTAATAGGTCCCAATGGTGAGATAGATCTAGGTACATGATCAAGCATTAAGGACAAGATGAAGTAGTGAAGGTATAATTCCCTCCAATGTAATGGGATAACTAATGATAAGGCAAGGTGCCACCCAATCTAATATGATACCTCTAGAATCATGATGTGCCCCAATATAATGGGATAATAGGGTAGTGAAGTTGTAAAATGGTAAAACAAGGATATAACCAATAAGCATAGGCCTATAGAAGCAAGCAAAGCATATGAAAATGGCATGACGAGGCTCTTAAGTGTCAATATACCATAAGCATATAATCAATGCAAGATAAAGGTCACATGTATAAGCATCAAGTTATTGGCATCACAAGGGATGTGATCATAAGCATGCAAACACTTTAAAAAAACATAAGGATGCATAAATCATAAATGTAGGAAACAAAAAAAATTGAAAATTGAAGTGGTAAACATAAGAAGGCATTCAAGGGCAATATGCAAAAAGAAAAATATAAAAGGATACAAAATTAATGAAGTAAAATGCATGCAAGTGGGGAAGGGAAAGCATGAAGCAAAATATAGAAGGTGAAATGAGTGTAAAATACAATAAATAAAGCATAATAAAAAAGGCCAAAAGTGTAAAATAATAAGCAAAGGGACAAAATGAAAATAAGAAATATAGATAAATTGGTATAGAAGTATATAAGATGCTTATGTATCATTGAACAAACTTGGGAGGATAATCTTTATCCCAAAGACTATCATCATCTCAACATATATTGTTACATTTTTCTCCGTTTATTATTGTCTCTTGTTCTTCTTGGCTGGCCTTTTCAATTTTATGTTTTTCTTGTTGACAATCCATTGCACTTGGCATGAACACATTATTGATTAGTATTGCATTAGCTTGCATTTCTTAACCCAAATTTCTTATTGTTTAATTTGTGGTTGTGGAGGAATGATTGACATTAATTGCATCACAACACTTTTCTTTGGTATCCAAGTAGTCTTTTGGACATGAAACTCTAGTTTATCTGTCATTTTAGTTGCTTTGGTCTCTTTTATTTTTTCGTTGGTGGCTCTTTATTCTTTGTTTCTTGTTTCATCTTCTTTTGTTCTTGTTGTGCAAATAATTATTTTGGGTAGACCTCATGGAGATGTTTTTAAACTTCATATGGCCATTCTTTTGGAGTTCGAATGTATCTAAATTAAAATGAATCAACCTTACATTAGGCTCATATGAATCTCTTTGAATAACTCATCCTTCATGAACAAACTTTATGGTACAATTGAAGCTACTACTTTCAAATGTTCTAGCCATGGTCTACCAAGCAGTGTAGAGAATCCATCTATAGAAGGAATAACATTACATAAGATTTGTACTTCTCTAGGGTCAACTTAAAGCAATAAGATAGCAACATAAAGTTTATATCAATAATCCATTTGTCATCCTTATGGGGACTCTTGAATGAGCATAATAATTGCCTTTAGATGGTGATGAATTAGGAAGTCCTTTGTGTATATATTATATTGGTTTGTTTTTTATTATAGGAAAAGCAAGTTTTGAAGGGATCCTGAAACCCTTTACAAAAAAGACTGTTGCTTTTAAAGATAATCAAAACAATCAAAGCAACCACCCATCAGCAAAAAACAAGCAAACAACCAGCCAGAAAATAGGATAGAACTAGCAAGCAATTATAGATTTTTCAGAATGTTTGTAGCTTCCATATCACTAGCTATGATCTTCTCATGCATTTCAACAACCTCAACAACCTCCTTCGTAGGAACCCCCAAATTCTTCTTGGTTTTGTTGCACGTACAGATACAGGGGCCCTTGTCACTATCACCTCCTTTCAAATCTTTGGGGAGATCCACCAAACCAACATCTTTTATCACCCCTAAAGAATCCCCTTTCCATAGCCTAGCTTTCTCATTGAGAAATTGGAGACCCTTAGCTTCATTATGCAAAGCTAACTTACTTTAACCACTATTTCTAGGTTCTGATAGGCTCTTGCCATTTTATCCTCCAAGACTGAGAGTCTAAATTCAAAATCCCTTTTCAATTTTAGCATCTCATCTGTCATTGTCTTCAAAACATCAAACAATTGGTTCACCTGGTCCTAAGCAGAAGACCCTTGGGGATTAGGAGTAACCCTAGCATTATTAACCAAAGAAAACATTAGTAAGGTTCAGTTCGTTAAACATCCATTTTAAAATTCTGAAAAAAAATTAAAGAGCCATCTCTCGTCATCCCTAACACATTCGGAAAATCCTCCTGGTTGCAATTGAAAGTATCCCTATCATCAACCAAATCCTCAGGAGCACCCTAATTATCCTGCAACACATCCTTACCTTTATAACCATCATTAGGAACTTAAACTCTGTGTTTGGACCTCTCCACCTCAGCAGCCTCAAGAATACCCAGCTCCTTATCCTTCTCAAGACCTTCATCAACAAACCGTCAGGGCTCATCATTAGGAGTTTCATTAGGCTCATCACTAACAACATCCTCCTGAGGCAAACATTTCCTACTACCAAAATGCACCTTTCCCTTTACCTTCTTCGAATTATTACCTTCAGGCAGCCACATCTTCCTCTTCCTGTTCGAAACAGGGGACTCCACCTCCTCATCCACTCCATCATCCTCCACCATCTTCTTCTACCCAGAGTTGAGACCGTCACCCTTCACCTCCAGCTTCTTAATAGCAGGGGCCAAAAAATTTCCTAACTTAACCTTCTGGGTTTTAGCAAAATCTTCAGGAACCTCCATCTCCTCATTGCCAGTAATATACCCATCTGACTTAGAGGGTGATGAGAAGTTTTGGCCTTCTTTTTACGCTTTAGATCAAAATCCTCAGGAGGGTATGAGAGGACCTCCATAGAAGCATCTGACCCATCTGTAGACTCCTCAGAGGTAGAACCCTTATTAGACCTAGTATCATACCCAAATTTAGATTGCTTAGGGCAACTTTTAGTGATTTTCTTGGGTTCATCTGAAATGGAAAAGGACTTGGCATAATCCATAATGAGAAGAATTAAGCTCTCATGGAGAATAGGGTTCTTAGAATTCTTTTTGAAGTCTTTTATACCATTCTCAAGGGAGGCTGACAGATAATAGGGGAAAAAAACCCTCTTCTTATGTCTAAAATGATTTAACAACACAAAATGATAACCAGCAAGAACAATGAAGCAGTAGTCCAAAGTAATGTACCTCATAATTTCAACCACCAAATCACCCCAAATGGCCTTAATAGAGCTACAACAAAAGCCTCTACACTTCGCCTTCTACAACTTCTCCCTTTCATTCCTCTTAAAAAAGATCGCCATGGCAATGTTAGACTCCTTTTTGTCCCTATAAACCTTCCTACCCTCAATAGCCATACCAATAATGTTTCCAATTAGTTCTTTGGTTATACTGAATTCCAGGTTGAACACCCTAAGGACTATGTTTTTCCATCCATTGAAAAAGGCCTGTGAAACCATCAGGTCGAAGCCATGAATTCTTTCAATGGAGGGAGTGATACCCCCCTTCTCAAGCAAACCCCATATCTTCTTGTTGCTTTTGGTAGTGTCATAGGAAATTGGCTCAATTTGATTCCTCTCACCTCCCATGATGATCGTAGAGCAGAGCCACAACAACTTCAAGTATTTACAAATGATACAAAAGAGAAGAAGCCTCGAGAAGGAATAGGCATTGCAAACACCCACAATCTATGTGGAAGTACCGATATGACTAGGAATAATCATAATCCTTAAATGCAATTCTTTTTGGACATCATCCACATCATTAAATTGCAAGGAACTCCCCCCTAAGAAATCTCACTTAATTTGAAATTCAGCATGAGAATCAACATGTGACTTATAATAATCATGAAGGGAACCCCCTCCCTAAATGGCTTGCAAATCATGATTGACAATAGATTGAATGTCGATGGGGAGGGGTCAATCCTATCCCACACTTTAGATTCAAGAACCCCATAATTTGCAAACTTATCGGCAAGGCAATTGCCCTCACGATAAATGTGAGATATGAAGCATTGCTCAAAGGAATTCAATATTGCCAAAGCATAAAAAATAATAGGTTCTATAGACCAAGAAGGAGGCGTAGTCTTTTTAAGGCAATTAATAAAATTTAAGGAATCACCCTCGAGCCATACCTTGTTGAAGCCTTTAGACTGAGCCATTTTCAGACCATGGTAGGCAGTTGATGCTTCCACAAAGTGGTTTGTCTGGGTTATTATATTGGTTTGTTACATCAACGCCAATCATCAATAACATGATCTTATATTTCTCCTAAGATATATAATGGCTTATAGTGTTATTTTGTGGCATTTTGCATCAAAAAATGCAATTCGTAGAGTTCGAGGAGAAGAAAGAGATGTAGCATTAGTGTTAATTGCTACCATAAAAGAATTTTTATGTGATGTATCATTAGATATGAACAACATCCACAACATTATTATTCTTATTAGTATCCTATGTAGCAATGTCATTGCACACCTCTATATTATTTGTATGATTTAGAAACGATAGTGTGAATTTTCAATCACCTATTAGAAGGTGTAATAAAAGTATTTCCATTGTCATTTACACCTACATGAATCATGGTGTTTATAAGATCATGTACCTTATGTTTTACACATACATGATTGTATATGATGGCCTCAAATCTATAAAAGTTACAATATGATTACTTCATATAACTTCTAGGAAGTGGTTTGTTGGATCCAATGGATGGATTAGATGAGTAATCAAATTAATGCTTAATAAACTTTGTAGCACATTGACCAAGGATTATTGTAGCTTAGAAAACTTCCTAGGAGTTGTTTATTTAAAAGATGAAAAAGACTGAATAGCCACTTGATCCACATTTTCCTTTGTCATTGCTCTTTGAAAAAATGTTTTAACTTTTGATATTTTGAAGGATATGATGATGCATCTTGATTTGATGACCCATACTTGAAAGCATTTCTTACTATTAACTTAAACTCATCTATCTTTACATGTGGACATAGGTCCATAAAAGATGTAAAGCAATTGACATATACAATATTTGAAAAAGGCTTAAGTAATATCTTAATAAAGATGTTTCACAATTTAAAATCATGTAAGGGAGTAATCATTTTAGTGCATAAGGACTGAAATATTATAACATAGTCATTAATGTATTCATTTGGTTCTTGGGCACACTCAATTAGATAAAAAATGATGACGGTAAAACCCATATTAACTTTGAATTCTTATAAGAATACTTTTTTCAAATCATCAAATGTGTGAATATACCCATAAGCTAGGGAAAATAACCACTCAATAGCATAATAATTGAAGGTTCATGGAAATAACTTGGTTAACAACTTATCCTCATATTAATTGTCTAGATGTGTGACAATAAAATATCTCAAGTGTATGTTTTTGATATAGGAACAAACAGGTTTTAGAGGGGTCCCGAAACCCTTAACAGAATGAAAGCAAGAGATAGAGCATTAACAAATCCCAGACAAAAAAAAAACGCTTCCCACAAAGAAGAAAACAAAGGAAACCAAGGCAACACAGCAAAAAACCGACAAAAAACCACAAAACAACCAGCCACTAGGCCAGATTCCTGAGGATCTTCGCCGCCTCCTGCTCCAATTTGTTCATATTAAGCGCAAACTTCTTGATCTCCTATATATTCACTAAAGCTTGATCTGCCTTCCTTTTCAAGTTCACTCTGGTCCTGTTGCTCGGCCCCTCACTATCCAGCTGACCTTCCTCTTTGTCCACATCAACAAACACCACAATCCTAACATGATACACATTTTCCAGGTTCTCCACCATAGTGTTAATGGTCTTAGCAGTGGATTTTAAGATCTTATGGCTCATAACCAACACTTTGTGGAGAGAATCTTTGATGTTCCTCAGTTGCTCCTCCATCTTAGACTACTTGCCTTCATGATTACTTTTAAAATCCTGTAACTCATCAACAATTTTCTTGAGGCACTCAACCATATATTTCTTCTCATTCTCCATCCATAAATCATTGGCCCTAACACTACCTCTGTTATTATTGTCAACATCTTTCTCCATTTTACTGCTCATGGCTCTTTGGTTCAGTTTAATCTCCTTAATTTCAAAGAACACCCACCTAATTAACCTGAAGAAATCCACCGACCCATTGTGGGCTATAGCAAGAATAACAGTAGGGAATTCATTTTCCTCCTTGAAGTAGTGATCCCCAGCTTTGAGATCCATAGGGAAACGAGAAGAGGATGTATACAATCTCATATGATAATGGTGTATGTATATCATCCTTAAATTCCTTGCTATCTTGTCAATTTGGTCTTGCATCCACTCTTTTTTGTACAACTATATTTTACATGAGTTCATCCAAAGTAGAGTGAATTGAGATAAGAGAAGGTTGGCAACCACTAGGGTGAGTCTAGATATGGGTATGGTTGGTATGAGGAATAAAAGTAGCAATAGATTATGAGAGGCATAGATGATGAAGTATAATTAATTGTGTGTATAGACATGGATAGTAGCATGGAATGAGAAGAATTCATAGTAGACAAGTGAGTGGTGGATAAGGTAGGTTAGGTGGTGGTATATGAAATAATAATAGAGGTATAAAACATCATGTGGGATATGGGTATCTTAGGAGGAAGGCCATAAAGAGGGATCAAGGTAGAGAAAGGATAAGCACTATATGGTGGGATATTGGTTGAGGTATGGATAACACTATGGGATTGGACAATGGTAGTAGAAGGGGTAATGGTATAAGATGGAACAATGGTAGAAGAGGGAGAGGAGAGATATACACCCAACACTATGGTAGATGAAACAATACTTATGACTCATAATATATCTAGCCCTTGTGGCTTGTTCATAAATAAGTTGTGAACCATGTCCACTTGTGTATGATTCTTTGGAAAAGCACAACTAACAAGTTTACTAGAAAATTCTTGTTGTTCAATATGGGCATCATGATCATAATCGTCCTTATTATTCTCAACATTAAAACTATTTTTTAATTTTGTAGAGAGGGAAACCATATTAGGGTTTAGGAAAGCATCCTTATGGCTTGTGAAATATGAGTAACTTAAGAAAAATAAAATAATTTCAAATTGTAAAAAATAGAAATATTGGTGATATATAAAATCTAAAAATGAAACCCTTAGAAGATATAAAAGGTTGGGCAAGGTGGAAAAAAATGGAGCTCACAAAATAAGACACTAACCCTAGATAGAGGAAATCAACATTGAATTTGCAATAGATTGGAACACAAACCCTAGAAATATTTAAAAAAATGATAATGCAATAAAAATGATAAATCTAAAATCCTAAAAATATTGGAGGCATAAACTTAAGGTTAGACCCTAGGGGTGTAAAATAAAATGGTTTCACCAAAAAAAAACACTTTCCCTAGGGTTGACTTAGTATACTTAAATAAATGCATACAACTCATCATCTATTAACTCAAAGTTAAGTAAATAACATGGAGTGATTAGAGTGTAAATTGAAGTGTTACTTTTGGAAATTACATGCAAGCACTTAAATTGTGGAATAATGATGGAGATAATGACTTGATGGAGCGAAATTCCACTCGCTTAGGTATAGAAAAAATAATCAATTTGGGTATGATTGAAGTTTGGGATTTTATATAGGTATGTAGCTCCTTGATTTTTTTAATCATAAATCATTATTAGAGTATAATATATGAAACAAAACCTACAATAAGGTTTAAAATTAAATTTATAAAATAAATATGTTTGAAGTAAAATTTAAAAAACATAAAATGCCTTAACTTTAAATGTAAAATTATCTTTTTGTACTTTGTACTTTTAGCCTGTAAAAAAAAAGTAGTATAGCTATGCCATAAATATTGTATAATATTTATAGTCCCTCCCCAAAACATGTAATCTTATAATGATCTAAGGACTAGGGTTATGATCCTGGTGGAAAATTCTATAGATAAGAATCTAGATGAGTTATAGTGTATGTTGAAGTTAATTGATGGAATTGAACAAAACAAAGATAATAAGATATAAAACTAGAAATATTATGTATTTTATTTAACTATTTGTTTTGTACATGGCATATCCTTGAGAAACGTGTATGGCTATCTATATTTTTCCTATTGGTGATGCCTAAACTATGTTACTCTATGTTACATATACATGTATAAATTGTTTATAATGAACACTTTATTGAGAAGTTGTTGGGAAGTTGAACTATCTCCATGAGAAGTAGAACAAATTTCCTTGATTAGTTTTTCATCCCTCAATAGTTGTGAAGTACAATGAATTGCTAACATGTCCTCGATGAGTTGGCATATGACTTGGAACACATTGACACCAACTTAGTTGTCGTGATAATTTTTTTATTTGAAGACTATAGATTGATGATCAATATGATGCAGTGAGTATATTTACAAGTTGAACATTGTGGGTTTCCTAGAAGGTATACTAGACCCTGTTGGAAGTTTGGTAGAAGTTATAGGTTGAGTGGTTGAGGCATGTTTTATGTATAAGTGTTTCTCTCCACAAAGTGTGCTATGCTGTTATTAGAGCATGTGAAACATTTGTTCGAGAGTGCATTTGGTTCTTTGTGTTCTATAGATAATTTGGGAGGTGTTGCATTTTGGCCAACTATATTTGTTCCAAGTTTTCCTCCACTAGAGAATTTTTTTATTCATATCATTCCTTTGCTCAAGATATTGATAGCCAAGAGCTATCAAAAGTTCCTTTAGAATCATTATCCTAAGCAAGCACATCAAACTTCTCTGGAAAACTAAAAGGCATGTCAACAATAATAGAAGCAAGAGTAGCCCAAGCTATATGACATCCATCTATAGGCCAAAAAATAGGGTCTTTCCAATAATATATTTGGGACCTTACCAATTGAGTAGCTTTATTAAAATCCTCAACTTTAGACCACCCTACTTCCTATAAATTTTCACTTAAGGAATGAACATTAGGGAAAAATAAAAGGAGTGGAGGATTGATGTCCCAATAATCCTTCTTAAAAAGATCTCTATCACCCTTATTAGTAATCTAAAACAAACCTTCTTTGATAAAATGATTTCCCTTCTTGGTATCTCACACCATAAGACATTCCCAATCAAATACATTATGGGGACGTCCTCCAAAGTAACACCTCCCAAATACTTGAAGTTAAGAATTCTAGCCCATAAGTGCTCGAGATACTTACACCACCTCCAATATAATTTTCCAACTAAATATTGATAATTTAATTCATACCACCTTAAACCAAGACCCCTATTATATTTAGGTTGACAAACTTGATCCCAACTAACTAAACTTCATTTTTGATATTCTAAATTTCAAACCCAAGGAAATTTACAAGAAAGAGAATCAAGATATTTAAGGAAACTTTTGGGAGTAAATGTTGGCAGTTGTCATTGATGTCAACACTAAGGAGATTGTTGGTAGTTGTTGTCATTGATGTCAACACTAAGGAGACTGTTGGCAATTGTTGTCACTGTTGTCAATAGTAATTGTTAGTTGTCATTGATTCCAACACTTGAGAAGCATGTTGTTAGTCCTTGCTATTAGTTGTCATTGTTATATTCAGTTTGGGCTAACATTGGTGTTGAAGTTCGTGGTTGGATGTCATGCCTTATCAAAAAAGAATTGTTGAAGTTCATGGTTGGATGCCATGCCTTATCAAAAGAAGAATTACTAAAGTTCATGGTTGGATGTCATGCCTTATCAAAGGAGAGTTGTTGAATTCATATAATGCATTATTATTGTTAGTAGTGTTGTTTTCATAATGATATATTAAGATGAGGATTAGAAGCATGAATGATAATGGAGAGATGTTGTTGAAGGTCTATAGTATGTCTTATGCTCTCTCCTAATGTTCCTGAAAAAGTATGTGTTGCTAAAAGGAAGTTCTGGTCTCTGCAAGTTGCTTAAGACGTATTTCTAGTTCAAAAAGATAGAGTGAAGTATGTCTAGGAGTATGCTCTGCATTCCTCCACTATTGATGCTTCAGTCTTGCGGTTTGGTATTCAATGTTAGTCTTTTGTGGACATTGCACTCCTATCTTTTCAGGTCATCTATGTTGTTGAGATCTTTGTGAATTGTTGAAGGTTGGCAATGTTGTTGGTTGTCCAGACTAATCCAGGAAATGCTCCACATTGATGTATCTGCTCCTACGGTTTGGTGAATGTGCTTTCAATGTTTGTGTAGTGTCTTAGTTCCAATATCATGTGTTGAAGTGATCTGCAAGTTGTTCTACTAACGCTACATCATCTGACTATGTATTTTGTGCTTCTTGAATGAAGTATTATGTACCTGTTTGATCTATGGTGTTTGTTGGTTGCATGACAATATGGAAGAAGTGTATGAAAGTGCTTTTGGATGTTTAGGGAACATCCCCATGTGATCCACACATTGCTAATTGGTCGATTTGATGTTGCATCATGTCTTGAGTTGTCTTTTTGGGCTATTTGTGGATATTTGAATGACAGGGCTTGTTCCTTTGCTTGTACCGTGTGCTGGGGGGGTTGTGCTAGCAATGTAAAATGTGTTTTAGTAAAATTGGGTCTTGACCTATCTTGTTTAGGACCACATCATATTAATTCAATAAGAAGTGTGTTTATGGGCTGACTGGTTATGTTCTTCAATGTTTCGTCTACAAGTAATGCTAACTTAGGTTGATGTGTGGTTGTGTGTAAATTGTTTTGGATCACATTGGAAGATGCTACAAGATTGTTTTTGGTCCCTTCTATCTTTGAGATAGGACCATATTGTGTTTTTGGTGGCTGACCAATGGAATTCATTATTTATTCTCTTTTTGGTCGACCAAATTAAAGAATTGAAGTGTTGTGGTGGATATAAATGCAAGATCATTTCAGATGGAACAAGGTGGAGTAGTGTACAAGTGCGAAGAAGTGTGTGTGTGTGTGTGTGAATTGTATTGAATATCCAACAGAAATAGTGCTAAATATTATGAAAGGAAATATCAATTGTACTATAAATGCCTCAATCAATAGAGTGTTGTGTTGGAAAATCATTGTAACTTTCTCTAAATCATATTGTATCTTGCTCTGAGATAATGAGTCTCATCAGGTCCCCGTATCTTGCTCCCAAAGTTGTGTTGTCTTCAGTTCAACAAGTTGTTTGTATCTTGCTTTAAGGCAATGAGCCTTCCTGCAAGTCTTTTTGGCAGTGAGCCTATATTGTGAGTTAACTCTTGCCATGGTTTTTCCCTCATTGGGTTTTCCACGTAAATTTGGTGTTCTCCTTGTGCATGTGTGTGTTCTTAGTTTCCTTTTCTTTGCTATAGTTTTGATTATTTTTATACCTTTTGGTAAAGTTTGTTGAAGTTGTTAAAGATTCAAATTGCTATATTCTTCTTTGTCACTGCTCTACTTGAAGCTCAATCTTTATCTACTAAAGGATTTTGAGTTGTGCTAAAAGTTTCAAGTTCCAAAAAGGGGTTAAGTTTTTGTGTAGATTGGTTCAACCCCCCCTCTCAGTCTCTGGAAGTGTTCAACAATTAGTATCAGTGCCAGGTTCCTTTGTAGAAGCTTAACAACTTGAGGCAAAGATCTAAGATGGAAAATGATGGTTCATACAAGGGTCCTAGGTTTGATGGGACTAATTACTCCTTTTGGAAAATGAGAATGGAAGGATACATAAACTCTCTTGGGTTTAGTGTGTGGAAATCAGTCAAAAGTGGTTATACTGCTCCTCCCACTCCTCTTACAGATTCTCCTACTCCTCTTACAGAAAATCAGACTATATGAGTGCAATACCAAATCCAAGAATGCTATCTTGTGTGGGTGGGCTGATTCAAAACTTTTGAAGGTGATGAATTGCAATTCTGCCAAAGATGCTTGGGAACAGCTTAGTAGCATCTACGAAGGAGACACTAAAGTGAAGGAAGCTAAGATGTAGATCTTTAAAAGTATATTTAAGACTCTAAAGATGATTGAAGATGGAGACATTGCAAGTTATATGCTCCAGGTACAATTATCTTTGGCATCTTTAAACTTGGTGGAGAAGTGAAAGAAAGTGAAATTGTAAAAAAGGTTTTGAGAACTCTTCCAAAATATTATAGTCATAAATTGTCTGCCATTGAAGAATTTAAAGACTTGGATCAATATTCAGTTGATGTAATATTTGGTACTCTTATTTCCTTTGAGATGAGAGAGTGATAAAGATGTTCCAAAGAAGGAAGTTGCTTTCAAAGCTAACAAAAATATTGAAGATGAAGTTGTTGATCAAAATGATGACTTTGATGAGATTGAAGCAAACTTTGTGAGATTGAAGAAAGGCACTAGAAAGTACAAAGGTAAGTTACCATTCAAGTGTTTTAATTGTGGAAGAATAGGTCATTTTGCATCTAAATGCTCTTATAAAGAATCAAATGATGGCAATAAAAGAGATAAGGTTAAAAAAGGTCTATATTCCAAAGAAAGCACTGGTTCCTCTGAAGATGAGGAGAATGACTCAAATGATGAAACTCTCTTTATGGCTTTCAATACTACTGATAGAAAGTATAATGTCGAGAAATATAAGGAGTCCGACTCCTGAGTGATAAAAACATGTTTTCCTCTAATCTAAATCTGGAATCTATGGAACTTGAAGGTTGGGACTTCAATTTAGATGATTGAGGAATATAATTTGAAGGAAAACTCTAGTATGATTTGGAAGACCTGAATAAAGCAAGGGGACAAAATAAAAAATATAAAAGCTTGCTTTTAAAGTCAAAAGAAGAGATTGACAAACTGAAAATACAAGCATAAAAAGATAAGGTATGTGAAATTAAATTAAAAGAGGCAAAAGGTGTGATCTCTGACTTGAAAGTAAAGGTTGAAGAAGGCAAGAGAATTGAAGATTATTTGAATGTCAAGCTCAATGAGAAAATTGTTGAATGTTTAAAGCTTGAGGATGAAATTGTCACTCTAAGGAATGTTTTGGAAAGAGAAAAGAAACAAATTGTCAAAGGAGAGAAGTCTAGCCTTGATAGCTCCAAATCAAATGTAAAGACTAAAACAAAAGAAGAAATATTTTGCACTGAAGATTCCAAGAAGGGTGCCTCTGAAGATGCAAATAATATTCAAAATGGAAAGAAAGAAGGTAGATCCAATTATGACCAGAAGCAAAAAGGATCCAAAAGTCCTCCATCAACAAAACAGTATTCTCCTAACAAGTTCAATCAATCCTTTCAAGGTTACTGTTTTTCTTGCAATATTTTTGGGCATAAGGTTGTTGATTGTAGAGTTAGACAAAGGAGGAATAATAACATGGGTAGAAGGTCTTTCATACCTCAAAGAAATAATGTTGTCATATTTCATGGATATTGCCATGCTTGCAACAATTATGATCACAAGGCTGATGAGTGTAGATCTAAGATGATGAGGAACAACCCTGTTCCAGAGCACAATATTGTGTGCTACAAATGCATTCATATGGGACATAAGGAAAACTATTACAGAAGTGGCTTTGGTAAGCCAACGGTTTAGAAAAAGGTTAAATCCCATAATCGACAAAAGAAAGGTGATAAAAAGGTCTGGAGAGAACAAGTTCAAGACTATGCGAAAAAGGATGATTCCACTCTTGTGCACTCTACACAAGTTTCTAAGACAAAATGAGATAGAGCATTATCTCAGGGGTAGATTTCACTTGCAAAACCTTTTTGCCCCCTGAAAAGAAAAGGTGTTGAAGACTTCAACATAAAAAGAAGAATTGGATTAGATCAAGTTAATATGTAGATTTGTTGTGCTAGTATGAATGGAAGATGATCATGTACAGAGGTTGGTACACTTGTTTTGATTGGTATCATTTCCCTTTGATGTGCCACATATGAAGATAAGTTTATGTTGTTTTCCAAGGCACTCACAGTGCATTCTATTGGGCAAAGTCAAGATATTTTGGTCGGCATCTCTCCGCAGAAAAGGGTTCTAACTTGCGGCTCAAAATTCAAGTTGATCAAGCTTTGAAAGTATCATATCCAAGTTTTCAACTCTTTATACCTTTTAAGGTGGAAGATATTAATGACAGAGTTTCGGTCTGGCATAAGAGAAGATATCTTGAAGGTTTGTTGGAATGCCCTACATTCTTTTGAAAGAAAAGTTTTGTCTATACAAATTTGTGGTCATGTCTTGTACATGCTATCTTGATGTGTAAGATGATTTGGTGTACCACAAAGCTCTATTTTCAAATAATAGTGTGCCATAATGCCTATCTATTCTTTAGAACATATGTTTGTGTACCTATGTCAATTGATGCATATACTAGTTTGGCCATATGAGCTAATGTGGACAATTTACATATCCTAGTATGTTTCAAGATTATTCAGTTGATAGATTTCAAACCAATCCTAAGAAATCTCATGAGAAGGTTGTGAAAAGAATATTTAGATACTTGAAGGGTACTCTGAATTATGGCTTACGATACAAAAATAATCAAAATTTCTCTTTGAGTGCCTACACTGATGCTAATTGGGTAGGTTGTGTTGATGACCAAATAAGTACAAGCAGAAATGCATTCTTTTTGGGAGACAAATTGGTCTCATGGTTCAGTAAAAAGCAGGATTCAATGTCTTTGTCCACTATAGAAGCAAAATATATTGCTACAACATCTTGTTGTACTTAGGTGCTTCAGATGAAGCAGACTTTGAAGGATGTGAAGGTGATTTATGAACCTATTCCTATACTATGTGATAATACAAGTGCAATTAACATTTCCAAGAATCCAGTAATGCACTCAAGGACTAAACACATCTCAATCCAGTACCATTTTCTGAGAGAGAAGGTTGCAGAACATAAATTCAGAATGGACTATGTGCCTACCAAGGACCAAATTGTAGAAATTTTCACTAAGGCACTTTCAAAGGATACTTTTGAGTATCTTTGGTAGAAGTTAGGGGTAATTTCCCCTCCTTGTTCTAACTAGATGCAAAATTAGTGCATTTGTCCAGGGCAAGAAATTCATGTCATATCCTTTACTCCCAGATTGATGAGTGCTACCTCTTAGGGGGAGATGGTAGAAAGGGGGAGTCTTGAAGTTGTTATACAGTTGTTGAAGAAGTGTTGTTGCTAGTCAAAGGAGGAGTATGTGATGCTACTTCAATTGAAGATCTTTTTCCCTTTGTTCCTAAAGTTAGATAATGTCATATTGCTTTGTGCAGGAATGAATGACCCTTTGTCCTTGATGTCAAAGGGGAGAGTGAGTAGTATGTTTGCCATCAATCCCAAAGAGGGAGATTGTTTGCAGTTGTTGTCATTGATGTCAACACTAAGGAGATTGTTGACAGTTGTTGTCATTGATGTCAACAATAAGGAGATTGTTGGCAGTTGTTGTCATTGTTGTCAATAGTGATTGTTGGTTGTAATTGATGTCAACACTTGAGAAGTATGTTGTTAGTCCTTGTTATTGGTTGTCATTGTTATATTTAGTTTGGGCTAACATTGGTGATGAAGTTTATGGTTGGATGTCATGCCTTATCAAAGAAGAATTGTTGAAGTTCACAGTTGGATGTCATGCCTTATCAAAGAAGAATTGTTGAAGTTCATGGTTGGATATCATGCCTTATCAAAGAAGAATTGTTGAATTTCATGGTTGGATGGAATGTCTTATCAAAAGAATAATTGTTGAAGTTCATGGCTAGATGTCATGCCTTATCAAAGGAGAGTTATTGAAGTTCATATAATGCGTGTTATTACTGTCAGCAATGTTTTTTTTATAATGATATATTAAGATGAGGATTAAAAGCATGATTGATAATAAAGAGATGTTGAAGGTCTACAATATGTCTTATGCTCTCTCTTGATTTTCCTAATAAAGTATGTGTTGCTAAAAGGAAATTTTGGCCTCCGCAAGTTGCTCAAGTGTTTTTGGTTGAGAAAGATGCAGTTGTTGCAAGATGGTGTGTCCCTTGGTCTCCTTGGTGCAATGCGACACTTGGATTTGTGACATGGCTTAATCGCATCATGTAGATCTTGTATAAATTTGGCGATTGTATCAAGCATTAACAAGTCGATCTTTTGGTGCAATGACAACCACCAATGTAACAATTGGTATCAGAGTCGAGGTCATGAGTTTGAACCTCTTGCTTGCACTGGGGGGATTTTTGCAAGCTGGTGTGTCCCTTGGTCTCATTGGTGCAATGTGATGTTTGGGTTCATGACATGGCTTAACCGCCTCCCATGGATCTTGTATAAACCTGGCGGTTGTATTGGGCATTAATAGGTCGATCTTTTGGTGCAACGACAACCACCAATGTAACAGTAGTGATGTCTGCCCAGGAGAATGCTCTACATTCCTCTGTTGTTGATACTTTGGTCTTGTGGGTTGGTATTCAATGTTAGTGTTATGTGGACATTGCACTCCTATCATTTCAGGTCATTTATATTGCTGAGGAGATCTATGTAAATTGTTGAAGGTTGGCAATGTTGTTGGTTGTCCAAACTAGTCTAGAAAATGCTCTGCATTGATTTCTTTGTTGTTGTGGCTTGGTAAATGTGCTTTCAACATTTATGCAGTGTCTCAGTTCCAATCTCATGTGTTGAAGTGATTCGCAAGTTGTTCTACTAACACTACATTATTCAACTATGTATTCTATGCTTCTTAAATTAAGTATTTTGTACTTGTTTGATCTATGGTGGTTGTTGGTTGCATGACAATATGGAAGAAGTGTATGAAAGCACATTGTTCGATGTTTAGGGAACATCCCCATGTGATTCACATATTACTAATTGGCTGATTTGATGTTGCTTTGTGTCTTGAGTTGCATTTTTGGGTTATTTGTGGATATTTGGCCAACAAGGCTTATTCCTTTGCTTGTGTCGTGTGCTTGGGGGGTTGCACCAACAACGGAAGATGTGTTGTGGTAATTTTGGGTCTTGACCTATCCTGCTTGGGACCACATCATATTAATTCAATAATAAGTGTGTTTATGGGTTGACTGGTTATGTGCTTCAATGTTTCATCCACATGTTTCCTTAATGTTGACTTAGGTTGATGTGCACTTGTGTGAAAATTGCTTTGGATCACATTGGAAGATGCTACAAGATTTTTTTGGTCCTCTATATCTTTGAGATAGGGCTGCATTATGTTTTTGGTGGCCGACTAGTTGAATTCATTGTTTATTCTCTTCCTCACCGACCAAATTGAAGAATTGAAATGTTGTGGTGGATATAAATGCAAGATCATTTTAGATGCAACAAGGTGGAGTAGTGTACAAGTGAAAATAATCTTGTGTGTAAATTGTATCAAATATCGAGTAGAGATGGTGCTAAAGATTGTGAAAGGAAAGATCAATTATGTTGTAAATGCCTCAGTTAATAGAGTGTTGTGTTGGAAAATCATTGTAACTTTCTCTAAATCCTATTGTCTCCTACTTTTAGATAGTGAGTCTCATCAGGTCCCTGTATCTTTCTCTTGAAGTCATGTTGTCTTTAGTTTAGCAAGTCCTTTGTATCTTGCTTTAAGGTAGTGAGCCTTCTTGCAAGTCTTTTTGGTAGTGATCCTTCCTACAAGTCTTTTTGGAAGTGAGCCTATATTGTGAGTTAACTCTCACCATGGTTTTTCCCTCTTTGGGTTTTCCACGTAAGTTTGGTGTTCTTGTGTATGTGTGTGTTCTTAGTTTCCTTTTCTTGCTACAGTTTTGATTATTGTTATATCTTTTGGTAAAGTTTGTTGAAGCTGTTAAAGATTCAAATTGCTATATTCTTCTATGTCACTTCTCTACTTGAAGTTCAATATTTATCTGCTAAAGAGTTTGAGTTGTGTTAAATTTCAAATTCCAAAAAGGGGTTAAGTTTTTGTGTAGATTGATTCACCCCCTTCTCAGTCTCCGGAAGTGTTCAACAATAGATACACTATAAATATATAAATATGGAAAGATTGAAGATATACTTTAAGAGAGTCAATCTTCCAACAAAAGCTAACCATCTAAAAATTCAATGAATAATCTTCATACAAAACATATCCACGATTTATTTCCAATAATCTCTTTTCAAAATACCTAAAATTAGAGGGATCCCCAAATAATCAAAAGGGAGAGTTTTAATTTTAAAATGAAGGATCTAAGCAATTATTTGCTAGATATCCAAAGTAGTATTAAAATAATAAACATTGGATTTATTCTCATTAACTTAATGTCCATACATTGCCAAATAAATATCCAAATATTTCTTGAAGTTAGTTGCCTCATTTGTTTTAACAATTCCCATCAATGTAGTATCATCAACAAATTAGAGATGGAATTACATATCAAGGCCTTCAGTTAAAGATCAACCCTGAATAACACCCTTAGCTCTTTAGCTCTTCATAAATCTACCTAAATCATAATCAATCCTAACATTGAAGGTTCCTACTATAATTCATTTGGAATATTCATTTATTATCATGAAATCATTAATATAGAACCACTTAGAAGACTTTTCTTATTTGGATTGAGAACCATAAACATTAATGAGAGAAAATAATAATTTAGAAGAGATTTGTCTTATTAGGCAAGCCAACCATGAGTCTAAAGAGAAGGCTTCTTGAATAGAGATATCTTGATAGTTCCATGTAAATGGTAAGCCTCATGAAGAGCCCCTAGCCTCCTCAGTACTAATTCCCCACTTCCTTGGAAAGAGAGGAAAGTCATAGGCATATTGCATGTCCGACTTAGTTTCTTGTAGTAAAACTCTCTAGATTATATTTTCCCAAGAGTCTATGTAGTAGCTATTTCTTGGAGGAGGAATTAAGCCCCCTAATACTATAGGATGGAATCTTGATTGGATAACCTTAGATATCTTCCAATTCCCACCAAAATATCCTCTAATTGAGATTGGTGCCTTATTGACACATTTTCTAGGTTTTTTGTTCATAAGGTTGTGTGTTAAATCCCTTTTTCTTTATTGCTTCCAATATTTTCTTTTCTCTTATTTGAATTTTTTTGGAAGAGAGATTTGTCATCGCCCTCTTACTCAAAAGTTGATCCTACCAATGCATTTAGATTCTTCCTCTCCTTATTCTATTTCCATATCTATAGTAAAAGATAATTGTGGGGTTCCCTTGCCTTTATTTTGTTTTCTTAGGCTTGAGCATTTATGATTATCCACAACATGATCTCACTTGAACTTGTAGTCCTTGAGAATTCACCCCTTCTTCTCCCCTTCCTTCAATTGCGATCAAGTTTCTTTGACTAATTCCTCACTTTCTTGGGTAGTAACCATTCCTTTTACATCATTATTGCCCCTAATTTTTGGGGTTTTATTCCTTTTTGTTTGCTTCTTCTTAGGTTTCATGAAACTTTCATTATTTATATTAATTCTATCTTCCTCCTTATCTTGTAGTGAGACCTTCATTTGAATAAATAACTTTAAAAAATAGTATGACCACATTCATGGCATCCTCTATATCTAAAATGTGGGCTCTCATAATCTAAATCTTAGATAAATTCAAAGTCCCTAACTTTAATTTCAATGCATTAATTTTTAGAAAGGGGGGAGAAAGATCTAGTTTAGCACAAATTTTAACATACATAAAAATACCTTTAACATGGTATGGTCTTAATACATCAATCACCACCCCAAATATTTTGCAACCATCTAAAAAATAAGGTGACCAAAATTCTTAAGGGAGAGTATATGTGTGAATCCACAAAAAGTGTTTTTGAGGGGATTTCATTTAAGAAGAAACCCACTTGCCGATGTTTCATAAAGAGGTTGACATTTTGAAATAAGTAAGACCTGCCAAATACATAACCCCTATTTGATTAATTGGAAAAGATGGCTATAAAATATCTCTTGGCATAGGTATAAAGTCAAAAATTGCCTCCGTTGTAGTTTCTAATCCATGAAGATCCATCCATTTTAGTGACCATTCCCTTAGTATGTTTAGGGTTGTTTTCATCCAATTCCTTAGTCTTTTTACCTTCATATTTTTCCAAATTTATTTTAAAATTTGTTTGAAGCTCATTTTTTATGCTTTTATTGTCTTATTGCTACTTGGACTCCACTGTGATAGAGGAGACGCCCCCATGTTTATTGTAGCATCCTTGACATTTAAAAAAAATTGTACAAGTGCCAAAACTCAATCCTTATCTTTTCAATTGACAAAAATCCTAATGACCAAATTTAATTTTAACCTTTCTTTCTCGATGACTTTTCATAATCTCTCTTAAAAAAAACTCGCAGACACAAATCAAAGGATGATATTATATCAATCAATTGAAATCTCTAATGAATAAGAAGCTCTTAGATTTTGAACAATCCCCTAGTTTTTTAATATGTCATGAATGCTTTGTGGATGTTCTAAAAGCTTGTTCTTCTTCCAACTTCTTCTTTGCAAAAGCTCTTTTCTTATGGATTCTTATAGATTCTTTGGTATTATGCATTTTAATTCCTCTTTTTATTTTGATTCCTTTATGAATATGTATAGAGGCAATCCATTTATTCATTATATATTTTTATTAATATTATTATTTACAAATTATTTGGTTCCTCTTTACTAGTAACTCTTGTAGGTTTCTCAATAATATTTTATAACTTGTGTGTTATTTACCTTTCTCTTCCTCAAGACAATAACTCTTCCATTTCTTCTATAACGATTTTCTATATAATTACTATTCATCTTTGAATAACATTTGAGGATTCTTTGTTATTGCTTCTTCTCTATCTTAAAAAAAAACCATTTTATTGCTTCTTTACATACAAATCTATTTTCTTTCAACAACTATTCTTAAACCTTCTTAACTCCTCTTTACGTTCTTGAAATCCTATTGACATATAATCTACATTTCCCTTCCTCCTTTCATTCACAAAAGTACTTTACATAGTAAAAACTCTCTAGATTTCTTTTACTATTATTATATCTTAGATTATATGCTTACCTTCCCAACACAAAGTACTTTTGGATGAGCATACAAAAAAAAAGTTGTGTTTGCCCTTGGAAGTTGAAAGACTCAAAAGGGGTATGTCCATTTTGTAAAGATTCTACACAACCCCTCATTTCCCCTCATATATAGGTTGAATATTCTACTATTTGGAAGACAATATTATATGATTTTGTGCTTCCTACCCTATTTATTTAACTTGTAAACTTCTATCATTTATTTGTTGTATGGCTATATAAGAATTCAAGCTACTATATTGGAGATTTTGGATCTACACTTACATAGGATGTGGTTGTAACTAGATGGTATCTAAAACATTTGCAATCATGTCTTGATTGCAATTTTAACATTGCAATAATTGTTCCTACTTTTGTTCCTATTTTTGGTTCTAAGTATAGCATCCAAATCACCAAACTTTTAATTAGGGGTGCCCTTTATCTTCCTCTTGTTTACTTTAAGCAATTTCCTTTTGTTGTTTAAGTTCTTATTTCGTCAAAGCAATCCCCATTACTAAAGCAAAGCTTAGTCTTTTAGTTTATATTTTTGTACTTGATTTCTTTAAAAAGTAACTTGATTATTAGTTTAATTAACACACACAATAGAATAGTTAATTAAATTCACCATTTCATTTAGATGAAAATTTAATTCTTTTCAATAGGTATAGAGTATGTATTCTGCTTTGGTCTTTCAATTCTTTTATGTCTAGGAGTACAACTCTTCTAGAGGGAGTTGGATACTAAAAAATCTACACATCAAACTTCTATCCAAGAACATAGAAAAATTCATTCTAAATTCTAAAACATCTAGATTAATGATAAGAAAATCCTCCAGAATTGTATGCATAGATTTGAAACTTTCTTGGATTTTTCCATCTTCGTTTTACTAGTTCTTACCAATGCTCCATCTAATTCCTTATCCTGAACATTAAAACTGAACAAACTACCATATCTCTAAAAGAGAAAAAAGAGAACCTACCTACCTAATTGCATTAAAGAAAAACTAATAAGCAACATACACCAAAACTTGAAATTCACCTTTACAAAAAAGCCCAAAAAAAATGCTACCAAAGCTCATTCTTCAAAAAGAAACTCATCCACTTTTAAGTATGTATACTAATTTAATTCTAGATTAATTACGTTGAGAGGCATTTCCTATAGTCACAACATAACATTAGCCGAGAGATTCCATGTACACAAAAACATAGCCTTAAATCTTGCTAAATTGATAAATAATCATTGTTGGATAGAGTGCAATTAAATATGAACAAAAATATAGGAGGTTTGGGAAATACAAATAAATATTAATGTGAGTTAAGAGAGAGAAAGGTCTACGAGTTAGTTATGCCATGAATAAAGGCAATCTTTATGCATCTAAATTTATGTAAATGCCAATAAAGATATATTCGTTATTAAAAAGCATTAATAATAAGCGGTTTTGTTGCTAAATATTGGTAGTTGTGTGCATTGTTTTTACTGTTGAAAAACTTGTTACACTGAAATTGTTCATTATATAAAGTGAATGACCTGCTTTTGGTTGAAAATTATGGAGGAGTTTTACTTTTTAATTTAATCATTTATTAACCTTTTTTTATAGTACAAGAATCAAGTCGCCCCTCCTATAAAATGTAGTGCACCTAGTGAATGGGGAGAGACTAGACCTCGTAACCTCTTACCTACAACAAGATACTTTAGCCAATCGAGTAGGTCCCCCACCCTTAATTATTTAAATTAACTTAATTTAAGCTTATTATTTGGTATTAATTTTTTAAAATTATTATGTTTATTAATATTTAGATTTTGATATATTTTGACTTTCCATTTAGTTTATTTTATTTTAGTTTTTAATTTAGATTTAAGTTTTTTATTATTATTATTTATATCTTTTTATGAAATTACAAATAATAATTAAAAAATATTATAATTAATTTAATTTACAATTAGTTATCTTATAAAAAAAATTAATTATTGTAAAATAATTCTATTTTAGATTTTTGTTATAATTTATATAATAAAATGAATTTCAAACTTAAAATATAAATTCAAACTTATAGAGTGTGTAAGAGAGGTAACTTTTGATTAGTCATTTCATGCCAACAATCCAAGGATAGCATGTCCTAAGGAGTTATGCTTAGGGTTGCATGTCATTTGGTTAAGGATATGATAATTCACCTTTAAAGCCTCTTCAATGTGCCTATTGCACACTTAAGAGGAAAATAGATAGAGAGAGAAAGAGAGAAAATAGAAAGAGGGAGAGAGAGAAATAGAGAAATGAAGAGGGATACAAAGAGATGTAAAGAGATAAAAAGAGAGATAGAGATACAAAAAAAGAGATATAGATATAAAGGAATAAATATGGAGAGAGAAAGAGAGATAAAGAAAAAGAGAGGAAAAGAGAGAAGAGGAAAGACGTAGATAGATATAGTCACATAAAGAGAGATAGATAAAGAGAAATAGGAGACAAAAATACATATAGAGCTTGAGAGATCAAGAGATAAAGAGGGAAAGGGGGAGAAAGGAGGGAGATAAACAAAAATAGTAAAGGGAGAAAGATAGGGAGAGGGAAATAGACAAAGAAAAGAAATGAGAGAAAGATAGATAGAGGAAGAGAGAAGAGAAGACAAATATAGATCTAGAAATAGGGGAGATAGAGGAAGGGAGAGATTGAGAGATACTAAAAACTATAAAGAAAGAGAGGGAGAGAAAAATATAAAGATCTATCTCTCTTTCTCTTTCCATATCTCTATGATATCTCCCCATATGTACTTCTCCCTATCTCTCTCTCTATATATATATAAATATATCTATATATATCTCCCTCTTTCTACCTCTCTCTTATTAACTTCCTATCTCTATCTTTCTATCCCTCCATCCATCCTAAATTATTACCTAATTAATATTATTGTAAATGACACATGAATATATTCAAATTAAAAAGACATAACTAAGTAGCTATAGTCAATCATAGCAACACATGTCCATTTAAAATGCGTCAAAGATTCATATATTCAATTCAAAAGTCAAATTACAATACCAAGTCTAGCTTGGCTCATAAGGCCACAAAGTCATTACAATGTACAACTTTACATCAAATACATCAAGTATTACATCAAGGTCACATCATAGACTAAATAGTCTTATGTGCATCTAAGGTTCATCTTGATGCTCGCCTCCACTGGTGGATGAGAACATGATTGAAGCGCTTTACCACCCAACCATGAAGCTTATGTTTCCTTGGCTTCCAACTTGAAGAATACCTGACCCTGCACATAAAGTTTAGCAAGAGAACAATCAGTAAGGTGGAATCTGGTGTGTGCCCATACATCAACATGCAATTTCTATCTAAAAGTTAGAAAAGAAAATGCAAGATAGGAATGGCAGATATTGTTATCACAGAGTTTTGATTAAAGGGAAAAATAGGTTTTGAAGGGACCCGAAACCCTCTAAAACTGAGGATACAAAATGCTGCTAAGAAAGATTTTCAAAAGACCACTAGCAGCAACCCAACAACCAAAAAACACAAACGGGCGAGTGTTATACTAAAAGTGAGACAAATAGCCACCAACAACACCCAATAGCCACAAAACAGCCTAAAAGAAAGCTACACCCAGTAGGAAACAAAAAGCAACAAAGAAAAAGACTAAACACTAATTCAAGCCACTCAAAGTGTTGGCGATCTCAATCTGTTGGTTCCTGTGCCTCTCGACCATATCCAACAGCTCCTTCTCAACATCAAATGTTTTCTTCTAATCAGTCGACCCTCTACTAGCAGGACCTTTGTCATCATCCTTAGTAGCTTTTTTACCCTTGCCCTCGGCCACATGCTCTTTCTCCATAAGCCCAAAGAAATAAACCTGATCCTCCCTGAGCTCACTTATTTTCTTGAAAAGGTCTTCCAAGGAGTCTGCACTATTCTTCATAGAGATATGACATGCATGCATTAATTTCTTGATATTTGTATTTATGCCTAAAACCTTGGCTTCTAGAGCTGCCAATCTTTCATCACACAAAGACTTAAAGTCATGATAGGAACCTTCAAGGTCCACCATTCTGTCTATAAGAATATCTGACACTAAACCCTTCAAAACATTCTTCATATTTTCCTTTAAACATATGATTTTTATATTAATATTATTGAACTCCCATAGAGTCCATTTGGCCAATTTAAAGGTACCAGTGGCCCCAACTCTAGCCATATCCAATAAATTAAACATGGAGGTAGCATCATCATCAAGGTAAGAAAAGTCCTCAGAAAGAAGATTTTGTTGGAAAAACGAAGAAGATTGACTATCTCTACAGTTTTGTGTTGTCATTGATGTCACCATGTTGTGACTGCAAATGTAAGATTGTGCTTGATCTGGTATTTTGGCCCGATATCTGAACTGGTATTTGAGCTACACTCTTCAGTATACTAGCCTACATTCCTCCACAATTAGTAGTTGATGCTTACGGTTTTGAGAATTTTCTTATGATTGTTGAAGGCATGCATAATCGAAATATTATGTGCTCCAGTGCTCGTATGAAATGTTTATTGCTTTTTGCATTGAAATCTCATGGTCGACTTCTTGGGGTAATTGTGATACGGTGAATTAATTTTGCTATGTGGATATATGTGCGACCTATTTTAGATCCTTGCTGACATAATGTAGCATGCTGGAGGTTTGAATTACCTTTTTGAAATATTTTGTGAATGATTGGAGCCGACATTTGGTATTTTTGGTAAATATGAAATGCATCTAATTAGGTTGACCTAATTGATGCTTGTAGAAAAGATCAAGTATATAAATGAATATGTTGGACAGTTTTAAGTGTGGAAGAGAAAGGAGAGACAGAGGAATAGTAGTGTGTGTGCATATGTGAAATCAATGAAGCAGTTGTGAATAAAAGGTTGAAAGTGAGTGAAAAGATGAAGAGTGTTGAATTAGTCTATTGAGCATCATCAGAACTACATCAATACTTGTTAGGTGCATTATTCCCAGTTCATATTGACTGTAAAGCCCAATTTTGTTTTGTTAATCTTTTTGTAGGCAGTGAGCCCCTCTTGTAAGCAGTGGGATTTTGTATTTGGACAGTGAGCCCTTGGTAGTGAGCCTTTCTTTTTAGTTTGAAACTACTTTATATTGTGAGTTAACCCTCATTGTGGTTTTTCCCTCCTTAGGTTTTCCACGTAAAAATCTGGTGTTTACTGTGTTAAATTACTTTTTGTTATCTATGTTTCATGCTCATACTTAATAACAAAATAGTGTGGTTGTGGAATGAATATGTGTTAAAGTTTTAAGTTTGAATTTTGTGACAACTAATTCACCCCCCCTCTTAGTTGTTCTACGCCTATTTAACAATTGGTATCAAAGCATTGGTTCCTTGGTGTAGAGCTTAACCACTTAAGGATGATCCTGATGGTTGATCAGATGGATGATAATGAAGAACACCAGACTACACTTAAAGGTATTGAAAGAGTAGAAAATGAAAACATAGATATGAAGGAGAATCTGGATGAAGCAAATGAATGTGTGCGGAAGCTAAAAGAACAATTAAATAAATTCAAGGAAAGACACAGAGAAGTGAGTGAGTAGTTGAGACAAGAGATAATTGGATTGAAAGTGACAGTAGAAGAGAAGAAGAGAATTCAAGAATGTCTGAATACAATGGTGCAAAACAAAGCTGATGAATGCTCTAAACTTGAATAGGAGGTGGTAAACTTGAGGATTGAACTAGAAAAGGCAAAGCTCTATGAAAATAATTTCAAGTCAAGTTTCGATAAGCTTGGAGAATTTCTTTCTGGAAAAAATCAAGTAAAGACAAAGCTAGTTTAGGAAATGATGCAGGTGAAAGTTCAAAGGACAATCAGAGGATTCAAGACAAAGGAAAGCATAAGAGAAATTCAAGAAATTTTACAAGGAAACTTCTTGTGAGACAACCTAATGCACAAATGTATCCCTCTTTCAATGGTATTTGTTTATTCTATAATAGATATGGTCACAAGGCAACATAATGCAGGAGAAAGAATAATCTGTTTTCTGGTCCCTTCACCAGACAATGCTTTGAATGTAAGAAGATTGGACACAAGGCTACCGAATGCAGATCTCAGGTGAGAATGATAAGTCGAATGCAGATCTCAGGTGAGAATGATAAGTCAGGTAATGAGGAATAGATTTAATGAAAGCATAATGAATCAATTCTTTAATGGCTATTGTTATACCTATAACAAATTTTGGACAAAGAGAAAATTAATGTAGATCGAGAGGAAATGGAGGTCAGAGTAATTACAAAAATGTCATTTGTTATAATTGTAATAAACTAGGACATGTTTCAAAGGTCTGCAGAAGTAAGAAAGGAAAGAAGTCTACTCTGGTAGAAAAGAATGATCTGGTAAAGAAGGTCGACAAAGAAGAAATGAAGTAAGAGATGAATAAGATATGGAAGAAGAAAGAAGAGGAAAAACTTGAAGCTACTGATGTGTCTATGCCTTCATTTGGTACAGACAAATCCTCTGGGAATTAGAGCTAGCATGGTCTTAGGGGGAGCATTATCAAAAATTTATGAAAACCCCCTGGATAAATGGTGTGTTAGAGGTTGGCACGAGGATGAGATGTGAAGAATGAAGAATCAGAGGTTGTGGAAAAAGAACCAGAAGAAAACATGTCGTCATGATGATTTGCAAACTGAATTAGGGTTTTCTATGTTGAGAAGAATGTTTTTAGCAGCTTTTTGATGTTTTCTGCATTTAATGCGCCTAGGGAAAATTTGATGGTGTTTAAATTAAAATTTGCAAGTCTTCTCAGTTAATTAAGCATTTGAAGAACTTGGAAGGTGATCTAGTTCGATCCTGAAGCAAGCGTGAAGCAATTCTGAAGGGATTTCAAAGTAATTGACTATGGTAATTTAGAATTCATTTCTCTGTTTGCAAAAAGGGAAGAAGAAAAATGAAGAAGTTTTGATTATCGAATTAAAGAAAGCGTAGAGATGGATAGAGAATCATGTGATGTCATCCCTTTGAAGTTGAAAGGAGTTGAGTTAGAAGAATTCGATCATAGAAAAATGAAAGAAATGGAACTATGGTTGAATGAAAGCGAATTATAGAACATCAAAACCCTAGGTATGGATTCGTGGAGTGAATTTATGTGGGTTGTCAATAAAGAGTTTTTTTTTCTTATTTTATCATTTCAAGGATGAAAGTATTGTATTGGACAAACCCTACTTAGTTAGGAAGGAAGCTATCGAGGCGATTTCTAGCCTATGTAGTATTGGGGATCTTCCTGGAAAGAAAATTGTAAAATACAAAGATGTGGAGGAGTTGACTAGCATTAGTAAAGACCCACGAGCTCTATTGATAAACACTCTCGAGGATTTGGATGTAAGGTATGTTGCATACGAAATATTTTACAAGATATACTTTAGAAATCATGAAGGTTCCACATAGGCCATTGTTGTTTATATTGCCCATATGATGGTTAAGGAGAACATGAAATTTGATTTTTGTAGCTTGTTGCTTGAGAATCTTTCTGAAAATGTTCGTATGTCGGTGATTGAGGGTTATCCCTTTTGTTTCGGATCTTTGTTGCTTTGCTTGGTGTTTTAATTTTTATGTTCCCTACCAGGAAAAGATAATGTGGTATGGGGATCTGGGATTCCTATTGGAAAACAAGTCTACAAATATCTGGGAGCGTTGGCAGATAATGCAAGTATGTGTAAATCCTATTTCACATCCTTGAAAACAAATATTTACTCCAGTACATCTGTTTCGAGTCAGTTTGAGGTGGGCTCTTCCTCTAGTAAAAAGGAATTGGAGGTTGTCATTAGTGACTTCCCTCTAGAATCAAAGAAGAGGAAAGTTATAACTAAAGATATCATTGATATTTTAGAAGAAAAAGAGAAAATATCCCCTAATGACATCTAGTATATGATTATTGAAGGGAAGATGAAGAAGATTGGTGAATTATAGAGTGCAACCTCTCCTATTGACAGAATGAAGATTGATGATGCTTTGGGAGAATACCTACTTCGAAAAGGTATTGGAGTGTTAGTTGTTTCTGATTTCTTGCCAAAAAATCTAGTTGAGATTAAAGTTTAAATGATTGCCACCTCTTGTAAAAGACTAAATTAACTCTCAAAAACATTTCCCCATTAGGGGACATTGAAATAGCATTGATCAATGGGTGATTTTTTGCATCTTTCTATCCATCAGAAAGGATAGTCACCCCTATTTCAATCCACGAATCCCTTATGGGCTTTAAGGAGTCCTCTACAAATTTCACCTCTTTATCTAATAAGGTGTTGTTACCTAATTTTCACCCTCAGGCTCAATCAGGCAAGGAAAATTGTGTTTAACAGGTTCGAGAAGGCCAAATGGAGCATTCGGCCTAGGGAAAAAGTCATGAATTTGATGCTAGGTCACGGGGAACTCAGTGAAGAAGCTTGCCTTGTTCAGGTTCAGCATGAAAATCTTCTAAGGAGAGAGTCGCCAAGACCCCAGGAATGTCACGGCGAGTGGGATTCACCTACAGGTCCCTATCGGCAAGACATCAATCATCCTCCCGGTGACAAAAGGATATTCATTTCGGCGGAAGTTCTTTTCTTCAGAGAGAAGTCTCGGCAAATGCATCGGGTATCGCCGACAAAGCAAAGCAGGATCCCTTCGGCGTATGTGTGCAGGTTTCAGTAGGAGGTCTTACCGATCGGAAGAAGTCTCGCCGAAGTTAGGCAGTGTCGGCAAAGCAAGCGAGCTTCGCCAAAGGGTTTCATCGAAGTCACAAAGTCTCCTCGACTTAAAAATCCTTCGGCATAACGAAGCATTCAGAGAGAGTCTCAATGACCAGTGAAGTCTCCCCGACAATAGTAAGGTTTCGGCGTGAGATGTATTTCAACAAGTGGTCTCAGCGAACCGGTGGTGTCTCGCCGACAATAGGGAGCCTTCAGTGTAGCATTCAAGACGGAGAGAGGTCTCCCTGACTCCGATGTCTCACCGACAACAAAGAGATCGCCAAGAGGAGATGCCTTCGCCATGAAGTCCCGACGACGATTAAAGTCTCACCGAAAGCCAGCGGTCTTGCCAATGAAGTCATATTGGCATAAGGTCTTGCCAAACGCATGAAGTCTCACCGATGTTTGACGTCGGTGTAGCGCCCAATGCTCAATATGAAGTCTGGCCGATAGGCCAAAGTCTCAACGAAACAAAAGTGAGCTTGGGCAGAATGAGGAGTTCGGCGTGAGTCCCGGCGACAAACAAGTAGTCTGGTCGAAAGATGAGAGTTCGGGGAGACTAGTGTGCTCGGAAAAGGGTCTGGCCGATAGGCATGTGTCTTGCCGAAATAAAAAGGGGGGCTCAGTTTAGCATTTTCCTTTTGCCATGATGTCTTCTCGACCGATGGGAGTCACACCAAAGGAAACCTGGAGCTCAGTGGAATAAAATGTCTCGGGGTAACGTCAATAAAGTCATACCGAAGGAAGTAAAGAGCCCGACAAAGTAAAGTGCATTCGGGGAGACTCAGAAAGGAGGTCTAACATTCGGTAAGATGTCTTCCCGACTTGATGCGGTCTCAATGAATAGAAGAGAGCTCGAGCATGACTGGGGGACCTCGCTATGAAGTATTCCCGACTTGCCAGAGTCTTGTCGATACAGAATGAGCCTAGGTTGAAGGGTTCAGCATCACTATGAGATCCTGCCGACTCGATAGAGTCTTGCTGATGTTCTAAGCGATGACAAAGCTGACTTCGATATAACTTTGGTGGCTCGATAAGAGATCTCATCGACTGTCACATGTTGTTCCAATAGTTTCAGAGGGGCATAATCACATCGATGAGACACTTCCAGTGTCTCGTCGAGATGCGATTCTGATCAAAGGAGTTTTTGACCGCCCAAGGAATCTGCGTGGAGTTCACTCGACCAACCAGAGGGATCTGAAAGTGAGTCATGGCAGTCTGAAGAACATCAACGGAATGAAAAGAAACATGTATCTTTTCTGAGCTTAGAAGCATTGGAGGCACTCGACAGGAAGGTTCGAAGATCGACACAAGGAACAGGAGTGAATGTGGTGGTTGCAGAATGTTCAAGAAGGGAGTCCCTTGAAGGCAATCTTTGACACCGACATGGACACGTAGGGTGCAGCTTGAAATTCAATAAAAAATATAAGGGGTATGTTTTTCTGGGCCCAGATATTTTGTAAGCCCTAAGGGGTCGACACACTTTAATATTTAAGGCATTTTTTGCCTTTTTGTAGATAGTTCTAGTTATACACTTTGAAGAGTTAGTGATTTCTATCAATCCTTTCTCGACTAAATGTATGTTTTTTTGTAACTCAACTAAAATCTGGAATGCAAAACAAAGTTCACCTTAAAAACAAGTACTAATGCTCTTACCACTCTCATTTCTGTATGTTAGCTTATGTATGTATTTCTTTAACAGTGCTTCCTAAATCTGTATTCATACCACAAAGCGGTGAAGATTGTTCCTTCCTTCTTGAGATATGTAATGTAGATCAAACCTGTCAAGAGTGATGCATAAGTCTAATGGGTTTATGTTGAGTAAGTAAAACAGTTGTAGTCTAGTTTCTCCAATGTGTTTGCATCTTGTTTTCATTTTCCTGATTTCTTATCAACTCGGTGTATCACCATAGCCTAGTTTCATTTGTATGTGTTCCTTCTCCTTTTACCCTTAAAAAAAATCAGTAGTTTAGGTGATACCCAAAGGAAGCCGGCCTTATCCGGAGGTTGACCTATGCTCACAAGAAACCCACATCTTTGAAGGTCTTCCAATGTTACACTAAGGTGTTGAACGTCAGTTTCAACAAGGGTGCAATTTCAGGTGATAACAGTTCTGGCACGCCTGGTGGGACATAAATTAGCATTATGTTGTTGGTTTAGTATGCAACCAGCGAGTTCCAGGCTTTACAGAAGTCAATTGTGCATACTTGGCGACTCCGTAGAGAGAAAGAATTTTAGAATCAACGCCTTCTGCAATTTATGAAAAGACTTCAGACAAGGAGCAGCTTAGGTCCTTTCGAACATTTGTAGCTATCACCACCAAGAAGAAAAGGCAGAGCAATAGGAAAGCGAGAAACAACAATTATCTATTCTAGAAGAACTCAATCCACTCCTCCATCTGTGGGATCACACATTGATGTTCCGTCTTTAGTTTCATTTAGAGTACCAGCAAATCCTCCTTAGCCACCTCTAATGGCCGCTCCAAGGAATCAACCCTTTGTTGCTTTTAATTGAGGGAGCCCATTGAATTTGGCACAACGCAATGACATTCCAATGGCAGCCTTGAAGAGTCTTTGGCACAACGCAATGACATTCCAATGGCAGCCTTGAAGAGTCTGCCAACTTCCACGGGAGAAGATCAAACTACCTCGATTGAACACATGAGAGATGTGGCTTCATTATGTGGAGTCCATCACATAACCCAAGAGGATGTTGCAGTGAGATTACTAGTTGCTTCACTGAAAGGAAGAGCTGTGCAATGGTATAGGAGACTACCAGTTAATTCAATTGCAACATGGGACAAATTTGGAGACAAGTTGCATAAACAATTTCAAGACAGGTCTAACAACTTGTCTCTATTCGAACAATTGACTACAGTTAAGAGGGCTCTACAAGAGCAGATGAAAGACTTCAACTTCAAATTTCAAAGGACTTGGGATAGAATTCCTGCAACGGTGAGGCCACCTCCAGAATATGCATTTTTATACTTTTTGAGGGCTCTGAACAGCGATATAGCTGTCATGATATAGTCAATGGGAGGAGTGTCTTTGCCAGATGCTTTCGAAATAGCAATCAAAGCTGAGAACAGCTTAATACAAGCTGGTAAACTCGCTCCTAGGCCTCCAATGCCTATATTTCCAGAGATTCATGCAAACATTCCTTTGCAAATACCTCCTTTCACACCTCTACCAGTTGTACCAATGCTGCCAGCTACTGTTCCAGTTGTTGTAACACAAGAAAATGTTGCTTCCAATTCTCCAAATGAGTTACAGGAAATCAAAAGTCTATTGCAGTCTTTTGGTAACAAGCTTGTAAGCTTAGAGAAGCAACAATCATATAGTAGGCCTTATCAGCAGCAGAATCCAGGCCAACAACAAGCATATCAAGGTAATAGACAACAGTATCAAGGCAATTACCAAGGCTCGAGACATGATGTTGCTACAAGACCTTTTCAGGTCTACCATCCAGTTCCAATTAGTGTTGTCAAAGGGCTTGTTCTTGTTCAAAACAATCTTGCTGCTGATTATGAGTGGTGTTATCCATGTAATCAGGCACATAATCAAACTACATGCTCTAATGGCGTCATCAATCAAGCTCTTATGGTGCAAAGTGTTGTAGGTGCACAAGATTTGCCTAAGGAGGGGTATCCACAACAGCAGGATCAACCTGGAGATGATTCAACTCTCCTAAATTAGCAGAGAGAAGAATTTTGTGTTGTGAACTAGGATGACACATATGCTGTTGCTAATACTAGAGCCAAGAAGAGGGATTTTGAGGTTGAACAAGCAACGAATAAGTATAAGGGAGTTGTTGGTCGATCAAATTAGCAAATACCACACACTTTGCAGCAAGGTTATGACACTAGTAAGGAGCAGCCTTTACATGCTGCATCCGCAAGTCAAGTGCAATATGACCATGTTGTTGTAAAGACGTAGCCAAAGGTAAATATATCGGCACCTTTCAACATTGTTGAAAGTATGAAAAAGATGAATGTTTCAATTTCGATGTGGGATTCTTTAGCAATCCCTGGTCAAATCAATTTGTTACAGTCAACATTATCAAATCCAGTTAGTTTGAATCCTCCAAATGAAGTCTCTTTAGGCCAAAAAAAGTCAGTTTTAACCAATGCACCTTTGGATAGTACTACATAGCAAAGTAATAGTGTCAAGCCCCCTCCTTTCTATGTTTCCTTAATAGTGGGGAATAAATTGGTACACAATTGCATGGTTGATAGTGGGGATAGCAGTTCGGTGATGCCAAAAAAGATTGCAGACCAGCTAGGTTTACAATACCAGCCATTAGAAAAGGGAGTACTTCAATTGGATGGGACAACATTGAACACTTTAGGTGTTATCAAAAACCTGAATCTCACACTACATGCTTGTCCCAATTTTTCAATTCCACAAGATATGTTTGTTATAGACTTGCCTCCATTTTTTGCTCTATGCCTATCTAGAGACTTCACAACTAAAATTGGAGAGTATTTGTCTTCAGATTGGTCCCATATGCTTTTTAGGAACATATATGGTACTAAGGTAACTATAACTTCTGAGTCCCTTGCCAAGGATCACATCGAACCTTATGTGTCATCTACTATAAATGTTTAACTCTATTGTTTTAGAGGATACTGAACTTGTTGTAGCACAAGAGTTACAAGCTGAGAGTGTACCTGAGGTAATCCTAAATGAATGGGCAGTTGAGAACGTGGTTGATAATCTGAACGAGCTTATTCAGGACATTGGCCTAGGCAATTATGTATTGCATGAGGCAGGGACAGAAATGCCAAACCTTGAAAGAAGTGCAGAAAGTCAGTTTGAGCAGCAGAATGAATTATGGGAGATGTATTTTGATGGGTCTAGAAGCAAAAATGGAGCTGGGGGAGGTGCAATGCTTGTATCTCCGCAAGGGGATAAGTATTATGTTGCTTTTTGTTTTGCATTCACATGCTCCAATAACACTACTGAATATGAGGGCCTTGTTCAAGGCCTTGAGTGGGCAAGGAAGAGAGGAATAGCCCGCCTGAAAGTATATGGGGACATCGAGCTAATTGTTAACCAAGTAAGAGGCCTGAATGTTGCTAAAAATGACACACTAAAGTCTTATAGAAACATAGTGTGGAACATGCTTGAGGATTTTGATGCCTTTAACTTAGTTTCTATCCCAAGGAACTAGAACAAGCATGCTGATAGGCTTGCAGCCATTGGAGCGCAATTTGACATTTCAGATGACATTAGAAAAGAGAAAGTGCAACAGTATGTGAAGGTTGTAGTCAAACCCTCAATTCCTGATAACAACATCCATTGGCAAGTTTTTGACAGTGATGAACAGATTCTCTCCTTTTTGCTCAAGGAGGATCAGTTCTCCATGGTTAATCAAGTAAAACTTAAGCAACAGTATGATGATAAAGTCATACAGCTGAGGACAAATAAGTTACCCAAAGGTCTGGTTACCTTAGAGTCAATTTTTAGTATTGACGATTAGCTTAAAAAGGGTAAAGCTGGCTTGCAAATCAAAGAAGAATATTATGAAGAACTGGAGATTTTCAAAGGTAAACTTCTTAAGATAGGCAAAATTTGTTCACACGAAGATAAACAATCTTTTGTGCTTTATGTCAAGAATTTCATGATGTCTTTGCTTGGGAGTACTCAGATTTGAGAGGGTTTGATCCCCATATTGCTCAGCACACAATTGAGTTAGAACCTAATGCTAAGCCAGTAAGGCAGAAACAAAGGCCCTTGAATCCCAAGCTTGAGCCCTTAATGATCAAAGAGCTGACCAAATTAGTTGAGGGGGGTATTATCTTTCCTATTAAGCATACTTTATGGGTTTCTAACCTTGTACTAGTTAGGAAGAAAAATGGTGAGGTAAGACTCTGTGTAGACTTCAGGGATCTTAACCGAGCATCTTTAAAGGACCACTACCCGCTGCCCTCCATGGAACAAATTTTGCAAGTAGTTGCTGGTTCTGAGAGATTTTCCTTGTTAGATGGTTTTTCAGGCTATAATCAAGTGTTGGTTAAAGAGGAAGATCAGTTCAAAACTACTTTTACAACTAAGCGGGGAACCATGGCATACAAAAGGATGCCTTTTGGTTTATCTAATGTTGGTGCCACATTTCAGAGGGCCATGGACATGGCATTCCAAAGCTTGATCAACAAGATTATGCTAATTTATCTAGATGACATTACATTTTATTCCAAGAGAGCTGATGAACATTTGTCACACCTCAAGCAAGTTTTTGAAAAGTGTAGAGAATATGGGATATCCCTCAATCCTACAAAAAGCAGTTCATGAAGGTAAGCTTTTAGGCCATATAGTATCAAAAGATGGAGTTGTCATTGATTCTGAAAGAGTCAGAGCTATATTGCAGCTACCATTACCAAATCACAAGAAGGGTCTGCAAAGCTTTTTGGGGCGAATTAACTTTTTGAGAAGGTTTATCCCTGATGTTGCAAATTTACTATAGCCTTTGACCACCATGCTTAAAAAGAACGCAGTTTTCAGCTGGACAAAGGAGGCAAGGCATAGTTTTGGAGAAATCAAGGAGGCATTAGCATCTGCTCCAACATTGGTAAATCTAGATTTCTCTAAAGACTTCTTTTTATATGCTTTTTGTAGTAGTAGTTCAATCTCTGCTATGTTGGTTCAGAAGAATAGGGATAATCTAGAGCAGCCCATCACTTTTTTCAGTCAAGTACTTGCTGATTATGAAGAGAAGTATACATTTGTTGAGAAGCATGTTCTCGCTGTGATCAGAAGTCTGAAGAAGTTTAAGCCTCTAGTTTCAAATAATAAGATTCATATTCTGGTAGCACACTCAAGTGTGAAGGAATTTTTGTTGAACAAAGATATGAATGAAAAAAGAGCAGGGTGGATCACTAAGGTCATGGAGTATGATGTGGATATCAAGATCACCAAATTGGTTAGAGGTAAGGGTCTCTGTGAACAACTTGCTATAGGGTCAAACAGTAAAATTGAATTAGAAAAGGATGTGTTTACTAATACAAATGGGTTTCAGAATGCTCAAGATGATGTGCCTATGGGGATAACTAATTGGGTTCAAGATATGACCCATTTTTTACAGACCGGTGAGAGTCCATATGGTTTGAACAGAGCCAAAAGAAGATACTTTAGACTACAATCCATACCATATGTGCTGATAAATAATGTTCTCTTCAAAAGGGATCTGGATGGTGTCCTATTAAGATGTATTCACAGTGATCAGATTGAAAGGGTACTTCATGAGTTCCATGATGGAGTTGCGGGAGGTCACTTTGCCCCAAGAACTACTGCTTGAAAAGTCATGAGAGCTGGTTACTACTGGCCCAACTTGTTCAAAGATGTGTATGCCTGGTCAAGAAAGTGTATCAAATGTGCTCTATTTTCAGGAAAGGAAAAGTTTCCTGCTATGCCCCTGCATCCAATTCAAGTGGAGCAACCCTTCATGAGATGAGGCATTGATTTCATTGGACCAATAAATCCACCTTCCAGTGCTGGTCACAAATGGGTACTAACAGCTACTGACTATTTTACAAGGTGGACATAAGCGGTTGCATTGAAGGAAGCAAAAGAATCTTCAGTTTTGAACTTCTATGAAGATATAGTCACCAGATTTGGAGTTCCTGACTCTATCATATCTGATAATGCTTTGGCATTTGTAGGTCTAAGAGTAACTGATTGGGTCGTTAAACAGGGCATTCATTTGAATACATCCTCAAATTATTACCCTCAGGGAAATGGCTTAGCTAAAAGCACAAATAAGAATCTCATCAAGATTATCAAGAGAACAATGGAGGATAATCAAAAACCTTGGCACATCAAACTAAAGTATGCACTCTGGGAAGACAGGTGACTCCTAAGAGGTCTATTGCTAACTCACCATACATGTTAGTCTATGGCAGAGAGACAAGATTGCCTTTGTTTGTAGAGCTTCTAGCTCTTGATATTGTTCGCCAGTTGGAGATGTTTGAGGAATAGAACCCCATGTCTGTGAGGTATGTAGAGCTCATCGAGCTCGAAGAATCAAGAGACAGAGCAATGAAAGCTTTGGAGTATCATCAGCTCCAAACGAAAAGAACATTTGATAAGAAGGCTACATAAAAAGTTTTCAAGGTGGGAGATCTCGTGCTGAAATGGGATGTTTTGAAAAGTAAGCCAGGCCATCACACCAAGTTCGATAACATGTGGAAAGGTCCATTCCTTATCAGAGACTGTAAGGAGCACAATGCTTATCAGTTAGCTACAACAGAAGGGGAAGTGCTCCCTATCCCAGTCAATGGGATACATCTTAAGCCTTGTTTTCAAGTCTGATGAGGTCCCTCTTTTGTATATATTAGTTTAGGTTTATGTTTTCAATAAATGCTTCTGCGCTTTAGGTTAATTATTTTCTGTTTCCTGGGTGCTGTGATGGCATAGTATTTTCTCTTTCATTTTCCCCTGTTTTATTTTTTTTTCTTCTGGCAACCTGTTGTGCCCTATGGATCTCAAGCGAGTTGTGGCCATGAGCAAAATTGATATCTTTATTTATTTTCTGATCCTCCTAACAACTCCATTCCCAATGGATAAGCTTAGACTACTAGTCTTCATGTTTATCAGGCAAACATCTAGCAAAGGTCACCAAAAATGTTACCTAATTTTCACCCTCAAGCTCAATCAGGCAAGGAAAATTGTGTTTAACAGGTTCGAGAAGGCCAAATGGAGCATTCGGCCTAGGGAAAAAGTCATGAATCTGATGCTAGGTCACAGGGAACTCAGTGAAGAAGCCTTCCTTGTTCAGGTTTGACATGAAAATCTTCTAAGGAGAGAGTCACCAATACCCCAAGAATGTCACGGTGAGTGGGATTCACCTACAGGTCCCTATCGGCAAGACATTGATCATCGTCCCGGCAACAAAAGGATATTCATTTCGGCAGAAGTTATTTTCTTCAAAGAGAAGTCTCGGCAAATGCATCGGGTCTCACCGACAAAGCAAAGTAGGATCCCTTCGGTGTATGTGTGCGGGTTTCGGTAGGAGGTATTACCGATCAAAAGAAGTCTTGCCGAAGTCAGGTGGCGTCGACAAAGCAAGCGAGCTTTGCCAAAGGGTCTCGCCGAAGTCATAAAGTCTCCCCGACTTAAGAATCCTTCGGCGTAATGAAGCATTCAGAGAGAGTCTCGGCGACCAATGAAATCTCCCCGACAACAATAAGGTTTCGGCATGAGATGTATTTTGGCAAGTGGTCTCGGCGAACCGGTGGTGTCTCGCTGACAACATGGAGCCTTCGGCATAGCATTCAAGACAGAGAGAGGTCTCCCCGACTCTGATGTCTCGCCGACAACAAAGAGATCGCCAAGAGGAGATACCTTCGCCATGAAGTCCCGACGATGATTAAAGTCTCATCGAAAGCCAGCAGTCCTACCAATGAAGTCATATCGGCATAAGGTCTTGCCGAACGCATGAAGTCTCACCGACGTTTGACGTCGGTGTAGCGCCCGATGCTCGGTATGAAGTCTGGCCGACAGGCCAAAGTCTCAACCAAACAAAAGTGAGTTCGGGTAGAATGAGGAGTTCGACGTGAGTCCCAACAACAAACAGGTAGTCTAGTCGAAAGATGAGAGTTTGAGGAGACTAGTGTGCTCGACAAAGGGTCTGGACGATAGGCATGTGTCTTGCCGAAACAAAAAGGGGGGCTCGGTGTGGCGTTTTCCTTTCGCCATGATGTCTTCTCGACTGATGGGAGTCACACCGAAGGAAACCTGGAGCTCAGTGGAATAAAATGTCTCGGGGTAACATCAATAAAGTCATACCGAAGGAAGTAAAGAGCCCAGCAGAGTAAAGTGCGTTCGGGGAGACTCAAAAAGGAGGTCTAACATTTGGTAAGATGTCTTCCTTACTTGATGTGGTCTCAGCGAATAGAAGAGAGCTCGGGTGTGATTGGGGGACCTCGCTATGAAGTCTTCCCAACTTTCCAAAGTCTTGCCGATACAGAATGAGCCTGGGTTGAAGGATCCAGCATCACTATGAGATCCTGCTGACTCGGTAGAGTCTTGCCGATGTTCTGAGCGATGATAAAGTTGACTTCGATATAACTTTGGTGGCTCGATAAGAGCTCTCATCGACTGTCACATGTTGTGTCGATAGTTTCAGAGGGGCATAATCGCATTGGTGAGACACTTCTAGTGTCTCGCCGAGATGCGATTCTGATCAAAGGAGTTTTTGATCACCTGAGGAATCTGCGTGGAGTTCACTCGACCAACCAAAGGGATCTGAAAGTGAGCCGTGGCAGTCTGAATAACATCAATGGAATGAAAAGAAACGTGTATCTGTTCTGAGCTCAGAAGCATTGGAGGCACTCAACAGGAAGGTTCAAAGATCGACACGAGGAACAAGAGTGAATGCGGTGGTCGCAGAATGTTCAAGAAGGGAGTCCCTTGAAGGCAATCTTTGACACCGACATGAACACGTAGGGTGCAGCTTGAAATTCAATAAAAAATATAAGGGGCAGATTTTTCTGGGCCCAGATATTTTGTAAGCCCTAAGGGGCCAACACACTTTGATATTTAAGGCATTTTTTGCCTTTTTGTAGATAGTTCTGATTATACACTTTGAAGAGTTAGTGATTTCTATCAATCCTTTCTCGACTAAATGTATGTTTTTTTGTAACTCAACTGAAATTTGGAATGCAAAATAGAGTTCACCTTAAAAATAAGTACTAATGCTCTTACCACTCTCATTTCTGTATGTTAGCTTATGTATGTATTTCTTTAACAGTGCTTCCTAAATCTGTATTCATACCACAAAGTTGTGAAGATTGTTCCTTCCTTCTTGAGATATGTAATGTAGATCAAACATGTCAAGAGTGATGCATAAGTCTAATGGGGTTATGTTGAGTAAGTAAAACAATTGTAGTCTAGTTTCTCCAGTGTGTTTGCATCTTGTTTTCATTTTCCTGATTTCTTATCAACTCGGTGTATCACCATAGTCTAGTTTCATTTGTATGCGTCCCTTCTCATTTTACACTTAAAAAAAAAATCAGTAGTTTAGGTGATACCCAAAGGAAGCTGGCCTTCTCCGGAGGTTGACCTATGCTCATAAGAAACCCACATCTTTGGAGGTCTTCCAATGTTACACTGAGGTGTTGAACGTCAGTTTGAACAAGGGTGCAATTTTAGGTGATAACAGGTGCATCACACCTTCTCAAAACCTGGGCCCTTATACCCTTTTGGAGCCTCATTACTAGATTTCACCATTTTTTGCCAATATGGTGAGCGAATTACATTGAATGCCAATCCATTCACATAAACACATCTCGCTATGTCTTGATTGGCATTCTTTGTAGCCTCATTTTGAAATGCCATTTCCAATGGTCCCTTTGATCTCTTTTGTGTAGAGGCCACATGTTGCTCTTTAGGTATGGACATAAATGGATGGATCTCTATAGGTTGAAAATGAGAAGGTGGTGTAGGGGGCTTCATCCCTCGAGATTGTTTCTTCAACAAAGGATGATTTGATCTACGACCTAGTGCTTGGTCTTCTTTTTCTTGCTTTTCAATATATGCCAATACTTGCATTTATAGAATGCTTTTACCATTTAATTTGATCAACAGGAGCCTTAAAAGACCAATAAAGCATTCAAATAATTGACACTGACCCTTCAACTAATGATTCCTAAGAAAACTAAAGGATCTCAAGGCAACAGGTGGCATTTTCAAACATGAACCCTCCGAGTAGCTTCATGCTTCTCACCAAATGAAATGTATAGCAGAACTACACCAGATCTTCAATAACAAAATGGAGTCAAAACAACTAATCAAGCAAATCAATAGTATAATCTTATTTCCTCCAATTTTGATAGCATGATTAATGAAATGCATTTCAGTATTGTTCTACACCTAAGTTGAAGAAATGATGTTGCTTGAAGGTCTGGAAGGACGCAAGTTTGAAGCTTTGGTTGAAAAGAGGTGTGTTAAAGCTAAAGGGATATTATTTGAACTGATCATGGAAACAAAGAAATGCATTAAGGAAATTTTTGATACTTATAAGTATTGTCTCTGGTGGCCTGCTGCGGTAGATAATTTCAAAAGTAAAATTGAAGCAATTGAAATTGAAGTGAACAATAATGGAAAAAAATTTGACATCTTTGAAGACAAAAAAGGTAAGCAAAGATTGAGAGTTGATGAATTACAAGCTGAAATGGTTGTTGTACAAAGACAAAGAGATGATGTGATAAAAACCTTCTAGTTTTTGAAAGAGATTGCTAAGGTCCGGTTAGAACATCTTTCTGGAATACTTACTAATGCAGAAGATGTTGAAAGATAGAGTTCATATTGGTCACCATCTTTTACCTTGTTGGGTTTATTGGAAAGAATCTGCACAAGAATGGATTTAGCTACATTTAACTGGAAGAAATTGTGTCCAGTTTTTGAGGAAAGGTACAAGAAAGTGTTTTAGGTGAAGAGTGTCATTTTTACTTGAATCCCAAGTTTTATGTCGAGGAGAAGAAGAAAAGGAAGAAAAAGAAGTTAATTAAATTGATGTTTGAAATTTTTTGGATGGCTGGAAGTTCTTTTGATAAATTGAAATCTTTTTGATGTCACCATGTTTAAAACCTGTTTATATCCTTTTTGGCCACCCTTTGCCATTGATGTCAAAGGGGGAGAGAGTTAGAGTTGAATTAGAGTATGGGGAGAGTTTGAAGGAGAATTTTTTTTTACACATTGCCATCAATGACAAAGGGGGAGATTGTTGGAAAAATGAAGAAGATTGACTATCTCTATAGTTTTGTGTTGTCATTGATGTCACCATGTTGTGATTGCAAATGTAAGACTATGCTTGATCCAGTATCTAAACCAGTATTCGAGCTACACTCTTTGGTATTCTAGTCTACATTCCTCCGCAGTTAGTAGTTGATGTTTGCGGTTTTGAGAAATTGCTTATGATTGTTGAAGGCATGCATAATCAGAATATTACGTACTTTGGTCCTTGTACATAATGTTTATTGCTTTTTGCATTCAAGTCTATTCCTGGCTGACTTCTTGGGGTAATTGTGATACAGTGAATTAATTTTGCTATGCGGATATATGTGACCTATTTTAGATCCTTGCTGACATAATGTAGCGTGTTGGAGGTTTGAATTACCTTTTTGAAATATTTTGTGAATGATTGGAGCCGACAGTTGGTATTTTTGGTAAATATGAAATGCATCTAATTAGGCCAACCTAATTGATGCTTGTGGAAAAAATCAGGTATATAAATGAATATATTGGATATTTTTAAGTGTGGAAGAGAAAGGAGAGACAAAGGAATAGTAGTGTGTGTGCATATGCAAAATCAATGAAGCCGTTGTGAATAAAAGGTTGAAAGTGAGCGAAAAGATGAAGAGTGGTGAATCAGTCTACTGAGCATCATCAGAACTGCATCAACACTTGTTAGGTGCATTATTCTCAGTTCATTTTGGCTATAAAGACCAATTTTGTTTTGTTAATATTTTTGTAGGTAGTGAGCCTATCTTGTAAGCAGCGAGCTTTTGTATTTAGACAGTGAGTCCTTTCAGGGCAGTGAGCCTTTATTTTTAGTTTGAAACTACTTTATATTGTGAGTTAACCCTCACCGTGGTTTTTCCCTCCTTAGGTTTTCCACGTAAAAATTTGGTGTTTATTGTGTTAAATTACTTTTTGTTATCTATGTTTCATGCTCATACTTAATAACAGAATAGTGTGGTTGTGGAATTAATAAGTGTTGAAGTTTTAAGTTTGAATTTTGTGACAATTGATTCGCCCCGCTCTCAGTTGTCCTGCACCTGTTTAATAGATTTACCTTCAAAGGATCCTGTTTGGATTTCTTCTTTTCCACATCCTCCTCATCTAGACCCCTAATTTCCTCGTCCTGCTCCTCCTTGGGTAAGTCTTGCATGGGAGAATCCTCAATGGCCACCGTCTTTTCACCAAAATCCTTATCCTCACCAGCCACATTTGGGTCCTTGGTCAGAACCTCAGAGGCCTTTTTCTTCAAGTTAGTAATACATTTTGACAATTTTGACAGCCTCCTCGGTTTATCAACCAAACCCTCAGCATTACCCTATGTCACCACATCCAAAACACCACCAACATCTTTACCAACAACCACCTCTGCAAACTTGGGAGAAGAATCACTCGACCCCACCTCTGTGTCCTCACTCTTAGAAAGGGCCAACCACTTAGCAATCATGTTACACTTAGCACCAACCACCCTCCTCTTCTTCGAAGACATAGTCATAGCCGCATGAGAAGCATCCTCCTCATCTTCGTTCCATTCCTCCTCCTCCCCTGAAGGGGAATCTGAACTCGACGACCCAAACAAATCACTTACAACTTTTTCCTTTCCCTTGATGGCCAAAGCAGGGATACGAGTCTTGATGTGCTCCATGATTAATAAGATAAGCCCTTCATGGAGGACGGGCCCCCTCCTATTCTTCAAATGTGCATACACTGAGACCTCCAAAGAAGATAACAGAAAGAAAGGAAATGAAATGAACAAACCATGTCTAAAATGGTTGAGGAGATTAAAATGGTGACCAAGAATAGCCCTAAACCTCCCTTCAAGAGTCACGTAATGCATCAGGACCTCAACAACACTCACCCAAATTTTCTTGAGGGAAGTTCTCTCATAACCCCATCCCTCCAATTTGATTAATTTCTTTCACTCATCATCTTTAAAAAATTGGACCATTGCCTCCTCATTACTTTTTTTATCATTGAAAAACTTTTGATCCACAGTCGACATCCCAATAATAGTGGCAACCAAGTCCTCATTAACCTCCACTTCCATACCTTTAACCTTGAGCTTATGATTATGCCAAAAAGAGACAAATTGCTTTGAGGCATTAGGGTCATGCCCATGCAATCTCTCCAAAAAGGGAGTGAAATTCCCAAGGCGCAAAATATTCCAAAGTTTCTTCCTTCTCTGAATGTCACCACAAGAGTACGGCTTGATTCGACTCCTGTCACCACCCATAACAACTGACACCAGACTCACAAAACCCTTGCGAACAAAAACTCAACTGAAGACCAGAGAGCCGCAAAACACCCACAAAGTGTGCAAACTGAAGGAAGGTACTAGACCATAAATGTCGCATCACCTCACCCCACACCATTATTTCTTAATAAACTCCTAGCTTTCTCGGGAAGGATTGATCCCTCCTCCCACAAAAAAAATTCATTTAAGCTAATAGCTTCATTGGCAAAAAAAATTGCTAACGAGTTTCCTTCTCAGTAAATGTGAGAGACGTGGGTCTCATCACAAGATTGCAACATGATTATTGTATCCTTGATAAGTTGGTTGATATTCTAACTTAGAGGATGACTTCCACACAGATAATTTATTATGTTCATGGAGCTACCTTCCACCCATAATTTGGAGTATCCTTTGCTGATAGCATATGTAACACTTATGAACGCAACCTCCACCTCTGCGTAATGATTGGCCTGAGTACCCAATGTGAGTGCCACCGCGAGTGTTATCACAGAGTTCATACATACAAAATAAACTATATTGCTTGGTCAAGCATAAAAACTGTGTTGCAACAACATCAAACAATAGGTTTTGGTAAAGCAAACCTATACTCTTTGAACTCCATTTTGGCACCTGTCCTGGAAGGTAACTTTCTACAATACAACATTTCATAACATCTATCTACCCTCTAGCAGCAGCTACCTTGAGGTGCTCTAGTCTACTTAGGTATCACTGTTCTATTCAAGTAAAAGAATATTCTTCTCACATATGTCTATGAAAAAGGAGAATCTGATTACTAATTTCCTCACTAAACATATATTAGATACATGATTCAAATGAAACTGTACATTACAATATTTAGTCATATCATTCACATGACCCATGCTTACTTTCAACATAAAACATTATCCATTTAAAAATGAATTAAGTAAAAAGAAACAAAAGAAGGTATGTCACAAGTATCTGTATGTACATAGACGAAGTCTATGTGCATACGCATATATGTGCTTACTTAAGTTATTGGTTTGTGCATACATTCTGAAATAAACCATTAAATCAGATTGCAATTATTTAATAATATTTCATTCAATGTTTCTTTTGTCAGAATTTCATGGAAATAAAGAATCCAGAATTAGTTTGTATTAACAATTTCTTGCATATTGTTGCTTCTTTTATATTCACACAAGCTATGATATTATAACATTGTTGTTTTACATATGAACATTCACTGTTTTTAACAAAACTTGATACTATTTCCAACTAATAGTTACAAAACAAGTTGTTTCATGTAGAACGTTCATAGTTTACAACTATTCAATGTTGTTTCAACTAAACAATTTCAAAACAAGATTGTTTTTAGCTACACATACACTTTTACAAGAAATCAACGTCGTTTCCAACATAACATTCACTGTTAACAATAATACAATGTCAAGTTTCAAGCTAAATAGATATAGTTTATGACAAAACAATGTCGTTTCCAACAAAACATTCACTGTTTACATTAATACAATGTTCTTTCTAGCTAGATAGTTCAATTTATGACAAAACAATGTCGTTTCCAATAGAAAATTCATTGTTTACAATATTACAATGTTGTTTCTAGCTAAACAATTACAGTTTATGACGAAACAATTTTGTTTCCAACTGAACATTTACTATTTACAATAATACAATGCTATTTCTAGCTAAATAGTTATAGTTTATGACGAAACAATGTCATTTACAATGGTTTATGGTTGCAGCTTCAAGTTCCATTGCCTCGTTTTCTAGGATTAATTATTCTAACATTTGTATATAAAATTTCATGCAAGAATACTAAAATGAAGCTATTATCAACTTTTGAAACAAATTTAAAAGCACTGGGCAACATACTAACCATTAATCAACAATGATAAAATGATCAAATCTATGAGATCAATCTTAATCGGGTTTGGTTTGAAACCCTCATTCATTGTTTACATATATTATACATTTGTCATTCTAAAATGACCCACAGTCATTGATTGGTTCCTAAAATAATAGGGTGGTCACGGGCGAAGCCATAACACCCACCCTTGGCTTGGGTGTAATTGCTTCCATGGACAACATGATTGTTGTTCCTATGGAGTGATTGTTCACTATTCTACACATCCAAATAAGTTTAAGGAATGAATTTCATCATTTGACCTTTAACCCTAACAGACTGGGCGACATAAAATGGGTATCATAAATCTACAAAAAGTAACAAGATTTCATGTTCAAAACTGGGTGATATGAGCCCATCGTCGCCCTCAACAACGAGGCAAAACAAAAGCATTTAAGTTACCCTTTGATGCTAGATCGAGGGTGGTGGCATCGACCCAAATGGGCGTCCATCTAAGAAACAATAATAAGCAAGTAAGATACATTTACATCAAAATATTTCTATGATGGCTTCAACCTACCCCATAAAAAGGTGGTGATAATACATAATTTACATTGCTCCATTCACAGTCCTATCAAGTTTCCCTGATAGCCTATGATGGGTTTAACAATTTAAACATACATGTAGCCGAAACACAAGGTCGATGGTCTCAAATCTTACAAGGTAATATACACAACTTCGACTCTTCCAAGTCATAGGCTCTACAAGCCCAGGCGAATTCAAGTGTAGAGAAAGAAACAACAAAGCCATAGATAATACAAGTTTACTCATATAGTTTGCATAAGAGTTCAATGATCTAGCTACTTTCAATCAATAAAATCGACAGTGCAACGAATCGGTTGATGCATGGAAATAAGGATGAAACTATAAAATCAATGAAAGCAACATTATTGAAGGAAAAATCACCGATTACCTCTTCAACCAGAAATTACCCTTCGGATTTTTCCCCAAAAGCTTCGTTCCACACCAGTTTTCCATTGGTTCCAATCGATATCCCCTTCAAAATAACATCTTTCTACATTTTTACTATGCCTCCACTAAGGGGTTGTTTCAAAATGATAATGAGCATTAATGATATTGTTGCCCATTCTAAATTTGAATTCTTTCCATTATGTCTATGGCAGACCACATCCATCGTGGGATTTCTTATGATATCGTTTTAAATTTCATCCATTTGATAATGATAATTATCGGTTTCAAGTTCACTATATATATATATACATACTTTATATTTATATTCAGATTTGTTAACACATATGTTTGTTCTCAACACACATATATATTTGTATATGTATTTATATTTATGTACACACACATCTATTTGTATTCACATATAAATGTTTTCATGTGCATATCTATCATTTATATAAAAATGGTCTTTCATTTTCATTTCAACAATGATATAAAATGTATAATTAAAATTCACACATTCGTTCACATACCAAATCTCACTTTTGTTTTCCTCTAAATTCAAAACAAAAGCTCAAGATTGACTTTTTCAAATATAAGTTTCCACGTAATTTCATTTCACAAATGCATCTTTTCAATCATCGAGTCATTTTAGTTAGCTTAATATAATTCTTATATGAATTTTCAAATACAGATATCATGCCATTTTGTGGTGTGTGCACCCAGATTCCATCGAGCTGACCGTTCGATCTAACTAAACAATCCTACTTCAACTGTGTTCTCATCCTTCAACTGTGTTCTCATCCTTCAACCTATCACCCTACAACTGCACACACTTGCACTTGCAAAATTCATCAGTAACATTCAATTCTTGATAACATATAAGATAATTAAAAAGATCATATAGTCAACATCAGTCAACTTCATCACGTAGAAGCGGAGGCTGAGATCATAAGTGTAAAGTATGACATTAGCAAAGGGTATTCAAAAATTTGGGTGGAAGGTGACTCAATGAATGCCATTAATTATCTGAATGGAGTGCATCCCCCGAGTTGGAACATGGATCAGCTAATCAAAGATACGGTAATTATGCTTCAAACGTGTGTTGAGACCCATATATCTCATGTGTATCGGGAAGGCAACTCTCTTGCTAATTGCTTTTCCAATGTGGCTGTCAGCCTTAGCAAATCTGGCTCGTGGGAGGAGGGATCTATCATTCCTGAGAATGATAGGAACATCTTAAGAATTGATGGCATTGGATAATTTGATACAACTTTTATGGTCTTGTAATTCGCCCCATTTGGCACGCTTTGTGGGTGTTGTTTGGATCTTTGGTTTGTATCTTGTTTTTTTATACCAGAGTTGGGTGTTTGTTGCTAGGGGTCCATGGGTGGAGACATGAATCGTGTTGAGCTAGACTCATGTGGTGATATTCAGAGGAAGAAGTTGTGGAACATCCTTAGTCATGACAATTTTACTCCTTTTATGGAGAGATTACATGGGCATGACCCAAATGCGTCGGCTAAATTTGTTTCCATCTGGCATAATCGCAAACTAGTGATGAAGGGACTCCAGAGGTGGAAGTGAATGAGGACTTTATTGCTTTTGTTACATGTTTGCCGACTGTGGGTAGGAAATTTTTTAAGGACAAAAAGAGCAATGAGGAGGCCATGACCCAATTTTTTAAGGATGGTGAAAGGAAAAATTTAGTTAAGCTGGAGAATTGGGGTTATGATAGAGAGTCCCTGAAGAAGATCTAGGCTAGGGTTGCAAAGGTGATGATGTGGTATGTGACACTGGAGGGGAGATTTAAGGCGCTTCTTGGTCACCATTTTACTTTGCTTAATCATTTTAGGCATGGCTTGTTCATATCCTTCTCCTCTTTTTTTGTCTTCAATGGAATCCTCTGTGTATGCCCATTTGAAGAACAGGAGGGCCCCCATCCTTCATGAAGGGCTTATTTTGCTTATTATGAGCATGTTTAGTCTATTACCTTGACCTCCGCCATTTCTGGTAAGGGGGAAGATTTTTTTTCCCTTTCTAGGTCGTCGGATGAGTAGAATGAGGATGAAAATTAATAGAGCCCCCAAGAGTTTGGCCATTTCTAGGAGTGAATACATGGAGGTAGGGTTAGATGGGTCTTCTCCGAGAGAGGAGGATGTGGTCGATGATAAAGGTGTTGTTGGTGGGGCTAGTGAGGTTGGGGCCTAGAAAAAGGTTGATGTGGCTGATAAACCAAGAAGGTTGTCCAAGAGACTGGCTAATTTGAATAAAAAGGAGTCTGATGTGGCGGCCAGGGATCCTACAAAGGCTGAGGTTAGCAATAACCCGAACGTAACTGCTGTGACTATGGAGGATTCCCCTATTCATGATTTACACAAGGCTTCTCTAGATAAGGAGGTTGGTGAGCGAAATGTGGATGGTGAGGGAAAAAGAAAGGTTGTTTCGCCCCTGAAAATTGATCCTCTGTTGGAGGATTTCTTGTACTTAGATGAGGAGGACACCTCAATGTTTGGCCTGTTAGATATGGCAAGGGCAGGTGCTACTGGTACCTTCAAATTGGCCAAATGTTCATTGCAAGAATTCAATAAAATCAACATTAAAATCAAGGGCCTTAAGGCTAATTTGTAGAATAGCCCAAAGACCTCTATTTTAGACATCCTCATGAATTCAAGGAGCAAGGTGAGGATAGATTGAAAGCCCTCGAGGCTAATGTTACAAGTTTAAATAATGATATTAGAAATTTACTGCAGGTGAGTCATGTCTTGGTCAAGAATAGTGCTGAAGCCTTGGAGACTCTGTTCAAGAAAATTAGTCAGCTTAGGGAAGAGCGGGGCTTCTTCTCTAAACTCATGGAGACAGATCATGTGGCTAAGGGTAAGGGGAAAAAATCCCTCAAGGTTGATGACAAGGTGCTGGTTGGGAGAGGGTCGATAAAGTGGAAAAAAGCATTTGATGCTGAAAAATAGGAACTACTGGATATGGTTGAAAAACATAAGTCCCAGTAGGTTGAAATGGCCAAAGCTTTGGGTGGCCTTCATTAGTTTCTAGTCTATTTTTGTTGCTTTCTTTTTTTGGTTTCTGGTTGGTTTGTTTGCTGTTGTTTTATGGATGGGAGCTATTGGTTGTTAGTTGTCTTACTTTTTCTGGCTCTCGTGTTGGTCAATTTTTTGTTGGTTGGGGTGTTGCTGCTGGTTGATTGATATATTCTCTTAGTAGCTTTTGGTGTCTCTTTTGTAAAGAGTTTCGGGTCCCTTCAAAACTTTTTTTTCCTTTTAATCAAAACATCAGTCAACTTCTTTCAATCTATTTCAAAATTTCCAAACTTTCCATTTCACACATTGAATTTCTTCAATATTTCAATTTACCATATTATAATTAATATGCAATAAATTTGGGTTATGACACATCTTCATCTCTATCTCTAACTTCCTCTTTATCTCTATCACCTTACCCCCCCTTCTCTCTCTCTCTCGCCCTCGCCCCCACCTCCCCATATCCCACCCAATACCTCTCCCTCTTTTTGTCCACATATCTCCCTCTCTCTCCCTCTCTCCCTATTTCAAACATATCATTAGCCTATTGGTAATGGCTGTATTATCTTCTCAATTTAAAGGTTTTTTTTTAATTGTGTTCAGATCCCTGTAAGTAGATGCATATTTGATTTGAAGCTATCACTTATCCATTGAGACCTTTGTTGCACAGACAATTTTTTTTTTTAAATAGCCTACCAATTGACCTCATGTATACTGCACAAATGTATGTTAACAATAAACCAAAAAAACCCCTAATTGACCATCCACACTTCTTCGGTGTACCCATTACACACCAAGGTGCGATTGCTAGTTATAAATTCTATGTAGATAAATTAAACATTGAAAAGTCGATAACTAGCATATATATCTTTCAATAATCTATATAAATAACATGAGATATTTTTATATTAATATTAGTATATATTATATTATATTATTATTACATTATTCATAATTTTATTAATGATTGAGTTTAATTAGAATAAGTATTATATTATTGTATTGTAATACTATATTATATTATTTTTTAATTTTGTATATACATTTTTTTGATACGTAATACGTAGTCGAAGTTGCATGCATTATATTAATATTAACAAAATGTTACATCGTTTCAGCCCACTGAAATGGCAGAGCAAGGAGGCATTTACAGTTCTTGGCCTTAAGCCAACACAATCTTACAAAAGGAAACCCCAATTACATACGATGTTGACATTGATACAACCACTTGTACCCAGACAAAATTTCCTCCCACACCTAAGCATTTAGTTATCTTCATCATAAAAATGACCTATTCCCACCAATTCTGCAAACTCATGGCACCATTGTATCCCGCCCACCTCGCTCAAACCCAACCTTCAATATAAGAAGTTGTAGCCCAAAGTGACCCAACTTCTATGTCGTTGCAACTCATTATTGTTCATATTGAGGATGAAGGGCTGCCATTCTACTTCCACTCCCTGCTGAAACATTTGAAGCATGTCATCCAACCAAGGGATCCCAACTCCTAGTAGGGCAACCGCCACTATATCAATATTGTCGACCAGGATAGGCCCTTTGAACACAAAACACAAGAGTAGCAGGTATCTCTCCTTCGACACATTCAAATATAAGAGGGACACAAGGAAACGAGATGAGATATCTATGTTAGCCCTGGTTCAGTTGCGTGAGAAGCAATAACTCCTCCCAAGCACCATCCTTACTACTTCTAAGCATATAATGTCCTTAGTAAGATATATGTTCTTTAGGCGCTGATTTGAAATGTATCCTAAAAAGGTCGCCTCCTTCTTGGAGCTCTTCAAATTAATTGTAGTATCCATGGTTTGACACCAATAACCATCCTTAATATCGAATAAATAGAGAGCCATTCAATTTCCAACATTAATGGTTAGCTTCCTGTATTAAACTTTTGCATACACTCGATTGTTTATGGTTGATTCACTGCAATCAACAATTTATTTCGCACGAAGCTCAGTACCTTCACCTTAAGCATTCCCGAGGCCAACAATGATCGAGCACACAACTTAGCCTTTGTAGGCTCAATGTGTGTGCTTTCCAAAGTGAGAATGTACCTCGTCCATGTCACCTTTCTACACCAATGTACTTCAAACACTACCAAACTTCACTGAGCCATCCCATCTCACCAGTTTATCATTTCATATTTAATGTCTCCAAATGAAAGTGCTCCTTGGTGGCAGGATGCCAACTAACTTTACCTCCTCTTGCTTATCTGGGAAAGCCCATATGCCAGATCTAGCGATCACCAGCCTAGACTATAAGAAATCAAGTGGCGCATGGGCCTTTAATTTTGTATATTTTTTAGTATTATATTTATATATTATTAATATTAATATTAAAATTAATATATTATTATTATTTTAATATTATATTATCGTTATTAAAATTATTATATTATTCTTTTTTTGTTGTTGTCGTGTTAGAGGTATTCCTATGACCTAGTTGAGTAGTCCAACCGACCTTGCCTTGGTCTTACTTTTTGCCAAGTTGGGGCTCGAGAAGGGCGAGACTAATCCTTTGGGGATGCACACAATCACCCATAAACCATAGATAAGCCCATATTATATTATTCTTATTATTATAATATTATATAATTTTCGTTATTAAATTATTTTTATTACTATATTATTATTGATATAAATATTTTAACATTATAATTATATAAAATATTATTATTTTTAATTTATTATTATTATCAATACTTGCCATAGCATAGTACTATTGTAATGAGTTTGGCTTTTTTAAGTTAACTAGTTATTAATAATTTAGTTTTCAAGCAATCAAAAATAATATTTAAGCCGAGAGGCTTCTTACACTCACATCCACGAGTATGTGTACATTTTTATTCTCCCCATTTAAATTGGCATCTACTAACCCATCACAAAGTAAAGTATTTATCAATAGATTTATGCTTTTAAATTAGATTTTAAGTAGTTTACATACTGCGAAAATTTCCTTGTTTTAGACAAGATAATCTTGAATATTTTTTTAATATCAATTTAGAATTTTTATTTAATTGTAATATTATATTTAAGATTTTTTTTTATATATAAGCTTTAAAAGCATGCATTATCATCATCTTTTTATAGTTTTACTATATATGACATTTTTAAGGAAATGTAATAGTATTCTAATTTATAATAGTAATATATATCATTTTATAATATTTGTTATGGAAATACATATTAATTTAGAATATTTTCAAAAAATTAAAATATGCATTTTTAGAATATACATGATTTTTAATTTATAATATTTACAATATTTTCACGCGTTTATAATTTTTAGAAGATTTTTAACAAGATTATCTTGAATATCTAATAAAAAAAATTAAATAGATACAATATTATATATATAGGATGATAATAATGAATATTTTTAAAGCTTACACATAAATAAATCTTGAATTTAATATTACAATAAAATGACAATTACTAAATTGATATTAAAAAAATCAAGATAATCTTGTTAAAAATCTTTTAAAAATTATTAAGATAATCTTGTTAAAATCTTGATAAGCTGTTATTTTTAATATTGTCAACGTTTCATTTCATACATAAACTTATGTGAACACTACCCTTCAACTATATAATGCACAAAGAGCTTAGAGTGCATGCACACTATTTAGCAAACAAATTTGTCAAGAGTGTATGTTGTTTGAATTGTACGAAGCTTCACTTGGTAATGCAAGCTTTAGTTGTGGTTTACTTTATGCATGTTGGATTGATGATTTGCTTGGTTGCATATTACTGCAGATAAGATCTGGGTCTTGTTTTATTTTGTTCAAAGCTGCCTCAATCAATAGTAAATAATTTTAATTACACAAGTTTTGTATGTAAGTGGAGTTAAAAAAAAGATTTAACATTGAACTAGAGGCAACCATCTTCAAAAAGGGAGAGATAGAAGTCCAAATTGCGATTGGGAGAGGGCAACAATTACAAATTGTGCAGGTATATGTATTTCTTATTTTACTTGTAATCAATTGTTTTTTAATCATAATACGAAACATAATGAGTTGTTTTTCCTTCTTGATATCGATTTGATTTTTTGGATTTCAATTTTTTGATTTTAGTTTTTAGATTTGAATTATTTTCTCTTTCAAAAGTTTTTTGTTTTTTGTTTTTTGTACATCTTCTAGCAAAGTGTTATCAGTATAATCTCTGATATATATGATATCATTGTTGTCTTTAGAATTTTTATTTAATTTCTTAGGTTCTTATGATTTTCAAAGATATCGATGCTCTCATCCTACAAATTTGAATCATTTTCTTCATTCACACTAGAGTGATATGTGCTATATCAAATTCAGGACAACTCCTATATTTCTGTAAAACTCTAAATTGACCTTTAACTTGCTTGGTTTTTGCATCTGCATTTGGTTTCCCTGGATGAGTAGTAGCATTGATTCCTATTGTCTTCAGGATTTTTATCAAGAAACAAATACTAGGGATCAAAGTACATACCTCCAATTCTATAAAAAAAACTCTTCAATCTAACTTGTTTATCTTCTTATTTAGCCTTAAAAGCTTTGCAGTTTAGGTTCATGGAGAACAAATGTGGCTCTAGAACAAAAAAGGTAGCTAAAACGTGAATCCCTATATGACCCAACTTAACAGTAAATGACTTCAGTTATTTTTTGTAACATTTATACAAATATAAGCAAATAAGATAACAAATGCATGGAGAACATTTTCATCTTTATGCCCTTTTGATTTGTCACAACATAGTCCAAAGATGGGATACAATTAGAGAAATAAAATTAAAAAACAGTTTATAATATGCATTTTTGGGTAGGAATGAACAAGATGGGATACAATTAGAGAAATAAAATTAAAAAAATAGTTTATAATATGCATTTTTGGGTGGGAATGAACTTTCACGAAACTTTTGGATAGAAGATTTAAAGGTCTGAAGGCAATCTTTAGTATTACCCTCCCACGTCATTATATATATCTCTATTCAAGCAAACAAATTAATGGTTGGGGTATTTTTTAGAGTTTAGATGTATTTGAGTTTTGTAGGAATGACATTTTTGTTTTTAAAGTTCACTACATTTCTTAAGCATGTAATATATTGATGTTGATTTTATTTTAGTGAAAATGGGTAAAAAAAGAAAGAGTAGATCTTTAATTAAATAAATGTCATTATTATTATATAAATTTTTGGTAATTACTAGACACACATCATACAACCCACTATAAATATCCATAAATTGACATTTAAATCATTCTTACTTCTTAGCCATTAAAATGCAAAACTAAATCTAACCAATAAAGAATACCATTACCTGAATATAAGTTATTTAGTTTTTTTTAATGTATTTTTTAATTTACAAACTAGCATATATATACTTCAATATTTTTGCATGTAGGTCTACCAGGACAATTGCAACTACATTAGACAAAATCATGATGCATGTGGGCTAAAAATATGATTGTTGAGAGCATGAGAATGCATGAAAGATCCCAAAGAGGGAGATCATGTGTTGCCATTATTTACCAGCGAGTGTGGAGAGTGCATATACTGTAAATCACCAAAGACTAATCTGTGTAAAAAATTCAGAATCGATCCCACCAGGGTGGTCAGACTGAGAGATCCTTCAAGAATTAAAAGATATTATTTTTTTGTTTAATGGATTCACTCAAGGTACATAGATATCAACATCCTTATATATCAAAACATCAAATACTTTCTTTTCCATTCAGGCTTTGCCATGCCTATCCTCCTAAATCTTTTAACATTGCAATGGTCAATTAAATATATATAACTCTCGGTGTATTTTTTATATATTAATATTTAATATATGTATTCTAGTTTTAAAAAAATTAAAATAAAATTCAATTTTGTAAAGTCAACTTGTAAAATATTTAACTTTACAAATTATAAAAATTATTTCTTGTGTATATGATTGGTTAAAAAGTTATGTGTGTTATTGGTGGATTTGTAGGGAAAGCAAGGTAAACATTATGATTTTTTTTTTTGCTTTATAAAATTATTTCATTAAATTTTTCTAAAATAAATAAATGTTACTTGATATTTTTTTAAAAATGATTTTTTTTATGTATGTAATTGTTATTTTTTTATTAAAAAAATCTTACAAAAATCAATTAACTATTTTATAGAGATTTGGATTCATACTATTAAAATAATAAAATAAAATAAAAATGTAATATTCTTTCCATTAAACTAATATCTTTGTTATCTACGCTTTTGATATTTTATGGTATAATTTGATTATTATATGTTCTATTTCTTCTTTTCATTAATAAGTTTTTTCGTCATGTATATTTTTTATATTAATATATATAGGTTCTCCAAAAAAAAATATAATCTATAATATATAGGTATATAAGATAACCTATATTATTTTAGGTCTTTATTATATATAATATATAACCTATTTTAATGTAGATTATATATATAATTTATATATATTATTTCTATTTATATCTTATATTCTTAGAGGTAATATTTTATAGGTAAATAAGTTAATCTATATTGTGTAGATCTTAATTTATATTAGTATATATCATAGGTTATTTTATTTTGTAGGTGTTAATAAATATTTAACGAGCTCCCTTCGGGTGTATTTTCCTCTATGCATTGGCCCGTGCATCTTAGTTAATCAACTTAGCCTTTTATCTAAGTTCTGCTCTCTTTCTCCACGTGTCTACTCTTCACAACCCCGAGTTTCTACATTCCTTTCGCATCCCGAGAAACCTCGCTATACTTCCACATGTCGTGGTTGCGGGATATTTTTTTATCATTCTTTCTTACCGCCTCATTGGGCTTTGCTCGAGTGTGACGAAGCCCTTATTCCCAAAAAGTTTGGCGGGCCCCACAATTGTTATCTACGGTGTACTCTTGCTACATGTTTGCTCTTCGCAAAACTTTCAGCGTAGAGATGAAGGAACAATCATGGGCAGCGAAATGATGCCACGCGTCTCTTTTGCGCCCGGATCATTCCCTCCACTATTGGTTAAGTGCTTCACCCATTTGACACGTGTAGCCTTAGCGCAAGTCTTCATTGGCGAGAGAGGTTCACACGGGCAGCGAAACAATGCCATGTGCCTAGTCGGTAGATCTCATATTCGGGTGATGGATCAGATGAACCAAATGTTGCTATTGGCCACTACGTGTCATAATCATTTGCTCGGGATGGTGACACTTGTTTGATTAAGCCTTGCCGGGACCACTGCCATCATTTGTAGAGGATGTACCTATGCTTGGAATGACCAGATGCTTGGTTTCAAATTGTTTCTGTTGCAATGGCTTGGGGAATATTTTGATTTTTGCATCATTGCCAGGAGATTGCGAAATCTTTTCTGTTACTGCTCTCCGAAGCGGTGGGGTTTTTTTCCTACTATATATAATTTTCTTTGTTGTGAGAAAAGGGTCCGAAATTTAGAGCAAACACTGGTTTTGTTTAAAGACGTCAGGCCTTTATTACTGTTTTATTTGATTGCAAAACTTTCAGACTGTGCCAATTGTTTGGCCTTTATGTTCTTTCATGCTATTCGATCAAACTGTAAACTGTGCTTTTATTGTCTGGACATTTCATTTGAGAACTTCTATACATGTTGAATGCAAGTTTGCTGAACTAGACCATGTCTAATGACTCTTCTTGGCAGTAGGAATGTATGTAATATTATTTTATGTCAAAGAATGGATTATCTATGCTATAATCTTTAGTTTCTGATTTCTTGGAACACTACAAACACCAATCAGGCCCTTAGATCTATGATTTATCGTGCCTATCATTAAGTCTTGGCACATCGCCTTAGGTTAGACTTTATTTTATTATATCTGTTTCCTTTTCCCTTTCCAACCCCCATTATAGAAGAAGCCGACTTCTCTAAAATCCGGAGGTCACTCAGTTTAGCACAAAAGGTTCCCATAAACTGAGTTTCCCATAAGACACTATTACCTCGTCAAATTTTGGCGTCAATAGTAGGTTTTCTCTCTCTCTATATATATTAATTATTATAATTTTATCTATTTATATTAATATATATTATAGGTTATAAATTATAACTTTTTGTATTTTAATCATCTATTTTTTTTTTTTTATTGAATCATTTATTTATTTTTTCAATTTATATTTTATATATAATCTCATTCTTTTTCTTTTTTCTTTGATTAAATTATTATTGTTTTAAGTTGTAGTATATCTTCCTTCATTTCTTTTAAACATTTAACCTTTAACCATTTTTATCTATTTATTTGTGTTATATCATACTACTATATTATTCATTCTTCTTTATGTTTACACCATTTTTTGTCTATTTTCACTTTTACTTCATTTTCCAATCTCCTCCCTTCCTACCCTCTCCCACCACTTAACTCTTCTTAAGGTAATTTCTACAATCATATTCTTCATTATCCTATTTCTATGATGAATCATTGAGTGTGGTTCAAAACATCAATTCAAAATAGCATACATAGTTTAATCTAGAAGTGTTTACTCTATCATTCATGGACTTTGGAAAAATCATACCATCTACAATCATTGGTCTGTTAATATTTAACAATTATCAAGATTTGAATGAAGAGATTTAGTTGCACTTGTATTATGAAACCTAATAATTATATATATACATATAATATTAAATTAAAAATAAACAACTTGTAATAAACAATCATTTTAATATATAACAATTTTATATTAATAATAAGAGAAGAAACATCGCAACATGTTTTTGATTAATTAAGAAGGGTTAGAGCTTAAGTGATCCCTTACAAAAAAATAGAAAAATTATCCAGAGAAAACAACAACCAGACTAGAACAATAGAGAATAGAGTCCAGACAACAAAAGGAAACAACACATCTCCATACCCCAAGCAATAAAGAACAAACATCAACCACCAAGCATCATAGGGATATTGCAAGTAACCTTATCCATGTACCAATACAATATTTTCAAACCATAATATCATTAACCCATAGACTATCAAAAGGAAGGAAAGACTAGCCATGAGTTCCCAAATAGCACATAACCATAATAACATAGATTAAAAATATATAGGAAAAGTTTAGGCTTAGAAAGTCAATATCAGCCTTAAAAGCTATGTTAAGGAAGCCAAAATTAATAGTCAACCAAAGATGCATCCAAAACTAAGAGCTAAGTCCCAAGCTAGAAAAAGGAAATTAGGAGTCCACTATGAGACTCTAGGTCTTCTCAATATCTTCCACTGTTTCTTCCATGTCCTTTATCTTCATCATCTCAGACCGATCAACTTCATCCTTTCTTCCCTTTTTCTTTTGCTACGGTCTAATCTTTCCCTATCCAGATATGGTACCCATTACAACCCTTTTCATAATTTCGTCCATGACTCTGCACATGTTCTTGATAGCCCCCTCTATTGTATACATACCCTATTGGAATTGTCATCTTTCTCCAACATTCTTTCAATTTACTCAACCCTCTTCGTGAGCATTTTAGTTTTGTCTTCATTGCTTTAGTCTCTTTCTCTTTCAAACCCTTTGAGTTAAGAGGGGTGTTGGTAGGAGTATCAATAGCTTCCAAATCTATCGGGCTATCATTTATGGTCTCTTTCTCCTCTACATTTCCAAGGTCTATCCCTACGTCTTCACCAAGCTCCTCATCTTGTTGATTATTGTCTTTTTCCTCTTCTTGACTAGCATCCTCCTTTTCATCTGACTCCAAAGCATCGCCATCCTTAGAGAATTTCATTTCCCCAAGGCTATCAAGGACATATTCCTCCTCAGAGGAGACTTCTTTCTTCTCCCTAACCACTTTTTTCCCTTTTTATCCTCAGGCTTGAGAGGGGATGCACACACCCTTTCAGTAGATTTTTTTTCTTTTGTTACCAGTCTCTAGTCCATTGGAAGCAACTAAAGCCAGGTGGGTTGACTTACGACCATCAAGGGGTAGTCCATTGTCAGGGCTAATATCTTTATCATTTGGAATTGTAATGGTGGGGGTTTTAGGGCATGAATCTTTTATCACCAATCTTTATTAGTCATAAAGAAAGGGGTGACGAGCTATGTTTTTTGGAAGTAATTTTTAGGAGTTATGTCCAAGAGGGGTCCTCTTTTGTGGGGGAAGATTCTTATACTTTTTAATTTTATGTTCTTTATCTGGAGAGTGGGGTCGGCTTTCAAGCAGTTCAATTCAGATAGAGCTTTTTGAGGAATGAGGATTCACAAGAAAATTGTGGACTAAATTGTTCTACGAGGTGGTGGCAAGAACGTATTTGCAAATGGCCCTAATTAAACCCTGATGCAAAGGTGGGTTTGCTCCATTTTTCCATTCTCTGTTGTAGTGACGAAAGGAGGAAGGGCGTATTGATTTTCTCAAGGTGGCAAACGTGGTTCAGGATTGGAAAATGATACCCATGAATTGATTGAAATCTACCCTTGAGAGTGAAATATTTCATGACAAAGAGACTTACATTATGGTATGGAATCAAGAGCTTCAACCTTGAATAGCCATTTTGGAGCCTCAAAGATTTTTACTTGGCCTCAAAAAACTTTTTGATGTAGTTCTGGTAGTTCCTAGTGCGTTTCTTAGCTATTTTCTTTCCTTTGTATTGAAGACCAGTGGCTTAAGCTACGAGTTTTGCATCTACTATGAAATGAAGCCCTCCCATATTTACCTCTCCATCACTCCATGCATTCACAAATTTGTAACTAAGCTCTTCACTCTAACCTTCCATTGCTTCAAAGAATAGAGTGAATCTCGCGGATTCAAAAAGACCTCACAACTCTACATTCTGTCTCAAAAAATCGCAATTTCTTAGCTCACATTGCAACATGTTATATCTAACTTTTAATTATTTTTAGTATATCTTATATTTATTTTATTTATAAAAAATATTTAATATATAATAATTTGTAATATAATATTTATTAAATATATTATTTATTTAAAAGTTAGTGATTAAAATTAGGTTTATAGTTATGGATAGTGTTATAATCATAGTTGGGGTTATAGATAGTTCGTTAGGGTTATAGTTAGGGTTAGGGATAGAATTAGAGTTAGAGTGTGAGTTAAGGTTAGTGTTAGGTCATGCAAATAACTAATTTACAATACTAAAAAACTATAATTAACAAAACTTGCATTTATTTTTATTAACATTAATAAAACTTACATTTAATTTTTATCAAATTAAAAAACAATAACTACAATACTATAAAGGCAAGTACTAGCCACTACGTACACTTGTTAATATTAATATTATATTAGAATTAGATTATTAAATTACCTGAAACAATTGTTTTAGAACGAAACCAATAATTTTTTTTTTGTGAAGATCTTTGTATGTGATATTGGAGTAGCAATTCTAGATAAGAAATATGCATATCTTCACAAATAGCTTTCTAAATTTAACATTACTCCCAATTTAAATAATTAATAATTAATAAATGAGAAGTTTGGCGTTAATTTTTTTGCAGAATTGCATCTAATACTCATTCTCTTGAAATTCATTGGTTATAAAATATTTTAGCCAGGATATGTAATAATTAAATTCTATGTCGAGTGCCAACAAATGACACAAAAATAATAAAATCAAAAAACAAGAAGATTTTCAGCACTAAAAACAATGCTACTTTTCAGTGTTTAATTTATCTACATAGAATTTATAAAAACGGGACTTTATTTTCCCCTTTTCAATATTGTTATAATTCCTTAAAAAATTTAATGGTTCATCCAAAATTGTTCCGAAAGGGCACACAAATTCTACGTTAGGGTTGTTGTGGATAGCACAGTCTAGAATCTTCTTCTCTGCATTAAAATGCAAAATAAAACCCCTTAAACCCTAGCTATAGGGTTTATGTTCTAATTGATGCCCATTTCGCTTCTGAGCCAGAGTCGCCAAACAACACGTCCGAACTGTCTGCTCGCAGAACTAAAAGCTTGGTGAAGAAATAGAGGCAGAATGTATCAGGCTTCGAGGCGTTCCATCTCGGCTGCGGTTCGAGCCCCTGCACTCATGCGAGGTTCTACTGTCCCTGTAACATCCAGTCTTTACTCCGCTTATGAAAAGGTTCTTTTCTATCTCTTACGCCCGTCAAAACTACCCCTCAAACACTGCCTGTTTTACTGGTGTTATACATCTTTCACTAAACAACCCTTCCTGATGCTACACTTCTTTGATCGGATTTCCTAGTGTGACATTGATATCACGTTAATAATTTCTTACGGGCCAGCGAGGACATTTTCGCTGTGATGCTCAATCACTGAGTTGCTTGTTACATAGTAATTTGAAGCATTGAGTTTGCTTCAAACATTATATTTTCAGCTTTATTAAATTTTTAATTTACTTTGCAGGTTATTGATAATAGTGACAGAGGAACCGCTGCATCCTCCAGCTCTTCTTCGCCACGGTTTTTGTCTACTTTGGCATTAGGATCAGCGGGGTCTGTAAAGCCAGGAATTCTAACGTCAGCGCTTCCATTCGGGTCGAGGTTTATGGTCTTACCTGGTTCTGTTCGGGGCGAGGCTACTGTTGCTGAGGTGGAAACAACCGAAGGGCCAGTCGAAAAATATGAATACCAAGCAGAGGTTGTATTCTTGTCATCCATGGACGGTATTTTGTATGGCCTTAATTTTTGATATCAAAGTTTTATCTTTTCTGACTTCATAAATTTTCTTGAACTTGCAGGTTAGTCGACTTTTAGACTTGATAGTGCACAGTTTGTACAGTCACAAGGAAGTGTTCTTACGTGAGCTAATCAGGTGAGAAAATTTTGGATCGTACTGTATTAATGGGAGTGCCAAGTTTTGGTATGAATTATATTTAAACTTTGTCTTAAGAAAGTGGATAAATGATTGTGTAAAATTGTTCTGCATATAACCTGATGCATGATTATATGTACCAATGTTTTGGTCATCCAGTTCTAGTGCAAAATAGTCTGTCGGAAATAAAGTTTTCTGATTTTACTAAGTAGACAGAAACGGGAGGAAATAATATTTTTAAAAGCAATAGTATCAAGACTCTTTCAAATGTTTTATTCAAACAAAAATAATTGATATAATTGTGAGTCAAATTTTAGGGGAAATCTAAATTCAAGAACTTAGGTGGGTGTTGGAAATGATCATATTCTTGAACCAATTTATGGGATTCGCATTAATATTTTGTTAAACTATATGCCCATTGCAGGATTAATGTTTACTGGTATTCGATATGAGCGATTTTTCTTTGTAATGCCTAATGAGTGTTGAAATATTGTTTTACCATAGAGACACTGAAAGGTCATCTTTCAATAATTCTTTACTTGTTTTTGAAGTTTTACTATGTTTAAAAAACTAATTTGGGTATTGTTCCAACACCTAATTTGAGAATTCACTTTTACATAATTAAAGAAATGCTTTAAATGATGTTTAATTGCATATATGGGATCTGGTAATTACAGTAATAGAAGCAATTAAGAACTTTTTGATAATATTTTCAATATAATGACATATTAACTCAAATTGTCTTTTGCACATTGTTTTTGTACTTTGAATCTGTTTCAGGCTTTGAATTTGTAAATTGTTTTTATCAATATGGTTGCATAATAACTCAAATTGCCTTTTGTAAATTGTTTAGGCTTGAATTTGTAAATAGATAATTAAAAACAATTTTCTGGATTGTAGCTGGTTTGGATGTTCTATAATCACTTTTTAAATAATGGAGCTTTTATTCAAATGAAATGGTTATACTATTCCCCAAAAGGTAATACAGTGCTGCAATTGCTGAAAGGTTTGAAGTATTTTCCAAAGCATATTTCAAGCGTATGGGAAGTCATAAGATGCAACATTTTATATTTTAATTTGACGATTGTTGTATATTGATCATTACTATTAGTTTCATTACTCAGGATGCCTTACATTGAACTGAAGTGAAATTTATTTGATATGAACTTTGATTGCCACAGTAATGCCAGTGATGCCTTGGACAAGCTTCGCTTTTTAAGTGTAATGGAGCCCAATCTTCTTGGAAATGGTGGTGAATTAGAAATTAGAATTAAAGCAGATAAAGAAAATGGGACTATTACACTGCTGTGAGTAGTGCATATCATTTTATTAATAAAGCTTTGGTTTTTGAGCTTAGGTTGGAAGCGTGTATTTTTCTTTTGTATGTGTAAGACAAGCAGTTGTGCATTATATGAATATCTGCAGGGATTCTGGTATTGGGATGACTAAAGAAGAGCTTGTAGATTGCCTAGGAACAATAGCTCAGAGTGGAACTGCCAAGTTTATGAAAGCAGTGAAGGTTAGATGATCAATGGACTGTTTGGAAATAGATTGATGAGATTTGTGTTGTAAGAATTCAATATCAATAAAATTCTCACTCTGTTAATTTGCTTTCATTTCACCAGGATAGCAAAGAAGCTGGTTCTGACAATTTGATTGGTCAATTTGGTGTTGGATTTTACTCTGCTTTTCTTGTCTCTGATAAGGTGGGTTGACATCCAGCTAGTTATGTTTAAAACATATCTTAGGCATTTTGTCAAAGACTTGTGGTTGGTGTGTAATTGAATGAGCAACTGGTGGAGCGCCATCTCTAAGAGATAACACTGTACATTTGAAAGTAGTGCACATCTTCTATGCAGCTGTTTAACATTTTCCTTTGGGGCTTATCATATGCTCTGCGCTGTAGATTGTTGTCTCAACAAAGAGCCCAAAATCAGACAAGCAATATGTGTGGGAAGGACAGGCTGATACCAGCTCTTATGTAATACGAGAAGAGACAAATCCTGATAAATTAATTCCAAGAGGGACAAGTATTACTCTACACCTCAAGGTAAAGAAGCTTCTATTAGTATATGTAGCCTTATTATTTCCTGGCATGAAAGCTATGTAGTGGCTACCTGTTTAAGCATTACAAAGTTAACTGTTCAAATGGTTTGGTTTCTTGTAGACTGAGGATAAGCTTGAGTATGCAGATTCTGAAAAGCTTATGAGTCTTGTCAAAAACTATTCACAATTCGTATCTTTTCCAATATATATATGGAAGGAGAAGACACAAGCTGTAGAGGTGAGATTAATGGCTTAAAAGACATGCATAGGAGTTTTGAGTCTATTAGATGGTTGTCTGTGTCAACAAACATGCCTTTGGTATCTTAGTGTGTATGTTCTGAGTGAAGTTGAGGTGTTTTGAAGGTTGAAGTTGAGGATGAAGTAAAGGAGGGTGAAGCAAATGCACCAGAGGTAAGTTAATTTATATCTCTGACATCTTATGCTCTATAATTGGCTGTACATAATTATTCATCATTCATCTTGGTTACTTGATTCATTTCCTTTGTTTACACTGCTAAAAAAGGTTGCATAAATATTTTTTTCATTCAGGGTCAGAAGAAGAAGAAAACAAAAACTGTTACAGAGAAATATTCAGATTGGGAGTTGGCCAATGAAACTGAACCTATCTGGGTAAGAATGGACTTGCATGTGCCAAGAATATTTGTTTGGCATTAGCATTAAATATTATACTGTTTTGATTTTTATTCACATTGACATGGATGTGCAGTATTTTGCTTGATATTAGTTTTATTTTTTTGTAATTTTTGATAACAAATTTATTGTGTTTTTTGGTTTTGGTTTGAGGTTATTCTCTAAATTGAATGAATTGCCTAAGTAGTAGGAAATACCCTTGTTCCTTTTCATTTCACATCAGTGACATATGATTTACTTTATACCTTACTCAAACCCATGCCCACCCTATCTAAACTTAGGTAATTATCACATGCAGTTGGCTCTTGTTATTTTTCTTAGCAGATGCTGCTAATCCTAAGAGCTATTTGCTGGAAGATGCTTTCTTGGCAACAAAGTTCTACCCTCAACTCATAATATTTTAGGATATTGTATTAGATCTACTACTTGCTAATTGCAGCAAAAGTTTAGAAAATCAAAATCACATTAAATGAAAATTGCAATTTATCAATTGGGTTTTTCCTATGTTATCTCAGCTAGTATTGTAAAAATCAAGATCCCCTTGGTCTAAGCATTCTCATATATATTGAGTAAATTTTCTAAGCTTTTAGTTTTCAGGATTTTAATCTTTTATGGAACTCCTTGCATCAAATATAGAAGTGGTTTTTTATTATCTTAATATATTGAGTAAATTTTCTAAGTTTTTAGTTTTCAGGATTTTAATCTTTTATGGAACTCCTTGCATCAAATATAGAAGTGGTTTTTTATTATCTTAATATATTTTTATGGATGGTTCTATGCTGTTTTGTTGCCTGGGGTTCCTGGAAACTGGAGTTTCCCACGTACCATATTTGTTTTTGTCCTGGTAAACTAGATAAATTGTGCATCAAAATTTGTAGTCTAGAATATTTGGTTTATATTATCTAAATATTGAACTTGTCGCATAATCCTATTGCTGGCATAAGCTTTTTGTCTTTTTCAATTAATAGAAGTCATGTAGGCTTTCTATTTGATATGCATTGTACTCAAATTGCACCATTTCTAATATTTTTTGTTACTCTAATGTTTAGATGCGTAACACAAAGAATGTCTCTACAGAGGAGTACAACGAATTTTACAAGAAAACTTTCAATGAATATTTGGATCCTCTTGCATGCACCCATTTTAATACAGAGGTAAAATTCTCCCAAGCCCTCAGTTGTTACTAAGAATATAATGATGCTATGTCTTTGTTGAGTTTAAGTGTTATTGAAATGAAATACTGGATTGGATGGATGCAGGGTGAAGTTGAATTTAGAAGTATTCTTTACATACCTGCTATAGCTCCTATGGGTAGGGAAGACATAGCAAATCCAAAGACTAAAAACATTCGTCTGTATGTGAAGCGCGTGTTTATTTCAGATGATTTTGATGGGGAGTTGGTAAGTAAGATTCATATAGGGATATTTTCTCAACAGATTGAATTAACTTCTCATGATTGCTGTAACTTGCAATTTGTGTTGAAAACATTTACTGCAGGTGTTTTGAGTGTTCAATCTTCGTATTTTGTTTCCCCACTGTGGAAATTTTCAAACTCCACTTGTAAGATATGATTGGATTTTCTAACTACTATGGAAACATCCTATGGATCTTATGCTTGTTTTACTTATTTTTTACAATGATTTTGCTATTTTTATTGATTATTTGTTTGTATGGATAATATTAATAATATTGATAGGAATCGAACTAATTAATCAGTGATAGTAATGACAATATGCTTTGAAGCACTCAGCAGCCTGGTCTTTAAGAATTATTTCACTTGATTAGAGGAATTTAGTTATTTCAGCCTGGTCCTTAATGAGTAAAGCTCATCTAACCAAAATTTTCAATGAGATTTTTGGAAAATATATGTGTCTCTCAAGGCTTCATTGAATTAGGTTCCTTGGTCCTTTTATCTGTTGAATTGTCAACATTTTGGCCACCCTCCTCCTTTATGCTAAGCCTTTTATTCTCAAATTAGAGCAATACTTTCAATCCATTTTGGAGGGCTTGTTAATCTCTTTTTGATTACCATTCCAAAGGCAATCAAACCTTCCAATAATATTTATGGTAGTTTTATGCTGTATCCCTATTTTTCACTAATTATGCTCCATTGGTTTCTCATTTGAAGATTATCAATCGAGTCAATCTTTGCCTTAAGCTTCTTTTTCCAGTATTGAAGTAAAATTATAATTTATAGAGAATTGCATCTCCTTCTTAATAACAGAGTGAGGTCAGCTGTCACGGAATGCTGAAATTTTGCTCCCTAGGTTAGGAAATAATTTTTCTATCCCTTGATCTTCCAACAATGGTTTTTGAGGGATTGTTACATGACAGCTTCCCATCCGAGACATGTTTGTTTACACTTGTAAAATTTGCCTAGCATTTGTATAAGGGTGCAATGCCTTAATTTGGTCCATCTTTGAAATGTCTCTGCTTTTGGGTAAACTCGGCTGTAAAACATCAATGCAACTAATTCAAAAGTATTCAAAAAACACTATTGTCTTCAAGTTTTAAAACTAAAATATTTAACATTCTTTTATCTTCCATTTTTCTACAGATCTTTGTGATGAAGATTAATCCCTTTAAATCCTCTGAAATGCTGATGCATTCATTCCTCTAGCATATTTTACAAGGTGTCTCATTTTTCACACATCTAAATTCCCAAGGTGACTGTTAAATTGACAAACTCTATATAATAAATTGTTTGTACCATCTTCTTTTAGGTTGGACAATATCTACTAGGAAACTTACAGAGTTAATAACCTGGATGGTACCTACTGACCTCGTACTAAATGCTGTTCCTTTGCTTGTGATTTAATCTAAAAGCATTAACAGGTTTTGCTTAGTCCGTTTGTAAGTGTATGCTGTATTTTAATTCAAGTGCTGTCACATGCTTGATGTCTACCACTGGAATCATGATGGTATACCCTATACTAACATTCTATTTTTTCTTGTGTAGTTTCCACGCTATTTGGGCTTTGTTAAGGGTGTGGTGGATTCAAATGACTTGCCGCTCAATGTATCCAGGGAGATCCTTCAGGAAAGCCGCATTGTAAGTCATTTATTTATGGGTTTCAAATATTTGTTTATGTATTTTTCTAATGTAAATTCATGTTATAAGATTGTCATGGAATATCCAAATATCTGAATCTGAGGTGACCTTTTTACATACCAACTGTAGTTTTATGTTGAATGCCTGGACAAGTTTGTTTGTCAGTTAGATGCCAAAATTATGCTGTCAAACAATGGTCCAGCAGAGTCTGCCCTAGTGCGTCTTTTTTGTGCTTTTTGAACAAATAATGAAATCAACATTGATGTTCTTGTGGAAAATATTCCACCTGCTATTTCAATCATATTGTTATATGATAACAGGAGTAGATGAGCATCCTGAATATATTAGTTTTACCTGATTTTATCTGTGAAAATTTTTGGTTGTCATTTCTGTTGAGTCACTCCTTTGAATTATTATTTGAGGTTGACTTCTTAAAGATTATAGTAATTGGATTGTGCAAGGGCATCTGTTAGGACTTAGGAGGGTGCTTATACTGTTGTGGCATTCCTTTGCAGGTTCGAGTGATGAGGAAACGCCTTCTGAAAAAGACATTTGAGATGATCTCAGGCATTGCTCTTAGTGAGAACAAAGAGGTATTATAGATTTTCAAGTGGTTGGCACTTAAAATGACACATAAACATAGAAAGTTGTTTGTGAGGATAATGCATTGTGCAAAAACTTTTTGTGGTAATATCAAGATAAATTTCAAATGTGTTTGTTGTTTCTTATTTTTGAGTGCAGTGTACCCTGACATATATGATATATCAATCTTAAAATATTTTCATTCACGTGTGCAGGACTACAAAAAGTTTTGGGATAACTTTGGAAAGAATCTTAAGATAGGTGTTATTGAGGATAATTCAAATCACAAAAAATTGGCTCCTCTTCTTCGTTTCTTTTCATCATATAGTGAGGATGAGCTTATCAGCTTGGATCAGTATGTTGACAGCATGAAAGAAGGGCAGAAGGACATCTATTATATTGCATCAGATAGCATTACTAGTGCAAGAGATGCACCTTTCTTAGAAAAACTTCTAGAGAAAGAATATGAGGTAGTTTCTTTGGATTTTCATCGTGTATTGTTACTGGTGTTTATATTTAAGGATGATTCACTGTTAACTTTGGTTCTCAGGTTCTATATCTTGTTGACCCAATAGATGAGGTTACTATCCAGAGTCTCAAGTCTTACAAGGATAAGTCATTTGTGGATATTACAAAAGAAGACCTAGACTTGGGTAATTTACCTGTACACATGATACTAATTTTGCATTTTGTTGAATACCATTCTTCTTATCTTCTTGTCTTGTTTTATTTTTGTTGAATACATTACATTCTTTTACAGTGATTATTTTGAGATTCCACAAGGTTTTTCTTGGGATCTATAATAATTTCTCCAAGTTATTCACAATTGTTTGATATCTTGAATGCCCCTAGGTTATTCTTTTTGGGGTACTTAAAGGTGTTGCCCCTACATTTGGTTTTTGTTTCTTGATATTTGGGTTACTGTATCTTAATGTTGCTTTGATATTACTGCGTATAGCTCTCTTTTGTGTAAGACACATTTTGTGACCTTTGTGTTTCAAGATGTTTTAGTTAGTTATTTGAATTTCTTGATATTTGAATTATCATTTCCTAATGTTGTGTTAGTATTACTGTGTATCTAAGTTAGCTCTCTTTTTTATAATAACACACTGTTCTTAGAGCTGGAAGACTGGTCAAAGTTGACACCTTAAATACCAGTCAAATTTAGTATAAATGTTGCATTATCTTACACATTTTGTGCTAAAAAATAAGATCTATGGTTTGTCTAGAGCGTGTGCTCCTGTTCTGTTCAAGATTTTAAGTTCCAGGTTTTGGCCAAAGCTTGTATGATCTTGCATTTAATAAATTACATATGTTTAAAAATCACAAGGGCCCGACTTATCAGCTGAATAGCAATTTCAAATGTAATTAGATTTGCACCATCGATCGTCTGTCCTGATGTGCAATTTGAATTGCTGCAGTGAGTCAATTAGAGATGAATATGATTTGACATCTTCTGATATGTGCATATCATGGTTATAAAACTTCAGGTGATAGAGATGAAGCAAAGGAAAAAGAAATCAAAAAAGAATTTACATCAGTCTGTGACTGGATGAAGGGCCATCTGGGGGACAAGGTGGCAAAGGTTGAAATATCTAATCGACTAAGTTCTTCACCATGTGTGCTTGTTTCTGGGAGGTTTGGATGGTCAGCAAACATGGAAAGGTAAAGCTATTATTTTATCAAATATTCTGCTAGATTTTTCATCTTATTGTTAAATTTTTTAAAGTAGCTGTAATTAAATTAATGGGAAAAGCGGTGCCTCCTACGTTATAAGTATTTTGTTGTATATGAAATTCATTATGTTTAGGGAATGTATTTCAAGTTTACATTTATTAATATAGATATTGGTTCTGAAGGCTCATGAAGGCTCAAACGATGGGGGACACATCTAGTATGGAATTCATGCGCTCAAGAAGGATCTTGGAGATAAATCCAGAACATACTATTATAAAAAGTTTAAATGTGAGTATTGTGCTCTATAACAATTTAATTCAGATCGTACGGAAGTTTGCCCTTTTTTTTTTCAAATGGCACTGCAATATTTACAAATAGGAGCATGATTTAGAGGCTTGTTACTTCATTCTTTATATGAAAATTGGTTGTATTGAGTGATCTGAAATGCAACAAGATCTGGATTCTTATTGTATTAGATTCACCACAAGTGCAATCCCTTTATGGATCTTCCTCAATGTTGAACTAGGATGAGTGATGCACGTCAGTTTCTTAATTTGTACATTTCTTATTGAGTCTGGAGATACTCTTTTCATGGGAGTATATTATTGGCTACTGAAATTTATCATAATTTTTTTGTGACTGGGTGTTGTCAAAACTCAATCGCAGTACATTTGGTCATCAAACTTAAATTTTTGAGAGTGAAGAATAGAATTGTGATGTGTATCATCATCTCAGTATACTTTTTTGTGATGTACAGGCTGCTTGTAAAGATGCTTCAAATAGTCAAGATGCCCTGAAAGCAATTGATCTCTTATATGATACAGCTTTGATTTCCAGTGGTTTTACGGTGAGTTATTATTTTAATTTCTGTATAGAATATCATGTCCATTTTATTTGCGATGACATTTATTTGTAAGGAATTGGCAGCCAGAAGCTTGATTTATTATTATTGTTCATTGCAGCCTGAGAATCCTGCAGAATTGGGTGGTAAAATCTACAGTATGATGGATATTGCATTAGCTGGAAAATGGGCAGGTCCCAGTACAGAGGTTTCTAATGAAAATGCATCAGAACCATCAGCAGTAGTTGGAGTTGCAGAGACAGAAGTTATTGAACCTGTGCAAAAGCAAGAACCATCCTCAGAAGTTAATGAAGCTTCAGAAGCAGAAATTATTGAATCTGCTGAAGTGCAAACTGAGAGTAGTTCTTCAAAGAAGTAGATTCTTTGTAGATGGCATTATTCTGAATTGGATGGGGGTTTGCAGTGTTAGTGAAAATTAATTGTATGACCGTGACCAGGAGGCTGAGAAAGTTGGTTAGATTTCCATACAAGCTTGGCACTCATATTTTTGAGTCTTCCTTTTGTAGCTTTAGGCAGTATTAAGCAGTTAGTTAGTGTTCATAGTTCTGAAGTCAGCAAAATATCTAAGTTGTTTATAAGGGGTGTCATGGTGCTGATCTTCACGAGTTGTTATTCTTAACTGCATTATATATTAATTAAGCCAATGGGCTCGTTTCAGTGCGAGCTTTCAGTGCAGAAGTAGCTGGAATGTTTGTCTCTGCCAGTTTTTCTAATTTTGTTTTTGCCAAAACTGACTTTGACACAAATAGCTTCCGAAATATTTATGACTGCCATTTACAGTCAATGTGGTGGATGGAGAGTAAAAACTATGTTTCTTTCATTGCTGATTTGGATGAATGCTGCACTGTGTTGCATTGGGAATCTTCTGGAATGCCATAAAGTTGTTTAAAGTTGTCTGAATTTGTTACCAGGTCTCGAAACTATTTTTACTATATTTGCTTTTATATTCTGGGATGCATTGCCTCCATTCTCATCCCCACGGCCTTAGCCTCCACACACACCATCCCCACTCATATTAATTGTTCAACAGGTAAATTTCATTCTATGATGTTGGCTCCTCCTACAACCATATCATCCCCCAGCCAACCCCACCAAATACAGAAGAAATTAAGTGCAAGTTCTGTTTTTCCAAGTACGAAAAGTTTATGCTTGTAGAGAGTTAAACAAATCCATGGCAACCCAAAAATTCACAAGTCCTGTAGTTTTCCTTTACAAAAATTTCAGGCCTCAAATAGTGGCGTTTCTCATATGCAAGCTCTGAGTTTCATTCTATGTGCTGTTTGTGTGTTTGCTGTGTCTTATTGTATTTTGAGCGATTAATGCTTTATTTTTTATTTTTATGTATTTCCTATAAACACACTGCCTAAATTTTTTAGTTACAATGAAAATTACAATTTGCAGAAGAAGATGATTAGTTGCATATGAACATCTTTAACTAAAAAGTTGTCTGGAGATATCAATCTTCAATATTATACTTATTCCACAGAGATTTTTTTTTAGTATAAAATTATTTAATTTTATTTTTTATGTTCTCAGAATTATATTTCATGTTATTTGAAGAGTAATTTTTATTTATTTGAAAGTTATTTTACATTACTTTAATTAATTAAGAATTATTGTATTTGTATTTATTAAAAATATTTTATTTTATTTGTTTTTTCAAAAATATGTTGGCTCATATCGTTTCTCGCCATGCCTTGCCGCGATTGTAGTTTACAGTTTCCATTGTAATAATTTACAAAATATTTAATTTTCAATTTGCAACTTACTGGTAGATTTTGTATATCAGAATATTTATAAGATGGGCTCTAACATGACTTATTCTATTGTGCCATCAAGAGGAATATTCTTTTGTTAAAACATTAATATTTATAGGGAAAATTAAAGCAAGCGATCATATATTGCACGATTCCACTCTTTCTCTCTCTTAAATTTTACTTAATGGAAATTAAATTTAAAAAATGTTTAATTAAAAAAGAGGATATTATAAGTTTTATCTGTTGAAAATGTATAATAGAATGTTAATAGTGTCTTGGGGAGCTATCATAAATACGGGTATGATATAGTAAAATATAATTGGACATTATTTAGGTAGGATATTCAATGCGGGAGAAGTTAAAAATTGGTTTGAATTTGTATTTATGTTTTCAAACAAAATAAAAGTTTTAAATAAAGGTTGTGTATAAAGTCTTCTATATAATTGTGATAATTAAATACAATTTAAATTAAAATATTTTGTAACATATTTTATTTGATACATTTTGACGATACTAGTTTTTTGGTATTCTAATTTTTCATTGTTTTGCAAGTGTTATTGTGTATGCCCAATAAGAGGGAAACATTCTTTGATTTTCAAGGTGGATCTTATGGTGAAGGTCAAATTAAGTATATGAGTTGAAGTTTGTACATACCATTGATAGTTGGGAGGATCTTTTTGATTTGTAACTCTACATTGATTATAGCAAAAGATTGTAGAAGATTAACATTGACAATAGGGGATGTGTTGGATTTTTCTTATTTTAAATCTCTAGAAAACTCTCCTACAAACAAAGCCATGGGGAATTGTATATTTCATATATTGAAGCAATAATTTATAATTAAGTAGAGTAGGGATATGGTCAACGCATGAGAATATGCTCCTTTCTTCTTCTTTTAGCACTGTAAGGTTTAGGGGTTATTCCCTTATAAATCTCTCAAAGGATGAAACAAAAAACAAGCTCCCTTTAGAAAAAAAAATAGTTGAAATTGTCTAATGTGATTAATTCTTCTAAAATTATCTACTTATTAAACCAAGCCTTTATGACACAATTCTAAACCCAATTTCCTTGTCATTAAGTTGAAACATGTTGCCCATTACTAGAAAAAAGGATTTAAGAATCTAGAAAATATTGATACATGCAATTATAAGTAGAAATAATGAAACACAATTATTGATAACATTTTGTTATTTCCTTGTATCGATAATGGATCATTGAATTATATGCTACCCTAACCAAATATTCATGCTAAAATTGTATTAAAATACTAGAAATAAGTGTCTTGTATCCTATGTCGAGCAATAAAATAATGTCTTGTATCTTATGTATAGAATGATAAAATAATAACTCGTTTCTTATTTTATTTTGAGCAACCTAATATACTCAATCTTGTCTTGCAAGGTAGATTATCGGTTTCCTTTCAAGTTGAAACAACTAAACTCTACTTAGTAATCAATATTTTATATTCCATTATTACACTTAATACTTCATTAAATGGCCTTAAACGGAAAACCCTAATTTGCTCTACTCAAACCTAGAAAACCCACAAAAATCCTATTTCATTCTTGTGTTTACATAGATAACCTAGATCACAAATCAATCTCACAATGGAAGATAAACTACAAACTATATTTATATTAAATAGGTCATAAATGCTTTACAAAATGTTGCTACCACAACAATAATAGACTAAAATATGATATTTACAATAATAACAAACCCACATCTAAACGATTGCAACAATAAATTGAGGATTCAATACTTACAAAGACCCTAGATTATAGATTCATCTATTATATTAAACGGGATTGTAAAATGTTACAATCCTTTGCTACAACAACTATGGTAAATTGAAACGAAAATTCTTACATTCACAACAACTATAAGTATCATGCAAACTCAATATTACTTATATTGGCCATCATTAAAGCTTGAATACAACCTTTGTGTGAGGCATCTCTTTTAGCTAAAGGGGTTTTGTCCTTTGATGTGAGATCTATGGTTTCATCTCTCGACCTCCATAGATTCATGGGTTTTGTCCTTAGATCTAGATGCTTGAACACTAAGTGCTTACGATGATTTTTGGTTAGGGTTTGTATTTTATTTTTTATACCCTTCATTGTTTTTCCTTTCAACCCCTTATACACCCAAAAAGGTGTTGAACTTTGCAACAATGTTTGCTATCTCAAGATCAATATGCGATAGGGACTACCTGTATTGATTGGTTGTCATTTTCATCTTAATTCACATCTCAAATAATGTTTATGTAATTTATTCCTCAAATCATGTTTACATGTGCAAAAAGGTGTTTGGGAGGTATGGAGGAATGCCACTTACGAATTGCAACTATCCTTGACCACAATGGTGACAATCTTGTAGGGTTTGAAATTTTAACTAACTCATTAATGGTAGCCAAAGATCAATCTTCCTTTGCAACATTGAAGGTACACATGGACCCAGGTACCCATTATTAAATGATTCTTTTATGCTTGTGGGAAACCTTTTGGAAGGTACATCATCCACCTAAGCATTAATGGTAGTTCAATCGTGTAGTGAGTTGTAGGTAGATGAATAGTGCAAATAGGCGGGAGTTTTAAAGTTTGAGGGTCAAAGATACTTTGTGACACATTTCACTAGTCAAGTATGGAGTTTGGATAGGAGATATGCTGCCAAGGTCAAGTCCAAAACTCCAATAAGGCAAAGGAAACAAGAGGAGGATGAACAAATGATATGCCTAAATGAAGTTTGATACTTCGACTGTTACACCCCAGTTGTGTAGTTACTATTAACTATGACTACATAGCATAAATATGAATGTAATGCGAATTCTGGAGATGAATAAATTATGCTTGTACCTTGTTATCAATATGAATGTTATTTCATTTGATGTTGTCTCATTTGATGTTATCTCAATTGATGTTATTCATGGTGAAATACTGCATATAAGTGAATGAAAGGTTATTGAATTATTATTATTCTAACTTTGGAGATGTTTATGTATATTGTATATTGTTATGAACAATTGACTGCCGTGTGCATGTGTTAGTGGATATAGGTATGTGTTCCATTCCTCCAGGCAGAGGGGAAGTATCACTCGGGAAAAGATCTTGGTCGGGTAACCAGTAAAAGTAAACTATTAGAGCATATACACACACCACGTTAGAATGATTGAGTTGAGTCAGTATGTGGGTAATAGGTAAGTCATCCTTAGCTGATGTGTCTGCATTTGAGAGTCTTATTTACTTCTGCATGCATTGGGTGATGTTTATCTATTTGAGCTCTTGAGATATTTTCTTGTGCTATTACGATTATATTGACAAGTGGGATGTACGTGGAAGTATGTTTATATATATGCACATGCATGTCAATGGGATCTAACGACACGTATATGCATATGTATAAATGTACCACACGTAAACACTTATCAATATGATGGTAATCGTGAATGGATTTATGTGAATCAGATGTGAATATATATACACGTATCCATATGTATATGTATATCGATACATGTGTATGTTGGTGAATGGACACACTCATAAAAATTCATTGATATAGATATACCTACACATACGTGTACATAGAGGCATATGCATTCACACACACAGAGAGGCACACACACAAACACACACATATATACATTCAATATAATGTGTTTATTATATACTACCTTGCCTATATATATATATGTATGTATCGAATGTATGATTACATTATAAACTTACAATATATATATATGTGTGTGTGTGTGTGTGTGTGTGTGTGTGTGTGTGTTTGTGTGTTTGTATTTAATATATATTATATATATAATAATATATATATTAAACATATTATATATGATAATTTAGATTGACTATCTCTTATTCATTGAAGTCGATTTATAAGGCTGTTTTGTAGTCGATAAAGACTATGAAATAGAGGTCGATATTGACTATGTCAATGGAGGCCAATTTAATAGCCTATGACTGTTAAAGAGACCATGCTTGACTTTGTCTTACGTATTAAATTGCTTTAGTCGATTCATTCACCAGATGGGTCGATGGAAACCTACTGTCATAATTTGGAAGTTGATTGAGTTTAATGACACCAAATGTGAAGGAAATAGAATAGGAAATGGCGTCACATTTGAGTTTGAATTGCTGTTACAGATGTCTTCTCATTGTAACAATTTGAATTCTCCATGTGCAATTTGAATAAGTCTTGGATTGCTGTCAAGGAAACTAGTCGATCTGTAGGAGGTTTTGCTGGGTTTGAGCTTATTTAATTGCTACCTTATTGCCGAGTTGCTTTGCATGAAGCTTGCTGTCTTTTTGCATGCCTAAAATATAGGCTTTGAGGTTGCTTGGTTGCTCTATAAATAGTTGAACCATTTCATTGAGAGGGACACATTCCTTCAAGAGATTACACATCTTTTGCAATTCATAATTTAGTATTTTCCTAGCCATACCTTGCTTTGCATTGAGAGAGTGAAAGGAAGTAAGTTCATATAGTTGTGAGGAGATTATATTTTGAGAGAAGAAAGCTATCAACAAGTGAGATAAGGATATTGTGAGATTCTTGAGAAGCTGATTATCAAACTATTTGTTTTTGGAGAGGGTTGCATTGCTGTCTTTAGTTTGGATAAAGCGATAACAAACATGAGGACCTCTTCTTCTTTGTTATTTTACTTTGAATGGTGTGTTTTGCATGCATGGTTGAGATGTCTTTTCCAATATATGCATTAGAGAGTTTAGATTACTTTAAAAAGGAAAGTGAAGATATTATGCTATTTTCATAATGTGTTTTTATGTACTCCATAGTAGGAGATGGGTGTTTATCATAGGTATTATATACTAGGTATGATTGAACATGAAAAGCACATATGGTGCATTTAGCTAAGTTATTGATTTAACTAGGAAAGCTTGTGTTTACTCCTAGGATAGACAATCTAGTATGGGAAGGAGTTTAAAGTACTTACATGTAAGTAGGGTTATCCAAGTATATAGGTTATCTTTGGAATGACAGACTATCCATAGAAGGAAATACCTAACTTGTGAACTTACTAGTTAAGTAGCTTTAATTCCTAGTAGATTAATATGGTTGTAGGTTATTTGGGATGATGGACTATCCATTGAAGGAAATACCTATGCGTAGCTTAAGATAGCCTTAAGTCAAATCGGCCCTGAGTAGTGTATGTGATAGATGATTTCATTCGAAGTAATGAATGAGAACACTTTGGCCAAAGTAGTGTGAATGTCCAAGAATCCAACTTAGTTTGTGTGACTACCGAGACTACACTGTCAGTTTATCGTGATCCAATATTACATGCTAGATAGAGATTGTGGAATTACAAGTTCTAGTTATGTAGGACACAACACTATGCTCAGTTGGTTTTCGTTATTGGTTACTCTACCAATCTCTTCATTGAAGGGAAGGGCCATCTATTGAATGATAGATGTGCGAGGACCGCATCATGAGTCCATGGTTGGCAGAAAAGCGCCTAAGTGATGCTTCTCCTCCACAATAGGCGACAAAAGAACCAAGATTTGAAAGGAAGGATCCTAGACGTCTTACAACTATTTGTTCTAAAGCTCTTTCAGCTATGTATGTAATTGTATGCTTTCTTGCATTGATGTATTTATGAAATGAAAAGGAATTCATGTTGTATATGTAATGCATCTTGATTGGAAATTATCAATAAAGAAAATATTTTTTTTTATTACAATGGCTTGTTACTTTATTTATTTACTTGTATGGTGAAAAATTATAATTTTTTACTTCATAGAAGGGTTAGTACGTTACATCAACAAGGATAAAAGAGAAAGTATCCTTGGGAGGAAAGTCATGCCTAGGAGGAAGACTTCACAAAACTAACAACATACATTGACTTAGAAGACTGGCCATGCCTTCATATTTATAAATTTTGGGGACCTTAGGCAAATGTATATGGGATGAAGGTGTAGAATCATACACAAGTTTGGATTAGGGGAGATGTTGGAGTTAGGAAATGGGCTCCTTGGACTACAACATAGATTATGGAGAAAGAGGACACGACACTTTCAAAGTGTCCCTTGAGCACAAAATGGGAAGCCTTAGAACCCAAGAACATATCCTAGTTTGGTTTAGAAAAGACTATTTGAACTTTTTCACTTAGGTTGCAACAAGACAACTTACATTTTTTTTGTGTAAAGATAATTCATAGATATGAAATGATATATTGAATAATTAATATTTTGTAAATTTCTCTGTCCACTCATCAAAATCCTCATTAGCCAACCACGTTATTTCCAAAATGGTTTTGATTTTATTCATATTAGTGACATGCCTAGCATCTAGATTTATCCAAACTTCTTTAATAAAAAAATCCATCTTATTTTCTACTATTAAAGCCTTGTCAATCTGACAATTGACCAAAAAAGGACTGACCTTATTCCCTTGTAATATAGGATTAATCCACATAGGTATCAAATCCTCAAAATCACCCTTCTAAATATCTATATCCTTTATCTACTCATTGGGGTTTGTGATACTAGGAATTTTGAAATTGATTAATAGTCTAAACTCACCCTCTTTATCTCTCAAAAGTGCTTCCAAATTATTTATAAGTGTAGAACATCACTCAACAACTTGGTTACCTCAAATATAGTTGATTTTTCTTAGGCTACTTGCATCATTCTCAATATTTTTGTGAATAATTTTCATGATCCTCATTCTTGGGATCCATTTAACATTTAATTCTAACAAATTGGAGTTTACATCATGTATATAGTCTATAGTTTTTCTCAAGTTATGGTATTCCTAGAGATTATTAGTCACTCTTACCAAATTGGATACTTTGGCTTTGAGGTTTCCCTTAACAATATTTTCAACTTCTTGTTTAGCTTAAATATCTCATTACTTCTTCTCTTGCCACAAAGCCTTAATCTATTCCAATAATGCATTGTTGTCTCTTTGAGACGAAGAGCCTTCACATGTGGAATATTCTATAGAAGAATAATTATTTATGTGCATAATGATTTTAATTTTTTGCAAGAAATTTTTAGACTTGTCCTTTTCCTCTCTTATTTCCTTATTTAATTTGATAACATCTTGTAATAATGCATCATAATCTCTATAATTTTCTTGTTATCGCCTCATTGAATTGAGTAGTGTGGATAATAAGGGATGCAACTTCAAGGTTAGGTTTATTTGATACTTTCAACATTAAGTGAAACAATTGATCCTCAAGGATCATTAGAGACTTGTGGTTTTTCATTCTACAAGGAAATAGCCCATAATGCTCAGGACTCTTAGCGAGGCCAACATTTTGAACCTGGATAAAAAAAATACAACTTCTTTAATAATATGAAAGACATCCCCACCTTCATTATTTCTCCTTAATGTGTCAAATGCTAATGTTGAGGCTGTGTCTTACCTAGCAAAAAGAAGAAACCATTTACTCTTACTAGACTATTGGCTTGTTTGGGTCTAATGTTATCAATGTTCACCTCAAATATTGAGGCACTTTCTATTGAATTAAGGTCATGACCAAAGTCCTTGGAAAATTCTTGCTTAGAAATCACATCATTCTTTGCATGTTTTTAGTTTGAGGATAAAATTATTGAATTCCTTTGTCTTGATGAATTGATTATTAGAAACAAACCTTTTACAAGACTTACATCATTTATAATTTCACCACAACATTGTGATAACATAAGGGGTAGTGAATTGAAGTTTCCATGTGTGCTTAGGGGACTTGATGATCTTTATTATCTCTCCTCCTACATGGTCAAATTCATCAAACTCTTATGTTTCAATATAGGGAACTAAATACTATTGAGGATCAATAATTTTCCCTATTTTTAATGCTACATCAAAAGTTCCTTTTATAGATAACTCCTTACCATTTGGCTTTCTCGATTTAAAAAAAACACTTTGTTGTCCAAATCCAACCCTAGTAATATGTGTGATAGTAATATTAGGGGTAGCTATAGAGGGTGTTAGGATGTCAATTTGAATGGTACTTAGTGGCAAGAAACATATGGTATGAAATTTTCCAATATGATCTTCATTCTTTCAATGGGGTCCAAAATCTCTACATGGAAACCCCCAAAGTTGTGATATTTTTCATCCTCCTTGCCTCAATTAATTTATTCTATATACCATTTTTTCCTTGTTACATTATTTTATTCCTTAGGATTTTAATTTCTAATAAGATCTTCATGTTCCTCATATTCATTTTTAAATACTTCTAGACCAACTTTCTTTCTCATTATATGAATGAAACCTTCACAATAATATGCTCTTGATTTTGCATTCTCCATATTATACTTGCATATGATGTTGGAGATTTTATCACAACCTTATTTGACCAAAATAGTGAAGTTTGAGAATTTTTCTTGAGAAGGGAGAATTATTCTTCTCTTGTGACTTCTAAAATACTCATAATTCACATTATTTGTTTGCCAAATTGCTTCTAGATATGCAATTCTTGATGGGACCCAAATTAGAAATTTGTGGGACATGAAATTTGAACCAATTATTATAATAACAATGTATCCCTAGTTGTGTTCTTTTGTTGTGGATTTTTTGTTATCTAGGGGCCTAAATAATTCATTAAAATCCTTTGGAAGCCTAGTTCTATCAAAATCCAATCTCCTTAGTATTTGGGTAATAAAAAAGTAATCAAAGATACGAGAGTGAACACCAACATTGTGTCTATCAAAGTGATGAGTCCATAATTGTATAGGATCAAGCATCATCTAGGTAGCTTTAGAGAAGTCATTTTTACATCAAACTTGATGTCCCATTGTCTAGCTAACACATACAAATATATATGGTATAACAATGAATAACACGTGAAGTATTTTCATCTCCCTATTTTTTAAAGTTCTCTAAAATTTAATTTAAATGTTTAGAAAGAAATATTGTATAATAATATTGAGTGTTTAGATGCATGCTTTGAATATTGGAAGTGGAGACCAATGCTCCTTTAGAAATCATAGGGTACACATCAACTCCCATGATTTGGCACATACATTGGTATGCATCTTGAAAATAACTAGAAAATAACTACATATTGAAAGGTTCAATTTCTAAACCACGATTTAGTTTCAATTTATCTCCTTGTCCCTTATCTTTGTAATTGGACAACTATTTTGCTCCATAACTAAGCTGAAGTCTATTATATTCTAGGCCTAAACTTGTCATATCCAATGGGGCCTTAGCCTTAGGATTTAGAAGGATAACTTTTTAAAATGATTCATTGCTTATAGTGAACAAGTTACCACCTTTGCTATCAAAATATGGTCCTTAGGGCTGTACATTTAGGCTATCCATTCTTGAACCAATTCAATTGAATTTTTTTTTGGAGATTACCATCTTTCCTAAATCAAATATCCATTCATTACAAAGAGGAATTTGACTACATGATTTCTTGAAAATGATATTGAATTATTCCCCCCCCTCACTCTTAAAAGTAGCAAGATCTTAGACTTTGGCCTTATGATCTTCAAGTAGACTAGTTAAAACCTCCTACTCATCGTTCTTTTGAAAGCTTACATTTCCCAAGGTAATAATCCAATCAGGTCTTGGTGGATTTTCTCTTGGAGGGAATGGGGGATTATATATAAAACCTAGTTGACTAGGGTTTCAATTTAGAATCTTAAATGAGGCTTGTAATAATTCATAGAGCAATTTACTACACCATAAGATTTGATGATGCAACAAGAACAAATAAAATTCGTCTCAAATAAGAGAGATCACAATCAAAGAGGCAAGAACTCACCTATATTCTTTTCATGATCGCTAGAAAAGACTAGATAATAACAACTAATCCTTGGATAAATTTTAAATTTGATGGCTCTAATTTGTGAACTTCTTACAAACTATTCATTGATTTTACTGAATAAAATATAAGATTAGGGCATGGTGGTGAAGCATAAATATTCCAATTTCCTTTTAATTTGAAGTTCTAATCAAAATATATCACTCATTAATGGAGACAATCCTGCAAATGTTTCTTAGGAATAGGTGTTTGTGTTAAACCATTTGAAGATGGATAAAAAATTAGTGTTTCTTTGAAAAAGGTTGGCATTTCTAGAACCAGAGCAAAGGCCAAACCTTAATGTGAAAATAGGAAAGTGCCACATCATCAAGATAGATGATTAAGATAGTCTATGTAAGATCCATAAAAATAAAACCCACCAATCAAAGAATTGCACATGGATCTAAGATGCTTAGAAGAGACATGTCCACCTTTTACCTAATGTGATCCATCATAGTCAACACTTGGTATCTACTATTTGGAACCATATTATAATAATAAACACAACCCATGCCACCATACCAATACGAGTAGTAGTAGGTGATGCCATCCTTGCTTGAACATAAAAATATTTAAATGATTGTCTAGGGAGAAAGAGGGAACACAAATAGTGGGAAACCTTTGAGTGACAAGATAAGTGACGAGGCTTAAAAAGTTAATGTGAAAAATACCAAAACCATGGATTAGGGGCTACATAAAAGGGGGTTTGATCAACCACGTAGGTCTATGCATAAGTAAGTATTTTCTTAGCATGTGATCTCACACATAGAAAAAGCTCTCAAAGCCTAAAAGGTTACAAATTGAATGAATTAAGGAATAAAGGAATTTTAATGACATATGTAGCATTGTAAATTATCACCCATGACAATTTCACACTATGTTTTTCTCCCTCCTTAAGTGCATGGACCTAATTATACACCTAATTTCCTAAATTATGCATTCTATAGCCCATTTGGACAAATATGAATAAAACCCATGTAGAAAACCAATGCAAACATTTAATATTTTTCCCCTGACACATTAGATCCCGCAAAATAGGGCCAAGACCTAGTCGCCTAGGGAAATTTAGTCCCTCTATTTTTCCTCCAAAATTTAATATGTTAGAGTTGGTATTTTATTATTTGAATTTCAAATGTCCAATGTCGGCTATTAGGATTTTATTTTTGAGAAAATAGAATAATTTCATATAAATTCCTAGTTATTTCACCATTTGAAAAGTAACAAGGAGAGAGGTAGAAATTATTGTCAAATTTGGTGATCAAGAAATTATCAAGCAAGTCAAGAGCAGTCAAGAGAAAATTTATTACAACAATTCAATATCAAAGCATAATGTCAAAGTGTATGTGAGTTTGTTCATATTTATGTTATCATATTGTTTGTGAGATCTAACCCTTGTAGGTCTTCAAGCAAATCAAGCCAACAAAAACCAAGCCTTGAGGAGATGTGCATGACTTTAGTCCTTCAAGGAAGCCATTTTTGAGTGGTCAGTTGTATCCCATTGTTGATTCATCATTAATTTATCATTTAGCCTCTATCCCTCAAAATTATAAGCTCTCTTTCATTGACATTGTCATTGTTCAGGTGGAAACACCAACACAGGGTTTAACTAAGGCAAGCTCCTATATGGCACAACCCTTCCTCTCTCTTTGAATGTGCAAGTTTCAGATCTGAAGAAGATTGGGAGAAGATTGAAGGTCAATTATTCATTGTTGTATTCAAACTCTACATCTTGACAACATACAAAAAATCAGTTATCTCGACACCCAATGAAGATCTGATAGTGTGACAATTAGGGAAAAAAATCTTTGATCTAGCTCCAGAGGACTTTGAAATCATATCTGAAATTTAGTTACTAGGACATTGTCACCCTGGGGGACTTAGTCCTCCATTTTTAGCCCCAAATTTACATGACAGGTGCACAAAACTCTACTCATTCTGTTTCTAAAGTCTGAATTTGTCTGTGACATTTTGAATCCAATGTTTTTGCATCAAAATATTTATTTACATCATTAGCCTAGTCAAATAACTGTATTTCATCCCAAAATCCATCCTAAGTTTGGTCAAGGGAAATTTGAATCACCTTTCAGGTTATAAGTCAGCTTATACCTTGTCCAAATTCATCAAACCATCGCTACAACAACCCCCTCTAAATTTAATGTTAGGAAAAGTACCATTAAAATCCTAGGCAAAGTCCTAGGGTTTCACTTTTTCTTCATTTCGACATCCATGAGACCAAGAAGACTAAGGGACCTAGAGACACAACATTGGCACATTTTCAAGTTCCTTTCAATGTCAACTATTCTATTATGAATGTTGATTGAGAAACCTACCATTTGGTTAAGCCTTTCCTCTTTAAATAACTCGTTCAAACTGTCCAACTTCAATTTTTTTTCAAACTAAATACAAATATCCTCATATGCTACACACTCTATGATGAAGTGCCATTAAGTTTAAAATACCCCTTGCATAACATGTAAGTTCTTTCTTCCCAATCTTCCTTGGGGATTGGCCATCTACCAGTCTCACATCTAAGATGATAAGAACCAATGCTTAACTGTGCAACTAAAATTCTAGTCTTTCCCTTAATCACAACCCTCATATATGTTTTTTCATCATGTTTCCATGTGGGGTTGAACTCTTTGACATGGTGTAATGTAAGAAATTTGTCTCTAAGAAAAGGAAAAATAGGTTCCTTTGAGTATAAATTCCACTAAATACAATCAAGATTAATTTAACTTGCTAAAATATAGAGAAATAAATTGGTGAAAATATATGCTAACATAAAGCTAAATAAAAATTAATAATTACAAAAGTGGAAAATATAGGTGAGAAGGTACTAATAGTTTAAATATGAGAGTCTTAGGGAAGGAATCCAACGTGGATGTCCTTGTGTTGTGTTATCGTCTAACACAAACACAAACAAGTCCTAGGATGCACAGTTTGAACTCTAAAATTCACCTAATCTTCAAACACAACGAGATGAGAAAAATATTTGGGGCTATTTTGGGGCTTGCCTTAGTCAAACCCTTGCTTTGGTGTTTGTACCTCCACAATAGCCAAGATAGATAAAAGAAAGAGATAGTGTACGTTCTTATTCTAAATGCATCTAGAGATAAGAATAATGATTAAATTAAAAAGATATTTGATAAGAAATTTGATGATCCCCAAGATGCTCAGAGACACAAGATAAAAATAATGATATTACTTGATAGGATTCATAAAGCCAAAGAGAGAAAGAGAGAGCTAAAAGAATGGTGTGGGATAGCTTGAGACAATGTTGTAACAAGCTGTAGAGAGTTGTGTATGAGGGAGAGAGAGAGCAAGAGAGAGAGAGAGAGAGAGAGAGAGAGAGAGAGAGAGAGAGAGAGAGAGAGAGAGAGAGAGAGAGAGAGAGAGAGAGAGAGAGAGAGAGAGAGAGAGAGAGATCCCAGAGAGTTATAAAATGAAATATTAGTTTCAAAAGTGAGAAGAGGAGGGAAGAGGAGGTTGATGAACCGTTACAAATCATTCAGTTGTTTTCACTGAATTGGGAAGGTGAAAAGTGGAAAAATCCTTAGAATGAGATTGAACAAAAAATTATCATGGGATGCTAGTGCTACATGAATTTCTATGCTAGGTTCTAGTGTCCAAAAAAATTATGTTAAAAATGATAGGAGACAAGAATATAAGAAAAAACAAAGGTGACATAAAGAAGCGACCTTGAAAAGGAAGACTTGAGCATCTTGAGAGGGAAAAAGGATGATGCAAGGGCTCAAATGATCCTACAAAAACACTAGGGGAATGGACATCAAAGTGAGGATAAAACATAATGTGAAATTGCAAGGGTATACAATTTATGACACTACATAGTGCATTTTTTTGGCCAATTTGTTTTTTTTTTGGTAATTTTTTTTAATTCAAAGCTATGAATTAGTGAGGTCACAAATGGGGGACCTCATAACTAATATAAACACTCAACAATAACACTCCAATGGGGTTTGAATCTTGATGGAAATAACAAAAACACCACAACTTAACCATCACACTATGCCAATATTAGAAAATTTTAAGCCAAGGATGTACCCCTTGGACGAAATGCAAATGCCCCACTCCACATACCATGGCTAAATCAAGATACAATATATTCGGGCCCCCTCAATTGTTGATGTGGTAGAGAGTAACCCTGCCAGGTTTGGCCCTTGGTTGTTGGCAATATAGGAAAGAAACCCCATCATTTCACCAAAGGGCCACCCCTTTCAGCCAATATGTTTTGTCCACATGGAAGTCTTGAATTTTTATAACACAAAATTTTTAATCTCTTCATTAGTGTTATGACATTCTTGAAAATTAATGTCCCATTTTCTTATCCATTTTCTATTTTGCTTCATCCAAGCCTTCTTGCTATGATCTAATTCCTCCTCAAAAACCATTTTGGTCTAGTGATGCTTATCCATGTTTATAACCTTTTTAAGTAGCTTAGTGATGCAAGAGCACCTACACCTCATCCACCATTTTTGATCATTTGATGAAAAGTAGGTTGGTCAGTAGGTTAGAATGAGTCTTTTGACTATTTTCATCTTGAATAAGGTCTAACAAGACCATTAAGTATGTTTTAGGTTGATTTTTTAAGTTTTGGAGTCAAAATGTGAAATATTGCAATCTTGCACTAAATGTTGTCTTTGTAGCCTTTGAAGGCAAATACTTGAATTTGTATCTAAATGTGAAAGATTGGAGTTTCAATGATGTAATAAGGTTGTTGCAAGGAAATTTGAGTGGTTTTTGAGGTCATAGGTGTTAGGAATTGCAAAATTGCTTCAAAGGTGCAATGTTGTCATAATGCAATTTGTTGTAATCTCATCATTAAAGTTGTAAACACCTTAACCAACGACTCCCTCATTCAAAAAATAGTTGAGGGCCATTGGAAATGATGTGTTCAAGTTTATAAAGCCTCCTTTTGGTTGAGGCATGATGGTGGTTGGAGTTTTTGAAGCATTTGAATATAATTAAACTCTGTTTTCCTTGGTTTTACAACGTTTTTCACTGTTCCCGTGCTTGGTACAGCCTAGAACCTTGTTGTATGGCCTCCAAATCTTCATGGTTTGATAGAGGGTAGAGATATATTTCTTTTGGTGGTGGTTTGGGTTAATTTCATCTAGAAAGAAGAAAGATACATCTATTTTTCTGAGAGAGGTTTTGAAACCCTACCAAACAAGGGTTTGGACACAAATATGTTTGTAATTCCCCATTCCACCATGGGAAAATTTTGATTTTTGGTGGAATGGTAGGTTTAGGACTTATCTTCATGATGAAATTTTTTTCAGAGCAAAAAATGGAGGTTTGTGAAAGTTATGTGATGCCCTAGCCTGATTTTTGCCTTGTAACAGTCCAAAATGTGATCATGTGAATGCATTACTTGCTGATTTATGAGTATTTGAGTAAATAGAATGGGTGAAACATTTGAAAGGGGTGTTAGGGAACCTTTTGGAGTCTATTGAAGGCATTAGGGGTGTTGGGGTGTGCCTTAGTAGGTCGTTGTATTCCTTATATAGGCCTAATTAAGCCTTTTTGGTGGCTTGAAAATTAGACTCTTGAGACATTTGTTTTGAGTGTTTGGTTTTATGATTTTGGGAACTTGTAGGGGTTGATGTTAGATTCCCGAAATCAAGATTCTTTGTTTGGTCATTTCCTTTAATCATATTTTATCATGACTGTCCTATTGGTTAATGCTAGAAGGAATGCATAGGCTTGTGTGGAAGTGATGGAAAGATGAAAGGTTTTGAGTGAAAAGTCAATTTGTTTGATCATGTTGTGTCATGTGGAGAGTGTTCAATGCATCCCCAAGTCCTGTAGACATATCTGGTTGTAAAGATCAAGTTGGGTGATTAAGTTACCTTGTTGAAGGGTATAGTTGAATAAGTGTGTCAATGAGTTGCTTCCCCTACCACTCTGCATCACTTAGTAAATAAATTATTATTGATGATTCCATCAGAAATATTCTAGATTCAACCAAAATGATCTCATAGGGGATCATTGATTTGAATTTGAGACTACTAGTGATTAGATGTTTTTGGATATTTTCTAATGATACTCTTCCAAACCTCACAAACATAGAAGACAACTAGTATGACAAACAAACCAAAAGGGGTTTTCTTGTTTTTTCAATCCCATAACTCCACTTTCCTACACATATTCTAGGTAAGAAGCTCTCCATCCTCCTTGTATTCTTTTTTTTCTACATGTCTCCCAAATAAGCATATTATGAAAATCAATTCCAAGGTACTTGTATTATTCCACTATCTCTAGAGAGCTTCCCTCAAAGATAAAGTTAACCTGTTGATTCTTCATTTTCAAAGAAAAAATCATGACTAGTTTTTTGGTGTTCACTTGCATCTCAACCTCTTGGAAAAAGGATTCTAAAGCCTTCAAATGTTGTCTCAAACTATGAGAACTTTTTACAATTAGAATAAGATCATCCACATACAAAAGTAACTTCACCATGCAACTTACCTACTAGATACCCTCTCCAATGGTTTTTTAATCATTCTTCAAGTTTATCAATAGATAAACCAAAAAAATGGGGGATAGAGGACACCCCTGTTTGACTCCAATGTTGCTACCAAAGCATTTAGACAATACCCTCTTTAGTTTTTATTTTAGCTCTAAATTGCTCATAAAGCTTAATAATTGTCACCCTATACTCATTAGGAATCCCAAGTTCTTTCATTCTGCTCCAAAGCTTGTTGCTAGGAATAATGTAAAAGGATTTTTGAAATCACTGAAGTAATAAAAAAATTCTCCTCCTTGGGTGTCTCAAACCTTTTCAATAAAGTACCTAAGAGTGATGCAATGATCAATGGTAGAGTGCCTTGGCTTGAATCCAACCTACCCTTTTTCTCGTTGTAGGGACACAAAATGTATCCCTTTACATTTTCTCACTTGTTTGGGCCCTCCTGGTTAAATTGGACTTAATTGTGCCTTAATTTAGTATTGCAAAAAGTATTTATTTACACTTCCACACTTACTTAGGCCCCCCTTAATTAATTGACCTTAATTATGCCTTAATTGGCCCTTTATTTCATTTTCCAAGCCTATTTAATTACATTTTTCAAAGCGGAAACCCGACATTCATTAATGCCTAAACATAGCACTTCTCATTGAGCAATGTGCACGTCCTAGGTTTAGGGACCTGGGTCCCTTGACCTTAGGACCTAAATTTAAATTATGTTTTTGGTGGTATTTTAATGATTTCAAATCTATAATTCAATGTAGGCTTGTGATATTTGAATTTTGAGAAATTGAGGATACATACCTATAAATATAAGGTTATTTCACTATGTTTCATCTAATATTTTCAAGAGTTTTCAAGCTAGCAATTTTATGAGACTTCAAGAGCACTTTCAAGAGAAATTAAAGGAATTCAAGAGTAGATTTATCAGAGATTTATTACAACATTCAAGATCCAATTGTCATATCAAATTCTTCTTGCATCATGCATTTTTTTGGAGCTAACATTGTGATGTAGGTTTCATGATCAAATCAAGCATTCAAAGCATTATTTCAAGCAAGATTCAAGTATCAAGGTCCACATCCATTGAAGCCATTTCATGCAAGTTGCAAAATTTCATTCCAAGGATTATTCAAGGGTTTGTTGAGTGGTAACATTGCTTTGTTCATTCTTCATTCCCTCTTTCATGATTTTATTCATTTCAAGGTTTAATTACCAAAATGGGGTTTGACCAAAGCAAACCCCCATTCACCCAAAAAATAATTTTTCCCTTTCATGTTGTGTTTGTAGATCTAGGTGGAAGAATGCTTGAAGATCTCTTGAAGAGAAAAATTGAAGAAGTTGATAAAGTTGTCATCTCACAGAAATTCATCTACAAAATTTATTTCTGACATTTCGACATTGCCACTTGGACAAATTGGAAGATTCAAATCTATAGTAGAGGCTCCCGAAAGTTGTAGAAAAACCTTGACAATGGACCCATTCACCCTTGGGTGAATGAGTCCCAGTCAACCTTCAAAAAATCACTTTTGGTGACTAGTAAACACAGTTCTACCCTTCTCAGATATGCAATTTAACTTCCAGTTCTCCTTATTCTGAGTTTAATATTTCTATTTCAACTTTAATTTGGCATGATTAGGTTGATTTTTTATTTTTAATCTTTCTCAAATAAGTGCTTGGTGAACTTGACCCCCGTCCTTCAGTCATAAGGAAATCTGAAGATTCAAACCTTGAGTTGACTCACCTAAGGGTTGTAAGTCAATTATTTGTGTGGATCTCATTTCCTAATGAAATGGAGTGAAAATTAGGCCCCTAAGTGGTTCATTAATCCATTTTGATAATCCACCTACCTTTTTCACACCGTTTCACTATTTATCCCTTTTTTTGTCCAATTGTTGATTTTGTATTCTATTATACTCCCAAATAGTTTTCTAAGAAGAGGATTGATCATATTAATGATACTTAGAGGGATTATTGATATCTCCACTTTTGTAAAGAGGGATAATGAGACTAGTTGTCTACTCTATTTGTAGGAGTTTATGGTGAACTCTTCAAACACCCTAGGACCACTTGCAAGACAAAATAACTTTTGCAAGAGAGAAATTGTAGAAATATCATGCTATCATTAAGATGCAAGAATGCCAAATTGAATATGGAAAAGTACATATGAAGCCTTGCTTATATAGTTAAGGTTGAGATGTAGTATGTAATATGATGTTGACATGTGTCATAATCTTATGACATGTGACAACTAACTAACTACCTATGAAATGATGCTAGATGAGATAAGACTTCTAGAAAAGACAACTCATCCTTCTAGAAGGAATCTTATATCCTAAGCAAACATGTGAACCTATCACTTAGTATATGATACCTAGGAATATAATTAAATGCCTAAGTAAACTTATGTAAGTGTAATTAAATAATTAATTACACCAACACTGTCAAAAGGTTGCTTTCTGTGACGTTAAAGATTCTTTTGATATGTGGAGCAAGGAGCTCTCAATTACCCACTTAAAAAATTAGCTTGCAACCCATCAATGTATTGAGCTTTGTCATGTCCTAAATTATTTATACCTTGTTTGATATATTCCACTGAGAAGAGCTTAGTTGATGTGTTAATTGTGGGAGCGTTACTTTTCTCTTCTGCTCATTCATAGAGAAGCTTCACATAATCTAACTAATGGGCATCTATTATATTATTTTCTATTTGTTTTTCTATAGCTCCCTCCAAAATCCTTTGGGGTTGTGTTTCCCAATTATATTAATTTTTCCTTCTTGAAAGCATATATATATATATATTTAGATTTTATGAAATTTTCATATTTTATCTTGCTTTCTTTGGTTGACTCATTCTCTTTAAAGGATCTTTTAGCAACCTTGCATTCTTCGTCATACCATGGGTTAGTTGGAAAAGTATTTGAAACTCTCTTCATAGGCTGAGATCTCTTGAACACCTTTAAAGCCTTGTGGATCAAAGTGATCAACATATTGTTGTAAATAATCACTTTCTCCATTATTTTCCTTGCACTGTGTTGTTTTTTCCCATCTGAAGGTGTTGTTCAAGTACAACAACAAAGAGCTCTTGGTTTTCATGATTCACATGAATTTTATCTTGTGTATGAACTTTCCTATGCATGTGTTGGACCCACCCTTCTTGTAGGTCATTTATGTGGATTCCAAACTTAACAAGGAGAAGTATATGATCAGATTTCAACTCAACAAGAAATCCCTCAATATTGAACTCCAACATCTTGGAAATCAAACTTTGAGAAAAGATCACATAGTCCAACACACTTTGCTTGGTGTAGGTTTTACAAGTGATATTGTTGGATCTTGACTGAGTTTCCATGCCATTACAGATAACCATGTCGTACAAGCTACACAAACCTAGCAACTCTGCTCCAAAGTGTGACACACTCCCATTCCCATCTTGTGAAGACCTTTCCCAAAGTTGGACTTCATTTTCCTCTAGCCATAGAGGATTTCTATCCCCTCCTTTACTACCTAATCAGATAAATTGATTGTTTGTGTGTATGTAAATAACGTGAATAAGCAAATAAAACCTATACAACACACCAATGAAACATTATATCAAGGAATTCAAATAATAATCAAATTAAACAACAATTCCTCAATGGCGTCTCATTGTCCTCTATCTCCAAGGATTCTTTAAGTCATTTTGCTCTCAGATTGTTTTTGCACATGACTTTCCAAATGACAACTTGAAGAATGAGAGATGTTGGAAATGCAAGAGATGTTTACTACATTACATGATTGATAAACTAGCTGTAGATGATATGCAAAGATAATAATGTTGTAATTAAGATGCTGCTAATGAAAATGTTGTAATTAAGACGCTGCTAATGAAAATGCCATGATTAAACTACTTGATGCTAAAATGCTAATACTAAAATGCTCACTAAAGTGACAATGCAAATTAAAATGCTGTAGAGTGTAATTGCTACAAATGCTCAACTCTCTCTTTTTTTTTCTATAAATGAGGGCCTATTTATAGATTTTCCAAGGCATGAGCCTAGGTGGTAGAATCAACGGTCTGGATTCGATCTGGAGAATGGATGGTTGAAGATGAAAAGGTTAGAGAGAAAAGGGGAAGTGTGTCCCCTTCATAAGAACAAACTACCAAGTGTGAAGAGGAATAAAATGGAGATGAAGGCCAAGTGTCCCTAATTAGTTAGAGTTTGTTGATGATAAATGCCAAATTAAATATTATAAATATTTAATTCTTGAGACACATGATGAGGTGGAAGGTGGGAAGAAGTTAGTAGACATGTGCTTAAATTCGAATTTAAAATTCAAATTCAGTGAGAGGAAGTTAATTAAATAAAATAAACAAATTAAATTTGTTCATTTAATTAAGATATGAGGAAAATGATTTAGGATAGAAAGAATTAGAGAAAAATAAACTATATAAATAAAATTTTCAATTTATTTATAAGTAGAAGAATTAAAGATTATTAATTAACTTGTATTTAATTAATCTTCCAGACCAAATTTGAGTGTATACATTTTGCCCCTCTTTGAAGTGATGTGTTTGTGACCCATTGCTTCAAAGAAAAATTTGTCGATAGTGTTGATAAAAAATTTCAATATGCCCCAGACGCTAATTTTCGAATGATGATGCGTGTATGCCCCCTTGGGAGATAAATTGAGAATTTTTTTAATTTTTAGGATTTTTAATTTTTTTAATTTTTTTTTATGATTTTACATGAGGATTTTCAAATTTCTAGGATTTTGTGATGATTTATCTCCCGATAAAGAAGAATGACCCTGCCAATTGATTAATTGATGCTCTTTTGAAAATAAAAATATTCTCACTTAAATAACCTCCATTTACCCCTTTAGAAGATAAAAAGATGAAAAAGGAACTCATTTGAATTCATTTGCAATGTGAGTGATTGAGCAATTTAGCAAGATGGTGATCCCATACCACACCCATCGATTCGAGCGAGTTCGACGACACCACAGCCCCACTGTGTATGGACCTCCAGTACGTACCTTGAGAAACCACCTTTTGAAATTTGAATTTTCTTTTTTGCGTGCTTTCATGTTTTTAAAATCTATGAATTGATTTTTAGCACATTTAGGACCCGAAATAGCGCATCGATTGAATGTTTGAGCGCATTTAGGTTTTCAACGCATTTATGTTGTCAAGTAGCTCATATGTTGATTGTTTTAGCACATTTAGAATTTTAGCACATAGATGCTCTGTTTCAGCGCATTGATGAATTTTTGTAGCGCATCCATTGTTCCAGCACATAGATGCTCTATTTTTGCGCGTTGACACCATAATTGATGAAATGCTAATTTTTTCTCCTTGTTTTTGATGCTTGATGATCACGTCAGCCGTTGTTTTGGTGATGTTTGATAGGATAGATGATGATTGACCTCATAATGGATGAGAGTCTATGATAAATGTTCTACGAGATTTAATTGAAATCTCATTAGAGCCAATTAGATTGATTGATAGATTGATTGATAAAATGCTGATTTGCGATATGGCATGATGATAGGAGAATTTAAGAGTTCTTTAGTCTCGGGAGCACTACCCGAAGACTTGGGATATGATTCTGCATCTGGTGTAGGCAAATTTGGATGTCTTTGAGTGATGTGGTTTATCTTCTTTGCTTGAGATGCCCCACTATAGGATAAACAGGGGACTATTGACTGCATTAGCTAAGAGATAGCATAGCGACCACAACACGTTCTATTTGGCTACCGGTGAGATGACGGTTACCCTGGAAGATGTGTACCAGATATTGAGGATTCTCATGATTGGAGAGTTAGTCATATATGATCACACAGAGTAGGGAGGTACCGAGGCGTTGAGGAGGATTTTTGATGATGACGAGATTAGCGGTTACGAGATCCCATGGCAGGATATGGTTGATTCTTATGAGCCATTATCATCTATCCTAGCTGGGTTTGTTGGAGGTTTCTTATGTCCTGACCATAGGTTGAAGGGACTATCCATTGGCTGGGGCAGGATACTGGAGAGGATGATCACTCATGAGATCCGATATGCATGGGGTTCTTGTATGTTAGCACATTTATATCATGATCTACATTAGGTGGTGTATCTTGGAGCTACTAGTTTATCAGCTGGAGTGACATTTCTTCAAATTTGGGCTTGGAAGCATATAGCTATTACTTAACCTTTAGTGGAGAGAGATCGTATGGTTGGAAGGTCATATGTCTTTGGGTACACAGGTATTCTTGTCCAGCGCAAGCTAGGAAAATTGGAGTATTGGCGGTGAGTTCTTGATGATTTGGAGGTCATCATATGGCAACCATACTTAGATTGTGAGTAGTGGCCCGAGGATGATCTTGAGATGCCATATGTTTGCACTTTGAGGTATTTGATTGGACAGACACTATTTATTATTGAGAGATTCATGCTCATGAGGGTGCTTCGTCAGTATGGCCGAGTTCAGGGGATGCCCCAGGGAGTTGCATTATATGCTTGGAGACGACAAGATATTCCAGAGTGGGGACCTACCATATCTTATGATACAACTTGCGAGTAGTATTTTGGATTGCAGGCACATGTATGGGATTACTATCCAGAGATATCAGCTGGTGTGATGACAGATGAGTATGTTGAACATTTTTTCACACATGTTGTACTAGTCTTGATGAGCCAGTACCGTCATTGGATGATGATGAGAGAGCACCACAAAAGGCATCGAGATAGAGGAGGGATGGGGGAGATGGTAACAAGGAGGAGAGAGATGCTGGGAATGGAGGGGATGATGGAGATGGAGGGGATGTAGGTGGGAGCTAGATACTAGACTTTAGAGTACCCCAAAGGAGGAGATCTATGGTTCTCTCAGGACAATAGCAGGCGGGACCATCCCAGGTTCAGATTCGTGTGCCTTCCCATCAACAATAGGCATAGATAGATGCCTTACAGTTATAGGTGGAGGGCTTATAGGGACAACTAGCATAGGCACAAGAGCAGATTGTCTCTCTGGCAGTAGAGAGAGATGCCGCGAGACAAAGATATAATTGAACCAAGATAACCTGAGTATTGCTTGCGTAAAACAAACAAGAGTTGATCCTTTTCCTATGCAAATCCAGAATGTCATCAATGATACTTTGTAGATCATGTCCTGTGAAAAATTTACATAGTAGTAATGATCAACTCACAGACATCAGACAAAGAAAAATATCATACTCCATCATAGCTTCTCTAGTCCATGACATCCTTGAGTTGCTCCAGAGAAATGATAACAAAAATCAAGATACAACAGTTGAACATTTATGCTAAAGTGATTAAACCATGATTCAGAAGAACATCATCCAATGAGATTTGTTTTACCGATCTTGCTGTTGATGTGGATGGTTGATTTTCTAAAGATTGTGATTGATGTTCAATGTTGAGTTTCGTTGTGATCATTATGTTTGCTATGTTGTCTTACTGTTGTTTGTTTGTTGTTTTAAACTCAAAGTAGATTGCCCCGAGTGAGTTCAAGATTTTTCCCCCAGTGAGAAACCAACCACTTATTGTGAAAGTGTACAATGATTTCCAAGCTAGGGTGAGACACGACCGCAATGCCCAGATATGTATATGAGGTTTTTACGATGGACATGCATAATGATGGCAAAAAACAGACAACCAACACATGTTCCAATAGATGGAAAAGCCAATCTATCACAAATAGCGCCTATTGTCAGACTTTCACTACTTGGTTTTATTGCACTTTTTTTGATTTTTTGATTTTTTTGATTTTTTGATTTTTCTACTTTTTTACTTTTTTTGAATATTTTTGCTTTTTTGCTTTTTTGGATTTTTCTGCTTTTTACAACCGTGCACTGGATGAGTTATGTATAAAACTTCTTGAGATGAATGTTGTTGATAGGTTCTTCAAATAGGTCCCCTTCGGGTGTAGATAACTGATATGCTCCAGATCCATATACTGATATAATGACAAAAGGACCTAGCCAATTAGATTCAAATTTTCCCTTCTTTTCTTGATCTTGTTGATTGTGAGGATTCTCTTTTAGTACCAAGTCACCGACTTGAAATGTTTTTGGTCTTACCTTGTGGTTATAGCTCCTTGACATTATTTGTTGATAAGATTTCAAATGATCAACAACATGCTGATGGCATTCATCTAACAATTCCAACTCCTGTAGTCTAGATACTCGATAGTCTTCCTTTGAAATGATTCCTTTCAATGATACTTGGAGTGAAGGTAACTCAACCTCAATGGGTAAGATGGCTTCTGATCCATACACAAGGGCATATGGTGTGGCTCTTGTATGGGTGTGGATGCTAGTACGATATGCCCACAAGGTAGGGTTTAGTTGGACATGCTAGTCGCGTCTAGCATTGTTGATAGTTTTCTTCAGGATTTTCAAAATGGTCTTATTTGAGGTTTCTACTTTGCCATTCCCTTGAGGGTAATAGGGTGTGAAAAATCAGTGTTGGATATGGAATTTTTCACAAAGTTCTTTTACATCTTGGTTTTTGAAGGGTCTACTATTGTCAGTAACAATGGAGCTAGGGATTCCATACCAACAGACAATGTAGTTTAGGATGAAAGAGGCAATATTTTTACTAGTGATCGTGGTTAATGGGAAAACTTCAATCCACTTTGTGAAATACTCAATGGTTGTGATTATGAATTTAAGTCCATTAGAGGAAGATGGAGGAATCTTACCCACAAGATCAAGTCCCCATTGACAAAAAGGATAGGTTGATGTGAATGGTTGCAACTCTTGCACTGGTGCATGTATGATATTTCCATGGAATTGACACTTCTTGCACTTCTTAACAAATTTAAAAGATTATTTCTCCATGTTCGGCCAATAATATCCCAAGCGTAGGAGTTTCTTAGCTAGAGTAAGGCCATTTGAATGAGTACCAAAAATACCTTCATGAACTTCTCATAAGGTAGTTTCAGATTCGTCACGTTTAAGAAATTGGAGAGTACCATCGAGACCTAGTCGAAAAAGTGTATCATCTATTAGAGTGTATTAGGTTGCCTGATGAATAAAGTTGGATTTTTGGTTCTGGGGTAGATCAAGTGGAAGGGTATTGTCTCTCAGATAGATATAAATCTTCCCATAGATTGAAGAATCAACATCAACTAGATGGCACATGACTTGGGATTCAGGATTGTAATATGCGGGAGCAAACAATTGTTCCACCATGAATTCATAATGACTTCATTTTTCTAGTATTTGTAAAAGAGAAGCAATGGTTGCCATGGCATCTGCAGCTTTGTTTACTCTTGGAATTTGTTCAAACTTGATCTCAAAAAAGTATTTCTTGAAGTCATTTATCATTCTCTTGTATGGCATCAACTTGTCATCTTTTGTTTGATAGTCATCATTAACCTGATTGATGACTAATTGGGAGTCTCCATAAACTTGTAACTCTATTATTTTCCATTCCATTGCTACCTTGATACCAATGATTAGTGCTTCATATTCAACCATGTTGTTTGTGCAAGGGAACATCAACTTGTAAGATTTTGGGATAGTGTGTCCTTGAGGAGTAACAAATAAGATTCCAACACCTGATCCATGTTGAGTGTAAGACCCATAAAGTATAATATCCAATGTTGTGCTATCATTGTGAGGACATCTGCATCTGGAAATTCAATGTGCGTAGGATGGTCATCTTGCAATGATGCTTCAACTAACTGATCTTCTATTACTTGGCCCTTGGTTTCTCTTCTATCCACATAGTGAATGTCAAATTCACTCAATATAATCAGCCACTTTGCTAATCTTCCTATTAGATTGGCTTTGCTGAGTAGATATTTTAATGGATCTATCTTGGCTATTAGTTTGACAACATGTGTTAACATATAGTGTCGCAATTGTTGAGTAGAAAACACCACTGCCAAACAATATTTTTCAATGAATGTATAGTTAATTTCATAGCTACTCAGTGTTCTGTTGATGTAGTAGATGACCCTTTCTTTTCCTGTAGAGTCTTCTTGTGCTAGCAGAGCTCCCAAAGATACCTCAGTACCTGCTATGTAGAGTAGAAGTGGTTTTCCCTCTATTGGTGGTACCAATATAGGTGGATTCATCAGATACTATTTCAATTGATTAAAGGAAACTTCACATCTTTCATCCCATCTAAAAGAAACATTCTTGTGTAACAAATGAGTAAAAGGATGACTTTTGTCTGCCAGTTGCATGATGAATCTTCTGAGGGATTGGAATCTTCCTTGTAGAGATCTTAGTTGGATAATGTTCTTAGGAGGTGGCATTTCCATGATTGCTTTGACTTTTGCTGGATCTACTTTGATTCCTTTGGCTAAGACTATGTATCCTAAGAGTTTTGCTGATGTTACTCCAAATATACACTTCTTTGGATTTAATCACACATTAAACTTTTCCAATCGGTTAAAGATTTTATCCAAGATTTCCAGATGTCCTTCCCTGGTAAATGATTTGGCTAGCAGGTCATCCACATAGTCCTCCATGAATGTGTGCATCATGTCATGAAAGATTGTTGTCATTACACGCTGATAGGTTGCTCCTGCATTCTTTAATCCAAAAGGCATGACATTCCAACAAAATGTACCCGATGGGCATGTGAAAGCTGTTTTGTCTTGATCTTTTGGTGCAGTCTTGATCTAATTATAGCTTGAAAAACCATCCATGAGTGATAGCATAGCATGTCCTGTTGTTAAATCCACAATAATGTCTATATTGGGCAAAGGAAAGTCATCCTTTGGACAAGCCTTGTTAAGATCCCTAAAATATGTGCATATTCTGATGTTGTTGTATGGTTTGGAGATTGGTACAATGTTTGAAATCCATTTTGCATAGTCGATTGGGTGGATGAACCTTGCATCTAATAATTTTTTTAATTCTGCTTTCAGTAGTAGGGAGATGTGTGGATGCATTTTTCTCAATTTCTGCTTTATTGGCTTCACTCTAGGTGCTATGGATAAATGATGCATTATTAGATCTGGATCTATTCTTGGAATATCAACATAGGACCAAGCAAAATTGATTTGTCTTTCTTCAAAGAATTTGGTGAAATTTGGCTTTTCTTGCTCTGTCATTGATGCCACTAGGTGTATGGTCTTTGTTGTTTCCACAGTACCGATGTTTATGGATTGTGTAGGCTCAACCAATATTGAAGATATTTCTTGATAATGCTCAGGAAGAGTGTCAAATCTCTCATCCTTCAGTGCCTTAGAGAGGTTTTCATTGTTGGATACACTCTTTCTTTTTACTTTTTCATGATCTAATACTGCCATTGCATGGTTTTCACCATTAGATCAATTTTTTGTATTCTTTATTTTGCAGCTAAGAGACTTGGCACTCCCCTGGTTTGAAGCTTTGTTATGAAATTCATTGGTGAAATGTTTTTTTGGATTTTTAGAGTAAAGGAAATTGACAATGGCATCATCATCTAAAAAGATAGGGATATCAAGAGGCTCGGTTTGTTCCCAGTCAATGAGTTCAGGATGTATCAAAGGTAAGGAATCATCATATTGGTCAAGATCAAAGGTGGTGAGGGTCATGATGGAAACATTTTCAAGGTGTTCACTAGCAACGTCGAGGTCTATAATGTTACTCTCCTTCGAATCATCTGTCTCACTCGATGTCTAATCATCCTCACTAGAGTCATCGATATGTAGTAATCCAAATTCAAATGGTCTAGACCTTGAGCTTTGTCCCTCCATACGTATGGGTGTATACTTCTTTATCACATTGATTTTCTTGTCTTCACAAGATTCTTTAGATAGTGAATCCCATTCATGTTCATTTGAGTCTGTTTAAGAACTAGCTTGCAGTTGGAGGATTTGTTCACAAATCTTCTGAGTGGCTTCTTCTTTTGTCTCTTATTTGTATCCTAATCCTATCTTGTCTTTTGCATTGATTGTGATAGGTTGAATTGGTTCCACAATACCTTCTTTTCATTTGCCAATAGTACCTTTTCCTTCATATCCCATCTTTTCTAAGATTGTGAACCCTTTACCATATTGCTCTGTTGGTGTATTGGAAGTTGTTGCTTGGGATTCTTCATCATCTTTGTAAAGCCACTTTAGAATGTCTTTGTCCTCAGATTCATCAACTAGAGTACCTACTTTCACAAATGTACCATAAAGGATCATGATGGTTTGCGAAGATTGTTGTCTAGATGTTGATGGTTGTCCATATAATTTTGGAGAAGGTAATAGCTATGAGAGACATAAGGATTGCTCAAAAGAATACTCACCCATGCCTTTATCTTTCAACTAAATCATTTTATCAAACTATTTTTACAAAGAATTGAGTTGGATTTCATTACTTGAGGAAATAGAAGTGAGAGCTTCTCTGTTGTGTGGTACAAAACATCTTGGACTGTCTTGAGAGTGTTGCAGTATTGGGGATTATTAGAATTTGCTGAAATTGTGATCTTTGTTCCATTGAAAGGGAATTTCAAACATTGATGGTATGTTGATGGTACTGCTTGCATTTCATGGATCCAAGGTCGACCCAAGAGTATGTTGTAGGTCAAATCCTTGTCTAAAATTTGGCAAATTACATCCTTTTGAACTGGTCCCACTTGAATTGGCAATACTATTAGTCCTTGAGAGGATCTTTCTTCATCATCATAAGCTTTTATGGTGATCTTTCTTGTGGAATCTATTGAATTTTCTAAAAATATGAATGCACAAATAAGCTTTAAGGTACATATATTTAGACTTTCTCCTCCATCTATTAAAATGTGTTTGACTCGATGTTTAAGGATTAAAACCTCAATATGGAGTTGAGCGTTGTGTGGATGAGTGAGGGATGCATCACCGTTTTTCAAGAATGATAAACAATGGGGTGCAGTCAAATGTCCCACCATGGCTTGGAATTGAAAAACTTGCAAATTGGTTGGTACTGTGGTGTCCACTAAAGCTTTTTCTAGAATATCCTTATGGGCTGGTGAAATTTTAAGAAGTTCTAGTATGTATATCTGTGCTGGAATCTTTTGCAATTGATTGACTATATTGTATTGATTTAAAGGAGCAGTAGGAGTTTTAGATGTACTTCCTTTCAATACAAACTTGGACTTCCCCCTTGTGGTCACATTTACTAGTAGGTTGTCTTGTTTATCCTTGATTTTGATGACATTGATTTGATTATCAACTACAGAAATGTGATTGATGGTAGTATCATAGACATAATTCACATTCTTCCGTTTGTTGTTTGTCGAAGAGGATTATCCTTTTTCATAGTTGGGTAGAGGTTTTTTAAATGCTCCATGATCATCATTTGTTTTATGTCCTTCTATCGATATGTCACCTCTATCTATCAAGTCTTGCACCAAATTTTTTAACTGCATACAATCATTTGTTTTATGACCTTTGCTTCTATGAAAATCACTGTAATATGCCTCATTCCACCATGATGGTTTAAATCTTGGTTCAAAATCTCGTGTATCTGGTAATGTTATGAGTTTTTTTTCAAGAAGCTCTTTTAACACTGATTCAAGTGATTTCCCCAAGGGTGTAAATTTTCTTCGATATGGTGGTGGAGCTAGTTTGGATTCATTGTTGTTTTGATTATTTTTGGGTGTAGTACCTGATAAAATGAAGACTGGTTTTACGTTATGTGTTTCAACTACACCATCATTACCAACATTTTTGTTTCTTGTCCAGAATTTGGATTTGTCATTGCTGTTATGATGGTTAGAAGAGTTAGCAGAGTTTGTTCCTTCGTTATAGATTTTCAATACTCCTTTTTTAACCAAGGCTTCCTCAATCTTAAGTTTGTTTTCAATTAGCTTTTCAAAACTAGGTGGACACTGCAATTGGAGTCTATAAATCATCTCACTATTGAGATTATCAATAAAGATATCCATCTTTTCTTTCTCAGGTATAGGATGGGCATATCTAGCAAATAATCATTTCCATCTTTGTAAGAATGTAAGAAATGGCTCACCATTTTTTCTGTTTTGTGTTACAAAGATCTTTCATGGTTATTTCATGTTGAATGTTGTATCAATATTGGGAGATAAATTTATTTACCAACTCCTCAAATGATCTAATACTTGGTGGAAGTTTTGTAAACCATTCCATGCATTGACCACCCAAACTTCTTGGAAATAATCTCATTAGATAGGTTTCTTCATGTGCAAATTCCAAACTCATGCAACAAAATTCTCTTAAATGATCTTGAGGATCAATTTTTCCATTGTATTTGTGATATCTTGGAAATTCACAATTTGGTGGAAAAGGTATCATGTTCATATTTCTGTCAAATGGATAAGGACAAATGTCTTGCAACACATATCTCTTTGTTGTACCCCTTTGCATGTCTAGGATTTGTTGTTGAATATTTTTCATTTGGTGAGTTAAAGCATTCAATGGATCTGTGATTCGTGAGTCAGCTTCTATTTTCTTGGGAACTTCCTTCAATTAATTGACATCAAAATCATTGGGTAGTTTTACACCTTGATTTTCTAGCATCATAAAGTATTTCTCTCCATCCTTTTATAGAAGTTTTTCCATGAACTTGTGAAATTTAGGGTCTTGTTGAGCTTGTTGAATTTCCTAGTCAATTATCTCATCTGTTTCATGTTGATGAAATATGTGAAAAGGATTTTCCTCTCCTTCTGCTATGATAGTTTGGGTTTCTATTTCTTTTTCTCTGAGTTTTTGTTTTTGAGCTCTTGTTAGAACGGTCATGCAAGTGATAGAGTTTTGCTATACTTTTATCTTTGTTTTGGGAGTGCCAATGAAATACCTAAGTCAAATAGGATGATAGATCCTATTCATGAGACTAGGCTAAATCTGATGTACAACATTTGTTTCTTGATAAAGGATGACAGATCTTGATAGTGAAACTCAGCGAATAATCAGAGATGAGATTGGTGATTGGCCACTTTAAGTTGTTTGATCTAAGTTTAGTTAAAGGGATTGCACTTGCAAAAGCCAATTTCTTCACGTTTAAATCAATGTTTTAATGAGGAATGATCTCTTCTCTGAAAAGGGTCCCTAAATATGAGTCTAGTTGTTGGACATAAGTTCAATTTAGCTCTCTGTTTGAGTATTAGGTGAATGTGCTAAAACAAGTTGTATATGCACCAAAAGATGGGATAAATGCGCTAAAACAGACCCTATATGCACTAGATTGTCAATTAAATGCGCTAGAACAAAAAGCTTATGCGCTAAAAGATGTGGTGAACGTGCTAAAATAGACCCTATATTCGCTGAAAGATGTGGTGAAATAAGAATTTTATGTGCTAAACTAGAAATGTCACCATTTTGAAAGTTTGTTTGGTTTTCTTGTTTTTGAATTAGTGAATTGAGTGTTCTTGATGGATGATCTTCTGAACAAATGATTTCAAACATAGAAGCAAGTAGTAAAACATTTGTTTCATCCTATGATCTAAACATCAAGTGTATGTTCTAGGATCTGGTCCGATCCCTTTGATTTCCACTGGTATTGAACAATAGCAAATAAATCAGTTAGACTATTCTAATTACAAGGGTCATTAATAACATCACAACCCACAACTTGGAACTACGTAAGCTCACACAATCTTGTCACCCCCTAGAGGGCACCTATGTTTTTTCCTTTTTTGGGTCTTAACCAAAGTCAATTCCTCCACTTTTGGCTAGAAATCCCTAGTAGTTATATGGTGAGTATCTTGGGGGAAGATTCTTCCCTCCCCTTGCACTGTGAATATTATAATGTTTGGCAATTGACTTAGTTTGGCTACTACACTTAAAGTTCTTAATAAGGGTTTCCGTTTGGTGCGACAAATGATAAACTCCCTTAGGAGGCCTCCCAACCTTTAGAACAAAGGCTTTACGTATCTCAAGGATACTGGGGGAGGGATATCAATGCACACTACTGTTGAATGTTATTTTCATCACAATTCACGTTTGATTATAGTGGGTTGGAATGCTTGGCTTTAGCTATTCCCACTTAGGTTGTTCCCTCCTTTCGAAGTGGGGAGGTAGGCTTGCTAAAGGTGCTATTCCAATAAAATGAAAGAGTGAGTATGGCATTTTGGTCACCCAGTAAAGGGGAGAGCATAGGCCTATCACTTTGCAAACACAACATACATGGTGTTCTTTAACCTTGTAATTAAACTAGATGCCTAATTTAATCAAAGGAAAATAAATCTAGCCCCTGCAAACATTGTTAGTAATCTCAGATATGTCTTTGAGAGTGTATAAAGTATCTGCAAAACAAAAAGATACAGATTAGTCCCCCAGAATTTTAAATTTCTGCAAATAAAGGTGTATGCGCTAAAATAGAGAGCATATGCGCTAAAATATTCAGTATATGCGCTATTAAACACACTCAATACTCTATTATGGAAAGCAGAAAAGGGAAATCAAATCCTGTATATGCGTTGGAAGAGGAGGTAGATGCGCTGGACTGGGATGCGTATGCACTATAACAAAGCTTTGATGCACTGAAAGTCACCACCAACGTGCTGAAATAGGCCGTGGATGCGCTACATTGAAATTCACAAACAAACCTATTGATGAAAACTTGCAAGAAAATATTAAAAACGGGGCTAGGCCCCACGGTGGGCGCCAATTTATGTGTGTATGTAAATAACGTGAATAAGCAAATAAAACCTATACAACACACCAATGAAACATTATATCAAAGAATTCAAATAATAATCAAATTAAACAACAATTCCTCAATGGTGTCTCATTGTCCTCTATCTCCAAGGATTCTTTAAGTCATTTTTCTCTCAGATTCTTTATGCACATGACTTTCCAAATGACAACCTGAAGAATGAGAGATGCTGGAAATGCAAGAGATGTTTCCTACATTACATGATTGATAAACTAGCTGTAGATAATATGCAAAGATAATAATGTTGTAATTAAGATGTTGCTAATGAAAATGCCATGATTAAACTACTTGATGCTAAAATGCTAATACTAAAATGCTCACTAAAATGACAATGCTAATTAAAATGCTATAGAGTGTAATTGCTACAAATGCTCGACTCTCTCTATTTTTTTGCTGTAAATGAGGGCCTATTTATAGATTTTCCAAGGCATGAGCCTAGGTGGTAGAAATCAACGGTCTGGATTTGATCTGGAGAATGGATGGTTGAAGATGAAAAGGTTAGAGAGAAAAGGGGAAGTGTGTTCCCTTCATAAGAACAAACTACCAAGTGTGAAGAGAAATAAAATGGAGATGAAGGCCAAGTGTCCCTAATTAGTTAGAGTTTGTTGATGATAAATGCCAAATTAAATATTAGAAATATTTATTTCTTGAGACACATGATGAGGTGGAAGGTGGGAAGAAGTTAGTAGACATGTGCTTAAATTCAAATTAAGTGAGAGGAAGTTAATTAAATAAAACAAACAAATTAAATTTGTTCATTTAATTAAGATATGAGGAAAATGATTTAGGATAGAAAGAATTAGAGAAAAATAAACTATATAAATAAAAATTTCAATTTATTTATAAGTAGAAGAATTAAAGATTATTAATTAAATAACTTGTATTTAATTAATTCTCCAAACCAAATTTGAGTGTATACAATTTGTTGTCATAGCATTAAAATCACCAATTAGAACTATTTCTCCTAAAGTGCTAAAACTAAAAATATCTTTTAATATTGCATATACGGGGTCTTCACTATCCAAATTTCTCTTCTTGTAGAACTTTGAACTTTTTGGAGCAAAGCAATAGGAAACTAACCTAATCGTTATGCCCTTTACTTGTTTTAGTCCCTTCATTCCACATTGAGATTTTATTGCATCCTTCAAAGTATGGAACTTTGCATTGATCATGCTCATGCATTTCTGTAAGAATAATAATGTCTTTCCCCTCTAATATGGGCCCCAACCCTGGTCCTCTCATCCATGGGTAGCCTCTACAATTCCAACTTATCATGTGTAGATACTCTTGTGGGGCCTCAAATCCCTATTTCTTGTGTGATAATTGCCCGCTCACTTGAGCTTTCCCTTTTTTCATTCATGGCCACTTTTATGCATCTCTTGCTCATTTCACTTTCTCCCACTCTTTCCTTTTCTCTTCTTGTTGGGAAAATGTCAGGTCTTCATCTAAGTATGTATGAGGGCCTCTAAGCGACCCCCTATTTTGTAGGGTCACAATCTTGTCTTCCAAGCTTCTTAAAGAAAAATCTTACATGCCTATTCTTTCCTTCTTCTATTTTCTTTCTAATCATATTTTCTTGTTGAATACAACCCGTCCATTTTAGCTTGTCCTTAAAAAAGTTTCTTGCTAAAATATAAATTCTCTCCTCACCAAATTCCTTCAAACCTTTGATGATGATATTTACAACCTTGTCATGTTTGTCTTTTTCTTCTCTTGTTTGCCTCTTCATTTATTTTTGCTTGATTGATAATCCATTTACAACTTGTGCCCAAGATTTGACCTCTTCTATTTGTTTTCTTAGTTTGTTTTCTCTTATTTTCATGCTTGTAATTGCTGATTGAAACTCTTTCAACTATATTATGCCATTTATTTTCATTGTCTCTGAACTCCTTGTTCTGCTGCTTTCACTTGTTCTAATTCTTGTTCTATAATGATAAGCTCCTATTGTCCTCTTTCCATCCTATTTTGCAAGATTATTACTTGCTCTTTGAGCAACTTGTTTTCCCTTTCAAGGTTACAACCATCTTCTATAATTTCCTTTAGCTTAATATCTTCATACTGCCCATTTGCTTCTATATACTCAATCCTCTTTTTCATGCTCATCAAATCATTTACATAGAGCTCTGGCGACCACAACAATAGAGTGGTTGTGGAGCTGTATGGGTCTTTATCGTCTTGAGACCCTTCCTCTCTTTCCCCTTTGTTTTCCATGAGAGTTTTGGTTTTTCTTTGCTTTGACTCAAAATCCTCTTGAAGCGAAATAACATCTTTCTTTTTGCCTTTATCCACACCTTGATATGTTTGGTCACCTACTAAATGATACATTTTAATAGTGACAATTGCATCGTTTCTAGTTATTTTTAGTAAAATCATACTGAGTTTTTTTTTCTATGATTATCTCATCTTTTAGATCCGATCATGCCTTAGAATCCCCCTATATTGCTTTGCATTAAAAAAGACCAACCTTTCACTTTTCTCAACCATATTAGGTTGGTGAAACCCTAGCAAAAAGGAACTCCAAGGCCCAATCATATTCCCTACACGAGTATTAGGGCATGAATCTATATACCCTCTTGTTATTTGGAGAGTGTGATTCTAAGGAATGCTTAAATTCTTTTGGTATAACCTCCTTAGCAAACCCTCGTGTCTCCATGTTAAAACTACCTTCATAGTTTTCTTGATGCTTAACCATGGTTTTCAAAGCACAATTTCACTTCACCACGGTTTATAAATCCTTGGTTTGCTATTTTTGAAAAGGAGGTAGGAAAGCTAAAAAGGATTGTGCCAAAAAAAGATAAAGTGATAAAACGTGGGGCTAACCTATTCCCTATAGAACCTTGAGTAGGGCCATATGATTGAAGATTCCCTCGTTTATGAATCAACACGACCCTCGTTTGCCCCATTGAGCTAGGCCCCACTACTTCAATCATATACATGCACACATCCACTATTTAGATTTCACAACCACGATATCAAAATGGTTTTTTTTTTTTGGTTTTAAATTTAAGGCATTTTGAGTGATAAATTCATGATCAAGACTAGAATTTCATTTAAGGTTGGATCAGGGTGACAAAGAAACATTAGGGGATAGTAAACTTTGTAATTTTTAAAAATGCTTCCATTATGCATACAATTAATTTCCAGGTGTGCTTTGGGATGGTGAACTGTAATAAAATTTGAAAAATCATTGATATTTTAATACATCTACTACATTGACAATTAACAAACAATCAACTGAATAATTATTTCGAATTAAATATTTTGGGCTAAATTTTTATATGATTGAGATATAGTTGTCGGGATTTTCCATTATGGGAGCATAGACAATGTAGTAGTCCTCGTACCCAAATTTTTTGGTGAATCATTACATATAAAATAGCCATCTCCTTATTCATTTAACTCACGTACCCTAATTTGATTGAAGTCCCCATCCCCATACCAATACCAGTACCCTGCATCTCTCGGTAACTATGGATTGAGAAGATGTATGAGATTTGATAGGTACATAGATGCCCTTGCTATCTTATAGTAAGCTAGGTTTTATTCACCAATACGCCATATTTTGTAGCAACTTTTACCTAGAAAATTGTCTCATGTCAAAAAATTACATCAATTTTTTTGTTCAGTCATAAGAATATCACATTGTTAAGAGGAGGAAACTATTTGAAACAGAATGACCTTGTTTATTAATTAATTGAAAATAAAAACTGAATTCTAATAAATATAGTCAAAATGTACATTCTGATGTTGGGATAGGCCAGACAATACGGGAAAGTGAGGGAAGCAATGATGGGCATGGGTCGTGCTACACCCCCACTACACCCTGAATCCATTCGCCACAACAACCCAGACCCAGTAACTACAAAACACCTAGATTCGTTTTACCCTCCCTGTATCCATCAGATCAAGTCTTTTTCTTGTCAGTTGGGTAATCCTATTGTCTTTCTTCTTCTTCCTTTAACCACGGCTCAACTTGAACAGGTGGGTCGTTGGGAGGCGTGCAATGTGCTATGTCTGTCTGTCTGTCTGACTCTCAGCTTGTGGTGGCCTGGTACTGAATTGAGATCGTAACTGGCTGCCTATCTTGTGAAGTGGGTACGACACCACCGGAAGAAAAATGTGGTGCAGAGATAGGGATACGGTAAATTCTATTTTATTGAAGGACACTCACCACTCACCATCTCTGTTTTTGACAGGTGGATTTGTCTGTATGTACTTAATCTGCATGCTGATTTATGAGTAAAATTATATATATATTAGAGGGCTGGAGGGAAAATTCTGTCATGACAAATTCATCTCGTGAAAAATTCATAGTGATGAATTGCTGGTGGTGAATTTTCCACGAGGTGAATTTGTCATGACAGTGAATTTTCTCACGCGAATTGTTGGCCATGAATTTTCCTGGAGCCAATTAGAAAGATATATTATTCAAATGATATTTGTGACTAATGATAAATATGGTAATTTAATAATAATAAAATTGGTTATTTTTTGTTGTGACTCAAACTAATGGCTAAGAGTCGTGTCTATTACAAGCAAGAACATCTATCTAAAATTCACTAGGGGAGAGGGACCAGCAGTTGTATGGGCTAACTTTGCAAGCATGTAGTTGTTGCATGGAATATCGTAAGACCTGCGTTTTTTTAGAAATATGAATTGACCTCTTGTCTATTCACAATTAAGGTTTGGAGGTGTGACTCATCACACAACCTACCACATCAACACATCTATAAGAAGTGTTTTAAAATCGACTTTTTAAAGATTTGACCAAAACTTGATCATGGTATCCCTAATAGTTGAACAAAAAAATATCATTTGTTGTTAGAACAAGTATCATATTCTTATTTAAAATATAACTTATATACAACCTAAGTGACCTCAATACTTTTGGTAACCAAAAATCTTGTTATCTCTAACTTTTATATCCAACACAAATGGACCAATGGTTGAACACAAAAAAGCTATTTGTTGTTATAAAAACAACACATTACTATTTAAAACACAAGTTATATTCAACATTAAATGATTATATTTTTTTTTTACAATTCTTCACATTTCATTAGAAAATACAATGTATTTATTGTACTCACCTTTTATATTTGTGATAGGACAAACTATTAATATGAAAAGAATAGATTGCTAAAGGTTTTAAAACTTAGAGTTTACTAGGTTTTGACCCTATGACCTTTAGAGAGGATTTCCCCAATGAATATGTCTTCTAATGATTGTAAAATACAAATTCAATGGAAGCACGTGATAGCACTTGTAGACCTTTTATTTAGCTCAATTGGAATTGGAGAAATGTCTTTTTCCCTCCAAACTATCCTCGTCCAAAATTGTGTAATTGGTAGAAATGAGGGCATATAACAATAATGGCTAAAATGAACTAGATCTAGGGCTAAGAATGAGGTTCAAGAATTTGGTGCAAATGGAAACTACTGCAAGTGCTCTAATGCCAATGCCAGAGTAAGAAATGGACTATAAAAATGCAAACCCAAAATTGCTTTTAAAAAATGTATTTGTAAATTGCATATTTAATAATCAAGCATGATCATTTTGTTAATTTTAGGATGATTATTTAAATTTTACAAAAGAAAAATATTTGTAATAGTAATATAAAATATTATTATTACAGTTATTTACTATACCCTAAGTTATATACATAATATAACATGTTATTGCAAGAAGTTAAATCTATTGGATTTTGCTTGATAATGTCTGTAAGGTTATTTGGTCCAATGCTTTAATTTCTCTTCAAAACATGTAAATGGGAAAGGATGAGTTTCTACTCTTTTTAACCTCATTTCAAGTCCTAATGTTTTTAGTAATGATTGTTTTGTTTGTAATAGGATTATCTAGAGTGAATTGAATATTGATATTAAGTTTTTTGGTATTTGCTTTGTGTACAAGCTTAATAATTATAAGGAGAGGTTTGGATTAAACAACTTGATGGTTATAAGCTAAAAAACATCCCTTAGGTTTTTGGAGGTGATTTTAATATGATAAAAAATAACGATGATAAATCTAGGGGGGTGTAACTATGAATGAAGAGGGAATGAAATGTTCTTTGGGAACAAGTTTAAAAGAAAGAAAAATGTGATTCATCTTTTGGAGAAAGCTCAAAAAGAAAATAAAAGTATTTGGTTTACTAGTGTGATTGGACGAATTAGCATGGATCGATTACGCTTGATCCATGAAGAATTGAAGCATAATGAAACCGCTAACGTCAATCTCAACAAGATCAATCAAATGTAAATTAAACTAAACATTTATCAAAACTAAGCATTCTAAACTATGAAAGCGTTAAAATGTCTATTCTAATCCATTTGAAACTTATCCCGTTGTGAGAGTGGTGTCATGTTGATGTGGAATGGCGACCCTTTCCCAATCCCATGGATGAATGAGCTTGTTCCAGTCAATTTTATTGAAGAAAACTGATGAAACGGTTGTGAGATTTGTATAAAAAATATGATTTTAATCTAAATGAGCATGATGCAAGCTAATTTAATATGATTTTATGCTAAAATGATCTCGATATGCAAAAGCTAAGCTAATCTAAATGGATTCTAAACTAAAAGATTCAAACCCTAATTAATAAACAAGCTAAATGGATGCATTATGTGATCATGGAAGCCATTAATGGAAGCTTAAAGCTAATTGATGCAATTAAAATGAACTAAAAGATGCAAAATGTGTGCTAAATATGAGTGTGAGTGTGATTGATTTTAACAACATAACTCTGATGTTAAAAGATGGATCTATTTATCTCTAAATAGTGACCTATTTAGAGGAGAGCAAATGAGAAATTAAGGGTTGAGATCGAAAAAGCTAATCAATAGTCAAGGATGGCAGAAGTTGGAGGCATGGATCATGGATTCTCATCAATGGATGAGAATGCAAGATGATATTTAATCAAGGGTCCATATTCCTTCAAACAAACACACTTTTGACCTGTATAAGAGGTCACAAGTTAACTTGCACATGAAGCTTTGTAAGAATATTCTCTTTTTCAAATTAGTGAAGAGAGAATATTCTTTGGAATATTCTCATGGGTGAGGGAAAAGGATAATTTAGTTAATTAAAACCAAATTAAATTGTGCAAAAGGGGAAGGAATATTCCTTTTAGAGGAATGTGCAAAGGAGGAATATTCCCTTGCAAGTGGGGGGAATTAGATTAATTAATAATTGATAATTAAACAATGTTAATTATGTAATTAGGGGATTTAGAAGAATTAAATGATATTCATTAAATAAAATGATTTAATGAATGGGGGAAAGGTGATGACATTTAATTAAATAAACTTAGGGTTATTTAATTAAATAAGGCGATTTAGGGATTTAAATTAAATAGTTTGATTTATTTAATTTAATGTAGGACAAAGTGTTAGCATGAAAGGGGTGAATTAACCCAATCAGGTCAATTAGGTTAATAGATGCAAATGATGCAATTAATTAAACAACTAGGCCAATTTAATCAATTAAGCAAAAATACGATGGGTTTCAAGATGAAATGATGTTAGTATATTTGATTTGAGTGCATGATATCATTCAAGACATTTTTTAATGTCTACAAATAGGTCTAACTTCCAAAAAGGTTGTAAGAGAGTCTTTTCTAGGTTGGGCCAATTCATGCTCAATGTTTCCTTTTTAGTGGCCCCTCAGTGTTTAATAATAATGTTGTCAAGATCATCCTTCACCCCTACTTGACCATCATCTCATTGATTTGAAAATTTCCCCTATCTACCCTCCTAAGACCCTTAATTCTTTTTAGAGCCTGTATAAGTTAATTTTTCTCATCTTAGAGACCTAGGTTGTTGCAACATTTTGTACAATTTATGGACTTTGAACTTTGGTAAATTCTTTATTGGTTCTAATATTTGTAGATGAAATAAAGATATGGAGTCAATTTTTTCCTTTATGAGAATTTATGCTAAGAAAAAAAGGTAAGTTAAGATTAGCTAGATTTAGGGGGTTGGTGCAGGGCACCATGTAAACTTCATGCCTTCATGAGGAAATATTGTAATGTTTGAGTCTTCACAATGTTGTGATTTTAATGAGGTCATGCTTGGACCATTTTTAATGTATTTGAATCAGTTGATTAGGTTTCTAGGAGGTCTTATGGCCAAGTTGTCAAATAATGCAAAATCTTGTAATTGTTGTAAAAAATGCAAGATGCAAAAAATGTAAGAAGTTGAAGAGTCACTTTTGTAAAGGAAGGTAGTTGGTCAGTTGAAACTAAAGGGGTAGCAAAGATAACTATTGTAACATGTTTAAAAAGCCTTGTGAAGGCGAGAAATAGGTAGAGAGTTGTAACTTGACAAGATTTTTGAATAAAAGTACCCTGTTTCTGCAGATTCAACATTCTTTTTCCTATTATACATCTCTAGTCTATAGACTCAATTGGATTTCATAGTATATTGTATTAAATTGCATTTGAAAGTGGTTTGAGGAATTTTCATTAAATTTGGGGTAACTGATAGCATTTTTACAGAGAACTATTTGAAACCCTCATTTTAAGGGTTTGAGAGTCTAAATGGAATAAGTATCCATTCCACCAATGGAGACCTTTGTAAATCAGTGGAATGGGTTAGTTTGGAGTGTTTTTAAAGTTGGTTGTGTTTTCAGATATAGGGGAAGGCATGCTGCATAAGTTTTGTGGTTGCCCTAGGTGATTTTCATTGATTTTTATGCTTGAATTGATGCCTAAGGGTTAGGGTTTGAAGAAAGGTCATTGGTTAAGAGTGGTAAACAGTTTAGAAAGCTTGTGAAAACCTTACTTGATGTGTTTGAGGTGTTGGTTAGGTGATTTGAGGTCTAGAGTTCACAAATCCAATATTGACCTAGTAAAACTAACTTAATTTAACCTCCTTAAAAATGAGATAGTCAATTTTAAGGGATTTTGTTACAAAAAAACCTATGTCAATTTTCACATATGTTTAATAAATTCCAAAAAGGTATTCAAAATTGTCTTTAGGTTCTAGAGAAGAGGTCTGGTTCAAAAGATATGCTATGAAAATCCTTTATGAAGGAAACTATGTAGCTTAGAGAACTTGTGGGACAACAAGATTGTGATGAAAGGTGGAGATTAAAAAAAAAGGGACCCTATGGGATGTGTTAAGACTCATGGAGTGGAGATTAGAAGTTTGGGCTGCATATTTCACATACTTGCTTTGTAAAACAGGTCTCATTGCCCCTAAAAATAGTGTTGCAGGTCTGATTTGAAGGATACTTTCCAAAGTAAGACTATTTGGTTTTTAGATATGTTTAAGAAGACCTTAATGGGTCCATGAAACTGTATTTTGTTTTTGGTGATTCAAACTAGTTGGAAATTTGTACCCAATTTCATCCATTTGGAATACTACAAGCAATTTGGTCTCTTGGTGTGAGTAATGGAGGAATTGAAGAACCAGTGTTATAAAAGAGTTTTATTGGATTAATCCTATCATTCTCATGATAACCAAAGAGGTCTAGGGTCTGGTGAAGAGTTTGGAACCTGATTTCAGGTTTTTGGTGTATTTGTAGCCTTTGAAACCATGTTTCATTAAAGAGAGTTTGTGAGTGTTTTGGTGATCAGTAAAAAATTAGTGTTTTGTGTCCTTGTAAACCTTTGAATCCCACCATTCTCTGCATCAGTTTGGTATTAGAGTTGGTTAATGTGGTGGATTATAAAGTGTGTTGGTTGCAAGTGCTTGTGGTCCATCTTAAAGCTACAAAAAGAAAGAGTTGTGAGAAGGTGTGTTGGCTACAAACATGGAAGAGGTTTGTGATCACTGTCCTCTGGACAACAAAGATGAAACTAGGGAGAAGGTGCAGAGAGGTCCCTCATTGAGAGAGAGTGGTAGAGGGAGAATCTTCTAAGATCTCTTATTGGGTAGATGGACAGTATGTTGTGAGAGGTTGTGATGAAGCAGTGAGAGAGATGGGTATATGTCTGAGGAAGAGCACATGAAGTATGCAACCATTTCAAACCATGGAGATGTTGAAACAACATGTATGAAACATAATTTGATTTTGGAGGGAAATGATATTGAGTTGGTGTTCAATTTTACTTCTTTGAAGGTCAAGGATGAATTGATTTTGGAAATTCAAGAATGGACTGAGAAACATGTTGCTACAATGACAGGAGAAGGTTGAATGATAGGTAAAAAGGTAGGTTCAACACCATTTTAAGAGGAACAAAAAGTCATCAAATGAAAGACAACATTCAATAATGAAAAATTGGTTAAAGACAAAGGGAAAATGCGAGTTTTCAATTGTTGGCGAGTGCAAAGACTACTTGGAGGTTGAAGAATGACATTGGCAAGCTTGAATCAATTGTGTAGCATTGTCCCCAAGAGGAGTTGAGGCAATTTTTTTCCCGAGAGTATGGTGTAGGGCACCATGTAAACTTCATGCCTCCATGAGACAATCTTGTAATGTTTGAGTCTTCATCATTTTGTGATTGTAATGAGGTCATGCTTGGACCATTTTTAATGTATTTGAATCAGTTGATTATGTTTCTAAGAGGTCTTATGGTCAAGTTGTCAAATAATGCAAAATCTTGCAATTGTTGTAAAAAATGCAAAATGCAAAAAATGTAAGAAGTTGAAGAGTCACTTTTGTAAAGGAAGGTAGTTGGTCAGTTGAAACTGAAGGGATAGCAAAGATAATTGTTGTAACATGTTTAAAAAGCCTTGTGAAGGCGAGAAAAAGGTAGAGAGTTGTAACTTGAAGATATTTTTGAATAAAAGTACCTTGTTTCTGTAGATTCAACATTTTCTTTTCTTGTTATACAACATCTCTAGTTTGGAGACTCAATTGGATTTCATATTATATTGTATTAGTTCTCATTTGAAAGTGATTTGAGGAATTCTCATTAAATTTGGGGTAATTGAGAGCACTTTTATAGAGAATTGTTTGAAACCCTCATTTTAAGGGTTTGAGAGTCTAAAATGGAATAAATAGCCATTCCACCGATGGAGACCTCTGTAAATAAGTGGAATGGGTTAGTTTGGAGTGTTTTTAAAGTTGGTTGTGTTTGCAGATATAGGAGAAGGCATGCTACATAAGTTGTGTTTTTTATTAAGGAACAAATATGTTTTGAAGGGGCTACATAAGTTTTGTTGCTGCCTTAAGTGATTTTCATTGTTTTTCATGCTTGAATTGATGCCTAAGGGTTAGGGTTTGAAGAAAGATCATAGTTGAAGAGTGGGGAATAGTTTAGAAAGCTTGTACAAACCTTACTTGATGTGTTTGAGGCATTGGTTAGGCGATTTAAGGCCTGAAGTTCACAAATCTAATATTGACCTACTAAAACTAGCTTAATTTAACCTCCTTGAAAAATGTGACAGTCAATTTTAAGGGCTTATGTTACAAAACAACCTATGCTAATTTTGACATATTTTTAATAAATTTCAAAGGGGTATTCCAACCTATCTTTAGGTTCTAGAGAAGAGGTCTGGTTCAAAAGATATGCTATGACAGTCCTTTATGAAGGAAACTATGTAGGTTAGAGAACTTGTGTGACAACAAGATTGTGATGAAAGGTGGAGATAAAAAATAATAATGGGACCCTATGGTATGTATTAAGACTCCTAGAGTGGAGATTAGAAGTTTGGGTTAAATATTTCACATACTTGCTTTGTAAAACATGGCTAATTACCCCTAAAAACAATGTTGTAGGTCTGATTTGAAGGATACTTTCCAAAGTAAGCCTATTTGGTTTTTAGATATGTTTAATAAGGCCTTAATGGGTCCTTGAAGCTATTTTTTTTTTGGTGATTCAAACTGGTTAGAAAGTTGTACTTGATTTCATCCATTTGGAATACTACAAGCAATTTGGTCTCTTGGTGTGAGTAATGGAGGAATTGAAGAACTAGTGTTTTAAGAGAGTTTATTGGCTTAATCCTATCATTCTCATGATAACCAAAGTGTTCTAGGTTCTGGTGAAGATTTTGGAACATGATTTTAGGTTTTTGGTGTATTGGTAGCCTTTGAAACCATGTTTCATTAAAGAGAGTTTGTGAGTGTTTTGGTGATCAGTCAAAAATTAGTGCTTTGTATCTTTGTAAACCTTTGAAGCCCACCATGCTCTACATCAAGGGTGCAAGAATCTCTTTTTATTGTTGAGAATAGCCTTTTGATGTGTCTCTTTAACAACATGCTATGAAGTTAAGAAAATCTCCAAGGTGTAATTAATGTTACCAAGCCAAAGGAGCAAGCTATGATTCTAGGATTTTGTGACTTCATTTGAGGGATAGGGGATCAATTTTTTTTCTTTGAATTCCCAAAGTGAAGCATTCCAAGTGAAAACAAAAATTTAGAATAAACCAAAGCATTCAAAAAAACAATTTAAAACATAATTCCAACTTCGTGCAAACCTCTGATTAAGTGTCGCATGGATGTGCTCATGATGTGGGTGCTCTCATCTATATGGAGGATTGATGATTAAATGATGAATATGAGGTTGGATTTATAAAATTTTAAAGAAATGATTCAATGTCTGAGATTAGATCATGGATTGTGAGTTTGATCCATGATTGATGGAGCTACTATGGAGGGGTGTCAATCATGAGGGAGTTGAAAATTATTTTAATTTTTAATTAAACGAATGATTATTAGGTAACTCAATTTTATTAACTTGTTAACATAATTAATTGGTGAGTTAACTAATTAAATGAGTGCTTGGAGGAAGTCGATTAAGTGTATGAGGTAGTCAAGTGATTTAATGAAGGAGTTGACTAATGTTAGGGTTAGATAACATATATGTAACAGTTAAATGCAGATATAGAAAATTATAGCAGAAACAAGACAACACAGAGAATTTAATGTGGTTCACCCAATCCGACCTACATCTACAAAACCATAGCCATCCAATAATTTTATTATTTAGTGTAAAACATATTACAATCTTGCTAATAATGCCATACTACAAGCCCCATCCAAACTGCTTATAACAAGCCTTTTAGAAGCTTCCAGAATTAGGGTTTTTACAAAGTCGATTTTTTTCCTTTTCGGTAATTTTCCTTTTTTGGTGACGATGCAATTTTTTTTTTCTTAGGGGCTATCGCCCTCGAACCCTCGCTCGAGGCCCGACCCAGCCTTAGACCCCAACAAGGATACATGTCGGGTGTACAGTATAACATGATCAGTTGACGCATATTACAACAACTAAGTGTTTGGGAAGTTAAATATTTTGATTGAATAATTAACTCATGAGGTGGGATTAATGAATTTATGAACTTGTTTAATAGATAATTGGAAAATATAATTTGGTATTTTATTTAATTATTTTGATATATATAGATGAATATTAGGAATTTAACTTATGTATTTAAATTAGTTTATTATAATTAAATAATAATGAATTAGTTAATTAAATGACGATTAATTAAAGATAATGAACAATTAAATGATAATGGATATTCAATGAAGTTGGCAATATAATGATGGAAAAAGTGGAATTATTTTATTCTCTACACCAAGAAAAGAATTAAAGTTGTAATGGTTGATGGTTCTCTTGTCGAGGATGAGCCTAATATTAGGAAGTCTTTTAACATAATTTTGTAGTAAGTTATTTTCTTAAAATTATGCTTTTGAGGTTGTTAAACCAAGGGATACTGTATCTAGGGTTGTTGCCTATTATATTAGTGGTAAGTTGTAACTAGGATAGTACTCTTTCCTTGGATGGAATTGTTATTGCAATTACTTATTAAAAAAAGGTAAATCTCCTTGTTGTTATGGCATTCCAATTTAATTTTACAAGGCTAATTTTAATTGGATCAATAAAATTCTATTGTTGGTGTATAATTAAGCAATTTATTCTAGTTCCCTAGGGCATCATATAAGTGTATTGTCAGACTAATCCCTAAGAAGGTGATGTTGCTCATATTAAAAATAGGAAGCCAATTAATCTTTTAAATGTGTCTAAATATTTGCTAAAGCCTGGGCCTTAAGAATTAAAAATCTTATTTTGAAGATTATTTCTCCTACCCAAACAAATTTTGTGAAGGGTAGGTATATGTTGATATAAGTGAAGAAATGAGATGAGAGAAAATTGATTGAAATGGCTTGTGTCTCAAGGAGATATCACAACATTATATAGACATAAAAATCCACACTACAATTTCCATATTTAATGTTACATCCACCTCATTCAATGATAGTACAACATGGTCATTAAAGAGTTGCAATAATTACAAGCACCTATTTAATGACTTTCACCTAACTACCTATTTTATTACATCATTATTCTAGTGCATACATATATATACCCCCATTAATGACTGAATCAAAAGGGTCTAGAGGTTTAATCATTAAATTACAATAATCCCATTGAGATGTGCACAAATGAGAAGAAAGATCTACACAAGAAACCTTCATGAAAGCAAGCATACAAGAAAGGTGCAAAGAAAGAGCATAGTGAACATCCCCTATTGTAGAGTTATCCATTAGTTTACTTATCCTCTAAGGTGAGGCATATGATTTGGTGAAATCATCATTGGAATCACCTCTAAATTACCATGGGGGCCTTCAAAACATATCAGGTGAATGCTATAAAGACAAACTCTTTGCTAGAGATGAAATCTATATGGGTTAAATCTTAGCTAGAATGGAGACACCTTCATTTCTACATTATGGATAAACAAGTGAAGTACCACCCAAAGGTTGACACATTCAAACACCCTATGAATTGGAAAGTACATCTGTTAATGTGGCCATAGTATTATATTCTATCTCGACCTCCTTAGAATTACGATCAAACCATAATTTCTCTAATAAATGCTAAACAAGATTAGTAAGTTTGTACAAGATTTTTGTACACACCACCTAGCCTACTGTCTTGAACAATTTCTTTATCCTAGTTTACATAACAAACAATGCACTCTTTTTCACAAAACTAAACTAGAATATTAATATTTTTTTATTATCTAACTAACAGAGTAATTTTTTGTTCAATCCTAGAACATACCTAACATTCTATAATAAAATTTTGATGTCATTATTGAATGCAATTTCTGCATCACCTATACCTTTAACTATATATGACTTTATGTGACCAAGAAAAACTAAATCACTATGGTTGTCATTAGCAATGAACGTGGCATACTAGTCCTTTTGACAGGTGAAGATTTTGGGTGCACTTGAATCAAAGAACCAACAACTAATTTTAGCAATGTCTAAAAGAGACTTCAATGCAAACTCCTCATCATGATCTTCCTCGATAATATCTATCACATTAGCTTTATTTTTTTCTTGTGGGATAATATTATTATTTCTTGCAATCATTCTTCACATGCCATTTTTTTTTGGCAATAAAAGCATTGTACTTTTCTCCTTATTTACAAAGGGAAAGAAAGAGAAATGCGGTTTGTACCATATGACCATGCAAAAAGTGCACTTTTTGAACTCCCAAAAGAAACTCCATTCATATGCTCTTTTCATCATTCCTTCTACAACAAGCATGAAATGACCTTGTCTAAGGTCAAAGTTTGGTTTTTTTCTAATAGATTCAAAGACTCCACAAAAGTATCAAAAGAGGATGGTAGGTTGCTGATTATTAGAGCAACAACATCTTCCTCATCAAATAGTGTGTTGATTATAGTGAGTTGATCTCTAATCTCTTTTATTTTTAAAAGATACTCTGACATAGACCAACCCTCATGCAATTTAGTGGAAAACAACAATTCTTCAAATACAAGACTAATTTTCTTTAAAACTTAATAGTTGTTTTCAAACTTTACCATAATGTAAATAGAAATGTGGCATTGCCGACTTCAAGGATTAAATTGTTAGACATGAATAAATTGAGTGATAATAAGGTTTCCCATTGACACTTTCAAAATCATCTAGGATGGTTGCAAACCTAGTTTCAATACCTAGACAATTCCATCACAATCCAATACTCGACAATCGTGAGTATCTTGTGACTTCAGATGTTATAATTTTTTCCTTTGATTTTTTGTGCCTCTGGCAACATAAATTTTGAATATTGGTCATTACCTAGTGAACAAAGAAAATGTATCCTTCCCAAAACCCTAACAACCCCTTTAACTTGACCAAGAAAAATAAACTTTCCCCCAAAAAATAAATGTGATCCCAAAAAAATTTCAAAAAATCGTTTTGAAACCTTATTCAAATTTTATGAATTCCATGAAATTTGAATCCCCTTCAAACTATAATTTGATAGCCTGAGAATTTTATGAATAATTTTTTAAAATCAAAAGGAATTTAAACAAGAAAATATGCCCTAGCCACATTACAAATCATTAAATTTTCTAACCTATAGATCCATCTAAAAATCACTCAATTTTTTTTTGCATTTAAAAACCCTCACATGACTTTAAAAAACCCTTGTACAACCTTTGAAACTTTACCTTTTTCCATGCCCTAATTGTTAGCAAGTCAAGGGCATAAACAAGGCATATTGTAGGCTACCAAAATAGGTCCACGGTACTGAGAAAGGACATTAGCTATCATTAGGAGTCATGTTCATTCAAGGGAATATACATATATATGTCATATGTAATAGATGTATAAGAGGAAGAGGTAGAATCATATACTAGAGCAAAGACTAAGACTTGCCCTTTTCTACTTGTTATGATATAATATAAAAGAGTTATAAGGATAATATGTGTGCAATGGATGTATGCATATTTTCTTTTGATGTTATGATGTTATAGGATATATATGTATGTCTTCTAGATTATTACCACACATGTTTGTTTCTCTTATTGTATCCTCTGGGGTATAAATTGACACAGTCGTGATCGGAGGGCCTTATCAGGCTATCACAATCTCGCAGAAAAATCACACTACAACTTCACAAAACTTAACAAAAAACCTTCCTTTTATTTCATTAAAATAATTACATAATACATACAAAAGTTTCATTACAAACCCCATTTCCCCAAGCTTCATTAATCGTTCCAATGCTCACATCAATCCATCTGTTCCCCTCTATATCTAGCCTCCTTTTGTGAGGCGTTGATTCCCCTTTTTCAACACCATTGTTCTGCATTTCCTTGAAACGACATCAGGAAACAATCGTTACAACTTCCCTATATGAGAATGGTCTCCATCAATAACTAGAATTTCCAAGATGACCTATCGAAGAAACATACACATACCATAAAACCATTGGTCAAATAGCCATGCGAGATCCCAGGTCATCGTCAACATATCGGTCTATTAGGGAGGCTTGTTAAGTCCTCCCACTAATATAGCGTTGTCACAATGATGAAGATCCTATCGCTCCACATGGTCCCTGCTGCCAACTCAACATGGCTCACACCAACCATTGCTTCCCTCCCAACAACTTAGGTCCCACCAATCTATCAGTCCATCGAAGTGACACCATTCCAAGTCCCAGTGATAATGTAAAGTCTCACCGAGTAAACAGTCTCATCGGTCCATTGATGATGTAGCGTTCCTTAATCAGCTCAATAACTAGGAACATGAATTCCTCTACTCAGGGATTGAACATCACAACTGGAAATCATGACCTACTAAAGAACCTCATTTAATTATCAACCCAGGGACGTAAACTTGAAATGGGACAGCACAAGATATGCACTAATCACCCTTCCAGACATACATGATTCCTAAAATTCCTTATACTGGAATTTAAGTACTGAAAACAATTTTACTGTTTAACTTTGCTTGGAAATGAAAAAAACTCGAAAGATAACCTATTCCGCTCCTAGTGGCTACAGGAATAGTTGACAGCTCTGTGTTTCCGCCAACTGCAGGAACAATCACATTAACTTCTATGAAGGGAAATGCAACTATTCTAACTTGCAGAATAAAAGTATGGATAGTTCCCTAAGTGGGCCCCCTTAGGTAGTGCCAAAAGTAGACAACAAATTAGGCAAAAAACTTCATAAGCTTTATTGATTCAATGTAAACAAGTATATGGCACAATTTCTTGGCTAAATTTCTAAGACTGAAAGTGTGTTACAATAGCGATTTTCTTCCAGCCCCTTCTCTGAAGGAGAATGGGCTATTTATTGAAAAATTAATCCTAACTACTAACCAACCTTCCCTTATAAAATAGGAGGCATTTATTACATTTAACCAACTTCAGTAAAGAGGTGAATGACAATGCAAGAACTAAGTCAAATTGGTTGAGCAGTTGTTAAAGCGCCATCATCCTAGATTCATGCACCATCAAGATGAGTGGCCTAGATTTCTGGAACACTCTCCTTGCATGGTGGATGAGTTGAAATTGTCTCCTCATATTTTGCTGTTGAACCAGTCTTTATGCATTTGGTCTTCAATTCTTCAAGTGGAAATTGAATTCCCTTCCTTCAATCACGGTACCTGCAAAATATCTCACCATCTTTTCCTGAGGAAGAAGGTTAGCTCAACACGTTCATCCTTTAAGACAATCCATTACTTTATTTATTCATTCATTCATTAAGTATTAAACTAAGGCAAACATTGTTTCAGATATGGCTGTAGGAAGCTTTGGTAGTGGAGGCTGCAGGAAGGTTTATGATCACAAAAAGCCATAAATTATTTATCAGACTAATAAAACATTAAAGGTAATAATCATGGGACTTCTTATCACAATATACTCATCATATTTAAGTCATAAAAGGTCTATATCTATCCCATAAACAAACTAAATGTTTGTTTTAGCATAATAAAAATAGCAAAGTTTTTATAAAAGTATGATAAAATGTGCTAAAGATTTGGCTCTTCACTCCTCTCAACCAACTACTTGCTGGACCCTTCAGCAAGTCTAGCATTCCTTCTTCTGGCAAACTCTCTCAGATCTGCACTCAGTTGCTATCCACATTCACCATTCTGGAAACTCTAGAAGTGAGCTCGCATTACCTCCAGCCTTTGCCATCTATTATCTTCAGAATTTCTATTATAAGTGCTGTTATCCCCCTATATAGCCAATAATGGCCATAGGAGAATAGGCGGCCGCATAACCAAGGGCAACCAATTCTCCTTTGTTCTGGCATTCCTCATGTACCTCTCCGCCCTTCTGGTTGCTGCATACAAGGTATTGGGATTATGTGGTTTTGTTTTCTTTAATTGAAATGAAAGATGCTCCCATCTGTTCTGAATGTGCAGGGTTGCAACATTAAAATCACTGTTTATAATTTGGGAGTATTGAGAAAATACCTCTTGTCTTAGAGGCTCAATTAGTGGTCTGGCTCTTTCATCTCTCCATAATTTCTTCCAATCAAAGTAAATACCCATTCCATTTCTAGATTCATCTCTTACAGACAATGGCATATTTACTTCATCATGCATATGGCTATCAAATTGTTCTCCTCAACTTATTTCATTGGTGATCCAGGAGATTAGAGCACTGATATGAATATCACCGACATAACATAAGGGATTCCATTCCTTATCCTGGGATATAGCCAAATTGTGCAGGTAAAATTCACATAGGAGGTTCCTGATGTACAGAGGTGAATCCCTGTATGCTTCATAAAATTCCTCAGGGGTATCCAAAGAAGGATTCTTACCTTTCCAGACTCTAATTAGTTGGAAGTTCAAATACAGCTCCTTGAGATACATTGCGTAGAAAGGAAAAGGTACACGACATTGCATCAGTTGTGGAACCAACTCTACCAACTGGTTGAGAGTGTCTTTCAAGTTAGCAATTTCCAGATTCTTGTTCTGGATTACCCTTTGTAGTCTCTCAATTTCAAGTGCAGAAGTAGTCTACTGTTGCTGAAGTTCTTGAAAACATGCCATTCTTGCAGCAAAGTTTGTGACATGGAGTGGTGGTCTATGATTATAGCATACCGCAGGTGTCTCCTGTACTTCTTCAAACACATCCACCTTACCTTGCTCTTCTTCTGACAGAAACACAACCTGCTCTTCTTCCTTCTCATCACATTCCATATCTTCCTGTAGCTGCTCTGCAATGGTAGCCAATTTATTCAGGTCAGCCCCTTCAGGTGTACTCATAACCTCCTCGGTAACAGGTTCTTCTCTCAGTTCAGGACTAGAAGGCGGTGTGGCAGGAGTAGTATTAAGTGATTGGCAGGCTACCTGGTTCTGGAGTCTAGAGCTCCTTCTTATGGAAGTAGGAACTGTTTTATGCTTTTTGGAAGGTTTTGCTGCAGGAACAGAGAAGTTTCCCTTTTTCTTTCTTTTTATAGGCTCAGGGGTTGCTTCAACAGGTGACTTTCCTTTCCTATCCTTGGGAGACGGCTCATGAATTTTGATAGGACCTTGTGCCAGCTGCTTGGGAGTTCTTTTAGAAAGAGGAACACCATCCTATGAATCAGATGATTTCTAAGGAGAGGACATAGCAGCAGAGGTTTGGCCTGCGGACTGGGAGGTTCGTTGCTTAAAGGTAAGAGGTTCACCCCTAGGTGCTACATTTTGAATTTTAGGGTTGAATTGGACCGTGAATTCCTCCCAGGTCATTCCTAATGCGTCTTGAATGGATTTTTCAACAAGTAATTTAATAGTGCAGTGGTGAGATACAGAGTTAACCCTACCCTTTTTAAATTCAACAACACTGTTGGATAGAAAATTGTAAAGAAAGTCAGGAATATTCATCAACAATCCATGGCGCAAATGAGACAAAAGTTTGAAGTGATGAGAATGCAGGACTGAAAACCTACCTTCACAGGTTATGTATTTGATGATATATCCTGCCCGTGACACCCAATCCTACGGCAAACTCATTCTTTGTGCACCTTGCTTGTCTACCCATAGAGGAGGGTCATTTGGCCGAGTGAACTCAGCCCTAGCGCTTCTTGCATCTCTTCCTCTAGGAAATGGTTCTCTGACTTGAGGTAATCCTGTTACCTCAACAATTCTATCAATTAACGCATTGACTATTATGCCTCTAACTTTTGCTTCCCCATCATGAAATGTCCTTGTGAATTCCTCTGCAATGTCTGTATTAAAAGTTTTGATCTTCAGGAAGTAATTGAGCCACACATATTGTCTAAATAGTGGCACATGCAGCACATCCTACAATAGGATATTATGGTCTGTAGGCTCATGCCGAATTGGCTGACCTCCCATTTCCTTGGTTTTCTATAACTAAATGCGTTAAGCAATGCTCACCTAGCTTTTCCAACTAAACTTCCTATAACCCTATTAATGAACCCTTTTGCAATTCTACAACACTCTACCCCTCCCCTCAACTGAAACTTTTGAACCTCTTTTCAAAAGTGACAGAAAAGTAGGGAAAACAATTTGATCATGCAATCTTTTTAGGAAGAGTAATCATGGATAAGCAGAATACATGTAGGTTCATTATTGCAGGAAGGATAGACTTGTTTGAGGGTTATTGACAACTAACGAAACAAGCTTATGGTGGTGATAATAAGGACATGGCAGAGTAAGATCATAGAAAAACGTGCTCAATCGTGTGAATGAGCCAAAGGAAATGACAACCATATAGAAAATTATTCATGCTAATTAATACTAAATTAAATGCAATAAATAAAGTAACTGAAGCAATCTTAAAGTGAAGTGGAGCGTACCTGGAGAGAATCACCGTAATTATCTGATATGGCCTCCTTCTTCATTGCAATACATGACACGGAGAAATGTGGATGATATGGGAAATGACAAGTGGATGATGTGGAAGAGAGAGAGTGAGTATGGATTGTGGATGAAGTGAATGAATGGAATGGGGATCTTATTAGATAACCCCTTTATTATGATTTGGTATGCATTTTTATGCATGGCCCGAGAATTTGAGCCTAGGCTCAATTCCTTTGGCTGCAGGATTGCTGCTATCCTGCTCAATTTCAAACTATCTCAGAAATGTTTCCTTGTCAATGGGTTTAGAATAGAGCTTGAGGTGATGCCCATTGACTAGTAGCTTGAATCAGACCTCATCTATGGTCCTTAATTGAACAACACCATTGGTGAATCCTCCTCTATCTCATATGGACCCAACCATCTAGTTTGTAGTTTTCCTGGACTGTCCTTATATCGTGAGTCATAAAGTAGAGCCCAATCTCCTGCTTTGAATTTCTTTTCCTTGATGTATTTATCATGCCACCTTATTCTCTAATTTTTTACCATCTCAATGTGCTACAGGGCATTCTTTCAGAGCTCATCCAGAGCATTGAGCTGCATGACTCTGTCCTTTTGTGCATTTGTTAAATCCATGTCTATCTCTAATGTTGTTCTTAGAGTCTTATGTTTGAATTCTATTGACATCACAACTATTTTACCATACACCATTTCAAAAGGTGTATATCCTATAACAGTCTTCCAGGTAGTACGGTAGGCCCATATAGCTTCTGGTAACCTTGCGGCCCAGTCCTTCCTATGCAAATCTACAGTTTTAGACAAAATGGCCTCTATGTCCCTATTGGTGACCTCAACCTGACCATTGGCCTGGGGGTGATAAGGAGTTGATTTCCTGTGTCGTATATTGTATTCATTTACTAAGGCTGTGATAAGTGTAGAAGTGAATTGTGCTCCTTGATTTGTCACAATTTCCCTAGGGACACCAAACCTGGTGAATATTTCCTCATAGAAGAATTCATTTACTTTATTATCCCTAGCAGGTTTCATAGGTTTAGCCTCTACCCAATTTGTCACATAATATGTGCATACAAGGATGTAGGACTTACCATTGGAAGGTGGATCAATTGGTCCTACAAAATCCAGTCCCCATTTGTCGAAGGGTGTAACAACAACTTGTGGAAATAAAGGCATCTCATCAGATCAAGTTGGTCTTCCCCTCCTCTGGCATCTGTCACATCTCCTGGTATATTTGGTTGCATCTTTATGCAGAGTTGGCCAATAGTAACCAGTATTTAAAATTTTCATTGCTATTCTTTTGGCAGCAAAATGTCCACCACATGGCTCATCATGGCTTGCATGCAGTCTATCATGGGTGTCCTCCTCTTGTACACAACTCCTCATAACTTGATCTGGCCCTATATAAAACATGCAATCTATAATCCAAAAAAAGTTAAAGCTTTTCTCTATCAATAATTTCTTTTCCTTAGGGGAGAATTGAGGAGGAGTTCTTCCTGCAGCCAGATAATTTGCTATATCGGCATACCATGGTGAATAACCTTGATTGCAAATAGGTGCTCATTAAGAAAGGAGTCTTCAATAAGTACAGAGTCACCTTGCCTTTGAATTCTAGAAAGGAAATCAACAACCACATTTGCTTTACCTGGCTTGTCCACAATTGTAATGTCAAATTCTTGCATCAATAATAACCATCTTGCCAGTCTCCCGAATATTGAGCTTTTATTCAAGAGATACCGAATTGCTGCATGATCAGTGTGGACAAATACCTGATAACCAGTGATGTAATGTCTAAATTTATTGAGGGCATAGATGATTGCCAACATTTCTTTTTCTGTAACAGTATAGTTTAATTCAGCCCCTTGCAGATTTTTGCTTATGTAGTAGAGTGCATGTTCTGTTGAACCACCCTTCTACCCTAACACAACTCCAATGGCATAATCCGATGCATCAGTATGAATATGAAATGGAAGTGACCAATCAGGTCCTTTCAGAATAGGTGCCTGTGTAAGGGTGACTTTTAAACCAAGGAATGCTTTTTCACATTCTTCTATCCAAGAAAAATCTGCATCTTTCCTCAGCAGACTGTATAAGGGGCCTGCTATTTGGTTGAAGTCCTTGATGAATCTTCTGTAGTATCCAGCATGGCCCAGAAATATCCTTACTTCTTTTTGCTTGGTAGGAAAGGTTAGATTAGAGATGACCTCAATCTTAGCAGGATCAACCTATATTCCTGCAGCAGAAATATAGTGACCAAGCACTATTCCCTCCTGCATCATCATGAAGCACTTTTGACTATTCAGCAATAGGTTGTGATCTTCACATCTCTGTAGTAATTTCTTCAAGTTGGCTTGAGCTTCCTCAAATGTTGTACCATAAGCAGTAAAGTTATCCATGTATATTTCCATGCAATCATATGAGATATCTGAGAAGATAATTATGACTGCCCTCTGGAAAGTTACAGGTGCATTACAGAGACTAAAAGGAAAAATTGAATAGGCAAACATTCCCCAAGGGCATGTAAAAGTAATCTTTTCTTGATCCTCAAGAGCAATCTTGATTTGATTGTACCCATTGAAACCATCTAAGAATGAGAAGTACTTTTTCTAGGCTAGATTATCTAGAACTTGATCAATGAATGGAAGAGGAAAGTAATCTTTCTTTGTTGCCAAGTTGAGCTCTCTGTAATCTACACATACCCTCCATTTTCCTCCCTTTTTAGGAAAAATAACCAATGGGGAAACCCACTGACTATCCAAGATTGGGTAGATAAAGCCAGCTGTTAACTATTTCTACAATTCTTCTTTAACAATTTCTCTCAAAGCTGGATTGATTCTTCTTTGAGGCTGCCTGACAGGTCTGAACTCATTTTTAATGTATATGCAATGTGTATAGAGTTTTGGGTCTAAACCCTTCATGTCACTATATTCCCAAGCAAAAGCTGAGTTATGACTAGTAAGCATTTTGACCATAGATTCTTGTTGCTCAATGGTGAGGTTTTTATTGATGTTCAAGATTTTTCCTGTGGCCACTTCAACTTGGGAGGTCAAGTCTACCATAGATACTTCAATCAGAAATGACATTTCTACCTCGTGGGGTAGCAAGGTGTGTAAGTAGTCAATTGCTGCAGGATAATGAGCTGATGTAGGCGAAGGAAGAATGGTCTGCAAAGAACATGGATTTTTTTCACAATGAAAGTATTCGGTACCATAGTTATTCAGCAGGATATTGGACAGTATATCTTCTTCTTCTTGTGCAATGAAAGGCTCTCTAGTAATCATCATTAAATTGGCCATGGAATTCACTTCCTCCTCTTCTCCCAAATCTGGCCAAACAACCTCTCTAGACTCAATTTGGGGCTGGGCTAGAGAATAGAGGGTAAACTTCTTTGTGCTAAACCCATTAGATATTGTCATGTTACTCGCCCTACAACCAATGTAAGCATCAGCGGTAGCCAACCAAGGCCTTCCTAGTATGACAGGGTATCCCCCCAATGATGTTTTTGGAGATAAGACCATAAAGTTAGGAGGGTACTCCCAGGAATCCAAGGTGACTACCAGGTCTTCAACTACCCCATTAGGTTTGACAGTTGAGCTATCAAAAAGTTGTAATATTGTAGGTGTAGTCCTTAGGGCTGAAATATTAATTTTTACAACTAGGTCCTTTGTCATGACATTGATAGCTGCACCAAGATCCACTAAAGCATTCTTAATTTGCAACCCATTAATATTGATCTCCACAACAGGGCTTCCTAGATCTAAATATTTTGGGATGCTAAGCTTCCCTAACATTAAGTCAGAGAGTTGGCCTATGACATGGACAGTTTGAGGGTCTTTCTTTTTCTTACTTGGTTTCTTCAAACATGCCTCCTTGATGGCCTTACTATAGATAGGTACTTCTTTGATTGCTTGGAACAAGGGAATTTTCACACATATATGCTTTAGCTGGTCAAGGATGTCAAAGGTAGGTTCCTCTTGTTTTTTTACATTTTCACCTTCCAACCTTTGTGGAAAAGGAGGGGACACTTTATCAGATGCCTTAGGCAATGATGGAATCTAAATCTAAACTGGCTCATTTGGTTGGGCTTGGTCATTGGTATCTTCTTCTTGCTCAGTCTCCTCATATGGTAATTTTGAGATTATGGGAGGAGATGGTGTGGGTAGCACAATTCTTAAATGTAAATCAATATTATTCAGGTTAAGAGCATAGGTAGGTTGATGATTAGGATTAACAAAATAGACTTGCTGCTGCTGCTGCTGCGGTTGCTGGTTATTTGGATTAGGTGCTGCCTGAGCAGGTAGTTGGGTTGGCTTTGGATTCTGACCTTGATTAGCTATAGGAGGTGGCATAATGGATTGCTGCTGCGATTGATGCAGGTAACTAGTGGGTGGATTTGACCATTGCTAGCCTCCTCTCCATTGGTTAGACTGCTGCCAATTCCCTTGCGGAGGCTGCCACTGATTTTGCTGTGGTGATTGCCAATTCCCTTGTGAGGATTTCCAATAGTTTTGCTGGGAATGGCCAAGGGTTATTCCATTGAGGTTGGGAGTATGGCCCATAGTTTGGAGGATACTAGTTTTGCCATTGACTATTATATGAACCAAAATTTTGCAAAGCGTCCTGAGGCATACCTTGTCTTGGGGCCCATGGCCTACGCCGAGCCACAAAGAACACTTCCTCCTCTCCTTCAATGGTTTTGAATTCAGTAGGGAGATGATGTACCTCCAAATTGGCCACTGCTTTGCATCGACAGTCTTTCTTTCTTTGTCGGCAGTGGGGGCAATATTCAGCTAACATTGCCTCAGCTTCCTCTTTCTTCCTTCTAGCTTACATAGTATCCAGTTGAATAGCTACATCATTGATGATATCCTGCTTGAAGTCAGACAAGAGATTGGTAATCTCCCCTTTAGATACTCCAGAGCCACTTCCTTTTGTAGAAGTTCTAAACCCCCTTCCCTTCTTTACAACTGCTCTAGAGTAATTGAAACAGATTTTCTTGATATCATCCCAATCACTTTGGGTGACATCACCTCTTGCCATGAGGTCAAGGGCCTCCACGCAAGTATCATTGACTCCCCTTAAGAAGAGAAGTTTTTGAGATTCTGCATTTAGCTCATGATGAGTATTCTTCTGCACACTAAACAAGAATCTTGACACATAATCCTCCAAGGTTTCATTCTCCTTTTGTGACATTTTGAAGATGTCATCTCCTCTCAGATCATTTCCTCTACAATAATCTTTATATTTACACAAAAAAAAAGTCTTCATTTGATCCCAAGTGTTAGCTACATTACTTCCCAATCCCATGAACCATCTCAAGGCTTCCTCCTTTAGAGTAGAGGGAAACAATTTCAGCTTGTGTTATGAGGTTGTATAGTCATAGCTTCAACAAAGGATGTCAAATTCAAACAAGAAGGTATGAGGGTCCTCAATAATAAGTCCATAGAACTTTGGCAGTAAGGAGGCAGGAATGTTCTTGAGGTTATTATTGACTTGTAGGTTAGGGATTGGAAATGGAAAAATAGGATTTGCCATTCTTGGTTGTATTCTTGGATTAGCCCCTGGTTGATGAACTAAAAGAGCAAGTGGATTATTTGATTCAGTTCCTTTGGCTAGGTTAGAGCTTGGTTCAGAGGAAGAAAATGAAGTAACTAAGTCTTGGACAACATCCTCATATGGGTCGTCTTGGAATAGGTTCGGTTCAATCTCTTCAATATCTATGCTCCTAGGAAGGAATCTGCCAAATTGGTCTCTTCTTCGATGCATATAGCAAAAGTAAACTAACTATGGAGATGCTGGAATGCATAATTCTAAACTAAAAGTAGTAAGGATAAATCTTAAACTCTTTACTAGCATGCCTTTAATAGGTTCTTAGTTTGACACCATCCTCGACAATGGCACCAAAAATGTAGTGTTCCTTAATCAACTCAATAACTAGGAACATGAATTCCTCTACTTATTGATTGAACATCACAACTGGCAGTCATGACCTACTAAAGAACCTCATTTAATTATCAACCCAGGGACGTAAACTTGAAATGGGATAGCACAAGATACGCACTAATCACCCTTCCAGACATAATGATTCCTAAAATACCTTATATTGGAATTTAAGTACTGAAAACAATTTTACTATTTAACTTTGCTTGGAAATGAAAAAAACTTGAAAGATAACCTATTCTGCTCCTAGTGGCTACAGGAACAATTGACAGCTTTGTGTTTTCGCCATCTGCAGGAACAGTCACATTAACTTCTATGAAGGGAAATGCAACTATTCTAACTTGCTGAATAAAAGTATGGACAGTTCCCTAAGTGGGCCCCCTTAGGTAGTGCCAAAAGCAGACACCAGATTAGGCGAAAAACTTCATAAGCTTTATTGATTCAATGTAAACAAGTATATGGCACAATTTCTTAGCTAAATTTCTAAGACTGAAAATGTGTTACAATAGCAATTTTCTTCCAGCCCCTTCTCTGAAGGAGAATGGGCTATTTATTGAAAAACTAATCCTAACTACTAACCAACCTTCCCTTATAAAATGGTAGGCATTTATTACATTTAACCAACTTAAGTAAAGAGGTGAATGACAATGCAAGAAGTCAAATTGGTTGAGTAGTTGTTAAAGCACCATCATCCTCGATTCATGCACCATCAAGACGACTGGCCTAGATTTCTGGAACACTCTCCCTGCATGGTGGATGAGTTGAAACTATCTCCTCATCTTTTGCTGTTGAACCAATCTTTATGGATTTGGTCTTCAATTCTTCAAGTGGAAATTGAATTCCCTTCCTTCAATCGTGGTACCTGCAAAATATCTCACCATCTTTTCCTGAGGAAGAAGGTTAGCTCAACATGTTCATCCTTTAAGACAATCCATTACTTTATTCATTCATTCATTAAGTATTAAACTAAGGAAAACACTGTTTCAGATATGGCTGCAGGAAGTTTTGGTAGTGGAGGCTGCAGGAAGGTTTATGATCACAAAAAGCCATAAAGTATTTATCAGACTAATAAAACATTAAAGGTAATAATCATGGGACTTCTTATCACAATATACTCATCATATTTAAGTCATAAAAAGGTCTATATCTATCCCATAAACAGACTGAATGTTTGTTTTAGCATAATAAAAACAACAAAGTTTTTATAAAAGTATGATCAAAATGTGCCAAAGATTTGGCTCATTAGATGAGACAGCTTGAAGAGTCCTATCGACAATGTAAAGTCCCACTGATACAAGCTTACCAATCTATCATTGAGACTATTGTTAAGGTTCCACCGATAGTATAGTGTTCCATCAATGAGATAGTGTTATTGTTCTATCGTTGGGACAAAGCATGTGGTCACACCGATATATCCAAGCCACATTGATGAGATAATATAATTGGGCTGTCGAGGAGACAAAGTATAAGGTCCTGCCGAAGTACCAACTCTTGCTGATAGAATACATAGCACCTACATAAGAAGTGTTATTATGCAATCGTGGGAACTTTGCATGAGGTCTCATTGAAATCACATAGTCTCGCCCATGATAGTTAGAACTTTATTTCAAGCTATCGATGAGATAGCCTTGAGTCTTTTTCTGATCACAAGATGTCATTCCCATCCCTATGACACTTGAAAGTGAAGTTCTTAATTTTCTATGCATCTTCTATGTGATGAATACCAACTAAAGTCCCGTTGAACACAAGATGTCATACTGAACAAAAAGTGGCTCCAACCTACATCAAAATTGGAAAATATTGAACATGAAAAGAAAATATATTTTTGGGTGATGTGTGATCACTTGTGGATCTAGATGCTCTTGCATTAGACACACCATGTAATAAGTCTGTGATCATAGGCTCACAAAATAGAGTTGAGTGTTAGAAACACCCTTCCAAATACTAAACTATTTGCAACATACTCGAATGCTAAGATGGTACCCTACAATTTTTTTTCTTTCTTCTTTTCTAGCACCTTTTGGGAACATACGTCATCTCCCTTTGATAGCATTGCAATTTGCTCATTCCTCCTCTTGTGGACTCATTCCCACCAAAATCTGACTTCCGCCAAATACTCTGCACTCTTTTCTCTTGCATCGTGGGTTCAAACCCACCTTGAACCAACCACCACCACCAAAATTCACCTTCATCTTCCACCTTTATGGGAATTAACCCACTACCATCCATCCTCATCTTCCAAATACCTTCTTCACTTCTCTCCTCCTTTTTGGGATCCATCCCATCACTATCCAGCCTCCTCCACCAAGCAATCTCTCCATCCTTCTCATCCTTCGTGGGTTTTGACCCACTACAAATTGACCATCGCCACCAAATCTCACATGTGCCATCCTCTATGGATTCTATATGCAAATATGCATTTGCACACCAACCTGTATCATCTACATTCTTCTCTTCATCTACTTGTAACTCCTTATGCATCTTAGCAACAAGCAACTCCCTATCAACTTCCTCATCACAAATTTTAGAAAAATTACAACTTACTTCTACACACTCTTCTATTGCAACAACTCTTTCACCATGTTTGCTACTACTCCTCCATTTCCCTTTAAGTGTTCATTCCTGAACAACTTCTCGATTTTCTCAATCTCTACCTCAATTAAGCCACAATCCTCAACAACAACTAAATCAACAACTTACACAAATTTGCATGGAAATTGAAGCTTTCCATGTATTTACTTTCCCCTTGCTTTCCAACCTCTATTTCATTCATCATCCCAAATAAAATTGACTCAAAAATTTCAAGTTTTACCCCATCTTCATTCATTGCTCCAACTTCTTTTTTGTTGTCCTTTGTTGCACCATTCAACTCATCAGGTTCATCTTTCAAATATCCTTATAATAACATGTCTATTCTCTTCATTTCTTCTTTCCATAGACGATTATTCTCTTCTTCGTCCATTTGCTTGTCAAATCTAGGGCCTTCTAATTCTGTTATCCCAGCTGCAAATTCTTTTTTACCCTTTACTGTAATGTTTTCATCTTCCATAGCTATAACCATTCTCATTTCCTCTAAAGCACTCGTAGTTGTTGTTGCTACATCAAATTTAATCTCTTCATTCATGTCTTCCAAAACCATACCTCTACTACAACCTCTAATTCCTCAACACATTCTACATTCATCAATATGTCCACCAAAGGACTCTCTATTGCTGCAAAATTTGTTTTTTCCTGCCTTTTAATGCCTTCAACAAGACATGTCTTAGCTGCAACTTGCAACCTCTTTTCTTTTATGCCTTCAAAAAGATATAGCTCCACTGCAAGCTTCTCTCTTGTTTTTCCTTCCTTATCCTCTTGTATGAGGATTTCTTCTTTGATGCCATAGATGTGACATCCTACTACAATCTCTCTATTTCCTTCAGTATCCAAATAACTTTGGATTATCCTTATCTCTTCTTTCCATAACATTTCATCTTTATCTTTGTCAATCCCATAATCAAACTTGGGACCATTTGTGTTCACTATTTCAACTTGCAAACACCCTTCTTCCACTTCACACAACTCACTCCACTCACATGCCATCATTGCAACCTGTGCTTTAACATCTTCTCCACTTGTGTGGGCTACCCCCACATCTTCTTCCTCCCATGCCCCTTCCATCAAAGGGCTGCAAATATTTTCAACCTTTGCAACCTCGGTTGCAATCTCTACTCTTTCTTCATTCTTCATATTTGCTGCAATCTTTTCTTTACACACTTCTACAACTAATCTTCTCTCAACCTCATCTTCAATTCTCCCTTCACTTGTAGGTACTATGCAATGTACCCTATCTTCTCCACATTGCATGCTTCCTTCTTTCATCATCTGCAAGGTCTTATTCTCAAACTTCTCCATACCTGCATTCACAACTTGAAATGAATTATTAACAGATAAATCAAGAGACCAAGTTGTCTCCATGGGTGCCTCCTTTATGGACACTTTGTCTCCTATAAAATGTTCCTTCATTCCCAAGCTTTCCTCAAGGGCATCTGATTTCACTTCGATCTTTTGAGCTCTGTAATGAAATTATTTCCCCTCACCTTCTCCCAATAGTCTTCCCAAAATGGGATCATCACTGGTCTCCTCATGACCCATCTTTTCCTCTTATTTGAAGACATCTTCAAGAACTTGCAAGTTCCTCTCCAATTCAATTCCTCATTGCAATAATCTCACACTTCATTCCAAGATTATGTGCCTCCTCTACCCTTTACAGTCACAGGTCTTTTCCTGCAACAAATATCTCTAGGATTCAAGCCCTCTGTAGTTACAAGTCTCCTCTCACCTGCAACAATCTCCTCTTCTAGAAATCAAATCCTCTGTAGTTACATACTTCTCTTCTGCAACAAAATCTCTCTAGGGTTTCTTTTTGAGACAACAAAAAGATTCCTCTCATTAACCTTTTCACAAACTCATCCATGATCTCTCACAATGATATTTCATCTTCACACTCCTTTTGAATTTTCCATACCTCATTCTTCAAACATACTTCTCACCATGCCAACAGTCTCCTACTCTGATACCACTTGATGCATTCGAGATCAGAGGGCCTTATTAGGATATTACAATCTCACAACAAAATCACACTATGACTTCACAAAACTTAACTGAAGACAACCTTCCTTTTATTTCATTAAAATAATTACAAAATACATATAGAATTTTCATTACAGAGCCCATTTCCCTAGGCTTCATTACCTGTTCCAATGCTAACATCAATTGATTTGTTCCCCTCTGTATCCAACCTCCTTTTGTGAGGCTTCAATTCCCCCTTTTCAACACAATCGTTCTACATTTACTTGAAATGACATCAGGAAACAATCGTTGCAACTTCCCTATATGAGAATGGTCTCCATCAATTACTATCATTTCCAAGATGACTTGTCGAAGATACATACACATGCCATAAAACCATTGGTCAAATAGCCACGCAAGATCCTAGGTCATCATCAACATATCGGTCTATTGGGGAGACTTGTTAAGTCCTCCTACTGATATAGTGTTGTCATAATGATGAAGATCCTACCACTCCACATGGTCCCTGCTACCAACTCAACATGACTTGCACCAACCATCACTTCCCTTCTGACAACTTAGGTCCAACCAATCTATTGGTCCATCGAAGGGACACCATTCCAAGTCCTGACAATAATGTAAAATCTCACCGAGTAAATAGTCTCATCGGTCCATCAATGAGACAACCTAAAGAGTCACGCCGACAGTGTAAAGTCCCATTGATATAGGCTTATCAATCTATCATTGAGACTACTATTAAGGTTACACCAATAGTATAGTGTTCCACTGACGAGATAGCATTATCATTCTATCGTTGGGACAAAGCATGTGGTCCCACTGATATATCCAAGTCACACCGATGAGAGAATATAATCTGGTGGTCGGGGAGACAAAGTATAAGGTCTAACCGAAGTACCAACTCTTGTTGATAGAATACATAGCGCCTACACAAGAAGTGTTATCGTGCCATCGTGGGAACTATGTGTGAGGTCTCACCGAAATCACATAGTCTCGCCCATGATAGTTAGAACTTTATGTCGAGCTATTGATGAGATAGCCTTGTGTCTTCTGCCAATCACAAGATGTCATTCCCATCCCTATGACACTTAAAAGTGAAGTTCTTACTTTGCAGCACATCTTCTATGTGATGAATACCAACTGAAATCAAATCAAACACAAGATGTCATACTGAATAGAAAGTGGCTCCAACCTACATCAAAATGCGAAAATACTAAACATGAAAAGAAAAAATATTTTTGGGTGATGCAGGATTACCTATGACCTAGATGCTCGTGCATCATAAATAAACTACTCAAAAATTAATGGGATACATATATCCAGACTGTACTTCCCCCATTTCTCTTGCCAACATTAGTTTTGTTGCCAAGACCTTTGAAAGAACAATAAATAAATTATGAGCATAAAAGAGTAAGAAAGTTTGAATTTTTTTTTTCACCAAACCCTAAGGGCCACCTTTGTGAAAGAGGGGTAGGCCATTAGGGGATGAGAAATGGAAAGGGGGGGGATCCTAGAGAGCCCTAAAAATATGTAACTATTCAAAATGTTCTTTCAAAACTACTACATACGTAAAGAAGGATAGAAGTCCAAACAAAGAATACATATGGGAATAGGAGAAAACAAAAAGAAAAGAGAGATATTTGAAATCATCAAATTAGGGATTAAATTGAATGCATAAGAAAGGAGACTAAAATAAGCCTAGGAAAGAGAAGAAAGGTAACACAAGAGAGAAATAGAAAGGAGAGAAAAAGAACAAGTGGGAAAAATGGCAGAGGAAATTCTAAAGAAAAGAGGGGAGTGCACCGATGTGGGTGCAACCAATAATATGAAAGGAAGAGGAAAATAACTAGAAGCCAATTATACTGCAAAAGAAAAAAAGGGAAAAGTGGTGGAACCTAATCTTAATCTTGAGGATTTGTTAACTAAACATGAAATGACAGTGACCATTAATGAAAAATAAATAAAAATAAAAAGGTATGAAGAATAGACATCACCCCTGGACTAGGAGTCGCCCCTTATGCCAAATATAACACACATAGAGACAAATGAAGAAAAAAAGGTAGAAAACCTGAATTGTGGACAACATATATAGTAAATTAGGATATTATGAAAGATAATAAGCAATCTATTGAGTGGAGAACCACAAAGGAAAAAAATAACCGTAGAAGGCCAGAAAGGAACATCGAGTCCTAATCAAAGAAGCGATATTGTGAGCCTAGAGGAAAGTTCATCAGAAGAAAGAATGGCCACAATGAGGAAGATGCTAGTCTTCAAAAAGGATACTAATAATGTCGCAGAGCATGTCTTCTTATTAGGAAAATATGGCAAAGCTGAAATGAAAAATGAGAAAGCATGAAACTATTTGAATTCATTGGTTCCTTGAGAGAGGAACCACTAAAATGGTATTGCAAATTATACCCTTGGAACAATAAGCCCTGAGACAAAGGGAAACAATAATTTTTAGAAAACTTTGATAGTTTGAAACTCCTGACAAAAGGAGTAAGAAAGTTAAGAGATTTATCTCAGTGGGAAGATGAATTCATCTTAGAGTTTAACAAGATGTTCAAGGAAGGGACCAGACGACTAGAAGAACCATGGAATGGAAAAAAAGAGGGAATGGTTCCTTTTATAACTCCAAAATTTAGAATGGCCCTAGATGGTAGAAACTTTAGCTCATATTTAGAATTAGTCACATTGGCATGCCAGATAGAAGGTCAGTCATGGAGGAGGATGGAGAAGGAAGAGGAGAATAAGGAAATGGAATGATTACAATAAGAAATGGATTAGTTGCAGCTAACACAGGAGCTTATGAATCAAGAGATTGGTTCGCAAAGGCCTAACATATGGCGTTCCTATTTTGATAGAGAGGGACACATACAAAATAAGTGCCTGGTGGAAATAGGAGAGAAGAAGGAAAATTCTCTAAGGGTGGACCTCCACACCATTAGAAAATAAAATTCCTTATATTGTGGCATTTGCAGAGAGTGGTATAGCCATGAAACAACAAAATGACCATCACACAAGTTTCACATGAAAGAGGAACCCAATTATGACTAGGAGATGGTATACGTGAAGGACCATTATATGACTAGGATCAAGATGTGTCCCACAATGGTAGAACTAGAGAAGTGTTAATCTCATCCAAGGTCTGGGAGCATATAACAACAATGACCCATATCGGGGAGGAAGAGGTCATGGATGAGGAAGAGGAAGAAGGGCCTATGTTGCCTGCTTTAATTGCACTAAGATAGGCCATTTCACTATGGAATGCTGGGGGGAAAGAGAAAGAAATGAAAATTTTGTGGTGAAGAAGATCATGACATGTTTAGCTACGAAAAAGTGCACCAACATTACAAAAATGAATAGCCACAAGGACAAAATGACAAACAACAAGACTCAAATACCACTAGAGGAGCTAGACTCCTCCACAAAACACCTAAGAACCTGGAGAAAGGAACTAGATGATGTTGCAAAGTAGGAAAGGATGAAGGATACAAAATAGAAGAGGATAGCATTGAAGAAGAATACTTTGTAGAAGCTTCACCCAAGAAAAAGGGTAAAATTGTGACAGTAACCAGACAAGGAATAGACACTAGAAGAACCAATGTGATGACCACAGAAGAAGAGGAAAGGTATGAGGAAGGGGGATTTCATCCTATGAAAGAGCAACATGACCAGATAGTAGTTCACAAACTAAAAGAATTTTAGAATAAGAGAAAGATAAGGAGAAAGAAGAGAACAACTACATTACAAAACAAGAAGTAAAATCTCTTAAACAATTCACAAATTTAGCTAGGCAATGTGACTTGGTTACCAAATTAAAAAAAATAGTAAATATTGGAACAAAAGGAGCATACCACAAGTGAGAATGGTACACAAACATTGGAAAACAATACTGATAATGATTGAACTCTAGATTCACCATAAGAAGATTCCTAAGGTAATGGTTGATATGGGATCAGATGTTAAATTAATTCCCAAGTGAATATGGGAGTATCTAGGCATATCGGTACTAGAACCAACTCCCTATAACATTAGCTCAGTGAAGAGTACCAGAATGAAGACACTTGGTACATGGAGAGATGTAGAAGTTAGTGTAAGAGGGGTAAGACATTTTTTGGACTTAGAGGTAGTCATGATAAAGGAAAATTTTGAATCCTTTGATGCATTATTAGGATTGAGATGGTTTGTAGATTCCCGAAAGGGGAAAATATCCTTTGTAGATGACAAAAGAGTGGTACACATATCCCTAGGTAAAAATAAAGAAGGATCATATATAGAAGAATTCAATGTAGAAGAGTATGAGGACAATGATCAAACAATAAAAACCATAACCATACCAACAACTAAAACTCTAGAAGAACCCACTTCAAAGGGAGAAATTGAGGTGGATGATGCAAGAGGCAGTACTGATAGCGAGAAAATGCTAGAGGCATGGATACAAGATAACTAGGATGTATATTCTCGAAGAATCTTTGGCTCTTGGAGAATTTTCATGATAAGGAAAACTCAATAAAATAAGGCAGTGTAGCGCATGACATGTGTGATACCACCAAGAAGGATAAGGAAGATAATGAGGGGAGTTATTGTCTAGTCTGCCATACTACTCAAAAAAACCCTCAGACTAAGCTACCTAAATACTTAGAAGTAGGAGAATTGATCCCCTATATCCCAAATTGAGAAATCATCCCCAATGAAATAGATAGACTAGCTACTCTATTGCATACTCTTACTTAGAATGCTGCATGTTGGTATAACACACACAAACAAACCATTAAAAAGTGGGAAGCCTTTAAAATCTTGGACAAAGCAATATTTATGTCAAAGATAGGAGAATATGATGATATACCTCTCTACGAAGGTGATATTTTACTGCAACACCACCTAAACATGTGCATACATTATTGGGAAGAAAACTATGAGTATGACAACCGGTTATACATTCAATTATTCTATTGGAGATTATGCCCCATAGCAAGAACTTGGTACATCAATCAGGAAAAAAGAGTCAAGACTAGAACATGGAAAGAATTGACTATGGATTTCATCCAAACCTTTTCATTTTATAGTGAAAACCCTCATATCCAAACCACACTAACTAAAATGAAGGAAATTATCTTCAGTCTGGTAGAAGAAAATGAAATATTGGTATTGAAACTCCATTCCACACCATCAATGGGAGAAGAAGTATATGAGTATAAGGATTGGAAAAAATGGGAGGTAGCCAAATTAGAAAGACATTGTTGTGTGGTACAAGATGAAAAGGAAGAACAATTACCAGACATAGAAATATTTCAAGGGGAGAGGAAGATAGAAGAATCCACTACCCAAAACAAAAATACTATAATGACCCCCTAAAAATAAAAGAAACAAACATTGTGATATAAGGGGATCCTAAATTGGCCCAAATATGAGATTATTGGGATGATAAGGTAGTTTCCCAAACAATAGAAGCATTAGTAGAATTTAGGATTTTTTTCCTTGGAACTTTACCAAAATGAAAGGAATTAAGGAGGAATTTGGAGTTATGAAAGTCCAACTCAAGGAAGGCGCTAAACTGGTTTAGAAGATACTGTATAGATTAAACCCTAGCATGAAGAAGAAAATAAAAAATTAAAATAGATAAGATGTTAGTTGTCAGGATAATCAAATTGATGGAGGATGCAAAATGGATAAGCCCAATGGTAGTACAAAACAAAAATATTGGAGAACTAAGGGTGTGTGTTGACTTTTGAGAATTAAACAAAGCATGCATACATGATCCGATACCCAGACCTTTTACAAAGGAAGTACTAGAGTTAGTAGCCGATAGGGAGATTTACTCATTCACCGATGGCTTCTCTGGTTATCACCAAGTAAAGTTTAGGGAGGAAGATCAACCCAAAACAAATTTTTCTACTCAATGAGAATCCTACATGTGTACAGTCATGCCATTTGGATTGAAGAATGCTTCGACAATATTCGGCTAGATAATGATCAATACTTTTAAGGATTTTATTCATGATTTTATTGAAGTCTACTTAGATGACTGGATGGTCTATGGGCTAGTGAAATATCATGTTTAGGTCCTCCAGATGCTGCTAAACTGATGTAGAAGCATGCAAATTTCACTGAACCCAAATAAATGCACATTTTTGGTACCGTATGGGACACTTTTAGGCTACACCATATGCAAGGAAGGACTAATGGTAGATCTAATGAAAGTGGATTTGACCCTCAATTTACCGCCACTGAAGAATACTTTGAAGGTTAAGACATTTTTAGGATACAATGAGATATGATAGGGAATTCATCAAAGGTTATGTCATAATTGTAGCTCCATTAGAAGAGTTCTTGAAAAATAAAGCTGGGTGGAGTATTGAATGGAATGAGGAAGCCCAAAATGCCTTTGATACCTTGAAACATAAAATTGTAGAGACCCAATCTTGATCTTTCTGGATTGGCACAATCCCTTCCACATACATGTTGATGCCTCCATAATTTCAATAGGATCAATACTCACCCAACCAAAGGGGAACAATGACCATCTTATAGCATTTTCTAGTAGGAAACTATTTGTGGCAGAAAAGAACTATACTACAACAGAAAGAGAAGCACTAGCAATAGTGTACGTGTTACAAAAGTACATACATTATTTGTTGGAAAAAGGTGCCTCAGATTTAGTGGCTTGGTTGAATTTTTGGAGTAGTGTTATGTTTTTCCCTTTATTGGCCTTATAATTCATTATCTAAGGGACCTTGTTCATAGTTCCTTTGATGGTCTGATATCACTCATTAGTGTTCATGTGTTTTCATTAGGGGGACACAATCTTTTTGAAGGGACTTTCCAGTAGTCCCCTCGATGGTCTGATAAACCTTCAAGGTTTGAATTTGTCTTCATCGGTGTGACTTGGCTTCATCAAAGGGACTCCATCTTGAGTCTCTTTGACGACACGATTACGTGTGTGGGAAGCTTGTCAAAGAGAGTTACCTTTATTAGAGGGACTCTACCCTAAGTATCCTTGATGGTTTGATAACTGTGGTAGGACTTGGAGTTGTGGTAAATGGCCAATGGTGGTGACATGGTGTTGAGCTAGCAGTGGGGTCCACATGGAACTAGCTGATAAGACTTCATTGAAGGGACTTGCTTATATCAAAGGGAGACGTTATATTCTCTCCCCAATATGGCGATGAGGTTGACTCGGTAACTCATGAATAACATCAAAGTGGGACCTGATTGGTGCTAAGATAGAAAGTGATAATTGGCTAGACACTATTGACAGTTGTTTGACAACTGGCTTGGAAAATGAATAGACATCGGAGTGACTTGTTGGTTTTGAAGAGAGAGTGGAAGGAGTCCTTGATGGCCCAACATAGTTGTAACAATTACATGTCTGTGATGGTTTGTGTATAGAAACTGAATAGTAGGTTTCCTAGAATTGGAGCGACCATGGATGGATGTCGAATATACATTGTGACACTCTGCAATGAGTGAGGGTTCAAGCAATTCAGTGATGTTATACATTGTATCCTATACGTGCATTGTAATAGTGTGAGAGAACAACTGTAATCAAAATTTGTGTATGAGGTTGATCAGGGAAATGTATGTTGCTGTGAATTAACACCTAGAAGTGAAGTTCTGTAACTTTGTATGTAATCTATTTATTGTAATACAAAGTGGCTTTACTTGTTGTGTGGGTTTTTCTCCTGTAAGGGTTTTCCCATGTAAAAATGGTGTTCAATTTTGTGTGTGTTGTCTAATTGGTTTACTCTGATGTTTTATTAATGTGCATCTTGTTGGCCTCCTACAATGATTTAACAACTAGGCCCTTATAGCTGTGATTCAGAGATTGGACATCTAATCTAAATAGCTATCTCAATCATCATGAAGGTGCATTTAACTTGTCAACCTAGGGATGTAGACTTGAAATGGGTTAGCATAATATGTGCACTAGGAATCCAAAGTAGCCATGTTCATCCTACAACTAAGAAAGACATAACGCTGAAAGTAAATTGCTTGGAAAGAAGTAATATAAGTGTTTAGCATCAACCAACAACTATACTAATATGAAATGCATGAAAAAAATGAAAATCTAAGAAAAAAATAGGAAATTACTCTATCTTGACTGCAAGAACAGTCACAAAATGGAATTCTAGTGGTTGCAGGAACAAACAGTGCCATATTCTTAACTAATTGCTAAACAAAAAGTAATAACTAAACTAAAGGATGAAATGCTCACCAAGTGGCCCCCCTTGGATAAGTATCCCTTAAAAAAAATGTGAACTTAGATGCAAAAACTTATAATTTCATTTTATTCATTGGAAAACATGAGTATAATCGAGCAACATAACTATATTACTAAAAAACTAAGAATGTGAGTACATCATCAAATCAATCAATCTTCTGAGAAGGAGCATTTGAGTCTTATTTATAGGAAGAAAAGCTACTAACTAACTACCTAGCAAGGTAGTCAACTCCAACAGATTAAGAGGATGCCACTTTAGGGAAAGCATAAAAAGTGGAAAGGAGGTTATGCATGCATGGAATCTAGTTAAGCATGTTTGCCTTAACGCAGATCTAGCACAATAGTAACCCCTATATTTGCTCAAAAAAAAATTAAGACCATTTACAAGGTGGTTACAATTCTTTGATTTAAACTAGGAATTTCCCTCTTGCTAAGATTCTTCCCTCCATTGACCTTTGAACAATCACCTTGTTGACCTTGATGGCAAATGACCAGCTGGCAGAATCTTCCCCAATTTTGTAGGCTTCTAATTATATTTGCATAACAATATTAGTACGCACAACAATTGCATATCTGTAACCATCTTAAAGTAACATTCATTAATCCACATGTAAAGTTAAAATAGATAGTTTATATAGCATGCCAATGTCATTAAAGATTACAAAAATAGGCTCATGCCCAATGTCTATGGTTTTGAGGAAATAACATAAAAATGTCAACATCCAAGTATCAAAGTCTATGACAACTACAACAAATGGATAATAAACTCTATCAAAATTGAGTCATAGACTAGACTTATCACATCTTAACAATTTTTAACTCGAATTAAAGAATTTTTTGCACTTCTTTCCTGAGAATTTTGCATTTGGAAGATGTTTCCGCATTGAGCTTTCCTTACAAGTGGTATCAAATCCTAGCCAGTTGTGTTATCCTTGTGGGAAGGGCTATTTTTTTGTGCTAATTTTGTTCAGTGTGGGTCTTGCAGAGAAAATTGTTTGTCTTGATTATAGATTGAGATGGAAAGCACATGAGGAAGAGTAGAAATTGAAAAGTTCAATGGAAAAAATTTTGAGTTGTGGAAACTCAAAATGTAAGACCTATTGGTGGATAGAGATCTCTGAATTGCTATGTTTGCAACTAAACCCTCAGGCATGAAGCAAGAAGATTGGGATCTCACAGATAGAAAAGCCATCTAATAAGACTTTGTTTGGCACTCTGTTCTCCTGAATGTCCATGAGGAGAAAACTACATATTTGTTATGGAAGAAACTTGGTGATATATATTAGGGAAAGTCTCTGATAAACAAGTTATTCTTGAGGAAGAATTTATACTCCTTCAAGATGGAAGAAGGAGCATCTATAGAAAACCATATGAATTTATTTAACATGATTGTTGCTCAGTTGGCCTATGTGGGTGTGAAGATAGAGGAGGAGGATTGTTGTATGCTTCTATTATGTTACTTACCTAACACATGGGATCATCTAGTGATGGCTATTGGAATTACAACAACCACTCTCAAGACAAAAGATGTGGTTGCTCCACTACTGTCAGAAGAAATGTAGAGGAAATATTCTGAGATGACCAAGGAGGGCCTTGTTGTTTGGGGTAGATCAAAGGAGAGAGGCAAGAAGAAAGACAATAAGTCTAAATCCAAATCTGAAGGGAGATCAAAGTCTCCAGGAAAGAATTCCAAGGTGAAATGCTGGAATTGTGGGCATATTGGTCATATCTGAAAGGATTGTAAAGAGGAGAAAAAGAACTCTTCTAACAATGATTCTTCTAAGAGTGATGCAGATGCCTTCATTGTAGGCTTGGAAACTTAGGCATTAGATGATGTCTGGCTGATTGACTCAAGAGAATCTTTTCACATGAAATCTCACAGAGATTGGTTCACGAAGTAGGAAAAATATGCTGGTGGAAAGGTGTACCTGGCAAGTGATTCATCTCTTGAAATTGTTGGTCATGGAAGAGTCATAATCCAATTTCCTGATAGAAGAATCAAAGGAATTGATGACATAATGCACATACTGGGTTTGGCTCATAATCTAATTTTTGTTAGTAAGTTGAATGATGTTGGTGTGCTAGTTTCTTTCTCGAGTGGAGGATACAAAATGAATAGAGGTTCAATGGCTAAGGGTGCATGCATAGGAACTTTGTACAAGTTTGATGCATGTCCTATTCAATGTAATGTCTCTGTAAAGTCAGATAAATTTGCTTGCGTAGGGAAGGAGAAAAACATTCCTCTGGGTGCAAACTCTCTGTAGGTGAAACTCCCAGAAGAGAAAACCATGCTATGGCATCATAGACTTGGTCACATAGGAGAAAAGGGTTTAAAATCCTTGAAAAATAAAAACTTGGTAGAAGGGCTTGTTGATTGTAGCCTTGAGTTCAATTTTTGTGAACATTGCATTTATGGAAAGCAACACTGTGTCTTGTTTTATTTGAGTCCTCATAAGTATTCTGGTATACTGGATTATGTTCACTCTAATGTATTTGTTCCAGTGAATGTTCCTTCGTTATTGAAGTCTAAATATTATATTTCTTTTATTGATGATTATTTGAGAAGGGAATTTGTGTATTTTTTTAAAAGTAAATTAGAAGTGTTTAGTTGGTTTAAAGAGTTTAAAAACTTGGTAAAAATCAAACTGGAAGGAAAATTAAATGCTTAAGGATGAATAATGGCAGTGAATTATGTTCTGCAAATTTCAAAAGGTGTTGCAAATACCATGAGATTAAAAGGCATAAAACTACACCTTATATAACACAACAAAATGAAGTTGCTGAGAGGTTGAACATGACACTAATGGAAAGAGTGAGAAATATGTTGAGTAGTGTTGGTCTGGAGCAAATTTTTTTGGCTGAGGTTGTGGCTACAACATGTTACTTGGTTAATCATTCACCTATTCAACTCTTGTTGTCAAAACACCTGTAGAAGCGAGGTTTGGTAAGAATCCCTCTCTGAGACATATTTGTGTCTTTGGCTATGAGGCATATGCATGTGTCGAATGAGAAAAGATCTAAGTTGGAGAACAAGGCTATCGAATGTATCTTCATTGGCTATGGAATTGGCATGAAAGGATACAAGCTTTGGAATCACATCACTAAGAAGGTTTTGTACAATAGAAGTGTAATCTTTCATGAGCTGAAACCTTCTATAGTTGATCTGTAGTCAAAGATAGAAGAAAAAGAAAAGAAGAATGATGTAGTTGAAATTCCTTTAACACCAGATAAAGAGGAACTACGAATTCAAAGTGTACTTGAAACTAAGGAGAGATCTAGTGTCTTGAGAGTTTTGAACAGGAAGAAGAACCACAACCTTAGCCTCAGCTTGTGAAGAGGTCTACACATGAAAAGCGACAACCTAATAGGTATGGATTTTTCATGTTGGATTCAAACTGTGCCTATGCTTTGATTACTAGCACTGATGAGCCTAGGATTGTAAAGGAGGATATTAATATGTTTGATTTAGATTCCTGGTTGAAAGCCATGAATGAGGAAATGGTGTCATTGAAAAAGAATGAAACTTGGGATTTGGTACCTTTTCTTAAAGGTCGAAAGCATGTTGGCTACAAATGGGTATTTAAGAAGAAGATTGGTCTAGATGGAAGTGTTGAGAAGTATAAAGCTAGGTTGGTCGCAAAAGGTTATTCCCAAGTGCAGGGAATTGATTATGGAGAAATATTTTCTCCTGTAGCTAAGCTGACATTTATCAGATTTCTATTGTCATTTGCATCTGCGTATGATTGAGAGATTGAGTAGATGGATGTGAAGATAACATTTCTTCATGGAGATCTGGAAGAAGAAATTTATATGTCCCATCCTAAGCACTTCGTTGAAAAAGGTAAAGAAAGTTTGTTTTGCAAGTAAAGAAATCTCTATATGGTTTAAAGCAATCACCTAGACTATGGTACCAAAAGTTTGACACTTTTGTGTTGTCATTGGGATTTGTGAGGTCAAAATCAGATCATTGTGTGTAATACAAAACTGAAAATGATTGTTTACTTATTATTTCCCTGTATGTGGATGATAGGTTATTCTTTGGGAATAATAAGGGGATGATTTATGATTTAAAATCTTAGTTGTCATCATAGTTTGAAATGAAAGATTTAGGTGCAACAAGGTATATTTTGGGCATGGAAATCAACAGGGATAGGGAAAGTAGAAAGCTTTGGATCAGCTAGAGCAAGTATATTAATTCCATCCTTGAGAGATTTAGTATGATAGATTGCAAGCAGTTAGTTGTTCTAGTGTTACAGGGAATGAAGCTATCTGTTGAAGATTTCCTGAAATCTCCTGCTGAGATGGAGGACATGACTAGGGTGCCTTATGCAAGTGCAATGGCAGTTTAATATACACAATGGTCTATACCAAGCCAGACATTTCCCAAGCAATAGGAGTACTTAGTTGGTTTATGGCTAATCTAGGAAGGCCACATTGGGATGTTGTGAAAAGAGTATTTAGATATTTGAAGGGTACTTCAGAGTATGCTTTGTGTTATCATGGCAACTCAGTTGGATCAAAGAGATCTCTTAGCATTAGTGGGTATGTGGATTCTAATTGGGCAGGGAATGTTGATAATAGAAGATCCACCAGTGGATACATCTTCATGTTATTCAGTGGTGCAGTTAGTTGGATGAGCAAGTGGCAAGCTATAGTCGCCTTATCTACTACTGAGGATGAGTACATGGAAGAAACACACGCTTGCAAGGAAGCCATTTGGCTTAGACGTTTGTGTTCTAATGTTGGGTTTAATGTAGGGAAAATTACTATTTGCTATGACAGTCAGAGTGCTATTTTTTTGGCAAAAAATCCCACTTTCTAGGCCAAGACGAAGCATATCGATGTTCAATATCATTTCTTTCATGATATGGTGGAGGATGGAAAGGTTAATCTTGAAAAAGTGGATACTCTAGAGAATTTCACTGATGCATTGACAAAGCCTATGAGCACAAAAAAGTACAGGTGGTGTGCTAGTTTGATGGGCCTTGGGGCCTATGACTTTCAATAACTTTGAGTTTGGAAGAAGCCAGTAAGCCCTTCATCAAGTGGGAGCATGCTGGAAAAAGGTGCCTCAAATTTACTGGCTTGGTCAACCTTCTGGAACAGTGTTCTATTTTTCCCTTTATTGGCCTGACAGTTCATTATCAAAGGGACTTTGTTCATAGTTCCTTTGATGGTCCGATATCACTCATTAGTGGTCATGTGTTTTTATTGGTGTGATAGTCTTTTCGAAGGGAATTTCTAATAGTCCCCTTGATGGACTGATAAGCCTTCAAGGTTTGACTTTGTCTCTGTTAGTGTGACTTGGCTTCATCAAAGGGACTCCATCTCAAGTCTCTTCAATGGCGTGATGGCATGTATGGGAAGCCTATCAAAGAGAGTTACCTTTATTGGAGGGACTCTACCCTAAGTCATGGTCCAATAATTGTGGTGGGACCCAGAGCTGTGGCGATTGGCCAGTGGTGGTGACATGTTGTCGAGCTGCTGGTGGGGTCCACGTGGAACTAGCCAATAAAAATTCATCAAAGGGACTTGCTTCTATCGAAGGGAGATGTTATATAGTCTTCATGATATGGCGATGAGGTTGACTCAGTAACTCATGAATAACGTCAAAGTGGGACCTGACTAGTGCTAAGATGGAAAGCGATAATTGGTTAGACTGTTGAAGATTGTTTGACAAATGGCTTGGAAAATGAACAGACAACAGAGTGACTTGTTGATTTCGAAGAGAGAGTGGAAGGAGTCTCTTTGATGGACCAATGTAGTTGTAATAGTTATATTTTTGTGATAGTTTGTGTACAAAAATTGAATGGTTGGTTTCTTGGAATTAGAGCGACCATGGTTGGATGTTGAATATACATTGTGACACTATGCAACAAGTGAGGGTTTGAGCAATTCAATGATGTTCTACATTGTATGCTATACGAGCATTGTAATAGTGTGAGAGAACAACTATAATTAGAATTTGTGTACAAGGTTGATCAGGGAAATGTATGTTGCTATGAATTAACACCTGGAAGTGAAGTTCTGTGACTCTGTATGTAATCTATATACTGTAATAAAAAGTGGCTTTACTTGGTGTGTGGGTTTTTCTCCTGTAAGGGTTTTCCCACATAAAATTGGTGTTCAATTCTGTGTGTGTTGACTAATTGGTTTACTCTAATGTTCTGTTAATGTGCATCTTAATAATTTGTAACTCAAATTAAAGAATTTTCTATACTTCTTTCTTGATAATTTTGCATTTGGAAGGCATTTCTGCACTGAACTTTCCTTACATTATTTACTGTCTACACCATTCACCTTCTTCACAGAACATTATTTACTGTCTACACCATTCACCTTCTTCACAGATCATGAACCCCTCAAATACTTACTTAAAAAACTAGTTACCCATGGACACATCTCTAGATGGTTGTTGTTGTTCCAAGAGTTTGAATTTAAGATCATGGTGAAACCTGGAAAGAATAACCAAGGACCAAATTATTTGTCAAGGATTGAAATCAGAGAAGAATCAGATACCCATGGAGAACAACTACCTAGTACACATTTATTCTGCATTACCATGGTATCAGAAGAATTAGAGGACATTGCTATTTTTCTATCTATCGAAGAATTTTCAAAAGACATATCCCTACAAGACAAACAATCATTAGTGCGGAGAGTTGCACCATACACATTAGTAGAGGGAAAACTACACCACATGGGGAAAGATGATATCTTAAAGAGTGTTGTCTATTGATCCGGTGGATATTTTTAGTGAAAATTGAAGTGTCTCATTTCTCTCCAGAATCTACACCATCAGAAAGATCTCGGTGTCCTGATTCCAACGCAACTTGAACGGAGCGAAAAGGAGTTCGTTTGTGCAAGTTATGGCCAGTCAAACCTTGGGTCAAACTTAGATCAGGGGCGTCCACAAAGCGGAAAAAATGATGTCATCAAAAGTTGTCAAAGTTGGCATCATCGCGAAGAGCTCGTCAAGACGATTCTGACGGCGTTCGTTTCGTCGAAATCCGACATCGTATGCTCAAGATACAGTTGGTCAAAGTTTCAGGTTGACTTGGTGGACTTGAAGGTGCAGTGATAACATCATCATCTGTACAGCTGACGCCAACACGTGGTACAAAATTTGAAGTGGACCAATCGGAAGTTAACACGTGGTAGTTCGTACGGTCCGTACATGTCGACGTGGCATGATGATGTGGCAGGTGACGTCAGCAAGGTCAATGAATCATGCGTTGACACGTGTCATTCATACATCCGAGTCAGCGGACACGTCAACACACCGTCAGCATCCATGTCATCGTCTGAGTCAGCGCTAGTCATCGGCCTCGTCAGCTGCACAAGTGTCATCCATGTCATCGTTGAGTTGAAATCCACGTCATCGAGGTGGGCGAATTAGTCTTCGCCACGTGGCACCTCCTCGGCATGCCACGTGGCCTCACGGTTTTTCTCCTCCATTCGGCGGTTTGAAAGTTTGTTTGTTTGAACAAAATTTGTTGGCCGAGAATCTCGAACCCGTAACCCCCGCCTGGCGAGCCAACTATTCCACCGTTGAGCCAAACAACTGGTGCTTTACTAAATATAATGACCAGTTCATTTTGTTATAAGTTTGTTGAGATGGTTTGAAAACAAACGGACTGCTCGGGAGTGGAACCCGGAACCACTCGGGTAATAAAATTTCTGTCCACCGTTCCACTACTGAAGCGTTTGGATTGTTTTAAGGGGTCGGTTTATTTTGTTTGACAACAGACAACCGAATACTTTAAAATAAAAACAAACTCCCTAATTCAAAAATAAAAACAAACAATAATCTTTTTAAAGATTAAATCCAAAACCTCCAAAACCACAGAGCCCGAAAATAAGAAAAATTGAAGGGTCAAAAATACTTGGAAAGGATTAATATAATCCTAATTTGTTAATAATGGAGGATATTATGTAAAATAGGGAGATTTGAAGATATTATGGAGAGATAAGGAATATTTTGTAAATCAATTGGTTAGTAACCAATTTGATTCAATTTTTGTATTTAAAGGGGAGTGTGAGAGTTGCTATTACTTTTTTTTTTAGGTGAAGTATTGATGAAGTATTGAAGCTGAGGTGACAAGGGAATAGAGGTCTTGAGGAGATTATTTTGAGTCATTCTTGCACGTCAGAGTGTAGTTACGCTGCCGAAGTGCTTGAAGAATGGTTGTGGTGCATTTGTAATTGATTTTTGGAGTTAATCGGATCGGTCTCTCTATTGGAGCGGACCCGGAGACGTAGTCACGTTTGTGACGAACTCCGTAATCAAACACCGTTTGCACTTCTCTTCTTCTCTCTCACCTTCTCTCAGTTTGTTAATTCATTCATTTTGTTATTTCTTTGATTATGTTGTTATCACCTTGTCATTTTAATTATTGTAATTATTTCCATGAGTTAATTTTGTTCTAATTAACTTGGAATAATCTTTGTAAAAGTTAAGCATTCAAATTTTGTAATTTAGTCTAGATCCTATACAGATCAAGTTGGTATCAGAGCTCAGTTGACTATTATTGCAGTTATTTGTTTTTTTGAATGCTAACGAGATCCAGGATTCAGAAGGGCGAAGGCAAGCTCGAAGACTTTGATCCTGAGATCAGGAAGCGAAGAACTTTTCCAAAGATGTCCTTGTCTGGAATGGAGGTTCCTGAAGAAATCAGTGAGCAGGAATTTTGAAGAGCATTCCTTGAGATGAAGGCTAAGGTGGACATTCTTTTTCAAGAAAGACAAGAGCGGAAGGAATGTGAAGGAGGTTCGTCAAAGAAAGAAGATCGCAAAGACAAGAAAGAGAAACAACATGGAGATGGTGGCAAGAAACCAGATCCACCCTCTTCTTCTTCTCCTCCCTCTTCTCCTTCTTCTCCATCTTCTTCTCATTCTACTTCTTTTAATCCTTTCAAGAGTGGGTATAAGCCTAAAATTAAATTGGATGTAAAATTTGATTTACCAAAGTATTGTGGTGAACTTAATGCTGAAAAATTGGATGATTGGATTCAGCAAATAGAAGTCTACTGTAGAGTCCAGAACCTATTAGATGATGTTGATAGGATCCAATTAGCTACTCTTTGTTTAGGAGGTATAGCTTTAACCTGGTGGGAGAGTAAGTCTAAAGCAGAAGTTTCACAACATGGTAGAGTCAGTTTAACTTGGACAGAATTTGTTAATGCTCTTAAGAAGCAGTTTTATCCCCTAGGACATATGCAACAGTTAATGATGGACTGGCAAATGTTTAGGCAAGGGAAGGGTCAATCTGTCCAAGAGTACACTCATGAATTTAGGAAAAGGGCTATTGCTTTGAATGTTCCTTTGTACACCCAGGACACTTTGTTGAAGTACATAGGAGGTCTACATTCCTACCTTAGGCATTCTATTTTGGTATTGAACCCTTGTAATTTGGATGAAGTGTCTATTCAAGCTACACACTTAGAGTCAAGGGGTAAAGGATCTTTTATTGATAAGTTTGATAATGATGTAAAGAAATCTTCTAAGAATGCAGAGACAGGGAAAAGAAAGAAGACAACTACAGTCAAGAAGGATGATAAAATTTCTTGCACTCATTGTGACAGGAAGGGTCATGATGAAGAACATTGTTGGCAGTTGCATCCCGAATTGAAGCCTAAGTGGGCTCAAAGACGTAATCAGAAGTAGAAAGGTAAGGAGAAAGCCACAAATGTTGTTTTGCATCTTGGTTCAGATTCAGATGATGAGACTAAGATAACAGCTATGGGATTGAAAGGTAAAGCTCCTATTTCTGGTGTTTCTGTTGCTAGTTGTGCTTCTACTTCTAAAGTTAATGATGTCTCTGAAGATGTGAAAAGGAATGAACTTTTCCACTTAAGGGTTGTTGCTAAGAATAGTAAAATTGATGCACTCATAGATAGTGGTTCTCAAGTGAACTTAATTTCTAAAAGTGTTGTAAGAAGCTTGGGATTAAAAAATACACCACATAAGAAACCTTATCCACTAGGTTGGATTTGTGAAAATGATAAGCTGCAAGTAACAAGACAATGCATCTTAAGATTCACAATCACTAGTAAGTTTGTGGATGAATTACAGTTTGATGTGGTTCCACTGGATATCTGTGGGATAGCCCTTATCTTTATGACAGAAAAGCAATTTTCTATAGGGAAAAGAATCATTATCACTTGTTTAAAGATGGCATTCAGTATATTGTACATTCTCATAGGATTAAGACTGATCATTCTTTTGCAAAGACAAGACAGTTAAAGAGGGTAATTAATGCAAGTAAAGAGTTAACTCTTATGTCTGTCAGTACAGGTGGTTCTACACTTGAACTTGGAGTAGCTAACTAGGGTCAGATGTTGCAGGATGCACCCATAGTACAACATGAGAAAATGATGCTTGAAAGCATTAATGGTTCCTTGGGTAAAAATGTTCCTGTTGTGAAGGATCGAATTGTTGTTGACTTATTCTCTTTCATTTCTGCATTATTGTTCAGCTTGATGCTAGTCAATTTTTGTTTGTTAGTGGCTACGGCAATTGATGTAGATGCTTATGGAAGTGATAGAATAATGTTTATGTTCAACAATGTTATTGCAGTCTTCATTGTGCTTGTGAGCCAGGTTTTCAAATGTACGGAGGATACAGGACAAGTGGGGAGGCCAAGTTCTCACTTAATGTCAGAGTAAATGCCACTTTTGGAGGTCCAAAAGGTCTTCAGTGGGGAGGCCTGATCCGGTGGATATTTTCAGTGAAAATTGAAGTGTCTCATTTCTCTCTAGAATCTACACCATCAGAAAGATCTCGGCGTCCAGATTCCAACGCAACTTGAACGGAGCGAAAAGGAGTTCGTTTGTGCAAGTTATGGCCAGTCAAACCTTGGGTCAAACTAGGATCAGGGGCATCCAGGGAGTGGAAAAAATGATGTCATCAAAAGTTGTCAAAGTTGGTATTATCGCGAAGAGCTCGTCAAGACGATTCCGACAGCGTTCGTTTCGTCGAAATCTGACATCGTATGCTCAAGATACAACTGGTCAAAGTTTCAAGTTGACTTGGTGGACTTGAAGGTACAGTGATGACATCATCATCCGTATAGCTGGCGTCAGCATGTGGTACGAAATTTGAAGTGGACCAATTAGAAGTTGACATGTGGCAGTCCATACGGTCCATACATGTCGACGTGGCACGATGATGTGGCAGGTGACGTCAGCAAGGTCAGCGAATCATGCGTTGACACGTGTCATTCGTACATCTGAGTCAGCGGACACGTCAACACACAGTCAGCATCCACGTCATTATCTGAGTCAGCGCTAGTCATTGGCCTCATCAACTACACAAGTGTCATCCACGTCATCGTTGAGTCAAAATCCATGTCATCGAGGTGGGCGAATCAGTCTTCGCCACGTGGCACCTCCTCGGCATGCCACGTGGCCTCACGGTTTTTCTCCTCCATCCGGCGGTTTGAAAGTTTGTTTGTTTGAACAAAATTTGTTGGCCGAGAATCTCGAACCCATAACCCCCGCCTGGCGAGCCAACTATTCCACCGTTGAGCCAAACAACCGGCGCTTTACTAAATATAATGACCGGTTCTTTTTGTTATAAGTTTGTTGAGATGGTTTGAAAACAAACGGACCGCTCGGGAGTGGAACTCGGAACCACTCAGGTAATAAAATTTCTGTCCACCGTTCCACTACCGAAGCGTTTGGATTGTTTTAAGGGGTCGGTTTATTTTGTTTGACAGCAGACAACCGAATGCTTTAAAATAAAAACAAACTCCCTAATTCAAAAATAAAAACAAACAATAATCTTTTTAAAGATTAAATCCAAAACCTCCAAAACCACAGAGCCCGAAAATAAGAAAAATTGAAGGGTCAAAAATACCTGGAAAGGATTAATATAATCCTAATTTATTAATAATGGAGGATATTATGTAAAATAGGGAGATTTGAAGATATTATGGAGAGATAAGGAATATTTTGTAAATCAATTGGTTAGTAACCAATTTGATTCAATTTTTGTATTTAAAGGGGAGTGTGAGAGTTGCTATTACTTTTTTTTTCAGGTGAAGTATTGATGAAGTATTGAAGCTGAGGTGACAAGGGAATAGAGGTCTTGAGGAGATTATTTTGAGTCATTCTTGCACGTCAGAGTGTAGTTACGCTGCCGAAGTGCTTGAAGAATGGTTGTGGTGCATTTGTAATTGATTTTTGGAGTTAATCGGATCGGTCTCTCTATTGGAGCGGACCCGGAGACGTAGTCACGTTTGTGACGAACTCCGTAATCAAACACCGTTTGCACTTCTCTTCTTCTCTCTCACCTTCTCTCAGTTTGTTAATTCATTCATTTTGTTATTTCTTTGATTATGTTGTTATCACCTTGTCATTTTAATTATTGTAATTATTTCCATGAGTTAATTTTGTTCTAATTAACTTGGAATAATCTTTGTAAAAGTTAAGCATTCAAATTTTGTAATTTAGTCTAGATCCTATACAGATCATCTATTAACATGAAAGGAAGTCAACTTTATAAGAAGTGAATGAAGGAATTTTCAGAGGACATAATTATGAAGAAACCACCATAAGAAGGGTAAAACTTGCAGGCCTATGGTGGCCAACATTACACAAGGATGCTAAAGAATATACAAAGGGGTGCGATATCTATCAAAGAGTTGGGAAACCTATCGTACATGATGAGATGCCCCTAAGAACTATATTAGCCCAAAATCCTTTTGAGAAGTGGGAAATAGATTTCATAGAGCCAATTGACCCTTCGACAAAGCACTCAAAAGCTAGATTCATTATAGCTGGCATGGAATATCTAACAAAATGGGAAAAAGAAAAACCAATTAGATATTGTATCATAAGAACTATTGTGAATTTATTTTATGAAAACATCATCACCAAATCTGGATGTCCCTTAAGAATACTTAGTGATCAAGGAAAACACTTCGTAAACAATATGATAAAGTCGAATTACTATCAAACTTTACAGTAACACATAGTAAAATCTCCCCATATCATTTGTAAACTAATGGAGCCAATGAAGCATTAAATAAAAAAATTGGAAAAGAATTAACAAAGATGTGCAATGGGAACCAGATAGATTGGGATGTTAAAATACCTGCAATAATCTAGGCATATCGCACTTCCTATAAGAGGAATAGAAAATTCACACCATTTCATTTAGTATATGGCCTTGATGCCACAATACCCATGAATTTCATAATTCCCAACATACATACCACATTGAATTTATGGTTAGAAGAAGACTAATCCTTGGTGATGAGAATAGAAGAATTGGAAAAACTAGATGAATTATGGCATATTGCTATGTATAATCACCAGTTAGAAAGGAAAAGAAAAAAGGCATGACATGAAAAAAACTTATGGTTGAAAATATTCCAAACAAGGGACCTAGTATTATTATACAACAACAAGTTTAAAAAGAAAGGAAAACTAAACTTTTGGGGACTAGGACCATGATTGAATTTGGAGCATTCAAACTACGAAAACTAGACAATACCCTCGCAGTAGGGCATGTTAATAGAGCACAATTGAGAGATTATTACATACCACCAAATTGAACACACTAATCCAAAAAACACACAATGTATAATATGTACCATAGTTAGACCTTAGCAAAGGTAAAATAAAAAACATAAGAAACCACTTGTCAAATCAACATAATGGCTTGAAAAACTTGCAAACCAAGTAGAGCATTTAATAACTAGCTACCACCCCACTATGTCACAACTCATACCCGACTAACCCAATTCTATATAAAACCATTCCCCTACTTCAATCCCCATAATTGTGATTACGAGCTAAGTTTGCACTAAGCATCCGTTGAGAAATTCATAACTTTCCCAAAAATCCCTTTGAAATCCTTCCTATGCTAAATGGCCACTCCCACATTCATAAAGGTCTCTGAGAAGCCCAAACTTGTGTTCAAATGGTACCCCTACAAGGCACTACAGACTAACAAAGATGGAGCATTCTCATCAATACCCCACAATGTTGTCTACTTGGAGGATGTCTAAAAATATATCCATGAAAAAATAGTATAAATTGATCACACTAACCTAGAAGACCTTTGCTACAAAATATTGGAGTAAGATGACCAAACCTACAAACCGAAATCCATGGAGATTGGCCAAAAAAACTAGATATATGGAAATATTACTTGGATTTTGTGACAAGAATGAATGGGTTCAAATCATGTTGAGTGGTGCACGACGAATTCATGTAGCTGGATAAGCCTTATAGAATTACAAAGGAAGTTATCCATGCGATGTGTTAGCGAATGAAATGGGAACTCAAAAATTGAATTAAGCAGTGACTCTAGACCCAAATTAGCACCGATATGAATCCACAAACAACTCCAAAAAGCACACAATTGCATTTGTGGCTTTTCTCTAAATTTTATCAAGGCACAAGTCCCTCACAAGGTTTTCAAGGAATAAATCTATCCTAATGAATCACATGTGCTTTTAACCAAAAAGTAAAAAAAGGTGAAAAACACTAAGTCATAAATATGAAATTAGCGTGGAGGTAGAAAAACAACCAACTATGATCAATTCAAAGATTGAAAATAATGACTATCAAATAAGATTAATGTAAAGAGATCAGACTACAATAAATGAGAAATAGATAGTTTATTCTTCAAAGAAAACATAACTACCGTACGCATAACACATAGGTTGGCATACTTCAAATCTTTCAATTTTATAACACAGATTATAAACTATTGTAGGCTATCATTAATAAGATTCCTCCTCAAAAAACACCCCTAGATGTATTCAAGAGATTTTTCAAAAAATCCCCTCATCTATACTCTCCTTCTAATTTATAATGTGGCTAAATCCATTTGGACGAACACTGAAGATGTTACTAGATTAGTGACCTCTTGTATTCCAGACATTTATTAGGAAGTTCATAAGGCAGTTGGAAATTTTTCCAAGAATGGATATCGACAAAGGAGACTGATCATCACTCGAGCAACAACCGCCAAAGGACCAATCATTTTATCAATCTTTAATGCAACACTTAAGGAAACCAAGTGGTAGCATGTTGTTGATTAGTCAGAATAGCACAACAACAGTTAAACAGAATATTGCTACTCTGTTTCTCCTGAAAGAGAAAGACAACACATGGATATCTTAGCTCCCAAGGTCTTTGTAGTTAGTTCTCAACTGTGCTGATGTTGCTCAATGGTTGATGTAAACTATAATGTTCAAGGGGCCTACTGGTGTTGGGCTTGTGGATTGTTCTAAGATCAAGCATGAATTTAAACCTACTTTAATTGGGGTTTTTAAAGAAACATAAAAAGATAGATCAAGGTTTTGGTACTGAAAATAATGATAATTCATCTAACTTAACTAGACTTGTTACCTTTCAAGGAATTGCTAACTAAAACTGAAGAACAAAATTAACTTGTGATTAACACACAATTGCATTCATTCATAGTGTTGATTTCAACAATTGATTATAAGTTACCATTTAAATAAAACACAAAATAAGATTCCATTTCTTGAAAGCTTTCAAAATCAAATGATTAACTCAGGATAAATACCATTCTTGAACACAATATGGAGTAGATAAGAGTCTGGTTGCTCCTACTGTTGGTAAAATAGATAAGCAACATTTACAAATCTGGCACAATCACCAGTGTACAAAAAACCCATGTCTTCAGATCGTTCCATCTACACTAAGAAAACTTGAGGGATACATTACTACCTTGGCTAAATCTCACTCCTAACTAAGAAGACAAAAGAAGCTCCCTTTACAAAGAAACAAGATGCAGTTTTTGTCCCCTCTATCTTTCCTAAAACTTCTATCTATTTCTTCGAACTCAAAAAAAAAACTCTCCCTCCTTAAGAGAAAGAATATTCCATATATACATAACGTCTCGAAAAGAATGTCACCCCCTATTTTAGGGTTTACAAAATATCTTCCTCCAGAAGGGTCGACGTCTAGATGTTTTGAATAAAGTTGGTTTTGTATTAAATGCGAATCCATATTGTCCATGTCAGTGAAAGATTGTCCTCAGGAGAAGCCTTCAGATCTTTTATAGCTACCACATTTACTTCTGGCCCCAGTGTCCATCTTCGAACTTCCGTGTTGAGCTGCCTTGAATGCCCTAAAGCATTACCATTAATGCCGAGCTACCTTTGCTAGCAAATCCTAGCTGTCACTGTGACTCACGACCTCCTTCTTCCCTTCGGCCCTCTTCCTGCTCTAGATCCGTTGACATCATCTCCTGCCGGTGAGACTAGCTTCCTTCGCCGAGACATTACACCGAAGTCGCGTCCTTTCGCCAAGAGCTCATTTAATTTTGGGGAGACTTTGCTTGGTCGACAAGATGTCACAACGAGCTCAACATGCTACACCAAGGGCACAAAATATGTCGGCGAGACTTCATCAGGTCGACAAGACCTTTCATCGAGCCCCTCATCTTTCAACGAGATTCCTCCCTAGTCGACAAGACTTTATTCCCTCGACCAGACATCACACCAAACTTACATCTTTCGGCGAGACTTTACTTAGTCGCCAAGACTTCTCTCTGAACTCAAACTGCTACGCTAATACTACCTCACCTTTTGGCGAGACTTCTACACGTTGGGGAGATATATGAAAACCTACGGCGATTTAAAATGTCATGGCGACTAACGGATCCCAAATGAATCCTGCAAAACAAGCACCTCTATTAGTTCCAAAAGTACATAAAATATATCATTAATATCGTGCCTTCAATTTTAACAAAAAGAAACCCAACTCTGGTAGAGGTGGAACCAAAACTAAACCAAAAAAAATGACACCTTCATTCAAAACCGGCGTGGGCAGAATCAAAACAGAAATCAAAATCGGGACCGGAGTCAGGATGAGAACTAACAATGGGAATAATCAACATTTCCAAGTTCATCTCTCGTTTTGGCTCTGCGTCCACAAAAGAAACCAAAATGCGAAGGGAAAAAGATGGAAACAAACATAGGCGGGATCAGAGCAAAAATCAATCCAGGGCAAAACACAACGAGGGCAGGGGCGGAACTAAATCTGATATTGAAACTTCTTCAAAGTTTCAGTTTCGGATTCCATCTCGATCCTGCCTCCAACAACATAGAAAGAGATGACAAAAGAATGAAAAATAAAAGGGGAAAGGAAGAAGAACACCCCACGACCAATCGATCGGAACTGGGGCAAAAACAAAGGAACATAGCAAAACCGAGACCGGAGCCAAAACCGAACCAGAAACTTTTCAAAGTTTCAGGTTTGGATTCTGTTCTAGTCCCACCTCTGACAACATCCAAAAAGACGACGAAGACAGACGAAGGAAGAAAAAGAAAAGGGGGAAAACATCCCCCGACAAAACAAAAGGAACAAACGCGAAAGAACAAAACATGCGGAACTGGGATTAGAACGGAACACGAACTAGAAACTAATTAAAGTTTTAGGGTTCGGTTCCAGTTCTGGTTTCAGGTCCGCCAAACCAAAACCAAAGGCGCGCAAGGTAGAAAACAAAAGAGGCGAAACCGGGACTGGAAAAGGAATAGAAAACAAAACCTAGAAGGAATTCCAAGTTTGGTTTATGTTTCGTTTCCGAGTCCACCAAAACAAAAAAGAAAAACGCCCAAGGCCAAAAAGAAAATAGCTAAGGCATAGGATACCAAACCAAAGGGAAAACGACCAACGAAGAAGAGAGAGAAAAGAAAAGAGGAGTCGGAGTCGGGACGAAACCCGAACGAGAAATGTGGACATAGTTTAATATTTAGATTCAGCTCCGGACCCGGCTCCGACATAAAAGAAAAAAAAAGGAACTATCAGAATCGGAACTGGGGATGGAACAAGACCAGAACTTGGATGTAATTCCAAGCTCGATATTGGTCCCGATTCCACTTCTGACATAATAAATAAGAAAAAATCCTAAGGAAGAAAACAAAAGACCAAAGGAAAAGAAAAGAACAAGGGGGACCCATTTTGTTCCAAACCAAAATGGGGTGGTTATGCAGGGCATAACAAATGGTGACTCGGCTGGGAAAATGGTTTAACCATTTTAAGAAACTGAAGAATTTAGCTACCCAGAACTCCTGGTTTACGAACATCACAACTCCAGTTGGGTCAGTTTTAACAACCAAGGTTGAGCTAGAATCTCAAATGTAAACCAACACTGGCTACCCTTGAATCTATGTGTGTGCTTGATGGTGCACCATCCCTTAATAAAGTTTTTTTCATCTTTTGAACAACAATGTGTAAGATTTGAACTACATGAGTTGATTCCCTTTAGCTGTCGTGCAATGATATCCTGAGCATTGCTCAGCTGCCAGTCAGGCATCCATAGCCTCAATGGAGATACCTCTAGTTTTCTCACAGCATTGCTCTACTGCTAGTCAGGCGTCCATAGCCCCGATAGAGATACTAGAATCACCCATTCATATTGAGTTTTCTTTTTCTCTTTTGATATTTCTCTCTGTTTTTTTTTCTTGGAGTTTCAGATATTTCATTCAATTTTTTTTTCTCAATATGTCAGATGTCTGACATCTGTTCCGGGTTGAAAAATACCATGGACCTCATAAAAACACTTGGGAGATCAAATTTTTCACTTAAATCTTACAACATTATCACCCTAGGACAAATATACCATTACAAAAGGAGATGATCTTAATGATTTGTGACATATTCAAAGGAGCTAATGAAGGTTATTTACTTTGCACTTTGTTTTCAAGACCTTCCACAACTCTTATTGGCAATGGGCATAAAACAAAGAGTTTAGGACAAAATCACCCCATTAGCAAACCTGAAAATATCTAAACCACTTCTCTCCTAACAACCAAAGTATGCTTCAGATAACAACCCACCATTTTAAGATGGAAAGAACAGAGAAACCCCAAAGAACAAAACAAGACAAAAATGCAAGAACAAAGGAAACAAAAGGACAGAAAGAGAGAACAAATAAACAAACAACAAAAATATTTACAAAAAAGAGAGCAAATTACTTACAAATAGGAAACAAACAAATTATTTACATAAAGAGTAGCAGACTATTTACATGCAGAACAGAAAATTACAAAGCTTTACGACTCAAAATAATGCTTAAGAAACTATCCATTGACAGGCAAGGGAATAGGTTCTCCAGTTAAACTGCTCAATTAGAAAGCATTTTGTCCTAGGATCTCAGCAATTTTATAGGGACCTAGCCAGAGTTTGTCAAATTTCTGGTGATTGCCCTTCTTTTCATTGGCTTTATCCCAAAACAGCACAAGGTCAGATATTCTAAAAGCTTCGATTTTGGCTCTTTTGTCAAACCAACGTTTGACAACAGCCTGGTGTCTAAAGAATTGATGCAAGGCGACATCTCTCTGCTCTTCTAATTTTAACAAGGCAACTAATCTTACTTCTATCCTATCATCACTAGAGTAGAATTTTTGCATGAACTCAAGGATAGGTATTTGCAAATGGATAGGGAACACAGGCTCTTGCCCATACACTAGCTTGAATAGTGAAGTTTTTAAAGCAGCCTTGATCCTAGTCCTATCAACACATAATGAAAACCTTAGCTGGGTGTGCCAGTCCCTAGGGTTGTTCTCTAACAGTTTCTTAATTACCCCTAAGAGATTCTAATTGGTTGATTTTGCAACTCCATTGCCTTGTGGGTAGTAGTTTGAAAAATATTTTAAAACAATTTTGTGGTCATATGCCCATGAAATGAACTCAGCAGAATAAAAGGAAGAGCCATTGTCACATACCAATGAGAAGGGTACTCCAAACCTAGTGGTGATGCACTCAGTGAGGAACTTGATCACTACCTCCATTGTGCTATTCTTGCAAGGTATAGCTTCGGTCCATCTTGTGCAGTAATTAGTAGCAATCAAAATAAATTTATGTCATGCAGAAGAATTTGGGTTAATTACCCTAATAAAATCTAGGGCCCATTGGGCAAATGGCCTTACCTCGTAAATAGGCTATAATGGCATGGCTGGATGGCATTCCTTTGATGTAGAAATATGACATATGTGACATGTTCTTACATGCTAATGGGCATCCTTGAACACACATGGCCAATAATAACTAGATCAAAGGATCTGATGTGCTAATGAATCTGCAGACCCATGACCGGTGCCATGTTTCCCATGAAATTCCGCAACCACATGTTCAACCTCTTGCTAATCAAGGCATCATAGGTATATTCTGTTGAAATTCTTCCTATATAGCAATCCTCCTTTGATCATATAGTGCGAGCTCTTCATTCTCAGTGCCCTCCTCTGAGTTGCATTCATTCCCTGTGGGCACCGATTATTGAGCATGAAACAAATGATATCAACATACCAAGGGTTGTTTGAGAAGGACTGAGTTGTGTATTGTTGAAAAATGATGTCACCAGCATTAGTTATAGATTTAGATAGGCCCAAACCTCATACAAGTTTCATAGGGTGCATCTCCAGGTCAAACTCCTGCAAAATGGCCATCCATTTCCCTCTTCGTTCTCCCAGCTTGCTCTGCATAAGTAGAGACTTTACAGCAGCGGTAGGAACTACAACAATGATTTGGCTTCGGAGAATGTAGTGCCTAAACTTATTTACAGCTCGGACTAGCGCAAAATCTTTCTTTTCAAGAGGTGGGTACTTCACCTCAGCATTCTTGAATGGAGAACTCATGAAAGTGATTGGCCTCTCTTCCCCCTCTTCTCTTCGTTGAGTTAGGATAGCTACACAAGAATGTTCAAAGGAAAAAGAATAAATATAGAACAACCTCAAGTAGTCAGGGCTAGTGAGGACTGGAGCTTCAGAGATGGATTGTTTGACTTGAGAAAATGCAGCCTTTGCCTCATCACCCCACTCTATTTTGGCATCTTTCTTCATCATGTCATTCAATGGTTTTACAATTTCTGCAAAGCTTGTGATAAAATTTCTCACGAAGTTGATCTTTCCAAAGAAGGATCTCATCTCTTTCTTACTTCCTGGCATGGCTATCTTCAGAATGGACTCAACTCGGTCTGGATCGATCGATATTCCTCTCTTAGAGATTATGTGTCTCAAAAGTTTCCCTTCAGAAACCCTGAACACACACTTTTTGGGATTGAGGGAGATGCCATACAAGATACATCTCTCGAGAACCTTAGCCAAGTCTGTGGCATGGTTTAGTCTATCTTTAGAGAATACTGTCAAGTTTTCCATGTAAACAATGATACATTTACCAATTAGATCTTTGAAGGCTACGTCCATGGCACGCTGAAAAGTTGCTCCAACGTTTATCAAACCAAATGGCATCCTTCTGTAAGCAAATGTCCCCCACTTAGTAGTGAAGGCTATCTTCATCCTGTCTTCATGGTTAACCATCACTTGATTGTATCTAGAATAACCATCTAGGAATGATATCATCTGAGACCCGTTGATAGTCTGCAAGACTTCGTCCAGTGAAGGGAGTGGGTAGTTGTCTTTCTCTGAAGCTCTATTCAAATTTTTGAAGTCTACACACAACCTGATCTCTCCATTTTTCTTATGGATTGGGACTAAGTTAGCCACCCATGTTGAATGTCGCATAGGGAATATTATTCTTGCAGAAAGTAATTTCTGAACTTCTCTAAGGATCAATGGTTCAATTAGGGTGTTGACAGGGTGCTATTTTTATCGAAATGGCTTGGCTTTGGGCTTCAGGGGAATAGTATGAGTCATTATAGTAGCATCAAATGTCTTTATATCTTCATACCCCTAGGCTATAGCATCAATATCCTTTTTTAGTGCCCTTAGTATATCTTTTTTGATTGCTTCAGGGCAAGTTTTCCCTATGTAAACATTTCTTTCTGGGCCAGTATCAACTAGGTTGATAGTTTTATATTCACCTCCTTTATCTTCAGCTGATATCTTCTCTTGAGCCCTAGGGTCTGAATCAAAAATTATTTCCAATGCCACCATTCCCTTGGGAATGTTGTTACCTTTTAGATTGAGGACCCCCTCTGTATCACAATCTCTAGGGTTCCAATCTCCTTGATCCCTATTGGACTCATCAATGATCTGCCCTTGGAAAACATTTGAGCTTGCTAGAAAGGAAAGAATATGTTGATCATCATTAAAAACTTGAAAATTCCTGACATTATTAGGAACAGCAGGGGTGGAAATCAATTCCATTGAGAATTTCTTAAGCTTGGAGCCTTGCATAGGTTCCAGGGTACTTTCCAACAACAACTAATGAATCAGCTATCTAATTCTCTTCTCTAGGGATTAAGCTAATCCCAAAGGCACCAAAGTCCTCAATCAGGTTCCATACACTATTTCTATATGCTGCCAACCTTTTATTGTGGCATGTGTATTGGCTATGTACTTGCCTGATAACTATTTCTGAATCTCCTTTAACTATCAAGGTAGTGAATTTCTTCTTATGTGCAAACATCAGCCCCTGAACTAGAGCTTCATATTCTGCTATGTTGTTAGTGCATCCGAACTACAACCTATAAGAAGCAAAGAAGGTTTTCCCTTTCGGGCTGGTTAGTTCGATCCCAACACCACAACCTATCTTAGATTTGGATCCATCAAATGTGAGGGTCCGCAACTGATCATGAGCTGGGGTTGATCCTTTTGAGGTCATTGTGGGCACTTGGATAGAATGAGCCAGGGGTGGGGTTACTTGATCTTTTGGATCAGATATAGGGAACGGGTGTTCAATAGGTTCCTCAGGTGTAATTCCCAATCCCTGCATAGATGTATTATGTGACCCAAGGTTATCCTTCTGAAATTCACTTGTATCTTTGATTAATTCTTCCTGTTTTGGTGTATTTGTAAGTGCAGAGGTGTTGAGAAAACCTTGGGGTTGTTCCTCATGAATATGCTGATTTGGAAATGTGAGTGAGGCAAGTCCAATTTGAGGAGGAACCTCCCTCGGGAGTATCTTATCCCTGGTTAACACTATTGCTTCGTCGAATTCAAATGAGAAGTGATCAACAGCAGTCTCAAGGTGACTTGGGCTAGTCTCCTCAACTTGGGAGACATAATTCAAAATGTTGATGCAGGGTTGGCAGGTTAATTTTGAATGATTCTGGTAGTGTATCCTGCACCAATTAGGAAGTAAAAGACTTTGTAAATCAATGTCTTCCCCCAAGACCAACTAATCTTGTTACAGCTTCCTAATCAAGGTCTATTGATTTTCATTAATCATGGGGTTAGGGAGTTTTTGTATTGACATGTCTTTAGAATCGAGAACCGAGAAGGTTAAAATTTCCTCTCTTTTGTAAACCCCTATCTTGGTTTCAAAGTGAGCTACCTCGTTGGGACAATCATATTCAGTGATGATATGCTTGAGGCGAGGTTCACTTTCAATCCTAATCTACGTAGGCACTCCCCTCCATGGTAGCCACATATGTGAAAAGTCAAGGGAGAGATATTCCCCTATACTTTTCATCAAATCTTTGCTCAGCAGCATACCATAGGTCTCGAGAATGTCTGCTACTTGAATATCTATGTTGGTTAGGATCCTAGGGCCAAATCCTACTTGCACATGTATGTTTCTCAATTTCCCCACCACATTAACTTCCGTTTTGTCAAGTTGGATGACCTTCTTGTTTTTCTAAATGGGGTTTAATCCCAATTTCTTGCATACAGAAAATGGCATAATGTTCCCAGAAGCCCTTAAATCTAATAGATAATTATGTAGGTTCTTTCCACAGATTCTTAAACTAAAAAGAAATGGTGGGGTACCTACCTTGCTTTTGTACAACACAATGTTCATATCTATAGTAGGTGCAACCTTGCTTTCCCCTTTTGATTTATCAGCTTGTTCCAAAGATTTCAACACTATCTCTCATTGAGCAAGGCACCACTTTAGGATGTCAAAATATGATAAAGAGGTTTTCTGCCTCTGTATCTTAGAAACAATATCAAATTATGTGTTATAACTTGAATTATTTTTGAAAACACCAAGTGAATTACGTTTGTTATGGAAGTCAGGTGGACCTTTTGGTGGAGGAGGATTGTTGTCAACACTTTGATTTGGAGGCACCATGTGATTAGGCGGTGCTAATGTAGTGAATGGATCCTTATTCTGATTTCTCAGGAAGTGTCCTCCCTTTGCCTAAAAGGCTTGGGCATCATATGAATCTATCTTTGGTTCATTCTCCTCTTGCTTTGGGCATGAAGGTTCCTCCTCAAAGAGGTCATAAGTCATTGTTGTATCTACTGAGTCACCTCCTTTGTTGGAATTCCCTTGGAATGTTTGGGCATCTTCCTGTGCCATCTTGACCATCTTTTCCATTTCAAGGTAGTTTACCTCAGAATGGGTTGTAGTATCATGCAGCCTGCACCAGTTAGTCATAAAATTGAGGTCAACCACATTCGCAGTATGTGACCTTTCCTCATTAGCTTGATAATTATGTGAAACCCCACCATTGTTTAGCCCTGTATTCCATTGTCGGTTGTTATTTGGCCTCTAGTTATATCCTCTATTTTGATTTTGATAACCATGGTTAAGGGAGTTTTGGCCCTGATAACCCCTCTGGCTATGATTGTTGTTATTCTGATAAGTACCCTGATTGTTGTTGTTTTGATTAGGGTAGTTACCTTGGTTTTGGGAGGGGTTCAATCGAAGCTGAGCCATGTCATTCGTGACTTGGGAAAATGTTTTCTTTAAGGTCCCTACCTCATTTGTGAGTTAGACTATTCGTTCAATTTCCACACTCTTAGCAACAGGTGGCTGACCACCATGATTTGGTGTTCCAATTTGGTTATGATGACCATGGGGACTTTGAGGAACATGTGATTGTTGAAAGAAGTCAAGAGTTCCATTAGTGAAGAATGGAACAGGTGGCTGAGTTTGCAATTCAGACATAGGCCCATAATGGGAAGGAGACATCCCTGGGATAGTATTGAATAAAGGGGGTGAGCTAGGCATCTAATACCCCATTGAAAGAAAACCTCCTCCTAAACTTCCTTGTTGAGAACTAATTTGTTGTTGCAACTTGATAGCTAGATGGTAAACTTTGGACAGGGAATCAATATCAGTCGGTTGATAAGTTCTTTGCAGGAACAAACCTAGCAAATAGTCTATTACCCTAAAGTATGCTTGAATGGAACTGTTCTCAGTAACTAGATAGGGGTCTTGCAGTCTCCTATACATTCGTTGAAACCTGGTATTGAACAAGGGAAAGGATTCACATGGCTCCTTCCTAATGGTAGCAAATTGGTGATATAAAAGAGTTTGATTTACATAAACCCTGAACTAATTGATGAAAGCATTTTCCAAATGTGTCTAGGTCAGAATAGAACCTTGTGGAAGATTAAGATACCGGTTGTATGCCATATCCCATAAGGAATAAGAGAACAACCTACAAACGACATCATGGTGAGCTATCTAAGATCTGGTACATGCATCCTTAATAGCCTGTATGTGCTCTTTAGCACTCCTTGATTCACCATGAATGTATTTGGAACATAATTTCTCAGGATTCTTAGGCATGTTGTGAAAACCTCCAGGAATAGTCCCCAATGGAGAGGGATTATTCTAAAAAAATGCCATTGGTAGCAGTGGTGGTGGTTAAGCCAGCTGTTGTATGGGTTGAACCAGCTATAATGACAATTGAGATGGATTCGGTGGTGGATTGATGGGTATCCACTAGGGTATCAGTGAAAAGCTTGGTGGAGTGAGTGGAGCTGATAAGGGTGGTATGATAGTTGCCCCAGTCTTGTGACTCTTGTGTCTTGTTGGGGTCTTGAGTTCTACCAAAGGTGATGGATTTTTAGCTGATCGAAGAACTCTATGGGAACTTTCTGGTGAGAAAAATCCAATATTATCTAGCTTTCCCTTTTAGGCCCTCCTTTTAGCACCAATTTCTGTTGATTAGTTAGAATAGCACAACAACAGTTAAACAGAATATTGCTACTCTATTTCTCTTGAAAGAGAAAGACAACATGTGGATTTCTTAGCTCCCAAGGTCTTTGTAGTTGGTTCTCAACTGTGCTAATGTTGCTCAATGGTTGATGTGAACTATAATGTTCAAGGGGCTTGCTGGTGTTGGGCTTGTGGATTGTTCTAAGATCAAGCATGAATTTAAACCTACTTTAACTGGGATTTTTAAAGAAACATAAAAAGATAGATCAAGGTTTAGGTACTAAAAAGAATGATAATTCATCTAACTTAACTAGACTTGTTACCTTTCAAGGAATTACTAACTAAAACTAAAGAACAAAATTAACTTGTGATTAACACACAGTTGCATTCATTCACAGTGTTGATTTCAACAACTGATTATAAGTTACCATTTAAACAAAACACAAAATAAGATTCCATTCCTTGAAAGCTTTCAAAATCAAATGATTAACTCAGGATAAATACCATTCTGGAACATAATATGGAGTAGATTCGAGTCTAGTTGCTCCTACTATTGGTAAAATAGATAAGCAACATTTACAAATCTGGTACAATCACCAATGTATAGAAAACCCATGTCTTCAGATCATTCCATCTACACTAAGAAAACTTGAGGGATACATTACTGCCTCGGCTAAATCTCACTCCTAACTAAGAAGAAAAAAGAAGCTCCCTTTATAAAAAAATAGGATGCAATTTTTCGTCCCCTCTATCTTTCCTAAAACTTCTATCTATTTCTTTGAACTAAAAAAAAAACTCTCCCTCCTTAAGAGAAAGAATATGCCATATATACATAACCTCCCAAAAAGAATGTCGCCCCCTATTTTAGGGTTTACAAAATATCTTCCTCTAGAAGGGTTGGCATCCAGATGTTTTGAATAAAGTTGGTTCTGCATTAAATGTGAATCCATGCTGTCCATGTTGGTGAAAGATTGTCCTCAGGAGAAGCCTTCAGATCTTTTATAGCTACTGCATTTACTTCTGGCCCCCATGTCCATCTTCGAACTTCCATGCCGAGCTGCCTTGAATGCCCTAAAGTGTTACCATTAATGCTGAGCTACCTTTGCTAGCAAATCCCAGCTATCACTATGACTCACAGCCTCCTTCCCTTTAGCCCTCTTCCTACTCCAGATCTGTTGACGTCATCTCCTGCCGGCGAGACTAGCTTCCTTCGTTGAGACATTACACCGAAGTCGCATCCTTTCGCCAAGAGCTCATTTCATTTTGGGGAGACTTTGCGTGGTCGGCAAGATGTCACACTGAGCTCAACATGCTACACCGAGGGCACAAAACATGTTGGCGAGACTTCATCAGGTCGGGAAGACATTTCATCAAGCCCCTCATCTTTCAACGAGACTCCTCCCCAGTCGGCAAGACTTTATTCCCTTGGCCAGACATCACGCCCAACTTACATCTTTCAACGAGACTTTACTCGGTCACCAAGACTTCTCTCCAAACTCAAACCACTACGCCGATACCGCCTCACCTTTCAGCGAGACTTTTGCACGTCGGGGAGACATATGAAAACCTACGGCCATTTAAAATGTCATGGCGATCGACGGATCCCAAATGAATCATGCAAAACAATTGCCTCTATTAGTTCCAAAAGTACATAAAATATATCATTAATATCGTTCCTTCAATTTTAAGAAAAAGAAACACAACTCTGGCGGAGGCAGAACCAAAACTGAACAAAAAAAATGACACCTTCATTCAAAACCGGTGGGGGCGGAACCAAAACAGAAATCAGAACCAGGACCGGAGTCGAGATGGGAACTAACCATGGAAATAATCAACATTTCCAAGTTTAGCTCTCGCTCCGCGTCCATAAAAGAAATCAAAACGCGAAGGGACAAAGATGGAAACAAATGCAGGCGAGATCAGAGCAAAAATTGATCCCGGGTGAAACACAACGGGGGCGGGGGCGGAACTAAATCTGAGATTGAAACTTCTTCAAAGTTTCAATTTCGGATTCCATCCCAATCCCGCCTCCGAAAATAGAGAAAGAGATGACAAAAGAATGAAAAAGAAAAGGGGAAAGGAAGAAGAACACCCCGCGACCAATCAATCGGAACCGGGATTGGAGCCAAAACCGAACCAGAAACTTTTCAAAGTTTTAGGTTTGGATTCCGTTCCGGTCTCGCCTCCGACAACATCCAAAAAGATGACAAAGATAGATGAAGGAAGAAAAAGAAATGGGGGAAAACATCCCCTGACAAAACAAAAGGAAGAAAAGCGAAAGAACAAAACATGCAGAACCGGGATCGGAATGGAATACGAACCAGAAACTAATTAAAGTTTCAGGGTTAGGTTCCAATTTTGGTTATGGGTCCGCCAAACCAAAACCAAAGGTGAGCAAGGCAGAAAACAAAAGAGGCCAAACCAGGACCGAAAAAGGAATAGAAAACAGAACTTGGAAGGAATTCCAAGTTCGATTTCCATTCTAGTTCCAAGTCACCAAAACAAAAAAGAAAAATGCCCAAGGTCAAAAAGAAAATAGCTAAGGCACAGGACACCAAACCAAAGGGAAAACAACCAATGAAGAAGAGAGAGAAAATAAAAGCGAAGTCAGAGTCGGGATGGAACCCGAATGAGGAATGTGGATAGAGTTTAACATTTAGATTCAGCTCTAGACCCGGCTTCGACAGAACAAAAGACGAAAAAAAGGAACTGTCAGAATCAGAATCGGGGATGGAACAAGACTAGAACTTGGATGTAATTCCAAGCCCGATATTAGTCCCGGTTTTGCTTCTGATAGAATAAAAAAGAAAAACGCCTAAGGCAGAAAATAAAAGACCAAAGGAAAAGAAAAGAACAAGGGGGACCCATTTTGTTCCAAACCAAAATGGGGTGGTTATGTAGGGCATAACACACGTGCAAGCTTTCCGATGGAGAGTTGCAACTTAATCGACACAAGCTGATCATAAATGTGAATTAAATTCACATCTCATCAATCTTGAATTGAATACAAAAATGTCTAGCCAAAATTCTATAAATTCAAGTAATGCCATCTCTTTCCCAACATCAATTCCATCCAATATGGCAAGATCCCAAAGTGATGGATGTTCATCAAATGACTATATTGTTTTGGAGGAGATTGAGTGCAATCCTCTATTTAGGCATATTTTTTACCAGCTGAAAGAGGTATTCGTGGTGCAGAGTGACGTGGAAGAAGAGGTGCTTCGAAGCATCCTAGGCGAGGCCTTTCTAAGCCAAGCTCACGTTTATAACACCACCATACTGGAGTGGTTTATTTACATTGTTGTTAGGACTTCTGGACACCAAGACTAGGGCATGAGAGCAATGGAGCATTTGGTGAAGCTTGAGTTCCATCAACATGTCAGGATGGCGATAAACAAACTCAACTACTATCCACAAACTAGGCTAGTAGTTGATGCCATTTGCATTTCATCAACCATTCAGGACGAGACATTGGATGATGTCGTGGCTTTACTATGCACTGGAGTGGTGAGAAATGATCTGGGTCTATTCATGCAGTTCCTCCAATCACATGAGAACCCACTTTCACCTGCTCAAATTGAATGCCTATAGGTTGTTACCAAGGGCATCTGTGTCCTGATGTTCACTCTGTGCACTTAAAACATTTTCTGTCTACCTCTTTTGTATCTTTCAATCTAGTTTTTTCACTTGAAACAAGCGATCATAGCTTTTCTAGCATAATATAAAAACGAATTTATATTTATAAATAAAATATATCTTTTTGGTACTATTTGTGTTTTCACATTGTTGGTTTTTTGTTTATATCGTGCTGGAAAAATATTGATTTTCTTTAATATAACATCATAATCAAGTAACTACACTGGCAGTAATTCGGTTTAATTGGCATAACCCTTCATAGGCGGCAAAACGAATGGTTCACATAACTTATGAAAATCCTGCCCAGGTTCGAAATGGCATAGAAAATGCCGCTCAAGGCATAAATTGTGAATGAAGTCTCCAACTTTGACTCATGACTTAACTTTTTTGTACATTGCACTTTGGGAAACAAAAGAGAGTTTGGATGTGACAAGAAAAACCCGCCAAATGAAAGAAAAGTATGGTAGGCGGTAAAATAAGAGGTTCGACAAACTTCAAAAAACACCACTCGAGTTTGAAATGAATGACCAAAGACTGCTGAAGGCTAATTTTACTTTATGACTTAGGAAAAACATGAAGATAACATTCTGAATAAAGAATCAAGGGAAAATCTATAGGTAACAGTGGCTCTAGTTGGGGATAAGGACTGTAAGGATGAAGCAATGAACCCAAAATCATAAATGTAGACCAATCCTAATTTCATTGGGCATGGAGTCAAGGAGGAGGAGAACCAAAACAAACCAAACACAGGGAAAAGCAAGGAAAGAAGCATCTAAACTACCAAAACACCAAAATTTCAACTATCTACATGGTAGAACAACCCTACCTCAAAGGATCCCCGAGATAATCATGCGAATCCATTGACAGGTTGAGAGAAATAGCTACCTATATGGATCAACATTGAGTGATTGAAAACTACATGTACACTCATTTGCCATATTGCAACTGCCACTGTCCAATAAACAAAATCAACACTTTGTAGGGACCTCTTAAACAATGTCTTGTTCAAAAATCCAACCTTGATTACACATCTTACTAGTCAAATGGTTGACATTAATACTTTCTTGTGTATGTTTACTTGAATTTTCCTGTACAACATCCGTTTCAAAATTGTTTTGCATGTTTTGCACCCGACATTCTGAACAAGAAGAAATGAGTCCTCGGATTGGACACCCTACATACAAGTTACAAGGAAAATAAAATTCATGGTTACCATGTGTTGAAGCAATCAGACTACCTACAGGCTTAAGGCTCCCATTTGTAGTTTGTACACCATTAGACTCATTAGATTCCACTACAAATCCACCAGTCACAATCTTTCCTTCAATTTTATCCGCTCCATAAGTTGATTATAATAAAGTTGTTTGGTCTTCAAGACTCTCATTAGCGCACTTGAACCTTTCATAAACAACTTGTGAGTTAGAAAAGATGATATCTAAAGATTCAATTACCTTTGGGAGTGGAATTTGACTTTCTCCTTCAATTCAGAGGTTAGCATTTTCCTCTTTTAATTTTTTCTCATGATCAACTACAACTTTAAGTGAACAATCTTCTTCTTTAATCATTAATTGATCTTCTAAACTTATAAAAAGAGGATTATCATGGATTTTGAATTCATTGTAACCAAAGAGAGGATTATAATGAGTTGACTACCATTCTTTTGAAAACTATTCTTCCCAGGGTCATCTTCTTTTAGACTTAAACATAGATACGTATTCTCTACTTCTTTGAAAAGGAAAGATTCATACTTAAGAGAAAGAAGGGAATGCGATTCCAAACCTTTCGAGCTAACTTCTGAAGAAGATAATTTACTAGGAGGGAAGGTCAAAGTTAATGATGGTTTTACTAGTAGCTTTTCATATTCATCATCATCAGATGAGCTATAATCACTTTTAGCTTCAACATAAGTGCACAAGTTCAAGAACACATCAGCGTAGGGGTGAATATGCTTTTCATTAGGCTGATGTAGCTTACCAAGGACTGTTAGATTCATACTCTCCACAGTAGGGTTGGATTTAACTAGAAGCTTAGAAAAGGTTTTACAATTGTTTTTGAACATCATACCTAAATTTACTTTCCATTTACCTACTGCAATGAAATCATCTTTACCCTTCACTGCCTCTTGCTGGGCTTGCTCAATTCCTTGAATTTTCTCTCTTTTCAAAAGTAATTGTATATTTGGTTCAAGAGCGGAAATGAATACGTGGTATTGAATCTCTGCACTGGATTTTCTGGGGTAGGAATTTCTTGGAGAGACCGGTTGAAACAGTAGACAAAATCCCTCATCATCTCAGCTCTATTCTTCATAATCTGAAAAAAGTGACACAAGGAAGTTGCAACATTAATTGGAATTCCAAAGCGCTAGAGGAACTTTTTCTTAAGGACATGCCAACCAGTGACACTTCCCTTTTCCAGTCCTCTAAACCATTCAATAGCTTTCTCAATCACACTCTCGATAACAAATATTACAAACATGTCCTTATCATGGATCCCTAAAACTATGCTCATAGTCATCATAGCTATAATATTTTCTTTAGGATCTTGATCATTCTGACGTAAGAATTTTGGGAAATCCTCTACGAGACCCTTTAAGTAAATTGTGATATTGAGGTAAAGGCAGGGGGCCAACTTGGTTGCACCAGAGATTTGAAGCCACAAAAAAAAATAGAGTCACCAACTCACCAAGAGTAAGATTAGGAAGAGGGGATTGTTGGGGTGGATGGGCCAGAGGTGGATTCTGAGGATGATGTGCAGGTGGGTACCTTGGTTGAAATGGAGGTGGATTAGGCTAGTGATTAAGACAATGAGGTGGGTCGTCATAATATTTGAATATCAATCTTAGGGGTGGTTCAATCACGGGTACAAGTGGTTGATGGGCTCGCTCTTCTTCTTCTTCCAAGACAAATTTCACTCACATGTAATCTATTGAAGTTCTTCTATAGCTCCACACGAGCGTATTTAATTGTGATATGATATCCTCTTGCTCAGCTCCAACCCAATCTAAATCTGGTTGCAAAACATGGAAGACATCATTATGCGGAAGTACCATCTTGCTACATGAAGTAAGAACGATTGTCAGACTTATGACTAACTTTCCCCAGTCGAGTCGCCAAAAATTTGCTAGTGAATGAAATGGGAACTCAAAAATTGAATTAAGTAGTGACTCTAGACCTGGAATAGCACCAATATGAATCCACTAATAGGTCCGAAAAGCACACAATTGCATTTGTGGATTTTCTCTAAATTTTATTGAGGTATAACTCCCTCATAAGGTTTTCAAGGAATAAATCTATTCTAATGAATCACATGTGATTTTAACTAGAAAGCAAAAAAAGGTAACAAATGCTAAGTCATAAATACGAAATTAGCACGGAGGCAGAAACACAGCCAACTATGATCAATTCAACTATTGAAAATAATGAATATCAAATCAGATTAATGTAAAGAGATTAAACTGTAATAAATGAGAAATAGATAGTCTGTTCTTCAAAGAAAACACAACTACTATACACATAACACATAGGTTGAAATACTTCAAATCTTTCAATTTTGTAACACACAAATTATAAACTATTTTAGGTTGTCATTAATAATATTCCTCCTCAAAAAACACCCCCAAATGTATTTGGGAGATTTTTCAAAAAATCCCCTCATCTATACTCTCCTAATTTATAATGTGGCTAAAGTCATTTGGATGGGCACTAAAGATGTTACTAGATTAGTGACCTCTTGTATTTTAGATGTTTATTACGAAGTTGATAAGGCAATTGGAAAATTTTCCAAGAATGGATATCGGCAAAGGAAACCAATCATCACTCGAGCAGCAGCCGCCAAAGGACCAATAATTTCATCAATATTCAATGCAACACTTAAGGAAACCAAGCGGCAGCACATGCAAGTTGTCTGATGGAGAGTTGTAACTTAATCGACACAAGCTAATCATAAATGTGAATTAAATTCACATCTCATCAATCTTGAATTGAATACGACAATGTCTAGTCAAAATTCTATAAATTCAAGTAATGTCATCTCTTTCCCAACATCAATTGCATCCAATATGGCAAGCTCCCAAAGCGATGGATGTTATGAGAATGACTATATTATTTTGGAGGAGATTGAGTGCAATCCTTTGTTCAAGCATATTTTTGATCAACTAAAAGAGGTATTTGTGGTGCAGAGTGACGTAGAAGAAGAGGTGATCCGAAGCAACCTAGGTGAGGCCTTTTTGAGCAAAGCTCACATTCATAACACCACCATGATGGAGCTATTTATTTACACTGTTGTCAGGAATTTTGAATGCTGAGACTAGGGCATGAGAGAAATGGAGCGTTTGGTGAAGCTTGAGTTCCATCACCACATCAGGGTGGCGATAAACGGACTCAGCTACTATCCACAAACTAGGTTTGTAGCTGATGTCATCTGCATTGCATCAACCATTAAGGACAAGAGGTTGGAAGATTCCATGGCTTAATTGTGCATTGGGGTGGTGAGAAATGTTTTGGGGTTGTTCATGCAGTTCCTCCAATCACATGAGAACTTGCATTCACCTACTCAAATTGAACGCCTGCAAGTTGTACCAAGGGCATCTGTGTCTTGATGTTCACTCTATGCACTTAAAAAAATTTCTATCTTCCTCTTTTGTATCTTCCAATCTGGTTTTTGTGCTTGAAACAAGTGAGCATAGCTTTTCCAACATAATGTAAAAACAATTATATATATATAAATAAAATATATCTTTTTGGTATTATCTATATTTTCACATTGTTGGCTTTTTGTTTATGTCGTGCTTGGAAAATAATGATTTTCTTTAATATTTAATATAAAATCATAATCAATTAACTATACTGATAGTAGTTTGGTTTAATTGACATAACCCTTCATAGGTAGAAAAATGGATGATTTGCAAAACTTATGAAAATCCTGTCTAGGTTCGAAATGACGCAAAAAATGTCACTTGAGGCATAACTTGTGAATGAAGTCTCCAAATTTTACTCATTACTTAACCTTTTTTGTACATTGCACTTTGGGAAACAAAAGAGAGTTTGGATGTGAAAAGAAAACCTGACAGACGAAAGAAAATTACAGCAGGCGGTAAAATAGGAGGTTCTAAAAACTTCAAAAAACATTGCCCGAGTTTGAAATGAATGACCAAAGACCGTCGAAGGCTAAGTTTAGTTTATGACTTAGGAAAAAAATGAAGATAACATTCTGAATAAAGACTCAAGGGAAAATATATAGGTAACACGGTGATAGGGCTAAGCATGGTAGGCAGAATTTTGGCCAAAAAGGCCATAAAAAATAGTGAGGTAGAAAGGCTGACCTGAGCTACATTCGATGATAAGAGCTTTATCCTGAAGATAATAACAAATCTCAGAGTCCGATATGCAGAAATGGGCATTACCTATAAGATATATTATGCCAACCAGGAAGATTCTGCAACTTCCACTACCATTCACACCACCTACCAAAAGGTGGTAGAAGGCAAGGACTTCGACTTGTGCAAGGTCATGAGGGAACAACTACTAGAGAACCTCCACAAAATCAAGAACTCCAAGTACCATTTCCGGTATGGTAGACTACTTATTTGTTTGATGTTTTATATTCTAAATGAGCTACCCAATTTAAAGGGGAAGGTCTGGCAACTCAACTAGACCATAGCTACACAAATCAAATACCATATCCGCCAGTTCCTGGACCAACAATCATACAAAGTAGGATATTGGGTTTTTTTTCAAAACCTTCAAAGAACAAATGCAACTAAGGGAAAGGGTCACCTGTGCATCAACACAAAAATATACCAACACAATAACATTCATAGTAAACAAAGAATACACAAACATGGAGGCAATTAACCTCAAACTATTTGGATTTTGAAATTATCATACAAAGTCTCCAACTAAGAAATAGATACATATGTGGCAACCTTGCTCCGGCACCCCAAGGATCCTGTTGTGAAGAGATTTATAACATATAAGGAAGTTATGGATAGAAAGATTGGCCAAGAAGCCAAGGAGGATGTAGAGAAGAACAAAAGAAAACTATATAAGAAATGAGGCATATTGGAAGGAGGGTTTGAATAAGATGCAGCTACTATAGCACAATTAGAACCTTCTGAGAGAAGAGAAACAAGGTCCCAAACCACCCCATCAGAGAAATCAAAAGGACCCTCAACATTGGCATGAATAGTTTCTCACCCAGGGAAGCCACCATAAGCCTCGAAAATAACCCGGCATGCAAGGCCGAAGCAAAGGGACAACATGCAGACAAAGGAGGAGGAAAAAGAAGCCCAAGTAGAGGAGATATAAAAAAGAAGAAGAAGAGGTCAAGCAACCTCTTACAAAGAAGAAAATAGGACAACAGACTTCAATCACCCCTCCACCAAATAAATTGGAGCAACAAGAAGCAGCTTCAAAACTACTAGAAATAAATCCGAAGCAGCAATCACCGAAGCAACCTCAAGAATTAATTAACATATTCACAACCTATAATGCCATCATTCACCATGGAATGATACCACATCTCCAAATATACAAATATTAAAATGAAGAGAATAAAAATAGAGTAATTCAAAGCTTGGTATGATATGTGAACCATTCAAATAAAGGCCATGAAGAGTCCATGAAAGAATTTCCAAAAGAAATTGGGCCAGTAATAAGGGGAAAGGGGGCTAAGGCCTTGGCTCAGATGAAGAGATAAAGAAGCAAGCCATCTCTTCAATAATCCCAAACATTACAAAGGAGTAAAAGAAAGCTTTGGCACAAACACAATCATAAGAGCTTCAAACCAAACATTAGGTCAGCAAACTCATGACAGATGTTCTAGAGGACACGAAGGCCATCCAGAAGGAGAAAAAAGATGCTACTTGGAACCTCTATGAAGAAATAACCAAGGACCAAGAGCAATTCAAGGGCCCAACTCTAGAGGACACCACTCTCAACAAAAAAGGACCAACACGGGAGAGAATATGGAGACATGAAGAAAAATCAAAAGGCTCTAGAGGAGGAGACAAGAACAGAGAGGATTCTGGTGAAGTATCTACCTCATTAGATACTATCTCTGCCATCAGGAGTTTTTTTTCACAACACCAACAAATCCAAACAACGCCCTCTCTACAACTACTACATGTACCATTGATAGGGACACAAGTAAATTTATCTGACATGTCACCCATACAAAAGATACAACTATGGGACATATTTCATGTAACCACCTAAGAGGAGCTCTTGCAAGAATATTTAGAGTAGGTGAAGCGATTGCAAGTGGCTATAGATACACTTAGGAAGTAATTCCACATTTTTCCTAAGATTCATCCCTTTCATTGCCTCAAAAACTCAAACAACTGGTGGCCAGATTACAGACGAAATTGACATCCTGGAAGCCTAATATAAGAAAGGAGGCCTAGATGAGATGATTAAGAAGAATACCAAGAATTTCATCAAAATATGTGCTACTATACAATTCTAGCTTGAGCAACAGATCAACCAGATTAGGGACAACATAAAGGAGGTCAAGGTGATATACCAATTTTTCTTATAGTGGCCGAATACAACAAAGAACCTCTGGAACCAAATCATTCAACTGGAAGACCAGATAGCACAAGTGTCCTATGATCCATTGAAGGATCCAACTAGAGCTTCAAGGGACCAAGTAGAAAATCTTCACATTCAATCGTAGTAGCTCCATAGTCAAAGGGAGTCATTAAAGGAGCAACTACAACAATTGAGGGAATCTGTTCGCAATGAGTTGAGAGTCCTACAACTCATTTTGAAGGAGGCCAAACAAATAACTGCCAATATTTTGATTCTAGCTACTCTCTGAGGGGCAGAACATACACTGGCACAAATACAAGGACAAATAGGCACACTCCTCTAGGCACAGGCACATTGGACTACCACATTTTCCAAACTGAAGATCGAATACCGGAACATCCTTCCCAAATAAGCAACATGTCTTGAGGACAATTTTGGATGTTGTGGTTGTGTTGCTAATATGTGGTTGTCATTGATGTCAACACTATTAGCATTAATCCATTAGAAGTTGTAGATGTCGAGGATATTGAGAAAATTGTAATGCAATGAGTTGCAGGTTTTCAATGGTGAAGTGAAGTTTTGTATGTCGGTAAGTTTTGTACGTTGATGATAAGAGGTTGTGGACTAAAGGGTATGTTGATGAGTGTATCTAGTCTATCCACGTCAAGTTTCAAACATCTGCATGGAGATTTGATTGAGTTAGGAACATTTATATTCTGACAATTTTTATGTTGCTTCAGGTGGTGTTACTAATTGAAGATGTTGCGATTTCAATTAGTTCAATTATTGTGGATGCTTCTTTGGTGATTTGTGATGCTTGTGGATGTTTCTAGATTTCTCTCTATCTTTGTTGCATGTCTGCATTGATCGTTGTGCTAGTGGTTGGTGATTTTCTCTTACGTGTTCATGTTTTTCTTTTTCTTGGCCGACATGGTGTTTGTCGTGTGTTGTGGATCTTTGAGTAATTAATTGAAGTTTTTTCATGTTGGAGATGTTGATTTGGGTCTTCAATAAGTTATGGCTGACCTTGGTTGATTCACATTAATAATCTTTAGTGGTTTTGGGCTGACAGGTTATATTCATTCTATTATTTTGTTGAAGTCGGGACATGTAGGGATGAAATTTCTTGTTGCGGATATATATAAGTGATTGTTTATTCGAGTTGAAGTATGCTAGTGGATGTTGAGTGTGTGTGTGTATGTGCAAATAAATTCTTAATCATTTGAAGGAAAAACAAAGTGTGAAGAAGAGTGAAGAAATGTTCATGTGTTTAATTAGAACCGTGATCAGGGATTAGCAAATGCTAATTTATCAGTTCAAATCCCTATGGATGTAATCTGATTCTTTTTGTAAGACAATGTTTCTTCCTTTGGGCGGTTAGCCTTCTTGTAATTGAGCAAAGAGCTCTAGGCAGTGTGCCTGAATGCATGCACATTCCCCATATTTCATTCTTTATACTTTTAATAGGGTATTATCTTGTGGACTAATCTCCACCATGGTTTTTCCCCTAATAGGGTTTCCACGTAAAAAATCTTGGTGTTATGTGTGTTGATGATGTGTTGACTTATTCTTTCATGGTTAATAATAAGATTTGAGAATAAGGTTAATAAAGTTAATAAGTTTTGAATTTCTGTGAGAACTGATTCACCCCACCTCTCAATTGTTTGCCTTGTGTTGCCAATAATTGGTATCGGAGCAAGTTCCTTGGAAGAAGTTTAACAGCTTGAGGTGATTCAAGATGGCTTCATACAAGAATGCACTACAACAAATCCCTATGATTTTCTCCATTTTTTGCTCCGTTTTTTGCTTCCACCCATTGTTTTAATGTATTTTTTACCAATTTTTTGAAAACGTTGGTGCTATTTATTAGGATGGCGCCATTTTTGGCATTTTTTGCGTCGATCAAAATAAGTAAGTGCTAATTAGCACCAAATTTAGCATCAGGTTTAGCGTCGAGTTTAACATCGGGTTTAGTGTTGGGTTTAGCTTCGGGTTTATCGCCAGGTTTAGTGTTGGGTTTAGCTCCGGGTTTAGCGCCAGGTTGAGTGTCGGGTTTAGCATCGAATTTAGCGTTAGGTTTAGTGCCTAAATTTTATGATCTAGTAGGGATTAGGGGTTAAGGGATTATGGGTTTTAGAACAAAAAATCCTTCCCCAATATTCACCAACCTTCAATTTCTTGCCTACATTTCACTTGCATCAAAATATCCCTCAACCCCTATACCATCTACCCTATACATTGGACCCTCAACCCTAATCCTTAACCATATACCCTCAAACCTATACCCTAAATTCTCTACCCTTAACCCTTAACCATCAACTCTAAACCTTTAAACCCTAAACCCTCAAACCTTCTACCCTCTACCCTCAACCCTAATCCATCAACCCTATACCCTCAACCCAATGCCCTAAACCATCAACACTATAGATCCTCAACTCTAAACTAGCCTCTACCCTCTACCCTCAAGTACCCAATACCATCTACCCTCAACCCTTAAACCCTTAAACCCAAGTAAACTCCCTCAACCCTTCCCTCAACCCTCAACTCTTTAATCAACCCTCCAACCCTCTCAACCCTCAAACCCTCAACCCTCAACCCTTAAAACCTAATCCCTCAACCCCTATACCCTCTACCCTATACATTGGACCATCAACCCTAATCCTTCAACCATATACCCTAGTCAAAACTATACCCTAAATGCTCTACCCTCAACCCTTAACCATCAACCCTAAACCCTTAAACTGTAAACCGTAAACCCTTAAACCTTCTACCATCTACCCTCAACCCTAATCCCTCAACCCTATATATACCCTCAACCCAATACCCTAAACCATCAACCCTATAGGTCCTCATGAACTCTATAAACCCTCAATTCTCAACCCTCTACCCTATACATTGGATCCTCAACACTCATATATCTTTTTCCCTCCCTCCTCTTCTAATCTCCTCTCTATCTCACTTCTCCCTCCATCTCTCACTCCATCCATCCCTCCTCTCTACCCTAATCCCTCAACCCTAAACCATCAACCCTTAAACCCTAATCCATCAACCCCTATACCCTCTACCCTATACATTGGACTAGCCTCAACCCTAAAAATTCAATCATATACCCTCAAACTTATACCCTAAATGCTCTACCCTCAACCCTTAAACCTTCTACTCTCTACCCTCAACCCTAATCGCTCAACCCTATACCTCAACCCAATACCCTAAACCATATTCAACCCTATAGGTCCTCAACTCTATACCCTAAATTCTCAACCCTCTACCCTATACATTGGATCCTCAACCCTCATATATCTCTGTCCCTCCCTCCTCTTCTAGTCTCCTCTCTATCTCACTTCTCCCACCATCTCTCGCTCCATCCATCCCTCCCTCTCTACTCTAATCCCTCAACCCTAAACCATTAGCCCTTAAACCCTTAAACACTCAACCCTCAACCCTTAAACTAGCCTCTACACTCTACCCTCAACCCTCAACCCTTAAACTCTTAAACCCTAGTAAACTCTCTATCTTAATCCCTCAACTCTCAACTCTTAATCCCTCAACCCTTAAAACCTCAACCCTCTACCCTCAACCCTCGACCCTTAAACCCTAATCCCTCAACCCCTAGTATACCCTCTATCCTATACGTCCCTTGGTGTGACTACAAGGGCCTACAAATCCAACTATATCCCTTTTGTACATTTTATGGCATAATACACCTCATTTCTGCATTCAATCATCTACAATTTTTCCCATGTTTAAAATTTTTGAGTAAAGGATAAAAAATGTTTTTAAAGGATAATATGAATATAATAGTATGATCTTAAATTTGATAATTAATAACACTTGAATTAAATGGAATTTTTATCTTCTTTTCAATTAAAAATTGTAATATTTAATTTTTAACATATTATAAAATAAATAAACAATAATAAAATTTATATCTTTCACTTCTCAGAAAGCAAAATAAATCTTTCCACATTTGGGGCTCAACCCAGAAATTCTAAACCATGGGGTTTGCCAAAATTGTTAACAAAATGATTTGGACTCGAAGATAAGTTAAAAAAATCTTAAATCCTGTGCACATGGGACTACTCTCAGGCTGTGGGTATCCTATAGTAAGAATAGACCTCCAGGTTATGGGCTGGCTCCTTTTGGATATTTCTTGAAAATACTAATTTTTTAATAGAGGTAAAGGGTAAGAAGGATAATGCATACACTCAAAACTGCTAAAATAAGGTGATTCACCAACTGATAAGTGATTTGAAAATTGCTAAAATCTCACATAGACTCAATAAATAAAGCCACATAATCTCACAACTCAGTTATTCATGCCTACAAAAATAATTCTAATGAAAGGCTCTGACTTTTCTACTGCTTAAAAAAAGGGAAAACATAGATGTTTTCACAAATCTTTATGCAAGGGAATGAAAGCACTAATATAGACCTGCACTATGACATGTTATTCTTCATATTCAACATTGAAGGAATTTGATTAAATAAAGGTTAACATAGTACAATATCTTGTAACTCACAATCAACACTAAAGAACAAAGAGATATGAAGAAGGAAATAAGCTTTTTATTGAGAAATAGGAGATATTTGCATTACAAATCTCAAGAACTCACAAGAAAATGAGTTACAAAGTAAGAATAATCTGCTACTGCAACCACCAAACTCAGAACTAGCCTTAAGAAATGAGAGAGAAGATAGACTTATAGAAAAGCCTCCAAATTTTGAATTTGAATTTTGGCTTCAAAATATGATGTTGTCTTCCTTCTCCTCCAAACAAGGTATGTAACTCCAAGATAACTCCACCAAGAGTTGTGAATCACAAAACAACCTCATGGGTCGTATGCAATTGAAAACCCCTCCAAAATAGGGTTGTAACTGATTGAAACAAAGTATTTTGTGCCTTAAATTGCTCCTTGATTGAAACTCTATCAAATGGAACTCTTAACTGAAGGTGAACTCTCCAATAAGTGCTTCAAAATCCCTAACTTTAGTCCACATGTTGGCATAATTTCCTCAACCATCTCCATGATTTGTGTAAGGCTTGAATGATCCGTTGAACTCCCTTTTGATCAACATTTAAAAAATAAATATCAAAAGTACTCTATTTTTGCATTTAAAATATCATTTATTTTAAATGATTTATATTTATCATTTAAATAAAGATTTACATTTGAAACAAATGCAAAAAATAAAGGCTTTATCCTATCTTTTGAAAATATGCATTTGGCATTTATTTTTGCATTTGAATGAATAACTTTTATTAAAGTGATTTATTTTATCATTTCAATAAAGTTTTACAAAATTTGTATTAAAATGCAAAAATAGAGGAATTTTACAAAATCAAAAGCAAAAGACTTAAAAGATTAAGTCTTTATGAAACATTCAAAATTTCATAAGGCAAAGAAATGTGCCACACATGAAAATGTGAATGAATTTTTTTATATAAAAAACTTAAGGCACAAAATGCCTTTTCCATCGAACCTTCTAGGGTCTCAACCCTAAAATGAAATGTGAACACTCATTTTAATTCATTCTTCTTGTTGCCAAGGAGAGAGGTCGCCGCCATGGAAGAAACCCTAACTGAGCTTTCTCTAAGCTGGAAATGTTGTATCTGACACCATTTCAGAAGGTTTTTGGTAGATTTAAAGCTAAAATTAAAGGTAAATTTGATTATGCTTTAAACCTGAAAGTTTACTTGCATTTGAAATTTTTTTGCAAGCTTACAAGCACGACCTCATACATTTTCTAATGAATTTTCTCTGTGCTTCATTTCTTTGTCAACTCATCTCATATAATTTACTTTTTCTATGTTTGGCCGCCATGAATAAGTTTGATTCGAGCTCTTTTGAGAAGAGAACCAAAGAAGACATGGGTCTTTGCTTGGAACTCTCCAGAAAATAAACTAGAGTAAGTTCTTTTCTTAAAATTTGTATAAAACTTGGAATGAGCTTGATTCTAACTTTTATAAACAAAATAATGAGATTTTTCATTTTGTAAAAAAAACGGAGGAAAAAACTTTTGTTTCTTCCTTCATCCAAGCCGCCATTGATAACCCTCTGGCTGAGCTGCATAATCTTTTATTCATGTTGAAAAAAAATGCTCCATTCGAGCCTTGTATACACAGAGTAAAAAAAATGTTTATTGTTAAACCCTTTTTTTTAATGGCCACAACCTCTGTATTTTCTTGAATGTATTGGTCTATATTTTCAAAAAATGCTAGAGAAAATTAAAAAAAAATTAGACCCTCTATATCATAGTCATGGACAAAAGAAAAATTTGGGACTCTAAGAACTATCCATGCTGCAAGATTTGGATTGTATCATGATCTCCTTTGAACCTATTGCTACTCTAGTTATCTCAACCATGGTTGATACTTTGTCACTATATGGTTATTCACTATTATGATTGACAAATAATTGTACTTTTTTATACATCATTGTTTTAGCATAATTATACCTGTTGTTATGAAAATCATAAAATTCAACAAGGTGGTAAATAATTATTGTCCCCTTCCTTATTGTAACTCCTAGAATGAATGCATAATTATTACTATTTTGTACCTTTTCCATTATTTATTGGAAAAAAATGCAAGAAATGATAGATTTCATTACTTCTTTTGGCACTTTTGCAACTCATAGATAAAGCCATAAAACAAATGCCATAATATGCATCATGGATTGACCTTTCATTTTCTCTTTTGGGCACTATACTATGACATTTCTCCTTGAAATTCTATGCAAGCTTCTTCTATTGTTCATTAAATGGATGCATAATATGACTTCCCCTTGATTACTATCCACATTATGCATTGTTTCATGCTAACAAACTTTCTTTCATTGTCTTAAATTTGGCATTATGACAGTCTTGGATTGGTGAAAAAATATCACAAACTATGAACTGGGTTAGTGAGAAATTTAAAGGGTTTTTTTCATCTTATTGTTTTCTAATTTTTGTATAAAAATCTCAAATACCCAAATGATAGTTTTCGAGATATGATTGAAACACATGACTGCAATCCTCTAATGATCCCCTTTCACTTTGATGTCATTTATGATAATGATTTCAACCAACTCACCATTATAGGTGATGTGAAATATGCTTGAAGTTGATAAACATAATTTTTTTACACTCTCATTTCTCTTGAAACAAGAGGAAAGTATGTTGGGCTCAACCCTTGTGGAAGCCACAGTTTGCACCACATGCTGTAATTTGATAAATAAAAACATTATTTTTCATGTATCTGCATATGAAACAAACAAGTTAGAAAAATAATGAATTTGATAGTTTCTGGTGATTTGATCTGGCATTTTTTTTCATTTATCTCTCAGATAATAATTAAGTTGATTTGATTTGATAATGGCTGTAAATTATATGTCTATTGATCAAGCATGTAATTGGATCTCATGACTTGAGCTCTAACAAAAATTTACAATCAATTGCAAGTTCTAGAATTCAGGAGCAAAGGAGCTAAATACACTGAAGATCAAGCTAGAGAATCAACCCTACATCAGCCCTCAAGGAAATGACGGACATGACCTTCCTCTTATGTGTCATCTGGCATTTTTTTTCATTTATCTCTGAGATAATAATTAAGTTGATTTGATTTGATAATGGCTGTAAATTATATGTCTATTGATCAAGCATGTAATTGGATCTCATGACTTGAGCTCTAACAAAAATTTACAATCAATTGCAAGTTCTAGAATTCAGGAGCAAATGAGCTAAATACACTGAAGATCAAGCTAGAGAATCAACCCTACATCAACCCTCAAGGAAATGACGGACATGACCTTCCTCTTATGTGTTTTTTTAATTGATCTTCTGATGTATAATTTATATTCACTATTGAATTAAATCAACTTAGTCATACCCACGACTTGTGTGGGGTTACAAAAACATGGATTTTTAATATATTAGTTATTTTAAAGTATGTAATGGCTTGTGTCTCCATTTGAACTTGTTCTCAATTACATAATTTGAAATAACTAATATGAATTTGTTCTAAGCACATGTTTTGTAATAAAAATGAAGTAATGTTTTTAGCATACTTCACTAATTTAAGTGGGAAGCTAAAAATTAGTAATAGTAATATGGTTATGGTTTCATTTCACATGTAATATTAGATATATAGCAAAAAAATAAATTATTACATAAAATAAATAATAACTTTTCATTTTAAATTTTTTTTTGCAGAACATGGGTTTTCTAGAAGATCAAAATGATCCTCATGATATATAGATTCAAAATATGTTGGTTCTGGTACAGATAACATGGCAGAGGATTATGATGATACAAATATAAAAGACATCGAGGCTGATGATGATAATGATGACGACGATGATGATCACGATGGTGATGATGATGATGATGATGATGATGATGATAAGGTAGTTGCTGGTAGTATCTAGTGACATTCATGATTATATAGATTACATCATGGATCATTGCTGATATATCATTATGATGCCTCTTTTCATTGTTACTATCACATGTATCATTTTCACAGCCTGCAATACCATATTATTGAGTTGTATCATTTTGAAATATGTCATTTGGACATGTATCATTTTGACTTGTATCATTTTGAGTTGTATAATTTATCATTTTTACTTATATCATTTGTACATGTGTCATTTTGACTTATATCGACTGTTGGACATGTATTATTTTGACATGTTATTAATCTAGTGGCATATTTGACTCATTTGTTTTAATCACTTGTTTTGATCTACTTATATAGATATTTGACTCACTTGTTGTAATTATAAATGATGGTCATGTTTTTAATAATTATCTTGTTATTTAATCATATGATTTAAATAATTAAATTACTTACTCTATAATCATATGAGTTATTTGAGAGACATGATATATTTAATTAATTAAATTGAAATAAAACATATTATTTAATTTACTTACTCTATAATCATATGAGTTATTTAAGAGACATGATATATTTAACTAATTAAATTGAAATAAAACATATTAAATTAATAAATGGAAGCAAAACAAGAAGCATTTTTAGAAGAATAAAGGAAGCAACAATGGAAGCCAAACTAGAAGCAAATGAGAAGCAATCTTGGAAGCAAAACTGTAATTAAAATTGGAAGCAAAATTGGAAGCAAATCTAGAAGCAAAACTGGAAGCAAAGCTGAAGGAAAACCTGGAAGCAAAACTAGAAGCAAACGTGGAAGCAACACAAGAAGCAAAACCAGAAGCAAAATCATAAGCCAAATTAGAAGCAACAAAAATCCGGCACTAAATTTGGTGCTAAACCCAACGCTAAATCCGGTGCTAAATTCAGCACTAAATCCAGCGCTGAAGTGAACATACCATTTTGCGTCGAGTTTTGCGCCAGTAGAAGTTCCCAATTCATGAACTCAAATACACTAAAATTTGGTGCTAATTGTCTGTTGTGCTGTTGTGAGGATAGTCCGATATTTGATGGAACAAATTATTCTTTGTGGAAGACTTGAATGGAGTGTCATTTGAGATGCATTGGTGAACCCTTCTGGAATATTTGATGCAATAGGTATGTTATTCCTCAGAATGGTCCTACTACTGTTGCTGAGTTTAGAGATGTTGAGTATAATATCAAGGCTAAGGAAACATTGTTGAGTGCTTTGACTGATTCTGAGATGACAAATGTTATGGATCTAAAGACTGCTTATGAGATCTGGAAAAAGTTGGAAACCTTGTATGAAGGTGATGCTAATGTGAAGATTGCTAAGTTGCAGAGTCTAAAAGGGAAATATGAAAAGTTAAGAATGAGTGATGATGAGAACATTACTATTTTATGCAAAGAGTGAATGAGCTTGTGTGTGGTATCAGATGTGCTGGTGGACAAATAGATGAATCAGAGATTGTTGCTAAAGTGCTTAGATCTTTGTCTGATTCATATAAAGTCAAAGCTAGTGCTATTGAAGAGCTCCGAACTGTAACAAATGTAACTAGAGATATGTTGGTTGGTAAACTTATTGCTTTTGAGTTGAGTGAATTTGGTAATGCCCTTCCTAAGGTTGAATCTGCATTTAAGGCTACTACTTCAGGAAGAGATAGATAGAGATATGATCGGGGTGAGAGTTCATCTAGAAAGACATTCAAGTATGAGGATGAAATCAGACATATTGAAGAAGAAGAAAGAGAGTTGGAAGAGCTGGAAGCACTTATTGTCAAAAGAGTACTGATAGGAAAAGATAAGTATGGAGGAAAATTGTCTCTTAAATGTTTTTCTTGCAATAAGATAGGTCATTTTGCAGCAAGGTGTTTGGAAATAGCTCCTAAACAAAGACATAACAAGCCTAGATTTCAAAAGAAGTGTTACTATGCTGCGGATGAAGGTGTGATAGATGATGAATTTGATAAAGGAAATAGAAGTGATGATGAATGGGTATTTATTGCTATCAAGGAGAATAATCTTGTATCTATTGAATTTGCTAGTTGTGGAGAAAGCCCTAGTTGCTCGAGTTGAAGAGAAAGATGAATGGGTGATTGATAGTGGATGTTCACATCATATGAAAGGAGATCAAAGTAAGTTCGTAAGCTTGAAAAAGTATGATGGTGGTGTTGTGAGATTTGGTGATAATACAACTGGTGTGATCCGTGGTAGAGGATGCATTTCTCTTAGTGGTAAGCATAATACTGATGATGTCATGTATGTGGAAGGTCTGAAGCATAATCTTTTAAGTGTTGGTTAGATGGTTGATAAAGGATACAATCTTCAGTTCAAGGATGGAAAGTGCAAAATATGGAGTTTCAGAAATGAAATTGCATCAGGTACACAAACAAAAGGTAATATTTTTCACTTGAGTGTTAGTAAAAGTTGTTTGATTTCTCAAGTTGATGAAAGTTGGTTATGGCATAGGAGAATGTGTCATGTTAACTTTGATAATATTGTCAAGATAAGTTCTACTAAGGCTGTGAGAGATCTACCTAAGTTGGTGAAACCTACTAATGCCATATGCAAGGAATGTCAGTTAGGAAAGAAAACTCGAATTTCATTTCAAAGCAAACAACATTGTTCAAATGAATTCTTGGAGCTTGTGCATACTAATTTGTGTGGTCCCTCTAAGGTCAGAATTTTACAAGGTTACAAGTATTTCATGTTACTCATAGATGATTATTCTAGAATGGTGTGGGTCACTTTCTTAAGGGAGAAATCTGAAGCACTAGAAAATTTCAAGATCTTTAAGGCTATGGTTGAGATACAGCCAGGTCTAAAGATTAAATGTTTGAGATCAGATAGAGGTGGTGAATTCACTTTCGTTGAATTTAATTCTTTTTGTGAAGAACATGGAATAAAGAGACAATTATTTGCACTGTGGACCCCCTCAACAAAATGGAGTTGTGGAAAGAAAGAATAGAACAATTGAAGATGCTGCTAGAACTATGATGCTAGAAGGAAATGTCCCTCATATCTACTGGAGAGACGTTGTGAGTACAGTTGTGTACACACTCAACCGGGTACAAATCAAAGGTGATACTAGTAAGACCCCTTTTGAGCTATGGATTGGTCAAAACCCTATTGTTAAATATTTCAAGATATTTGGAAGCAAATGTTATATCAAGAGATGAAGATATAGGAAAGTTTGATGCTAGGAGTGATGAAAGTATCTTTTTGGGTTATTCTACTAAAAGCAAGGCCTACCTGTGTTACAATAAAAGATTGAGGAAAATGGTTGAAAGTGAAAATGTCAAGGTTGATGAAGACTTGGGTACACCATCCAGAACCTGTGGATATAATTATGATGATCAAAATGACAGTACAAACAAAGGAAAGCAAGTTTAGACTACAAATCAAGTGCAAATCATTTTGGTGAATCAAGAAAACCAAGAAGAAGAAGAAACTAGTGAAATTGCTGAAGAGAGAACACAAGAGCTTGAAGTTGAAGAACATCCTAAGAAGACTCTAAGGTATGCAAGATTGAATCATTCAAAAGATTAGATTATTGGTGATAAGAACAAAGGTGTCCAAACTAGGAGAAATATTGTAGAAGAATACTACTTGATTTCAAAGACTGAACCTACTAGTGTGAATGAATCATGCAAATATGAACATTGGGTTGAAGCAATGAAAGAAGAGCTACTTCAGATTGATAAAAATGATACATGGATTCTTATTCCTAGACTTAAGGATAAGAATTTCATTGGAACTAAATGGGTCTTTAGAAACAAACTGAATGAGTAAGGTGAAGTGGTTAGAAACAAAGAAAGACTGTTATGCAAAGGATATTCACAGATGGAAGGAATTGATTTTGAAGAGACTTTTGCCCCTGTTGCTAGAATTGAAGTTGTAAGATTATTTTTTGCCTATGTTGCTTACAAGAACTACAAGGTTTATCAAATGGATGTCAAGTCAAATTTTCTAAATGGTGAATTGGAAGAAGTGTATGTTGAACAACCCGATGGATTTCAGTTGATTGATAAGGGAGATATGGTGTGTCAATTGAAGAAAGCATTGTATGGACTCAAGCAAGTCCCTAGAGCATGGTATGCCAGATTGGACAAGTATTTGTTGAAGCTTGGATTTAACAAAGGTACTGTTGATAGTAATCTATATTTCAAGATTGATCATAATAAAGATTTGATTGTTGAAGTCTTTGTTGATGATATCATTTTTGGAGGAGATGATGGTTTGTGCATGCAGTTTACTAATGAGATGCATAATGAATTTGAGATGTCAATGATTGGTGAGATGAAATTCTTTTTGGGATTGCAAATTACTCAGTTAGATAAAGGGATTTTTATATCTCAGTCCAAGTATGTGAAGGAATTGTTGAAGAAGTTCAATATGGAAGATTCAAAGCCAGTCGGTACACCCATGGTGACCGAATGCAATTTGACAATAGAAGATGATTCTCCGAAAGCAAATCAGACTAACTTTAGATCAATAATTGGTGGATTGTTGTATTTAACTCAAACTAGGTTTGATATCATGAATGTTGTATGTATTGTTGCAAGATTTCAAGCTAATCCAAAGGAATCTTATGTGATTGCTATGAAAAGAATTTTCAGATACTTGAAGGGAATAGTTAACTTTGGCCTGTGGTATCCTAAAGATGATGATCTTACTTTGAGTGCCTATACTGATGTTGATTGAGCAAGAGACATAAATGACAGGAAAAGTACTAGTGGTGGAGCATTTTTCTTGGGAAAGAAGTTGATTTCATGGTTAAGAAGCAAAATGCCATTTCCTTATCTACTGCAGAGGCCAAATATATTACTCCTGCTAACAATTGTACTCAAGTCCTATGGATGAAACATATGTTGAAGGATATCAGAGTTGTTTATAATGAGCCTATTGCTATATTTTGTGATAAATCAAGTGCTATTAACATTTCTAAGAATCAGGTGCTTCATTCAAAGACAAAGCATATATCTATTAAGTTTCACTTTTTGAGAGAAAAGGTGAGTGAAAAGGAAATCAGATTGGAGTATGTGCCTACTAAGGAGCAGATTGTAGACATCTTTAGCAAGTCGTTGCCTCAAGATAATTTTGAGTATCTCAGAGGGAAGTTAGGGGTGATTACCCCTCATAATCAGAACTAAGGATGCATTGTATTGCATTAGTCTGTGCATTTCATAGTCATATCTTGATCCAGATTGATGTTGTGGTGGTTGCTACTCAGGGGGAGTAGTCAAATGTTTAGATGCTCAGATATGCAGTTCAAAGTTTGTGTGGAGTTTAGAGATCTTTTTCATTGATGTCAAAGGGGTAGAAGATCATGTGAAAAACATTCTAGGGAAGAAGAGCCTGGTGATCATGTGAAAGAGTTGAGGAGAAAATGAGTCAGAACCTAAGGGGGAGTAAGTGTCAAGAGTTGTTGCGTTAATGGTGTTTTTCACATCATGTGTTGCCATCAATGCCAAAGGGGTAGATTGTTGGATGTTGTGGTTGTGTTGTTGATATGTGGTTGTCATTGATGTCAACACTATTAGTATTAATCCATTAGAAGCTATAGATATCAAGGATATTGAGAAAATTGTAATGGAATGAGTTGTAGGTTGTCAATGGTGAAGTGAAGTTTGGTATGTCGGTAAGTTTTGTACATTGATGATCAGAGGTTGTGGACTAAAGGGTCTATTGTTGAGTGTATCTAGTTTATCCACATTGAGTTTCAGAGATCCATGTGAATATTTGATTGAGTTATAAAGATTTATATTATGATTTTAAAAGGGGGATGATTTTAGCAGGTGAAGGGTAGAAACAAAGCATACCGTAGCCTACCGGAAGAGGTCAGTGGTACCAAGAAAGGACATTAGCTATCATTAGGAGTCATGTGGACCTTCAAGGGAATATATGTATATATTTCACATGTAATAGATGAGGAGATATAGAGATATAGATAGATGTATAAGAGGAAGAGGTAGAACCATACACTGGAGTAGAGACTAAGACTTGCCCTTTTGTACCTGTTATGATATAATATAAAGGAGTTATAAGGATCATATGTGTGCAATGGATGTATGAGTTTTTTTTTTTGATGTTATGATATAGGATATGTATGCCTTCTAGATTCTTACCACACATGCTTGTTTCTGTTACTGTGTCCTCTGGGGTATAAATAGACTACTCAAGGAATATTGGGGAATAGATCTTTGGATTGTACTTTCCCCATTTCTCTTTCCAACACCAATCATGCCATCACGACCTTTGCAAGTGTCAGTCCTATAGATAGATGGTGCACCTTAGGGTAGTAGAAAAACACAAAAATAGCCCACAATTTTGAATTTTTCTAAGAAATTTTTGGCTTAAAAAATGACAATTTTGTAGCTTATATGCCAAGCATTTTTCTATCTTTTTGACTTGTGATTTTTATTCTATGATCTATAATTTTCTACATGCAAATGGAAATTTTTTCCATGCCCTTAACACTTGCTAAAAGCATTAAAAATGTTCATGATCTTTTACGAGTATTCTAGCCATAAATTTCGCTTGTTGCTTGCAATTTTGATAAAAATTTTGCCCATGACTATTCCCTAACCAATCTTGTGACCTAAACCCATGATCATAACCTTCTCTTTTGAATTTCCCTTTGCATGATCAAACCTTACTGACGACTCTAATACCGATGTTGGCATAAACAAAGAAATGAGATGAGAGAAAATGGCTTGTGCCTTAAGGAGAGATCACAACATTATATAGATATAAAAAATTAGTATTACAACTATCATATTTGATGTTACATCTACCTCATTCAAGGACAATACAACATGATCATCAAAGAGTTGCAACAACAACCACCACCTGATTTAATGACCTAAACCTAACTTTCTAATTTATTATCCTAATACATCCTAATGTACATATTAGTAGTTTGGGGTATGGGGATGGACATTACCATACGTAGAAACCAGGCAAGGATGGGGATAAACTTCCTTAAAGTATGTGTGGAGGGGGTTGTGGAAGGTGACATAAACTGGAATTTTGCCTTGGTGGACAATGGAGGGAAAGAAGAGACACACACTGAAGGAGGAGGTTAGAATGGTAATGGATCCTTTGTTCAATCTCATACTATAATATTTAGAAATATTAAGCTAGGATAGTTATAGGGCAGTAGGTTGCCATGAACCCAACGATGTAAAGGGGAGTATTGAGTCATTTTTGTAATACTAGCTCATTTTGTATGTAGGGCTGAAATGTTTCAGAGACCTCTATCCAAAAATAAGGGCTAACTATGTATAATCCTTTTTGGAATCAATAGACAGTGTGGCCTTGAAGCACCACATTTACTAGTTATATATAAGTATATATTCTTAATAATTTGATTACCATTGTCGAAGGGGTTGATTCATTGATTAAACATTGAGTTCTCATTGTGGAGACCCAGGTTCAAATTTCAAAGAGACATCTAATGTGGAATTATGACTCTTGGTATTTCGTAGTTGGCTTTTAGTGTGGAGGCAGTTTCTAGTGTGATTGCTCAAAAGGAGCTAAAATTACTTTCACATTTGTTGCAAGAGCTTATATTGATCTCATGTTGATGCTAAAAAAAAAATGTTTATAAATGATAAACAATATATATATATATATATATTCATTCTTATGTTGGGATACACTTTTGTATAGTGGTAAGTGTTTTATTTAAAGATGCCTTAGCTTAGATTAGTGTGAATTGTCTTTTTTTATATTTTTTCCTTTTTAGAGAGATATATATATATTCATTCTTATGTTGGGATACACTTTTGTATAGTGGTAAGTGTTTTATTTAAAGATGCCTTAGCTTAGATTAGTGTGAATTGTGTCTTTTTTTATATTTTTTCCTTTTTAGAGATATGTAAATTAGGGTTGTCCTTTTGCATGCTATCTGTTTGTGTTGGTTGTTGAGTTTATTCCTTTTGTGAATGAATGTGATTTTTAATGACACCCACTAGACCATTAGTCTATGGAATCGAGAGTTGAATCTCTAACCATTTTCAAGTTCCTTTCAATGTTCGCTCTCCTATTATGAATCTTGGTCAAGAAGCCAATAGTCTTGAGAAGCCTTGCCTCCTTAAAAAGCTCATTTAGATTATCCACCTTCAAATTGTTTTCATATTGGATAGGAATATCTTCATAAGCAACACATTCGATGATGAAGTTCCATTCAATTTCAACCACCCCTTTGCTGCAAAAAAAACAAGTTTTGTGTTCCCAATCTTCCTTAGGGATAGTACATCTACCTCTCTCAAATCTAAGATGATGAGACCTAGTCTTTAGTTGAGAAACTAGAAGCCTAGCCTTTCCTTTAATTGCAATCCTTAGGTAGTCTTTTTCATCTTACTCCCACACGGGGTTGAACTCCTTGATATAATGCACCTTTTTATGACCAACTTGTTTTGTCTACATAATAGTCCTAAAATTTTCTAACACAAACTTTTTTTTTATCTCTCCATTAGCTTTAGAAAATGCGTGCAACTTAATGTTCCACTTGCTCATCCACTTGCCACTGTGTTTCATCCAAGACTTCTTCCTACAGTTTAGCTCCTCCTCAACAACCATTTTTGGACAACGATGTGTATCCATGTATTCAACTTTTTTTAAATAACTTATTAAAGGAATTATTGCTAATTGCCTCCATTGAAAACATTCCAGCTTCAGCCAAAAGAATCTCATAGGGAACTAAAGATTTGACTTTAATACTAGTAGTGATTAAGTGCTTTTGAATTCTTTCAACTTGCCTACACTTGTGGTTTGACATGCTACTCCCCCAAACTTCACAACCATAGAGGGCAACTATCGTAACCAACAAACCAAAAGGGGTTTTCTTGGTTTTCCAACCCCATAACTCTACTTTCCTTCATCTGTTCTACAAGTAAGAAGCTCTCCAACCTCCTTGAATCCTTTTCATTTTACATGTCTCCCAGTTGATCCTATTGTGAAAATCAATTCCCAAGTACTTGTATTCTTCCACCAATTTGAAAGAGCTCCCCTCAAAAATGAAATTAACCGATTGTTTCTTCCTTTTTTAGAGAGAAAATCATGACTTTGGTTTTGCTAGTGTTCACTTGCATCTCAACCTCATGGCAAAAGAGCTCAAGAGCCTTTAAATGTTCTCTCAAACCAAGGGCGGTTTTTGCAATTAGGATAAGATCATCTGCATATAATGTAACTTCACCACATAACCAACAAGTCACTAGTAGAATTTGGCAAATAAATGACTACATGACTAAAAAATTTAATCACAACAACTAAAAATGACTAAATTCTACTATTTTTTGCAATACAACTATAAATGAATAAATAAATGACTAATTTGATCATTGGGTAAAAAACACAACTAAATAATTAGTCACACATAAAAATAACTAAATAATTAGTCACGTGTTGACACTTTTATTATGTCATCAAAGAAGCACTTTCGAAAAGCATATTGTTAAAATTTTAAGTGCTAAAAGCAAGCACGTTTTTGTTTAAAAGGGAAAATCAAAAGATATTGGAAAATAGAAAATGTTCAAAGCTTAGGCGCCAAAGTGGGAAATTGTTTCAGTTTTGTCTTCATTACACCCGCGTGATAAAGAGATTTAGGGTTATGGCACGTTGGTGTAGGAGCACCATTAAGCAATTTTTGTCAGTTCAAGATGCTACCAAGTAGGCTTTAGGATTTTGTTATGTTTTGAACTTATTATGCTAAATAAGGTCTATTTAGACCATTTTAATATGTAATTGGTGGTTTTATAACTTAGATGCCAAAATATGTAAACGTTGCAAAAGCAAAATTAGAAATGTTGTCAAAATGCAAATAGGAGTATGAAGGGTCAGGGATTTCAAAAGGTGGTTATAGTTGTTTGGCAGATATAAACTGATTAGAATATGTATAAAAGGCCTTGAAAAGGCTTGAAGAAGGATGATGGTGGATGTATTGAAAATTTTGAAGCAAAATACGCCTTTTCTGCATTTTTCCTGTGTTTCTTGAAGTTTTCTTGTTTTGTACGGCCTGTATAGTCTTGAACATGCTTTGAGTTCATTTGTGTTTTGAAGATACATGTATTACCTCTCATTTGATTCCATTTTGAGTGTATAACTTTGAATTTGGTAGGAGATTTCTCTAATTTTCTGAAGCAGCCTTGTTTACTCAAAGTTAAGGTTTTGATTGGAGTTTAAATTATGAATTAGTCATTCCACCTACTGTTTGGATCTGTTGCTCGGTGGAAGGACTCCTCTATTGGTAAATAAGGTGTTTCAATGTGTTTATAGGCAGGGAAGTGGAAATTGTATGATTTGGGTCACACCCTGGGGTTAAATAGTGCATGTTTCCATATGAAAAGGGTGTGCTAATGAAGGGTTTTGAATAAATAGTGAAAGAGTCATTCATGTGTTGGTTTTGTGAGCTTGTGTAGACCATTTGGAGTCTATTGGATACAATTTTGAGGCGCTTCAAGTTTGGGATATGTGAGATTCAATAAACCCTAGGTGTTTGTGTGTGAAAGGAGGGTTTCTTGGTGTAGCGCATTAGAAGATTAGAATCTACAAAGTGATAAGGGAATCTGATATTTTGAGTCACAATTCATGACTGTCCAGTGGTTTTGGGTGTTTGTCAAGTGTTTAACGGGTATCTCCTTTGGAAAATAGGGCTAATTGAGTAGCCTTGGAGCAGGGCAGTTTATTGGTTCTTAGTGTTGGGTCAAAGAAACCTTATGAGATCTTTTGATGTGTTGTTTAGGAGTCTGTAGTGAGTCTTTGTGAGATTTGATAGGCCACTGTATGACCTTCTCTAAAAGATATCTTCAATGATTGAATTTTGAGGGCTACAAGCCTTAAAGAGGGTGTTTGAGTCAAGTTAAGGGACTTGTGTCAATAAAGAGTTGTTTCCTGATTGTGATTGGTCATTTTCAAGTTGGAGAGAGTCTTTTATCCAGCTTGCTTGCATCACACGTGTTTGAAGGAGTCTTCCATGGAAGCAACAACAAAGGGGCAAGTAGCTTTTGAAAGCTAGAGGCATGTTGCAAAGTTTTGAAAGGCACGTTGCAGGATTTTGAAGAAACTTTCATTATGCCTGGCATGAAATCAACAACTTTCATTTTAGATGAAGATACATGTTGCAGTTTAAAAGAGAGTATGGCGTGGTGCACATAGACAAACTTGCATTACTGCTTCATAAATATTAGGTATGCATGGTGTTACCTGAGTTTTAACCATTATTGAGCTTTTGGAAGGGTTTGAATGAGCTTGGGTTTTCTAAGTTTTGTAAAAAAATCTCTAGAATTAGTAAAAAGTCTTGACTAATGTAGGGAAAGCCTAGATCTCCCTCTCAACATTGCCATTCACCTTTAGGACCTAGCAAAGCAAATACCGAGTCACTTTTAATTATCTTCTTTGGTTTCCTTTCATCATTATTTTCAGAGCATCCAATATTCTTTTTGCCTACCTTTCATGGTATCTAACCCTTTGATTTTTCACTACAAGTCTGATTCTTGAACTCTATCAATATCCTTTCATCATCAAAATATCCTCTAATAATCTTGTATTGGCCAGAGCTCCCTGTTATGTATCTTCTTATGTGTTTCCATTGTTCTTTGATTGTCTAATATTCTTCTAAAGATCTCCCCTTTATACTTATGAGCATGTGTCAACAGCTAGAGCCAAACCATGTTGGTACTTCATGAGGAAGAAGATCCCGACCAAAAAGTTTTCCATCTTGCATAAGTGAAAGCTAACGTTGTGATCTAGCATGCATATTTATTTTCCTTGGGACAAAAGGGTTATGAATGCATAGGTCCTTAACATCATAGTTTGAGGTTTGTTCTTCAATGTTCTTGTTTCCTTTGAGAGAAAGAACAATTCCTAATCCACCAAATGTTGTCCCTAGATTCGACCAAGGAAATTCTTCAACACTTGCCGGGTTAACATTGTCTGAGCATGATGCAATCAGCTGCAACATTTTTTCATGGCTGTCCTCATGCCTTTCCTTGCTCAAAAGTAAAGTTGCAATAGCTAGAAACCTCCTTGTATAAAACTCAAACACCTCTTTCAAGACAAACAATAGAAATTGCATTTTCCATGAAATCAAACTTTCTTTGGTGGTTGTTCCTAGTGTGTGGAAAAGGTTGAGAATGTTGGAATCAGTAGTATTGGGATGGAAAACAACACTCAAAATGAGCCATATAGTATAATCTTTGACACCACGAGTCCAATTAGCCCAACCAAGTTGATGATTCTTTCCCAAAAGGTCATGTTCTTGAATGGAATCCTTGACCAGTTCTGCACCTTGAGGGGTTTGGTACTCTCAAACATACATCTTCATTCTTTTCTTTTCAATCATGCTTGGAACTCCATTCCAAATGCCTTTATCAACAACTAGAACACTTATTGCCAAATGAGCAACAACCCCTAATCCTCTTGCTGAAGCAACCACTACAAGATATGCATTCTTCAAGGCCCATTGTATAATTGTTGAGTAGTTTACCAAACCCAAATATCTACCATACCAAATTGTGGTATTATCTGTATCTAGATTTCATACTAGGGAAGACAAAATATTGTGTTTTGGGGGTAACAACATTGTGTTTGCAGTTAATATAATCCCTGGAATTTTAATTACAGACTCCTCGTATGTTCAACAAATGCATCATGGGTAGAAAAACGCTCCTGCTCAAGAGCTTGAGATATCATTTTTAGTTTTCCTCTGTACAACTGGGGTGCCCATGGAACAAGTTGTCCAATACCCTGATATGAGAAGGTTGTAATCTATTGCAAAGAAACCTCTAGCTCAATAGTTTATGTCCCACCAACAATCTTAAAGATGGCACTTAAAATAGTCGATTCTTTGAGCTTCAATTGATCTACAAGCTCATGTTTGGATAACCAAGTAGTGAATTCCATTATAACCCACTTCGGTCTTAATGTTATTGTGGGTTTTGGCATTTCTTTGACCAGTTCAAATAGCAACTGCACATTTGTGTCTATCAAAAGACAAGGGCTTGAAACTCCATTGCTTGTTCTTGGCTGCAAGTTTCACCACATGCTGGGGGTATTTGGCCCATTACACTGCAGGGAGTTCCATTATCATGGTTTTCCATCTTATGACGAAGCAAAATCAAATCCCTTGGTGAAATATCTAATCCAAGTGTAGCAGCAATAGTTGCAACTTGTACAACAATGGATGAGACATCCTTGCCTTTGGCAACACCTATTTATACAAATATACAAATGTCCTTTGTTGATTTGTGCGCCAAGCTTTACCAATCCATATTATACTATCAAGATATGCAACCCACTTTCATAATGGGTCATTGGAATATGTGCGTGCTTGCTCATTTATTATTGGGCAATCTCTATTCATAATTTTTTTGTGTGTTGTTCTATTTACAATTGCCTTGAGGGTACGGGTAGACAGGAGATGACAGGCTTTGATTTGCAACCATTGAACTTCCATGAATTTGTTAGTGATCACAACATATTCTTTATGATCCTCCTTGTGCCTCAAAATGTCCCTTGGGTCCCATATCATTTTGTGTTAACAAACCTGAACTTGGATAAGAGGATCTTCATCCCTTTTATTGCAAGTAGTTTAACCCTTTCATCCTGATCAAGAGTTTACAACAATACAGTACCATCATACCATGGGTTGTAATCAAAATGCTTACCTTCTTCTGCAGAATTGAAAATTGTTGAGATATCCTCAAGACCTTCATCATTGTGTCCCTTTAATGTGGTAGTAAGTGGTTGTATCTTCGTGATGCAAGGAATAGTGAGGCCATCATAGAATCTCATATCATGTATGTAGCTCAGACCCACAAACACCACATCCTACTTAGTTATAAAATCTTGAATATCAAAATGACCTTTATTTTGCTTACCATCATTTAGCATCAAACACCCTGAGGTAATTAACTCCATTTGATCTTCCTTTTGTACAAGGTCTTCTTACATTTTTGCTTCCAAATGCTTTACAAATGAATTTGCTACTTGTTGAACTTTTTCCTTTACTTTAATTCGATGTCGAGGAAATTTCCATATACCATATAAACCCCCAACAACGCAGAGAGTTAGAGCTATGTGATCCTCCAGCATAGTGGGCAATTCTAGAGCTAATATAGAAGCAAGTAACCCAACAATTCCCAATCCACCAAGAACATCATAATCTTTGTGGCTTCTTGTGATGTAGATCTCATACAAACTTATCATCAATGCATCTGTCATAGAAAAACATACCCAAAATTAATGACTTAAAAACCATGAGAATCTTTTTATGAAAATGACAGAGTTCAAAAGAACAAATAGACCTATAATTTTTTCTTTGTCTTCCATGTGTATGCTCCTATATTGAAGAGAACTAATGAACCTTATGATTTTTCTAACCATTTTCATGACCTTGAAGGATTTCATGTTGTTCCATAAATGCCATGGTCACAATTATAGCCTCCTCAAGCTACATAAAACTAAATAACTAAAAACCCTAAGAGCAAGTCAACTTAGTCAAGGAAAAACTTAAATTTTTTAATGGATAAATTTCCCTCCATTATGCAACATGATTTTGACTAAGTCAAGGCGCTACCAAACTAAGAGTCCCTTTCAAATATGAAAATGTCCCTTTCAAGGCACTATACTGTGCATTGCTTTATGGTGGACTGTACATTAACAAGGAATATAAAGTGCAAATCATTGTCTCCTTGAAGAATATCACATGCTTTTGACAAAACAGTGAGACATGAAACTCTATGGACCAAGCTATTACATCCACCAATGCAAGGTAGATTGGCACATGGTTATAACAATCTTCTTGTCTCATGCACTTGTTTCTTTGACATACACAGTCCATTACCTGATATGGAATCACTGCCCTCCTCAAGGGTGCTGCTTTTATCTTACTGCTGTCTTAACCTACCACATATTTGCATAGACTGCAAAACCGGTGGAAAGCAGTCACTTAGACCATTGCACAGGTTTGATATACCATAAAAGCACAGTAAAGGGGTGAAACTATTATCAGTCATACTTATCACTACCTCCAGATGGAAATGATCATGCTTTTATACCTACTTGCATTCAATAAAACCCTGTACTAGCACGATCTGCATGCACAAGAAGCTCATAAGGGTTTGGTCTTCACTGCTGCCTCATCACACATGCCTGATATGATGAGAGGATTGAGTCAACTATATAAGGTTGGACTCCCTTCTTGATGGCAGAGAGGAATCACCCAAGCTTTGAACTTCTTGCTAATGAATCCCTCCTTTTAAAAGCAACCAAGTCACTCCTCTTGCTGCATGCCTGAAACTCTTAAAATCTACTTGTTATAAAACCCTTAAGGTTTGATCTAAAAGATAAATCTTCATATAATATGACTGCCATTCCTCATATACATGTGTAGCTTCAGAATATAGTGATAAAACACTGTCACCAAGAATTCAAAGATCCTTTATATGCAACCATTCTTTAATGGCTCTCACTGTGCTATTTAAAACCTTTGAAACCCTCCCAAGCCATAAACTGTCCCTTAATCTTGAAAGGCGTTGAAACAATGGTAAACACATGAAAGACAATATTTTAAGCTATGACAATCCATGCATGAGCTAAAAGACACAAGGTTTAACAAGGATCTTCTCTTAACACTGCATTCATAGATACATTTGAAAGAAACCCAAACTCGTGCATAGAAGAAGAGAAACTCTCTCAAAAAGGGAAAATCCATGTAAAAAAGAATTGAAAAGTTGCAAAACTGTAGCTTTTTCCCCTTGCAAAGTTGAAGTTTACCTCATAAACCGAGCTTTCCTTCTTTGTCTTGCCCATTTTGAACATATCCTTCAATCAACACATTCCATGATATCACATTTCTTTTGAGGCATTTTTTGAAACAGTCCGCTTGCCTTGTCCACGCTTCCACATTTTCATGTATGTCTAGCAGGGCACTTGTAACTACAACATATGACAAAAAAATCCCTGCTGTTATGCTTTGATGGATGTCCTTCTTTATTGCTGGATATCTGATGTAGTGCAAGCCTATTTTTCAGATTATTTTATTTAGCATCAACAATATTCTCCACAAGAACACTGTCCCTGATTAGTTGTACTAGGGGCCATGTTTAACAAACCAATTGCAATTGCTAACTTTTCACTATGGTGGCAGATAAATGATTCTTTTTTCTTCTATTCCTTGTTTACTAAGTGATTCTACTAGGACAACAAGCTCTGTTCTGTTCTTCTTGGAACTCCATGTATATGCACTAGTATTTCATGCTGTAAAGATGCGTCTGGGTTCTGGACCATCTTACTTTGTGAATGATGTCCTTTATCCCTTAAAGTGCTTTCATTTTGTTTTAAGGGAACCATGAATTTGTACAAAATTGTCAGAGAGTTACTAGCCGAGGTATATGACATGTTGATGATCCATCACGCACAAATTGGGGATATAAAATATAAACACAAAACCATTCTTTACTAGATGAGGATTCAAAAAATCTAGGCACCTAAGATTCCACCCTTTATTAATACAATTTCTAGTATGAATTCTACAGATCTAGTTAAAAAAAGCTCTGAATCTATGGTGAATCAGAAAATCACATGTGATGCTACTTTCCTCTCTTTTTAGGTGTTTCTAACTCCTCCCCGTATAGCGAATCAATTTCTAGAACCTCCCCCTCTCTTGCAATCGTTACAATTTCCATAAAAAAAGTAGAAGAAGATTTTAAATGTCTGAAATAGAGAAAAGAGAAATTCAGAGGGCATGATCTTATGCAATATAACTAACAACTCCACGCACAGTATGCAATAGATAAAATGCGTGAGACAGAGACAAGGAATAATGTCCCATCACTGTATCGATGCTTTGAGCAAAGAGATCATGTTATGTATCATTATTGCCTTGATGCTTTGGAGCAGCCTATAACATTTTGATGGACTGGTTCGATATTCTATTGAGTTGAAAAAATATAGTTGAATGATATTCAATCAAAGATTATCTATTTATCCCTTGTTATTAATAGCTTTCGCTGCTTTTTACCTAGCGCTGCTTGTTAATAAATATTTATGAGAATCGCTGGCTGCTCATGTATTTCATATATATTATTTTATATTACATATTTTATACTAATATAACTTGAATTTATTGTAAATATGTTTATTATATATGTTGTAGTATTATATTATAATGCTTATAATTATAATAATATTTAAATTGTTTAATATTTATATTGTTATTTATTTATTTGCATTGCAATGTTTGGGTTTTTAGTGTTGCAATCTCGGGGGCATGACGATGAGAGCTCTTTCCCCAGGGTAATATAACGTGTATTCCACCTCCTTAGTTGGGAATTGAACTATTGGCCAATTTTCCATCTTCAGGTAACACCCACTAGCCATTTTGGTCAATAAACTAGCTCTGCTACTGAGTTTTTAGCATGCTGGTAATGAAACCCAAGTATTTCAACCCTTGACATTTCTCTACTTTCCTGCATTAGAACAGACTTGAAGGACAGCTGAGAGAATGAGGCAGATGTCATGTCCTTCCCTCACTTAGACCGCACTGCATGGGGGGGGCCAACTTAATCTGGAAAGAGGATTACAGAGATGAATAAGTATCAGATCAAGTGCGCAAAAAGCTGACAAGATCACTGGGAATGGCATGAAAGCACAAAACCTTCCAGAACTGAAAGGATAAAAAGTAAATTCTTTGTAGTACCCTGTTCCACATTAACTGCTTCTGACATGACAGATGTTTCTATCATCCTGAGTAAAATGATTAGGAGTGAGATATCTTATGCCCAGTTTCTTCAAAACAGGACTATTTGGAAAGATTCTTCTATTATCCTTGTGTGTAACATGATGAGAAAGAGCGAGATATTTTTATGTTCAGTTTATTGAAAACAGGACCCAAGATGGGAGTAAGAAAAAATCTAAGAGGAATGCAAAAATGGCATTTCAATCTCAAAGAGTGCCCTCTCCTTATCCGCTTGCTATCATGAACCAACTGTCCCTAAACTGTCTTGGACTCTTGAAAAGGTCGTTGTCTTAATGATATTCTCCTGCTAGTTATACAGTAGAGTTGTCTTTGCATTTGGATGTGAGTAATAATGTTTATCGTTAGTGCTGGTATTTTGGTTTAGTTAATGTACAATCAATAAGATTGTGAACCCTTCCAGATGGATTCAATTGTTTAGGCTGTCTTTTCTTTGGCCGTTTCCTGTAGTTTTTAAGATGCACTCAAGGGGCAGTCCATGTTGATGTAATACATTTATTTTTATTTTCAAATAAAGAGTAATTTCTTGAAGATTTTCAGTGAACACAGAAAATTACAAAACATAAATGCTATAGCATTGGAGCTTCACAAACAAATTTTGAAAAGAGCGACTATAGTTCATGACAAGAAGCAGAATCCACGGATGAACAGCATTCTCTTACAAAGCATTAAAAACTAAAATCTATGAATAGCATTTAGAAGTATTCTCTTACGATAGGGACATTGAATTGTCATGTGGTTTTTTTAGAAGAAAGAAAAGAGAATTTTGTAATGCCTCCAAGAGAAATGGCCATTCTGACTAGCATGCTTCTTCTGGAGTAAAAGCTAGAATTTGCTTTCTACAAAATGTTTTTGAATGGTCAGATTATCTCTACGATATAGAATCCCAAGACAATTCTTTGTCCTCACCATAAGAATCTCTACATACCCCACTTGTTTCGTGTAGAGTGCAGGGTGTTCCTGCAAGCAAACAAAGCCCAAGTAAGATTGCACATGAAAACAACTGAAAACTTTTATCTGATTGAAAGCTAAAGCATAGATGGTGACCTAATGAAACAAAATGACAACACAAATAGATGGTGACCATTCTTATTTATAGCTGTTTAAAAAAAACCTAAACAAGTCTGCAATATTCTGATCATCCACAAGGTTTTTATGTAGAAAAAAACTAGTAGCAAGTTGGCTATCTTTAAAGAGAGAGAGAGAGAGAGAGAGAGAGAGAGAGAGCATTCGTTCACAGCTGTTCTTTGATATTTCATTAAGGTTGTCGTTCATGATTTTCAACATCCAGTTAATAGCTTCTTAATTAGTCGCTGGTTATTTTAGGCATGACATATCCTACTACAGAAGCAAGTTGATCATTCTTTTGAATCTTTTCAAACATGCGTCCATCAAAGCATCCATCTCTTTCATAATAGGAAGTTTGACACAATTTTTCGTTACTAAGCTAACATTCAAGCTTCTTTCAGTTCTTATCTTTACAAAGATCCTTTGAACATTTTTTAAGTTTTATATTTTTATGATACTATCTTAACAAGTTCTTTATAACAGAGCATTGAAAAACCTTTAGGAAATTGTTTTATCTGTAAAAAATTGGGTTACCCATAGTGACCTAAAGTTTAAACCCACACAGAAATGATCTGTCAGGTAGGGTCTGTCCAGGTGAACAACCACAATTCTCAAGTGTTCGTGTTCTGAGACGCACTGTTGGAGCCAATGAAAATGTCATTGATCACAGTGCGAGTAATAATGTCATGAAGGAAATTCCAAAGCTAGAGGGCTAGGCTAGACAATCCTATAGGAGGTAGGCAATGTCACATAGAAATGCCCAACACTGGAGGTAGAAGCAGTGCTGATGGTGTGAAAAAAGCTGGCAACTTGAGCCTATCACTGAGATCTACACCATGGAAGGAAGGTGAGAGAAGGTACTTGATGCCAAGAAGAGATAGAGCCACAACCACTTGTGCAAGAGCAAGGGAGCCTCAGCCATAGTAGAACACACGGAAGTGCAATGCCTTACCAATCTGTACCCATATGTACAGAATCAGAAGTGTCTAAACGACAGTTTCCGCCCCAAGAATGTTGACAGGTTAAAAGAAAGAAGCAATCAACCAAGTAGATTTCAGATCACCAAAATAAGGATCAACAGGTCCTAGGAGGTAGTCAATGTTGTGTAGACCACCCCCACAACATTGGAGGGAAAAGAACTACTGATACTGGGAAAATAGCTTGTAATGTAAACCTACTGCTGATATCTATACCATGGAAGGAAGGTGAGAGAGGGTCCCCAACACTAAGAAGAGATAGAGCCACAACCACTAGAGTGAGAGTAGAGGAGCCTCAGCCATAGTAGAATGCAAGGAAGAGCGTGCCTCACCAACCTATACTCATATATAGTAGAATGCAAGGAAGAGTGTGCCTCACCAACCTATACCCATTCATATGATATCAAAAGTGTCTATAAGGTACATAACACCTCCAAGAAAAGTGATAGGTTGAAAGGAAGTAGTGATCAATTTGGTAGATTTAGGATCACAACAGAGAGGACTTATACCTAAAGACTTGAACAGCAATACTACATCAATGAAGCATTCAAGAGATGTCTAGGTTGAGCCTTCAGTCATAGAGTGTGCAATTGTGACCACAAGTAAACTTTAGTAGAACAGAAAGGTAAGTGTAAGAGTTAGTGACTGATCTTAGGGGAAAACACTAAATATTCATTCTTGTATTATGCCTAAGAAGCATAAGATTGTTATTTGGATTGGAGATGGTGGATGAGGAAACCATTAGACCTCACTCTTCCTGGAGTTTTCTCTGAATTTGGGTTCTCCAAAGTAAGCCTTTGTGTCTTCCATTCTTGTAGGGCTTGCTCTTATTCCTTCATGTTCGGTTGATTATTTAAATGCTGCACTACTGCAATTCCTTGTTTTCACATCTATAATTGACGAATTATGATATGAAATATCCATCCTAGTTGTTATATCACTGAATGTGAAAAGGAAACAAGTGAAAATGACTGAAGAATATTTGCTTCAGGTTTTCTGTGGTTCTTCTTGTGGTATTACGGATTCAAAGTCTCAATAGAAGGATAATTATCAAAGATACATAAAAACCCTAACCAAAACTTGTGGTGAGCACATGTGTAAATTGTGAGAAATTTGGGTTTGCTAGATTTGGGTGGAACAGATTAGGATTTGTTATTTTAGGGTAAAATAATGAAGTCTGAAGTATAATGTAGCTAGTAAACCTTGATGTAATTTAAGGTTAATAAGGTTTCAAGTAAATATATTTAAATCTGTTAAAACAACATTTGCATAAATATTAGTTTTAAACATTACAAACAGATCATTCCTATAAATTCCATTGACTTTGATAGTTGGAGGGCAAATTTGAAGAAAAAATTGAGGACAGATTCGGCCACTGAGATTCTAGGGTTACTGGTGGAAATTCATTGAAAATCCCTGGGGGTTCATCTACTATTTGAGTGCCCTTACCAAGGTTTCCACTTGTTGCTAGAGCACCACCTTCCTAGGCTAAGGTTCAGTGAATTTGTGCAAAATAAGAAAAAAATTGAAGGGGATATTACGATGGTATCAGCGTTAGATCTTCCTAACCTATGAGATTTGCTTATGCAATCAAATGATGGAGCTGGCAGGTATCATCAAATGGAACTTAGAAAAACTCGACATCAATTCCCTAAGAACAAAAAAACAAAAACTCCTTTGGAATTTGAGGCAGAAGAAGTAAATATGAAAGAGAGAAGATAGCTTCAAAAGATCCTGTAGATAAGTTTGAAAGGAAGTTTGGCCTTATGTTAGCTATGATGGGGTAGATGTTACATATGATGCATAACAATCAAAAAACACAGAGTTATGCAATAAATTCCAACAATCAAAATAGTAAGGCAAGTTCTTTTAAAGAAAATAACAGTAAGAATTATAAGCAAAAAAGTAGCACACGGAGAACCATGGTTGGGTCTGTTGATAGACCTCTTCATCCTACTTTCAATCAGAGGGAAGAAGAAGTTCCTATGGGGTAAGAACAAAGTTCAAAGCAAGATAGCATTACCAACTATCATGCAGAATGTAAACATCTCTCTCTAGAGATTCAAAAAGCGGTGACTCTAACGAATTACATGAATATTTTGTAATGTACATATTACTAAGTTTGTTTGTTACTTTTGGAAGACAATGTGGAAGAAAATGAAGACAAACTTATAGTATACTTCAACATATCATCTGCAAATAAATGGGGAAATCAAAGTGTTCAACAAAAGTTTGAGCAATTTGCTGAGATGTCTAGTAAGAGAGAAGACAGGAAACCTATGATTTGTTATTAGTGCAAGCAAAGTTTGCATATAACAATTCAGTGAATACCATTCATGGTAGCATATGAAAGTAGTCCTAGGAATGTTTCAAAGTTGGGGGATATCAATGATGCACAAGAGAGAAGTGTGGAAGCATAAGGGTTTGTACATCATATGAAGATAGGACATGAGAAAGTAAGAAATCTGTTGGAAATGATAAATGGTAGATACAAGGAGAAGATCGATGAGAAAAGATGGTAGGAGAGAAAGTGATGGTGTAACTCATAAAGGAAAGATTCCTGGTTGGAACATACAAGTTGAAGATGAAGAAGTTTGGAAATTGCAAAATTATCAGAAAATTTGATTCTGATAATGCATATGAGGTAGAGCAACCTAAAGGTTTGGGAATATCATCAATGTTCAACATAGCAGATTTGTATCAATATCATGAAGGAGAATTGGAGCAAGAAAGATTAAAGAGAGAATGGAGTAAACAAAAACCACAACAAAAAGAGGTAATTGAATGGAGTTTGGACAATCAAGTTGGAAGAAGCCCTAGAAACAAATAGTATAAAGAATATTTGGCGAAATAGAGGGGAAGACCGATTGAAGGCTCGACTAGATTTCTAAGGCTAAGGTAGACCAGTTTGTTTTCCCCCTAGCCATCAAAAAGTGAGGGACTTGCTTTTCAAATTATCCTAGGTGCTTGATGTAGGGGCATCCTAAGTGTAAGAGCAATCTTGCATCACCCAAAAAATATTCTTTCCCATTTGTTTGTTTGTTTGCAAGTTTACAAAAATGTTCCAATCATCACATGATCACTGCAACTTGTGGTTCTTTCTTACTGCAGACTCAGGCACAGGCATAATAGAGGCCACTATTTCAGCCATGCAACAACTGTATGAGATTTATAGATAAACTTGTTTACATTTATGAGCTCACTGGTCCTAGGGAGGTTTGTGGTATGAACCACATCAAGACCCAATGGATATTCTTTACCAAATTCATTTAAGAAGATTCCCAGCTACACACTACCAAGATACATGTTTCATCCAACATTGAGTTTTGTGCCGCCTTGCCACAACATAGATCATTCCCGAGGCTAGGAGCTCATATATAAGCACCACTCATGATCATTAGAAGTCAATTAATTAGAGATGAAGAATTTAAGCTTTGTATTGCAATATCATTAGAGAATTCTCTAATTCACACATACTGGTACCCATATATCATTGTAAGCCCATTGCAGCAGACTATAACGCATTTCATGACTATGATCCAATAAAGATCAATTATGTTATTTGGCATTTGCTATTTCACTGAGTTCTGTTGTATGTGTGCGTGTATTTGGCTGTGTGGTTGGACAATCCTTGATTGGACCCTCCAACCATGACTATATCAAGAAAGTTTTGAGATTTGGGAGGCTATATGATTTTTGCAAGTAAAGGTCCATTTCCTTTTGTTTATCTTCACAGTCGAATTCAGCACTGCAAGCAAGCAAAAATATACACCTTTCCCAGGAACTGGATTTAATATACCCCCACCAGGCTCCCATGTCATTTTAGGAGTGTTGCAAGTTGCAGAAGAGGAGAACTCTGTAAGTCAACAAAGTAGCTTAGGCGATACTGTATTTAATCAGATTTTGATTTATTTATTTGATACTGGTACTAACTGGGTAAGTAAACCAGGGGAATGCTAAAAAAGAACCTTATGTCCTTCAATATCCAGTATCTGAGACATTAAGAGCGAGTAGCTGCAGCTATTCTAAGAAAAAATATTGTATATCTACCATGATACAGCTATTATGTACATCAATGTGTATTCAAAAAGAGGTGTGCTGCACATAAACCACAATATGCGGCTTCCTACCTATTCACCATTTGTTACCATAAGTAATAATCAAACAGAAGGAAGTGACACTGATTGGATCTAAAGCTAGGCGTGCTCTGGGTGCTTTGTTGTGAATTACTGAGGATGATTTTTCATCAGCCAGACCCAACAATTTGAAATAGAAGTTCAACTATTTTTGCAAACTGTTGAGTCTGTTGAAAATCATCCTTCTCATTTCAGAATACATATTTGTCAAACAATAGTGGCAATGGATAGAGAGCATCATTAGATAGATCCTCTATTTCTTGAGTAATAATCTTTGTTGACAAAAATGGTCGGTCCAAAGGCAATCAAATCAGTCCTCTTTCACTCCAGTTCTAACATGGATGTTAACAATAATTCCTAAATTAAAAAGAATGGGACGTGGAAGAACAGAATAAGTCCTCTTTCACTCCAGTTCTAATTTGGGTGTCATCGGTAATTCCTAAAATATAGTAATAGGTTGAGGAAGAACAGAAGAAGTACCTTTACTCCAGTTCGCATTTTGGTGTTCTCAATAATTTCTGAAATGTAGAAGTAGGTTGTGGAAGAATAGAATATAATAGCTTACCTAATTAGCTGCAGATTGAGATTGAAGAGGAAGGGCGAGCTCTTGAGGCTGGGGGCGTGCATTATTCCGAGGAGGCAAAGGGAGTGCAAGATGGGCTTTGGTCTTGCTGATGGGTCGGCACCTCTGGAGCACAACGTTATCCCCCACCTTGAAAGTGTTGTCTGGATCATGCGCCTGGTAGTTCTTCTTCACCCTCATTCTCTTCTTGTATTTGGGATGCACTGCCAGCCTGAACACCTCCACTCGAACCGTCTTATTATTTGTTGTACACACGACCTTTCCCTGTATAATTTTCCGAGCAACCACTGGCATTGTCACTGTTACGCTCTTCCTTGTTCTGATAATGGGAAAACTTGGTGGGGAAAGAGTGGAGCCCTTGAAGAATGAACACGAGCCCTGCCCAATATTTATGCTTGTCGCCCTTGTTGTGTAGGTAGTTGGAAACTTCATCCCCATTCCCACCATGGCCATCGCCATACTTCGAGCTGGAGGAAACCAGATGAAATGGGAAGGAGCGACCTTATAAACAACTTATACCCTTATCCACCCATTCTCTAATTGTTTATCCGACCATATAAAAAGTCCGGTTTAATTTTTTCTTTTAATTTGTAATTTGTAAAAGTACCGTCTAATTAAGTTTGTTAGGTTCTATCATGGAATTATAGGGAAGGTAGTTTCTAACTAGTGATTAAACATTTTATTTGCAGGATCAAATATATTATTATTTTTTTATACATTATATTTTATTTTTCTTAATGTAAAATGCAAGATTTTTAACTTTTTAAATTTTAAAAATTATTTTTCTTCAATTTGATTAGCTACAAAATTTTGAAATTATTTTTCTTCAATTTTATTAGCTACAAAATTTTGAAATAAAGATGGATTTTAAGAAGCATAAACTTTTTATGACAGTTTTTAAGGTTTTTCTGCCACAAAAATCATAATAAAAAAAATATTTAGCTAATTTTTAAGAAATTTTTTCAACTAAAATTTATTTACTATTTTTCATTCTTTTCATTTATTTACTTTGTCATATCTTAAATAAAATATAATTCAGATATATAAAATAATCTAATAACAAATTCAAATAAATAATATATATAAATATATTATATTATTAATTTAACAATATATTATAATATTATAATATATATACTATATAATACATATGTAACATATACTAGCTTATCTATCTTAATATATTAATCTATATATTATATGTCGAGAGATATCATTTTTGAGGCGTAATTTTTTCGCTTTAATTTTTTTTGAATTTGAAAAATACACTTCGAAAATGATATCTCTTGGCGTATAATATATAGATTAATATACTAAGATAGATAAGCTAGTAGTAGTCATGGCACAATAGAACATGAATTAATATGTAATTATACAATACTATTTTATTATATTATTAGATAAATAGTAATAATTTAGTATATTTAATATAAAAATTTAATATAAATTATGGTTAGGGGTCAAACATGGTTAAGGTTAGAGTTTGGGTTACAATTACTGTTAGGATTATATATATATATATATATATATATATATATATTTTGAGCTATTAGTGATATATATGTAATATTTATATTTTGAAAATAAACGAAATCATATTATGTTACATAAACCATAGCACTAATTATTCATCATACAATGAAAATCTATAAGGCATAATCATTGTTAAATTATATAAACATGTTTATTCTAACCATCATACATTATAAATAATATAAATATTATCCATGACAATATAAATCTATGTTTGTACGAAATTATATAAATCTTTTATTCTCTATGTTTGTACATAAACCTTAACATTAATAATCTATGTCATAAATGTAATTCAAAACCCATTAACCATCTATAATGTATATAAAAACCTTCTTATGAACTATGCAACATATATTTAAATACATAAATGCATAAGTATCATGATTTATCATATAAGTAATATCCATAAGTCATATAACCATTTTGAAACTATATCAAATTAAATAAGATCTGTTGAAGGTAAAATAAGATGCAGACTATAAAAATAAAACTTCATTATAATGGTGTAAATACATGACAAATTCTTCACTGATGAGAACTGTATTGCGCCCTTTATTTTCAAACTGATTACAATATAATTCTTTGAGAAACTTTGGAAATGCAACTACTTTTGTATACACTTCTTTAACTTTTTTTTGCAACAACTTTCATTTGCAATATTTCTAGTTCATCAACATATTCGGTCATTAAGTTGGTGTTTTCAATTTGTTCAAGAATTTTGCTACACTACTCCAAAAGAACTCTTTCACATTTGTCCATAATGGTTTCAACAACATTGTTTGAGTTTACAGAGCTATGTGAGCTTGAAACAATGATTTCTAATTCATTTTATGATACATCCATAGTATCAATTATCTAGTGTTCAAAGTGGAATTCAATAAAATTAAGGTTAGTACCTAGGAATGATAAGAATAAAACTATTCATAATATGTTTTCAATTTGATTAATTTAAAATAATTTCATAAAGTTATTGAATATGATGAAGTTATTCATTTTTTTATAAGCATGAAGGTGAATGTTCAATGGTAGCAATATAAGTAATTCATCATCATCGAGCTTATTTATTTGCTCAAATATAATGGTTTAACAATATTTATTTAATTGAAGAATTATTTAACTGGTTTTTTTAAGAGAAGAAAAGCTCTTCAAGTAAAAATTGATGTGCAAGTGGCAATTTTTTACTATTTCATATAAAAGTAAGTTTCTAAATTAACATATTTAAAACTAAAAACTATTCAAGATCTTTTTAAAAAAAAGATATTCTTGAATAGTTTCAATGTTCACAACCATCCAACACAAAGTATAGGATAAAAATATAATGTATCAAAGTGTGATCATGAGCATAGCAACCAAAATATGATGTCCATGGATAAGTCCAACTAACGATGACCCTCACATATATCCAAGTACGATCATGTGAATAATAACAAAACATAATGTCCACAATCCAACTGACAATGGGTATTACAAAATATTTGGAATTTTGCTATAGTGCTCCAAAACAACTCTTTCACATTTATCCATAATGGTTTAAACAACATTGTTTGAGTTTACAGAGCCATGTGGGCTTGAAACAATTATTTCTAATTCATTTTCTAATACATCCATAGTATCAATTATCTAATGTTCAAAGTGGAATTCAATAAAATTAAGGTTAGTATCTAGGAATGATAAGAATAAAACTATTCATAATATGTTTTCAATTTGATTGATTTAAAATAATTTTATAAAGTTATTGAATATGATGAAGTTATTCATTCTTTTATAAGCATGAAGGTGAATGTTCAATGGTAGCAATATAAGTAATTCATCATCATCAAGCTTATTTATTTTCTCAAATATAATGGTTTAACAATATTTATTTAATTGAAGAATTATTTAACTGATTTGTTTAAGAGAAGGAAAACTCTTCAAATAAAAATTGACGTGCAGGTGGTAGTTTTTTACTATTTCATATAAAAATAAGTTTCTAAATTAACATATTTAAAACTAAAAACTATTCGAGATCTTTAAAAAAAAAGATATTCTCGAATAGTTTCAGTGTTTGCAACCATCCAACACAAAGTATAGGATAAAAGTATAATGTATCAAAGTGTGATCATGAGCATAGCAACCAAAATATGATGTCCATAAGTCCAACTAACGATGGCCCTCACATATATCCAAGTACAATTATGTGAATAATAACAAAACATAATGTCCACAATCCAACTAACTATGGGCCTTACAAAATATTTGGAATTTTGCTACAGTGCTCCAAAACAACTCTTTCACATTTGTCCATAATGGTTTCAACAACATTGTTTGAGTTTACAGAGCCATGTGGGCTTGAAACAATGATTTTTGATTCATTTTGTGATACATCCATAGTATCAATTATATGGTGTTCAAAGTGGAATTCAATAAAATTAAGGTTAGTATTTAGGAATGATAATTCCAATTTGATTGATTTAAAATAATTTCATAAAGTTATTGAATATGATGAAGTTATTCATTATTTTATAAGCGTGAAGGTGAATGTTCAATGGTAGAAATATAAGTAATTCATCATCATCGAGCTTATTTATTTGCTCAAATATAATGGTTTAACAATATTTATTTAATTGAAGAATTATTTAACTAATTTATTTAAGAGAAGAAAAACTCTTCAAGTAAAAATTGACATGTAGGTGGTAGTTTTTTACTATTTCATATAAAAGTAAGTTTCTAAATTAACATATTTAAAACTAAAAACTATTCAAGATCTTTCCATCCAACACAAAGTATAGGATAAAAGTATAATGTATCATAGTGTGATCATGAGCATAGCAACCAAAATATGATGTCTGTAAGTCCAACTAACGATGGCCCTCACATATATCCAAGTACGATCATGTGAATAATAACAAAACATAATGTCCACAATCCAACTAACTATGGGCCTTACAAAATATTTGTACACAAAACATACTAATCCATTGCATTACATTTCATTTCAATTTTTTTATGCAAGAGTTGAACCCATAACCCTTCAATTACAAATCAAACCTATTAATCCATTGCACTATTTGCTTGTTTTTATATGTGATATGAATTGTACGTATTATATATGAATTATATAATTATTATGTTATATATTAAACTATTGTGTTATATCATAGTGAACATTATCACATAATAGATATTTTATTAAAAAAATATTTACTCTAAATCAAACAAATATTATAATGTAAGCATTAAAAACATTTTAATGAAATTAACTTTTTTACCCTAAAAGAATAAAACTAAAAAAATAAAATAATACATTTAAATTTTATATTAAATTACTTTTTATTTTAATTGAAAAAGCATTATAATAGAATTACCTTTTTACCCTAAAAAAAACACTATAGCTAGAATAAAGTAGAAATGACTTACCTTTTTTTTAGCTCATGGTATTTATTTGCACCACTTCTATATTTATTGGCACTATTCACTCAGTAATAATTTGTTTTTTATTCGCACTATTCACACTTGCTATTAGTAATAATTTGTTTTTAATCAACACATTCATTTATATTGTTTTTTACTTATAACTTACTATTTATATTAGTTCGAAAAGTTATGACTAAAACGATATAATATTTAATATGGTTTGTTTTTAATCAACACATTCATTTACATTGTTTTTACTTATTACTTTCTATTTATATTAGTTCGAAAAGTTATGACCAAAACGATATAATATTTAATATGGCTCTAGGAAAATTCAATTCACCGTCATGGAAAATTAACCATCAAAAATTCATGCAATGAATTTTTCGCACAGTGAATTGTCATGACGGTGAATTTTCCCATGGTGAATTGTTGGAGGTGAATTTTCCATTCGTAAATTGTTGGTAACTCTTTAGTTGTTGGCATTTAATTTATTAATTGGAAAATTTATGATCGAAAAGATATAATATTTAATAAAACGTTTTAGTTGTTGGCTTTTAATTTTTATAAGTTAACATTTTTTAACACGGTCATGCTCCACCCCGTGTTGTCACTATAGGTTACGCCTCTCGGTGTAAATATATAATTTTAACATCATATTATAATATACATACAATATAATATGTAACATATATAACAAATTAGAGATGATGGTGACTGCAAGGAGCGTAGCGGGCGGGAAGTGTTTTTCAAATTCTTCTGCGGATAGTGATGGCAACTATGAGGGAGAGGATGAGGATGGGGATGGCAAGGTGGTTTTGTTGCTTTCCCTTCCTGGTTGGTAGATGGTGTCATTGTTGGGTGTGGACATTGCTAGCTTGGTGGTGGGATTTGGCCCTCAGGTTATGCGGAGGGTTTGTTTCTCAGTGGAGGCTCTGTTATACTCCCTTGTTGTTGTGTGGTATGGGGTTTTCTTTTTCTAGTTTGTGGATGCTATGGACAACATTGTTGGGCCTGATGTGGATGGCGACAGTCTCTAGGTGGTGGGTTTTTGTCGGTGTTTGTTGTCCTTCTTGGGCTTGCTCGAGGGGTCTGTGGTTGTGGTCCTAACTATGGAGGTCTCTCCCTTGGGATTTTCTCTATCTCAGATTCTTGCAACTATGGTGTGGCCTGGAGATACTTCTTCTCTCTTCAAGCCTATTTTTTTCTTGCCTTGGATGGACTCCTTGGTGGCTTACTGTGGGTCTATTTGGTCATATGGTGTTTTGGGCTGGTTATGTGGTGGGCAAAGTGAATATTTTTGTGCTTCCTTTTGTTTCTTCCACCTAGATGCCTTGGGAGGAGTTGTGGGCCTATATTATTGATGTTCATGCTTGCTACCTATTTCTACAATCACTATGTTTTATTGAGGTGAATATTGCTCCTATTGAGGTGGAGATGGTGATTGTAGGCCTAGTGGGAGGCGCTTCTCTCCTTTGTCGGTTCCTATTGAGGTGGATTGTGCTTACTTTGGAGGGAGTTTATGTTGGTAGTCTTGGTTTGCACTTCTTCCTCTCCTATAGAGGGGAGCCCCAGCCTATTGAGGTGGTTTTGGGGTTGGTGTTAGGGAGGTTGAAGCTTCTGAAAGATTGTTCCTTTGTTGCAAATGGTGGTTCTTACCCCTTTGTGGTTGATAATACATTTGGCTTTGGTTTGTCTTTGAGTGGAAGATTTGCTGCAAGTCTGTTGTTGTAGATGGATTGTGGTCTTTTGAGTGGAAGGTTTTTTACTGTACTATTCGTGCAGGGTGTTGGTTCTATGTGTTCTATTGCTCCTAGTTTCGTGCTAGGAATGGGTTATAAGTCTACTTTTGGCTTCGACTACTTTGGGTCCTTGGTTTTTGTTGTGTTTCTTTGTTAATGGCACGTAGGGCCTTGTTCTAAAGGGACCGCACCCTTGTTTTGTTGTGGTGTTTTTCTGTTGTTGATGGCCTATGGTGCCTTGTTCTAAGGGTTTGCACCCTTGTTTTGTTGCTCTTCTCGTTATCTTGGTTGTTGGCCTGTAGGGCCCTATTCTAAAGGGACGACACCCTTTATTTGACGCTTTTAATTTCAAAAGCATATATAACATCTAATATATAATTTAATATAATAATATCATAATTTATATTTTAATTTTAAATTATGTAATATATTATCTTTTTAATAATTTAATATATTTTTAATATATTATATTATTAAATATTTCTGATATATATTATATTAGATTATATATTATATTAAATTAACATCTAATATATTAAATTAATCTTGTTTTTATTTCTCTCAAAACTAAAAATTATTAATCTAAATAATCTATATTTGATTATAAATATCTATTTAATTCACCTAAATATATTTTAAAAATTAAACAATTTGAATGATATCATTAATTGACTTATTGGATGCATTATGATATTTTTTTATAGTTAGAATTATATCTCATGAGACAAACCTGTCAATTATTGTCTTTTGAGAATATTGTAGTTGATAAGACAATGTTATTTATTTCTTTACTTGATTGAACCATTATTTAATTGTAAAAAGGTTGGAAAATACTACACTGCACATAACAAGATAGTAAAAATAGGTGTATAATGAAGTGGGTAAAAATAAGGTACATGTTTTTGTTGTTCAACAATACTAAAAACAATAAAAAATACAAAGTTCATATATTTGTGCTAGAGTCATTAGTTTTCCTCTAGTCTCCATACAATTTATCAATAAAAAAAATAAAATAATAGAGTACATATTCCTATATCTACACTAAGTGTGCTTATTATGGGTTAAACATCAAAGTAGTAAAATGTATGAACTAAAACTGTTGTACACTATGTTTAAGGCTTACTCCTATTATTAGTTCCTGCTAGAAACTATAGGGGATGCTCGTAACTTAAACCATGATTAATTTGTCTACATTCAGCCAATCAAAATGGTTCCAATTTCTTTGGAAAATTTTATTTTTGACTAAGCCATGAACAAGTTTTTTAATGAGAATTTTGTTGGAGGTTGTTTTGGCAGCCTCTTATTGGAGCTGCAAATGGTTGGCAGCTGCATTCACAACTACTGAGAGTAGAGAGTGCACAAATTCCAAAGTAGGCTAAGTAGATTGCCATATGGCTTGGATAGTTGGCAATTAGGGTAGAAGTCATTGCATGCAAGAGACACCTGTGTTTTTTTCTAAACCGATTTTCTTCTATACTTTTGCTTTTGGCATCTTTAACAAAGGGTAATTTTTGCTAATGTATTCTCAAGAGGAGTCGAGGGAGAGAATCTGTGCAGAACATGCAAGCCTCGTTTGGAAACCTAAATGAAGCATTTTATAGTAGGCAAAAGGAGCTGGTAGGAGTTCCTTTAGCTTGGGCACACAATACTATTAAAAGGTGAAGGACAACTGAGAGGGGGGGTGAATCAGTTGTCACCAAATTCAAACAAAAACGTTGAAACACTTATCAATTTTAAAACCACACTATTTTGTTATTAAGTATGAACATGAAATGCAGATAACAAAAAGAAAAATTAACACAATGAACTCCAGATCGTGGAAAACCCAATAAGGAAAAAACCACGGTGAGGATTAATTCACAATATAAAGTAATAGCAAAACTGAATACAAAGGTTCACTGCCAAGGGCTCATTGCTCGAATACAAAGGCTCACTACCTACAGAAAGGACTCATTGTCCAACAGGGAGGCTCACTGTCTATAGATACAAAAGATAACAAAAATATCCACCACAACAATTTACACACATCTGTAGCCTTGATCAGAAGATTGAAGAAACCTTTAGCTCACTGCCTTCAAGAATTTAGTACAATGAAGTACTGTTGCCTCAACTCACTTTTGCACAATTTTTCTCTTCACTTGTGGATTACTTTGTTACATTGCATCATTTAAACCTTCACATCACGACTTGCATTTATACCATCTTCAACCTTAGAAAATTTCTCCAAGGTTGGCCACATGCACTTCATTTCATAAATTCAAATTAGGTTGGAAACTCAACATTCTTATGGTGGAAAAGAATGAGAGTGAACCAATTAAACACTTAACCAAGACCAAAAGAAACGTCTCGGATCAACAACATGCTTCCTTAATTAAATTGAATTCTTCATATGAAGTGTAAACACTAGGTCTACCAAACCTAATGAAAGCACAAATGAACATTGAAGTACATGATTTCCAACAAGAAGATAATATGTGGATGATGCAACACACTTCATCATGCATAAGAACACATCTTAAATACTTCCAGATACATTCACATTAGGTATACCAACCTTCAAACACATAACTCTTTCCAATAGTCCACCTGGACTATGCAAACACATACATCAACTCTGAAACTCAACTTTTGGAGCACCGAACCATGAACATCTTTGCCATAACCCAGAGAAAATCATTATAAGACATATTCCAGATCCACAAGACTTGAAACAAAACAGCAGAGGACTGTAGAGAAAAAAACATTTCTCCTAGTCCACAGATAACAAATTCTGCCAAAGCAGTTCACACACTGGTGAACACATCTTTCACACTACATCAAACCAGAAGCAACAAATTAGGAGATATCACCATCAGATCACCAACAAAAAACCTTCAAATCCTCACAAGCATACGATCAACATAGGAGAAACACGAAGCACAATCCGAAGCACATTCTAAACACATACATAATTTTGACTTCACTCTTTATTAAGTTTCTCAAAAGCACTTGGTAACCCATCATTTCAGCACATCTGCAACATCATAAGGATAGCTCCATGTACTCACATCATCTCAACAACATCTCAACTATACATGTACAATATATAACATACTGAACTATGTTGAAATTAATGAAAACATCACCAAACATGCTCATACTTGCAACAATCTCCCCCTTTGTCATTGATGGCAACACATTATGTGAAAAACCATCAAAGACCACAACCTACACAATATTCCAGGAGAACACCTTTTCTTCCTTTTCTACTATTTTTCACATGACTCTCTCCCTTTGACATCAATGGAAAAGACCAAAAGCTTTGATTACTCCCCCTTAGGAGTTCACCCATTCAACTCATATTGTAACAATGAAAACTTTTCTACTCCCCTTGAGGAGTAGACCCATTCATCGATCTAGATAAATGAAGAATCTATGAATTCACTGGACTGATGCACCTCTATGTGCACCTAGTTCAGAGGGCCAATGACCACCAACTTCTCCCTAAGATACTCAAAAGTATCCTTCAAAAGATCCTTAGTAAATATATCTGCAATCTATTCCTTTGTTGATACATACTCCAGCCTGACTTTATTCTCCAACACCTTCTCTCTCAGGAAATGATATATGATGGATATGTGTTTTGTTTTTGAATGCATTATTGGATTCTTTGAAATGTTTATAGCACTTGTATTGTCACAAAAAATAGGAATAGGCTTATCACATATCACTCCAATGTCTTTCAAAGTTTGCTTCATCCACAACAATATATTCTGCTTCTGCAGTGGATAAAGAAATTGAGTCGTATTTCTTACTCAACCATGAAACCAATCTTTAGCCAAGAAAGAAAGCACCTCCACGAGTACTCTTCTAGTCATCCACACAACCAACCCAATCTGCATCGATATAAGCACTCAAAGTGAAATCAACTACCTTAAAATACCATAAGACATAATCCAATGTACCTTTAAGATATCTAAATATCCTCTTTACAATTGTAACATGTGCCTCTTTAGGTTCTACTTGAAATCTAGCAACTAAACATACTACATGCATAATATCCAGTCTGGTAGCAATAAGATGTAGCAACCCACCAATCATAGATTTGTATTTTCTCTGATCAGCTTTAGCAGATTCATAATCTTTACTCAGCTTACATCTGGTCACCGTAGGAGTACTAACCGGTTTGGAGTCATCCATTCCAAAATTCTTCAACAAATTTTTCACATATTTTGATTGTGAAATGAATATCCCCTTATCAGTTTAATTTACGTGAAGACCAAGAAAGAAATTCAACTCACCAATCATGGACATTTCAAATTCTTTTTGCATTTCTTTTGCAAATCTTTTACACATACCTTCATTTCCTCCAAAAATGATATCATCAACATATACTACCACTATCGACATTTTGTTACCTTGCACTTTTAAGTAAAGATTGTTTTTAGTAGAGCCTTTGTTGAATCCTTGTTGTGCCATGTATCTATCCAATCTTGTGTACCATGCTTTGGGAGTTTGCTTTAGTCCATAAAATGCCTTCTTCAAATTACAAACCATATTTGGCTTGTCTAATAACTGAAATCCTCCATTTCACCATTTAGGAATACTAGATTGACATCCATCTGATATACTTTGAAGTCCTTGTGGGCAAAAAATGCCAAAAACATCCTAATAGCTTCCATTTTAGCCATAGGGGCAAAAGTCTCTTCAAAGTCTATGCCTTCAACTTGTGAGTATTCCTTGCATACAAGTCTTGATTTGTTTCTTATAACTTCACCATTTTCATTCAACTTATTCCTAAACACCCATTTTGAACCAAGTACATTCTTATTCACAGGTCTAGGAACCAATTCCCATGTTTGATTCTTCTCTATTTGCTACAACTCTTCTTTCATAACTCTAACCCAACTTTCATCTTCACATGCTTCACATATAGACTTAGGTTCTATTTTAGAAAGTACGCACAAATTTACCTCAGCTGCTACTTTACTTCTTATCTTCACACCTTCACTCTTATCTCCAATAAATCTGTTCCTTTGGATGATTCTTTTGCACATACTTGGGAGTCTTAACATCAAGTTTTGAAGTTTCTTCTTCTTCAATTTATTGTTGTTGTTTTTCTTCTTCTTCCTCCTTATTCTCTTCAAGTACTTGTCCATAGATAGGATTATCAAGTTCAACTTCATTTATCTCAATAGGTCTGTGCATGTCCTCATCAACTTTCACATCAACACTCTCAACAATCTTCCTCAATTTTTTATTGAAGCATCTATATTCTTTGTTGGTAGTTGAATACCCAAGAAAAATTCCTTCATCACATCTAGCATCAAACTTTCCAAGATTTTCATCATCTCTTTTAATGTAACATCTACTTCCAAATACCTTAACGTACTTCACAGTAGGAGTCTTACCAATCCATAATTCAAAAGGAATATTTGTGTTGTTCCCTCTAATCTAAACTATGTTAAGAACATAAGCAGTAGTGTGTATGGCCTCTCTTCAGTACACATCAGGTACATTTGATTCTTTCATCATGGTTTTTGCAGCTTCCTGTACTATCTAATTTTTTCTCTCAACCACTCCATTTTGCTAAGGGGTTCTCAAAGCAGAAAATTCTATTTTTATGCCATGCTCTTCACAAAATGCATTAAATTCACTAGAAGTGAATTCTCCACCTCTATCAAATCTCAAACATTTGATTCTTAGGTTAACTTCATTTTCCACTCTTGCTTTGAACACTTTAAACCTATCCAGAGCCCGAGTCTTCTCTCTAAGAAAAGAAAACCACATCATTCGAGAATAATCATCAATAAGGAGCATCAAATACCTATCACCATTTAAACTTCCTATTCTAGTCAGACCACAAAGGTTTGTATGAATTAATTCCAGCATTTTGGTAGTAGATTTATCTTTTCCCTTAAAATTGCATCTAGTATGTTTCACTAACTGACAACTTTTGCAAATAGTATTAGCAGGCTTTGTGATTCTAGGAAGACCTCAAACAACATCTCTTGAATTGATTATGACCAAATTATTAAAGTTTACATGTCCCATTCTTCAGTACTACAACCAACTTTCATTGACTTGAGTATAAGGCACTAACCATCAACGCCCTTAAGTTGATAGATGTTTCCATGAGTTCTCCTTCTGGTAGCTACTATATCTCTGGATCCTTTTATGATCTTGTAGGTATTATTCTAAAACAAAAGTTTAAAACCATTGCTACACATCTATCCAAAAAGGTTATGCCTTAAACGCTTTACATAATCTACATTATCAGTGTTGTGTATTCCATCAAAACTAATTGTACCTTTCCCAACAATCTTTGCTCTTGAATCATCACCAAACATGACCAAACCACCATCATACTTTTTGAGTTTAGTAAACTTAATTTTATCTCTGATCATGTGATTAGAGCATCCACTGTCAATCACCTAGTAGTCTTCATCCTATCTAGCATGAAAGGCGGTAACCAAAGTACCTTCCATCTCATTCTTTTTTTTCTCTAAAACATTCTTTCTTGCACATTTTCCTAGGTTAGCAGGTATAGATTTATTATCCAAGGCTAAAAACAAGCATTCATTATCATCACCCTCATAATCGGATTCATCATCAGAGATTTTGGCTTCCTCTTTAACATAATACAACTTCTTATATTTATTATCCTTTCTATCTTTATCTTTATATTCCTTATTCTCTAATGTACAGCTCTATTCGTACATCTTGAAGCATAATGACCAATATTACCACAACTAAAACATTTAAAGGGCAACATACCTTTATACTTACCGGTACCTTTCTTCAACTTCCTAGTAAAATTCATTTCCAACTCATCAGAACCACCACTATCCAGATCATCCTCAGTCTTTGTTGCTTTAAATGTTGTTTATGTCTTTTCCTCTTTCTTTCCAAACTTTCTCATCTCAAATGCAGTCAAGGTGCCAAATAGCTCTTCTTTAGTGTATTTCTTAGGATCATACATTTCTTCAATAACTGAGATCTTATCACTGTAACACTCAAGTAGGTTTATTAGAATCTTCTCAATTATATCTTCATCAATCAAATTTCCCCCTTGATTCCCAACTTCATTTGTTGCAAGTTCAACCCTCTAGAAATAGCTTGCAAAATCTTCACCTTCTTCCATTTTCAAATTCTCATATCTATGCTTTTTCATCAGCTTCTTTGTCAATTTCACTCTATCATTTCCTTCATAAAGATCTTCCAATTTTTTCCAAACTTCATAAGTAGTGCCCAAAGAAAGAATCTTAGTTCACTTAGTTTTAGATAGAGCACTGAAAATAGCATACCTCACCTTTTCATTCTCCTCATAAGCAAAAACCTCATTTGCAGTAGTAAGACCACCCATCAGAGCAACATACTTCATCTCAATAGCCTTCCAGGTCTTGTAACCAAGAGAGATAATGTATCCTCTCATCTGCACTTTCCATTCACTGTAATCAGATCCATCGAACATAGGGATTTCCAACTTATGTGCCATTGAATCTTCCTTAAGTGATTAAGCTATACACCAAGGAACCAAAGCTCTAATACCAATTTTTAAAAGGTGCAAGCCAACTAAGAGGGGGGTGAATTAGTTGTCACCAAATTCAAACACAAACTTCAACACTTATCAATTTCACAACCACATTGTTCTGTTATTAAGTATGAACATGAAATGTAGATAACAAAAAGCAAAATTAACACAATGAACACCAAATTTTACATGGAAAACCCAATAAGGGAAAAACCATGGTGAGGATTAACTCACAATATAAATTAATAGAAAAATCAAATACAAAGACTCACTACCAAGGGCTCACTTCCTAAATACAAAGGCTCACTACCTATAGAAAGGACTCACTATCCAACAGGGAGGCTCACTGCCTACAGATGCAAAAGATAACAAAAAGATCCACCATAAAAATTTACACACATCTGCAGCATTGATCAAAAGATTGCAGAAACCTTCAACTCATTGCCTTCAGGAATCTAACACAATGAAGTACTATTGCCTCAACTCACTTTTGCACAATTTTTCTATTCACTTGTGGATTACTTCATTATATTGCATCATCTAAACCTTTGCATCACGACTTGCATTTATACCATCTTCAACCTTAGAAACTTTCTCCAAGGTTGGCCACATACGCTTCATTTCATAAATTCAAATCAGGTCAACAACTCAACATTCTTGTAGTGGAAAGGAATGAGAGTGGACCAATTAAACACTTAATCAAGACCAAAAGAAACATCTCAGATCAACCACATGCTTCCTTAATTAAATTTTACTCTTCATATGAAGTGTAAACACCAGGTTAGCCAAACCTAATGAAAACACAAATGAACATTGAAGTACATGCTTTGCAACAAGAAGATAAAATGTGGACAACGTAACACACTTCATCATGCATGATAACACATCTTAGATACTTCCAGATACATCCGCGGCAGGTGTAACAACCTTCGAACATAGAAATATTTCCAACAATCCATCTGAACTATGCAAACACATAAATGAAATCTAAAACTCAACTTCTAGAGCACCAAACCATGAACATCTTTGCCAAAACCCAAAAAACATCATTATAAGACATATTATAGATCCACAAGACTTGAAACAAAATAATGAGGACTGCGGAGAAAAAATATTTCTCCCAGTCCACAAATAACCAATTATGTCAAAGCAGTTCACACACCGGTGAACACATCTTTCAGACTCCATCAAACTAGAAGCAAAAAATTAGGAGATATCACCATTAGATTACCAACAACAAACCTTCAAATCTGCACAAGCATAGGATCAACACAAGAAAATTGCGGAGCACAATCCAAAGTACATTTTGAACATATACATAACTATGACTTCACTCTTTATTAATTTTCTCAAAAACACTTGATAACCCATCATTTCAACACATCTGCAACATCATAAGGATAGCTCCATGTACTCACATCATCTCACTCAACAACATCTCAACTATACATGCACAATCTACAACATACTAAACTATGTTGACATCAATGACAACATTAATGACAACACAACCAAACATGCTCATACTTGCAACAAATACAACTGTCAAATTGCAGAGACTCAATATTATTTGTTGGTTGCAATCTCTACAATATGAGGGTTTTAATATTTTCTGGTAAGGCCATATCAAATAGAATTGAAGAAGCCACCAATTTAGCTACTGCAGAATTGTTATAGGCAAGGTTCCAGCCATGTTATATTTGAATTATCTCTATGACTTTTGTGGCTTTAAATGTAATATTTTTTAGCATCAAGCATGCATTTCTTTTCAATGCTTTTTTTTTTAAAATCACGATAAAGTTTTCCTAATAGAATTAGGAATAAAATTCAGATTTAGAGATTTTGATACAACCTTAAAATTAGTTTCTATTTTTTTCAGTTTTTAATAATGGATTGTTCTTTCTCCGACTTATCTTTTTCTTCTTTCTTTGCTTATCATGTATGAATCATTCCATGATCTTTGTCATGATTTTCAACCATTTCTTCGGTGGAATTTTTCAACTTTATTATTGTGTAGGGTTTCTTAGAAAAAGAGGCTTCTTGCTGCAATAGAGGGTAATTATCATTGAATAGTTACAACTATATGCAATTTGAAATTTTAATTCTAAACTAATTGCCAAAAGGATAAGATAGAAAGAAGCAACTAATTTGAGCTTCTTTATTGCAAATGAAATTCTTATTGCACCTGGCCAGGTATACTTTTCTCTCTTTGTTTTTTGCTCCATGACCAGAGCACACTAAACGGTTGTAGTTTGTGTTGTGAATGTGATAGTCATTAGACCTGGTAGTCATGAATGTTTCACGGGTGTTTTGGTGTCTCTATATGTCACGGGCTCTTGAATTTGAAGTTTTCTTCTTTCATATCTATTAGCTATTTATTGATTTTTCATTCTTAGTTTTTGTTTGGTGAATATATTCAAGGCTTTATCTAGTGATAATTGACCTACATTTAGAAGATTATTCTTAAGATCAGAAAATAAGAGTATCTTGAATTTCTTTTACCTCATTGTGCTTCGTTTGTATAGCCAAAAGGCCTTTGCCAATAACTGTTGCTACCTTATTGTCTCCAAGCTTCTCTTGACTTCTCCTTGTTTCATAAATTTTGATAAATGAGTCCTTGTTTCCTATCACACAATTGGAGCATCCCGAGTCATGAAACCAAACATCATCTTGAGATTTCTTTGCCATATGACAAGAAAAAAACATATTAGATCCAAGATGCTCTCCTTCCTTAGGGCTGAAATTTTCTCTTTTATTTTGTATACAACTCTACTTGATTCTAGACTCCCTCTCAAAATGACCAAATCTATCACAATAATGGTATTATATATGCCTCTTATCTAAATTTCCAAGACTATGACCTCGACCTCTTCCTCCATGGCTTCTTCCTCTTCCTTTTGAATAAGATAATATTTCCTCCTCTCTCTTGTGGATTTTTAATGATGCCACTACCTTCTCTAATTTAAGTCTTAGTTGTAAATGTTTTTTTTTTAATTTCTAGAGCTCTATCAAATCTACTTACATGAGATGACAACAATCCCATAATCTGGTCTATCATTAGTTTCATTAAAGTGTTACTTTATTTTATTGCAATAACCTCTTAATTCCATTTTATTAGTAAGGACCTAAATCATTTTTTTATAAATTACCTGGTCTGTAATGGTCTCTCCATTGCTACTGAACTAGTTAACATTATCTTCCCATTTTCCTTCATTTGAAGATTCAAAAATTCTCTCATTTATTTGTGCCTTGGTAAGAAGACTTCAAAGTGCCCCAAGCTTCCTTGACATTTTTTGTTGTGGCAATTCTGTAAAAAATGCTAGCATGTAGGGCACTTTGGATTAACAACATGCACAAGGAATTATTCTTCTTTGTCTCTTTCTTTTCATTATTCTCTTGTGTTGTTAATGCATTCCAGTCTTGAGGATCTATGTATCCAACTTGAATAGTTTCCCATGTCTCTTTAAACACCATTAATTTTTGCATTTGTATTGCCCAGTAGTCATAGAGATCATTGTTGAATGGAGGAACTTGCAAAAGAGAATTTTTTGATGCTATTTTTTTATTTGTGCCCTAAGAAGTTAAAAAAAAGGCTTTCAACAACCGAGCCATTTCAAGACATCTATAACCCAGTGCTTTGATACTAATTGAAAATATTAAATCACCGCAGATCTACTGCAACCTTCACTACTATTGTAGAATAAAAAATAGGGGATTTCATAGAATTTTGGTAAAATGCATTCAATTGAAAATAAACTTCCATCACATTCATTTTTTATAATTACATTGATCTTATTATAGATATTTAGCTTACAATGGCAGAAATAAAATAAAACAAGATAACCATAATAAACAAAGCTACAAACTGAACAATGATCAAAATGGACAATTGTTGTTTATTTTACTTCTAAAACCATTAGTTAAGCATTATTTTCTCAACATGCAAGAAGTAGCGAATATCCACAGTAGTTTGTAACACATTAACCAAAACCCAACTAGTCCCTGAATCCCTGCATTCTAGGTATCACTCACATAATTCTCCATAATTAAATTTGGAATATGGGTTTATACAAAACAACAATACTATTTTAACATTTCTATTGTTTTCAAATTCTGTACAAAAAAACACAATTTTTTTTAAAATTTTATAAAGATCATGACACTAGTACTTTAGCCCTACTAGTCTAGTATGCTATCAAATAGCTTGTATTTTTTTACTTTTTTTTTCTTTCTGAAGAAATCTGCCATAGTCTTGGATAGTTTTTGTCAATGTTATTTAGTTTTCATTGTTTAGTTTTTTTGGTGAAGTGATTTAGGGATTTATCTGGCAATCAATGGCTACGAGTTTAACTAAATGTGAGGAACAAAAAGCTCTCTTTGGACCTTTATCATTCCTTGGTTTACTTGAGGAACTGACACTTAACAAATTATGTTTTCATCTTTCCATGGGCACTGAAGGAAAATGACAATCCCATTGCTTTTTTTGCATCCAATTTTATAATGGACAACCCTTATATGGAAAATTAATTGTTGACTGGTCAAAAATAGGAGATTTCAAGTGCATACAATCATATCTAACTTGTTTTGGTTTTTGTTTTTTAGGGCATCACATTGAATTTTCACATCAAAGTTCATATTTGAAAATTAGATAACACAAGTGGAGAGAAGCAGATGAATTGAACCAAGAATGCAATAAAAGGAAGTTAAGCATTGTTAACAAATTTGTTTTGGTTTGTATTTTTTGATTGTTTCAGATATTTCTCTGAATCTTTTTGAACACTCTAGATCTTCTATTTTTTGGCCTTTGGATCAAATTGACTTTTTCAAATTTGGCAACTATGGTATCTGTTATGAAATATTCTCCTTGTATTTTCCCCATAATTTTTCTAGAAAAGAAAACATTTATTAGTTTTGGGACCAAACAGAAGAAAAAATGTCTTAATTGTCAATATGGCACAACTCCAATGAAATATTGGAACTATGTTAGAGTCTAATGATATACAGAACAATGTCTTAATTGTCATGGTAGAGGTTGTTGCTCTTGTAGAGGAGGCTATCTCTAGTCCTTTTTAGCCTACCCCTAGTACTATGCAACAGCCTACCCCTAGAACTATGTAGAGGATTGATTCTAAAGAGTAGATTTTTAAATATGGCAAGAACAGAATACCTCAATACTCAATGCATACACAAAAATTATGAACAAAACTATTCTTGCACACTTTGGCAGGAACTTCACTACTCTATAACTCTTGTTAATCTTGGACCCATAGATTGTTTAGTCTCGTGGATGTCATTAAAATCTTTCATTTCATTTCATCATTTAAAAGATAATAACCAATTGCAATTAATTACTACCAATGGTAACTTGTGTGGAATGGGTATGTTCAATGGGTGTGGAAGGTCAATTTGTTAAAAAAAAACAAATACATGCATTCGTGTAATATATGAAGTCAATTGGTAGGTCATTAAGAAAATGATGTTGTGTGTGCAATCAAGGTATAAATGGACAAGTGGCAACTTCAAATTGACTAGCATTCACTTACATTAACTTTATATATTATTTAAAGTTTTAAATTTAGTCTCTTAAATGCAAAATCTTTGGAATGCACATAAAAATCAAATAAACAATATATATATATATATAAGTACTCCCTCTCTTTCTACATCTCTCACTAATTATCTCTACCTCTTTCTCTCTTCCTCTCTACCTTCCTTCATCCTTCTCTCTTGTCTCTCTTATATATAAAGAGTGGTTAAGTTTATGTGTCAAGTGTCACCAATTAGATGTGCATTCATAATGTGTTTGACAATTTGATCAAAATTACAACATCAATTAATCAAAATTGAGCACAATTGTTGATTTCTCATTGTGGATTTTTAGTATTTATATGTTTCTTCCACTAAATGTTTTGTTATTATTTTCTACCTAGCCTCGTGTTTACTTGTATTAGTTTGGAATTCTCAAATTTGAGCTTAAGAAGAGAGAACTTGTGCTTGCATATAAACTATTTACTCAATTCCATTCCAACACATTAAATGTTACAAACACTAACATTACATAGAGGGAGACATAGAGATAGAGAGAGGAGTAATGAGAGGTAAAGGGAGTGGGAGAGCGAAAGAGGGAGAAGTGTCAAAGAGAGATGAGGATAATAGAAAGAGAGAATGAGAGTGATAGTGAGGAATAAAGGAAGAGAGAAGAATACCTAAGGAGATTGATAAAGAGGAAGAGAGATAGAAAGATAAAAAGGGAGATAAGAAGGCAAAGAAAGATAAAGGATGACAGACAAGGGAGAGGAGATATAGAGAGATATAGAGAGGGGGAGACAAAGAGACACTTGAATAGAGATATAGATGAATAAATGAAGAGAGAAAGAGAAAAAGGGAGAGTGTGAAAGGGAGGAGAAGAGAGCAAGGGCAGGGAGAGGGATGATGAGAAAGACACTTTTTTAGGTTGACTCAAGGGTATCCCCACGACCCAACATAGTGCCCAACCCACCTTACCTTGGTCTTACTTTTTTTGCCAAGTTAGGGTTGGGAAGGGGTGATCTAGGGCGAGACTAATCCCCTGGGGATGAATGTAACTACCCAAAGCCACATGCATTGATTAATTCTAAGCCTCAGAGTCAAATCCAAGACCTTGGGGAGAAAACCTAATACTCAGGCCAACAACGCTACCCACGCAGGCTGAAAGAGAGAGAGACTTTAACCAATCATTTCATGCCCACAATCTAAAGGGGGAATATGTCCATGTGCTTAAGGTAATACATCATTTACTTAAGGTTTGATAAATCACCTTCAAGACCTCTTTGATGGAGATAGAGACAACTATAAAAAAGAAATAGAGATAGGTATATAGATAGAGAGATCAAGAGGGGTGGTGCAGGAGCACCTAGGAAGCATGAGGTTGCACTAGGCAAATTTGTGAGCCTAGGAGGAAATTTTGTGTTTTAATGCTTTAAGGTCATGTTGACCAATTAATTTTGTGTTTGAGATGTCAGAATATGTTAGAAGGAAGGTTGATTAGTAGTTCAAGGTAGATTGGATGAGTTTCACAACTTGTTTCCACTAGGATTCACTAGGAGATGGAAATAAAGCCCAAAATGTTGCATTTGTGCAATTTTGGCCTTATATGGTGGTTATGTCCAACCAAGGTAAATGTAACCACCTTATGAACCTTTAAAAGGTGTGCTTCGACCTATTCTAGGGGTTGGAGAAGCTTTTGTTTCATTTGAATTTTGCTATTATAAGGAAAAGCAATGAATTTCTTGCAATTTTCTGGTTTTTAGTTCTTATTTGTGCATTAATGGAGGGTTCCAGGCACTGAGTGGTGTGTGGCACGTGTGACAATTACCTTAAAATATTTGTTTAGTTAGTAGATAGGTTCTCTCATCGTTTTCTAGTTTTGTTCTTAGTTAGTTTTGTTTCTTTCCATTGCTGATCAGACCGGCAAGTTGTAAATCATGGAGTCTTAGACCTTTGTTTTCCTCTATACCTGGTGTGTAGACTATGGGAATTGAGGCTAAGCTCCATGCCTGTAAATTGGTTAGGTCTAGGAGTCCTTAGGAGGCAGGAAACCATGGTAAAAGGCTATTACTAGGCAAGCTTGGCAGTGCCCAGCTAGGACAGTCAAAGAGAGCAGAGCACTAAGGTTGCAGGGGTGTTAATTCCCTAGCAATCCAAGGTGTGTGGTGGTTGCAGGAGGCCTTACAAAGGTTTGGCAGGAAGCAAGAGATCTCACCAATCCATTTAGTGACTGAAGCAATGATCTGGGGGACATTTTTCAGTGAAATTTGAAGTGTCTCCAATACTCCAAAATTCAGCACCATCAAAAAGGGTTTGACGTCTTGATTCCAACGCAACTTGAATGGAGCGAAAAGGACTCTGTTTATGCAAGTTACGGCCGGTCAAACTTCCAGTCAAACTGGCTTTAGGGGTCATCCAGAAGGAAAAAAATCATCATCTCAAAAATTGATAGAACCAACATCATCGCGAAGAGCTCATCGAGATGATTCTGATGGCGTTCGTTTCTTTGAAATCCGACATCGTATGCTCGAGTTACAAGCAGTCAAAGTTCGGTTGACTTGAGGGTACAAATGACATCATCATGTTGATGTGTCAGTCCGTACTGTACGGAATCCACATGGATGAATTTTGGCCCGACACATGGCAAGTGACTCAGATTGTACGGACCAATGGGAGTTCACACGTGGCACCTAGCCAGCGTACGGATTTGCACTGTCAGCACCTAGTCGGCATACACGTCAGATTGTCCTGTGAATAAGAACTAGACACGTGTCACTGATGTGGTCTTTCGCGTTCGGGGAAGTTGAAGGTTTTAACAAAAGTTCTAACAGGTTTTGAACCCGCGATCTTCGCCATGGAAGCGGACGGTTCAACCGTTGCACCCGCGGCCGGTGCATATACTAATAATAGATGGTCGTTTGTTTTGTTATTTGAAATTACGGGTTAAGTGATAAAGGCGAGGCCAGTGGGATTGGAACCGCTGACCCCGTGGCCACCAAAAGTATGACGAACCGTTGAGCCCACGAACATTCCTTAGCAATATATGAAGTTCGGTTCTTTTTGTTATGTTGTTTGGAACCGAATCCATAACAAATGGCTATTTAACCCATAAACATGTAAAACTACCTCTAATAATCTAAACCAGAAGCTAAATGGAGACATCAGAGGAGTTGTACGAGCTGTTAGAGGGGGTTAGGCATTAATTTTGATGGTTAAGCCTATTTAGGCATATTTTATGTATAAAAAGAGGGGTAGAGATGGGATTTCCCAAGTCCAAGTGGTGAGAACGAGAGAATGCTCAAGAGATTTTGAAGACATTTCTGCACATCAAAGGAACATTATGTTGTTGTGCTTGAAGGAGATAGTCTTGAAGCAATTGTAACTATTTTTTTGGAGTATAATCGGATTGGTCACTCTGTTGGAGAGGGGCCCGGAGACATAGTCCTTAGGGATGAACTCCATTATCAATTGTGTTTGTTCTCCTCTTTATTTCCTCTCTTTCTTTTCAGTTCATTATCTTGGCAATTATATTATGTTAATTTGTTCATTTGAGCATTGTATTAAGTGATCATTTGCGTTAAGCATTCTATAAGCAATTTCCCTAGATCCTAAATAGATCGAGTTGGTATCAGAGCTTTGTGTGTGGCTAGTATTGCAGAAATTGAATGCTAACAAGATCCAGGTTTCAACGAGGTGAAGGAGAACTTGAAGAATATAATCCTGAGATCGGAAGACGAAGAGCTAATCAATCATCACAGATGGAAGGAAAAGAAGGTGGACAAAGTTCAAAGCTCAGTGACAAGGATTTCCAGAAGCTATTTCTAGACATGAAGGCGATGGTGGACGAACTTTATGCTGAAAAGAAGAAGCGCGAAAAGGGAGGTTCTTCAAAGCACGAGAAGTAGGAAGATCAGAAAGACACAGAGGGGAAAGCTCCAGAAACTCCTTCTCCTCCATCTTCTCCCTCTTCTTCTCCTCCCCCTTCTCCTCCTTCTCCTCCCCCTTCTCCTCCTTCTCCTTCTCCTTCTTCTAATGTAAATCCATTTAAGAGCAAGTCTAAGCCTGTTATTAAGCTAGATGTAAAATTTGAATTACCTAAATACTATGGGGAGTTAAATGCTAAGAAGTTAGATGATTGGGTCCAACAAGGAGAAGTGTATTGTAGGATTCAAGGCCTAGTAGAAGATGCTTCTAGGATCCAATTAGCCACTCTTCGGTTGGGAGGTATAGCTCTCACCTGGTGGGAGAGTAAGACTCGGGAAGAAATTGCTCGCCATGGTCAAGTTAATATGTCTTGGATGGAGTTTGTTGTTGCCCTTAGGAAACAATTCTATCCTTTAGGTTACATGCAACAGTTAACCATGAATTGGCAAACCTTTAGGCAAGGTAAGGGGCAGTCTATCCAGGATTATACTCATGAGTTTAGAAAACGGGCTATTGATTTAAATGTTCCCTTGTATACCCAAGACACATTACTTGAGTACATAGGTGGTTTGCATTCTTACCTTAGGCACACTATTTTGATGTTGAGTCCCAACAATCTAGACGAGGTGTCTGTTCAAGCTACTCATTTAGAGTCAAGGGGTAAGAACACTTTTAGTGATAACTTTTCCAAGAAGCCATCTAAGTTCAAGGGTAAGTCTAAAGGGAAAGACAAAGACAAAGATAAAGGCAAAGGGAAGAAGATAGCTACAGCTAAGAAAGAGGGTGAGAAACCCACATGCTCCCATTGCAAGAAAGAGGGGCATGATGATTCAAGATGTTGGAAGCTTCATCCTGAGTTGAGGCCAAAAAGATATGGAGGTAATAAAGGCAAGCGGAAGACTACTGCAGTGATTCAACAGGATCTTGGTTCTGACTCCGGAGATGAGACAAAGATTGTTGCTACCAGAATCCAAGGTAAAGGGAAAGGTATATCTCTCTCTTCTGATGCAAGTTTTTCTAATGCCAGTGCAAGTACAAGTAAAGAATCTTCTCCTAAGGTTGATAAGCAAAGAAATGAATTGTTTCACATTCGTGTTGTAAAAAAACACACTAAGGTTGACACATTGTTTGATACGGGTTCCCAAGTCAACTTAATATTTGAGGAAGTGGTAAAGAAATTAAATTGACTACAACACCTCATCCAAAACCATATCCACTTGGATGGGTTGCAATGATGCTCAACTACAAGTAACTAAACAATGTAAATTGAGATTTGCTATCATTGCAAACTTTGTTGATGAGGTAGAAGTAGATGTAGTTCCTTTGGATATTTGTGGGCTTGTGTTGGGAAGTCCTTATCTTTATGACAGGAAAACAATATTTTATAGGGGGGAGAATAAGTATCATCTTTTTAAAGATGGGGTAGAATACATTGTATAGGCACATAAGGTGAAGACTAATCTTACACTAGTTAATGCTGGTCAAATGAAGAGGTTGGTCAACTCAAGTAAGAACTTTGTATTAATGCTTGTAAAAGCCAAAGAAGATGATAAATCTGAGGCCTTCAAGGGGTGTGACCCAAAACATAAAATTGAAATGGTCAAGATTATTTCCACTTATGATGACTTGTTTCAGGAACCGAAGGGGTTACCACCCGAGAGAGAGATACAACATGAAATCCAGTTACAGTAGGATGTGCCACTTCCTAATATCAGCATGTACCGTTTATCTATTATGTAGAATGAGGAAATTAAAAAGTAGGTTCAAGAGTTGGTGGAAAAAGGAGTTATTCGTCCTAGTACATCTCCTTGTGGTTCTCCAATTGTATTGGTTCCAAAGAAAGATGGAACTTGGAGGATGTGCATTGACTACCACACCTTGAACAAGATAACGGTAAAGAATAGGTATCCTCTTCCTAGAATTGATGATTTACTTGATCAGTTAAAACATGCAGTTTATTTCACTAAGTTAGATTTGCGAAGTGGTTATCATCAGATAAGAATTGCAGAAGATGATATTTGGAAGACTGCATTTAAGAGAAAACAGGGACTATTTGAGTAGTTGGTTATGCCTTTTGGGCTTTGTAATGCACCAGCTACCATTATGAGAGTCATGAATGATGTCTTTCGTCCTTTTATTGATGATTTTGTCATAGTCTATCTAGATGATATTCTTGTATTCAGTCAAACTTGGGAAGATCATGTAAGTCATGTAAAGAAAGTCTTTGATGTATTGAGAAAAGAAAAACTCTATGTAAAGATGTCTAAATGTGAATTTGCTAAGACATCCTTAGTGTACTTAGGCTATGTCGTAGGGGGTGGTCAATTGAAAGTAGACCCTGCGAAGGTTGAAGCTATTGTAAACTGGCCTAAGCCAAGTACAGTCACAGAGGTCAGAAGTTTTCTAGGTGCAGTTCAGTACTGGAGAAAGTTTATTGCAAATTTCTCTTATATAGCATCACCATTACATGCATTAACCAGTACGAGAGCAACTTTTTAGTGGGGAGGTCCACAGCAGAAGGCTTTCAACACTTTGAAGGGAAAGTTGAGCACCACACCAGTTTTGGCCTTACCAGATCTACATCAACCATTTGAGATCGAGACAGATGCAAGTGGATTTGCCATGGGAGCAGTACTCATGCAAGGAGGTAAACTAGTTTGCTACCACTCTGAAACTTTTTCAGGAGCAGTAAGTAACTATCCCACTTATGATAAAGAACTTTATGCTTTAGTTCAGAATGTTAAAAAATGGAAACATTACATAATGGGGAAAGAAACTGTAATCCACACTGATCACCAGCCACTTCACTATTTGCACTCACAAACTAAATTGCAACAAAGTAGGCACTTTCAGTGGATGGGTTTTCTGCAACAGTTTCATTTGGTTATTAAGTATAAGAAAGGTACCCATAACAAAGTAGCAGACATGCTTTCTAGGCCTCCTATGATGAATGCTTTGATAGTCCTTCAGAATAGTTCTATGGTTCATGAAAGTTTTTAGGAACAATATGCTAATGATGAGAACTTTAAGGATATCTATGCTGCTTTAATGAAAGGTAAACATGTAGAAGAGAAAGATTATTATGTGCAGGATAAATTGTTATATCGCTTGGGAAAATTATGTGTTCCAAGGGATGAACAAGCACAGGTTATTAGAGAAGCACATACCTCATTGATTGTAGGACACTTTGGGGTAAACAAAACATTGACTCAGCTGCAGAAATATTGTTATTGGCCTCGTATGCAAGAAACTGTAACTAAGTATATTAGAGGTTGTGTTATGTGTGCAACTAGTAAGCCTAGTAACAGGAAGTTGGGTTTGTACACACCTCTACCTGTACCTTCTCGTCCATGGGAAAGTGTGTCAATGGACTTTGTTGGGGGGTTACCTATGTCAAGGAAGGGTCATGATTATTTGTATGTAGTAGTTGATTGGTTCAGCAAAATGTGTATCTTAATACCATGTAAAAAGCAAGTCACTGCTGAAATGACAGCTCATTTGTACTTTCAATTTGTATGGGTTCATTTTCGGTTACCTACTTCTATTGTATCGGATTGAGATTCTCGATTCTTGGGGGAATTTTGGTCAGCTTTGTGGGGACTCATGGACACCAAACTAAAGAAGAGTACAACCTTCCATACACAGACCGACGGGTAGACAGAGGTTGTAAACAGGATAGTTGTACATCTACTCAGAGGGTATTGCAGCAAGCATCCTAAGTTGTGGGATGAGAGTCTTCATTATGTGCAGCATGCCTACAACCATGCAGCACACTCTTCTACTAAAAGGTCTCCTTTTGAGACATGCTTTGGTTATGTGCCCAAGACACCGATGGATTTTTCTTTTGGGAAAAATGATGTTGAAGATGGATGCCATGATGCAGAGAAGGCTTTGAAGTTCATCCAAAAATTCCAAGCAATTCATCAGGAAATGGAAGCACGGTTGGAATAGAACCAAGCAAAATACAAGGTTCGCCATGACAAGCATCACACTAATCATCATTTTCAAGTTGGAGATCAAGTTTGGTTACATATCAGCAAGGAAAGGGTGCAAGGTGAAGGTAAAAAGCTTAAGCCAATTAGGTATGGTCCTTTTGAGATCCTTGAGAAGATTGGTACCAATGCCTTCCGCCTCAATCTTCCTCCATACATGCATATTTACTCAGTTGTCAATGTTGAGAATTTGAAACTGTATGAGCCTCCAATGATCCTAGATGAAGTCACAGACATTCAAGTTCCATCAATTGATGACGTTTCACTAGAGTACATGTCAGAGTTGCCAGAAGATGTTATTCTCGACAGGAATGTCATAACTTCACAAAGAGGAGACGTTGAGTACCTCAGAGTGGGCCTGAAGGGGGTGCATCCAAGCAAAGCAAGATGGATGGAGATTGGTAAAGTGAGGGAACTTTACCCTCACTTACTTCCCAAGTAATCAAGCTTTCAGAGGTCCAAAAGCTCTCCAGTGGGGAGGCCTGATCCGAGGGACATTTTTTAGTGAAATTTGAAGTGTCTCCAATACTCCAGAATTCAACACCATCAAAAAGGGTTCAATGTCCTGATTCCAATGCAACTTGAACGGAGCGAAAAGGACTCTGTTTGTGCAAGTTACGGCCGGTCAAACTTCCAATCAAACTGGCTTTAGGGGTCATCTAGAAGGCGAAAAAAACCATCATCACAAAGAGCTCGTCGAGATGATTTTGATGGCGTTCGTTTCGTCGAAATCCGACATCGTATGCTCGAGTTACAAGCAGTCAAAGTTCGATTGACTTGAGGGTACAGATGACGTCATCATGCTAATGTGTCAGTCCGTATTGTACGAAATCCACATGGATGAATTTTGGCCCGACATGTGGCAAGTGACTCAGATTGTATAGACCAATGGGAGTTTGACATGTGGCACCTAGTCAGCATACCGATTTGCACTATTAGAACCTAGTCGACATACACGTCAGATTGTCCTACGAATAAGAACTGGACACGTGTCACTGATGTGGTCTTCTGCATTTGGGGAAGTTGAAGGTTTTAACAAAAGTTCTAACGGGTTTTGAACCCGCGATCTTTGCCATGGCAGTGGACAGTTCAACCGTTGCACCCGCGGCCGGTGCATATACTAATAATGGATGGTTGTTTGTTTTGTTATTTGAAATTACGGGTTAAGTGATAAAGGCGAGGCCAGTGGGGTTGGAACCGCTGACCCCATGGCCACCAAAAGTATGATGAACCATTGAGCCCGCGAACATTCCTTAACAATAAATTGAGTTCGGTTCTTTTTGATATGTTGTTTGGAACCGAATCCATAACAAATGGCTATTTAAGCCATAAACATGTAAAACTACCTCTAACAATCTAAACCAGAAGCTAAATGGAGACATCAGAGGAGTTGTACGAGTTTTTTGAGGGGGTTAGGCATTAATTTTGATGGTTAAGCCTATTTAGGCATATTTTATGTATAAAAAGAGGGGTAGAGATGGGATTTCCCAAGTCCAAGTGGTGAGAATGAGAGAATGCTCAAGAGATTTTGAAGACATTTCTACACATCAGAGGAACGTTATGCTGCTGTGCTTGAAGGAGATAGTCTTGAAGCAATTGTAACTATTTTTTTGGAGTATAATCGGATTGGTCACTCCATTGGAGAGGGGCTCGGAGACGTAGTCCTTAGGGACAAACTGCGTTATCAATTGCGTTTGTTCTCCTCTTTATTTCCTCTCTTTCTTTTCAGTTCATTATCTTGGCAATTATATTATGTTAATTTGTTCATTTGAGCATTGTATTAAGTGATCATTTACGTTAAGCATTCTATAAGCAATTGCCCTAGATCCTAAATAGATCAAGCAAGCTGACTATTCACTGTGTGGACAAAAAATGGCTTAGAAAGCCCTAAATCTTGCAAAGTGTGGGTTACGCTTGTGTACAGACAGTAGAGGCTCCAAACCCCAAAAATATTCAAGGTGTGGGCAAGGGTACCACGAATCCCAAGAAAAGAACACAGGTATTTTGGAGGGTTTTGGAGTGAATTCCATTTTTCTTGGGTTAGGAGGCCTAATAGGGGCTCAAGGGCTAGTAGCCTTTTTAAACCCTAGAATAGGGTTTGGAGTGAGCGATGGAGAATTGGTGATTGGTGGATGATCAAGAACCCTAGAAAGATGGTTTTGGAAGCCATGGAATTCATCACACACCCCTGCAACAAGTTAGTGAGGTTTGGAGGTTTAGCTAGCCTTTAGGAAGATTAAGGGCTAAGGAGAGAATTGAGGAGAAAGCACCAATATTGGATTGGTTAGGGGAATGTAGATAATAGTAGGGTTGGCCAAGAGAACTAGGGGTGCCTAACAAGCAATAGGGCCTATAGGTTATGAAGGTGGAGAGTGACACCAAAGGGGTTTGCCAAGGTGTGACCCAGAGCATGGGACAATGAGTGTTCCATCCAACCCTACCCTATCAGATTGGTATCAGAGTGAGTAAAAGATTTGGGAATAGAATAATATATGTCAGAGGTTGAGTCAAGTGATACTACCATCATGGTGACAAATGCACAATTGGCCAAGATGGTTGAAGAGCAGGAGGAAGATAATAGGCTATTGAGGGATAGAATAGCCCAACTTGAACAAGCAGTGAGGAGTGTGTAATTTGAGGGAAGGATACCAAAGGAGGAAGAGGTTGCAAAGGAAGACAAGACCCCTAAACCTGACCCTATCCTGAAAGAAGAGCCTTTCTTGAAGGCATTGAAGGCCTTGAGTGGAAAAGAACTTGAAGGCATACCATTATTTAGTGGAAAAATGGAAGCTGATCTAGTCATGGACTAGATAGAGGGAATGGAAAACCATTTTGAGTGTGATGGAGTCACTTAAGCATAGAAGGTGAAGCTGGCCAAATCAAGACTAAGAGGTTCTACCTTGACATGGTGGAAGTTCATTCAGACAGAGAGGGAAAAAGAAGGTAAGCAACCTATAACTACTTGGAAGGGTATGGTTGCCAAAGTAAAAGAAGCATACATGCCAGATGATTATGAGATTCAGTTACACAAGAAGAGACAAAGTCTAAGGAAGAAAGACCAAGATTTGAATACCTACGTAGAGGAGTTTCAAAAACTTTGTATGAGGTCTAATGTTACAAAAGATGAAAGTCTCAAGGTGGCTAGGTATCTTAATGGCTTGAAGTGGAACATTCAAGAGGAGATGGCTCTTTCAAGTCCTAAGATAGTACATCAATGTTACCAATTAGCTATCAAGATTGAGGAAAGAAAGAAGAGGAAGCAAGACTAGGCTTCTAAGGGCAGAGGCAAAGGCAGAGATCAAAGAGATCAAAGAGGATAGCAAGGTGGCTACCAAGGTAGAGGCAATGACCAAAGAAACCAAGGAGAGTTTAAATCCATAGATCATGGCAATGAAACATCTTCTAGAGGAGGGTATAACAGAGGTAGAGGACCTCAAGGAGGTTCAAATAGAGGAAGAGGAGTAGGCAGGAGCAATTCATACTTTGCAAACATGAAATGCTACCATTATAGTCAAGTAGGTCATCCTGCTTATAGGTGCCCGGAGAAAGCATCTTCATCAAGCAATGAGAAGAGAGTGGCTTATGCACAAGAGGACACCATGATTCCTAAGTCATTTGAGGTCAATCATATTGAATCTGAAGTAGGAGAGAATCTGATGTTCAGTAAAGTCTTGATTAGACAACCGGTCAAGGAAGAACCAAAACAAAGGAGAGCTCTATTTAGAGTAAGGTGCAAGATACTTGGCAAAGTATGCAAGGTCATAGTAGATTCAGGTTCAGCAGACAATATTATCTCAGAGGAGGTAGTAAAGAAACTAAAATAGGAAAAGGTACCCCATACTAACCCCTACAAGGTCACATGGCTAAACAAAGGGCAAAGTGTTTTAGTGAATGAGCAAGTAACGGTGGAGTTTTCCATTGGAGGATACAAAGACAAGTTGGTTTGTGATGTTTTACCCATGGATGCATGCCATCTACTATTGGGCAGACCATGGCAATATGATAGAGGTGCCATGCATGATGGGAAAGATAACACCATCTCATTCAAGAAGGATGGGAAGACTTTCAAGTTGCAGTCACTGATAGAAGAAGAAGAGGTATAGTCAAAGACACCAAGTGTCATGTTGAGTAGTGGGAAGGAGTTCCTTAACAACCTACATCAAGGGGGTGAAGGATATGTGATCATGATGCAATCCAAAGAGGAAGATAAGACTGAGAAAATAGTCCTACCGGAAGCAGTCTAGAAGTTACTTGAAAGGTACAAGAGCATAGTTAGTGATGGGACACCTACAACTTTACCACCAAAGAGATCCATAAGTCATCAAATTGACTTCATACCTGGAGCCTCATTGCCTAACAAAGCAGCTTATAAGCTTACACTAGATCAGAACCTAGAGGTAGCAAGGCAAGTGCAAGAATTGTTGTATTGATTCAAAAGAGCATCAGCCCATGTGCAGTACCAGTGGTTTTAGCAACCAAGAAAGGAGGTATGTGGAGGTTATGCACATATTCTAGAGCAATAAATAGGATCACCATTAGGTATAGGTTCCCTATTCCTAGAATTGAAGACTTAATGGATTGTCTTGGAGGAGCTCAATACTTCACTAAGTTGGATCTCAAGAGTGGATACCATCAGATTAGAATTAAGGATGGTGATGAGTGGAAGACAACTTTTAAGACAAATGATGGATTGTATGAGTGGAGAGTTATGCCATTTGGCCTCTCTAATGCCCCTAGCACATTCATGAGGCTCATGAATGAAGTGCTTAAAGACTTTACAGGGATATTTGTGGTAATGTATCTTGATGACATCCTCATATACAACAAGACAACATAAGAGCATTTAAAACATGTGGAGTTGCTTCTTAGAAGGTTGCAAGAGGAGAAGTTGGCAATCAATCTAGAGAAGTGTGAGTTCTTTAAGCAAGAGCTTGTATATTTGGGTTTTGTAGTGTCCAAAGGATCATTGAAGATGGATACAATCAAGGTGGAAGCTATCCTAAATTGGCCTACACCAACCACAAGGACAGAGGTAAGAAGTTTTCATGGATTAGCCCAATTTTATAGAAAATTCATAAGGAACTTTAGTGGTATATGTGCACAAGTCCTAGATACAATCAAAGGAGGTTTGAAAACTAAGTTTAAGTGGACTCAAGAAGCTGAGAAAGGTTTTGAGAAACTGAAACAAGAAGTGGCAACTCAACCTATTCTCTTGTTACCTAGCTTTGACAAATTGTTCACTGTTGAATGTGATGCAAGTGGAGTGGCAGTAGGAGGAGTGCTAAGTCAAGAGGGCAGGCCTATAGCCTTCTTTAGTGAGAAGCTCAATGAAGCAAAGAAGAAGTATTCAACCTATGACTTAGAACTTTATGCTTTGGTTCAGTCACTTAGGAAATGGAGGCATTACCTTCTACCCAAGGAGTTTGTAGTTTTACTGATAATCAAGCACTTAGTTTTATCAACACTCAAGAGAAGTTGAGTAATAGGCATTTGAAATCGATGGAATACATCCAAGCTTTTACCTTCACCATCAAGCACAAGAAGGGATAGCTAAACAAAGTAGCAGATGCATTGAGCAGGAGATTGTTGACAGTGCAAGAGCATTGGCATAGAGAGTTTCAAGGATCTCTATGGGGAAGATAAAGAATTTTTAGAGGCCTACAAGGTATGTTTAGATTTTGAGAATCATTTTCATAGCCAATATTCTGAGTATACTTTGCAAAGTGGTTTGTTGTTCAAAGGAAATCAATTGTGTGTTCCAAGAGGGTCAATGAGGGAAAATATGATTCAGGAAAAGCATAATGGCAGTCTTAGTGGACATTTTGGCATCAACAAGACTTTAGAACTAGTGCAAAGATTCTATTACTGAACTAAGTTGGCAAGAGATGTTAGAAAGTATGTGGACCAATGTGTTGTGTGTCTGAAAGCTAAGGGAGGAGCTAGTAATGCTGGTTTATATCAACCTCTACCCATTCCTAACAGACCATGGGAGTGTGTGAGCATGGATTTTGTGGTAGGCCTTCCTAAGACCAAGAATGGTTTTGACAGTGTTTATGTACTAGTAGACAGATTTAGCAAAATGAGTCATTTTATTCCCTACAAAACTACTCATGATGCAAGTTACATAGCTCATCTCTTCTTCAAGGAAGTCGTAAGGATCCATGGACTACCTTTAAGTATTGTTTCTGACAGAGATGTGAAGTTCATGAGTCATTTTTGGAAGACTCTATGGAGTAGATTGGGTACTAATTTATCATTTGGATAGCTTACCATCCTCAGATCGATGGTCAAACAGAAGTGGTTAACAAGGTGCTAGGTAACCTTCTAAGGTGCCTAACTAAGGAGTATGGACAGACATGGGATATGGTTATCTCACTAGTTGAGTATGCTTACAATGATAGTGTGAACCAAACCACAGGGAAAAGTCCTTTTGAAGTTGTGTATGGGATGTGCCCAAGAGGCATATGTGAGCTCAGAGATCTTGGAGCTATGGAACAAAGAAGTGGACATGCAGAGGATTTTAGTGAGACCATGAAAGAGATTTAGGAGCAGGTGAAGAAGACAGTAACAAAGGCTACACAAAATTTGAAGGAGAAAGTAGACTTGTCAAGGAAGGATGTGCACTTTGCAGTAGGAGACTATGTCATGGTCCACCTTAACAAGTCAAGGTTGAGATGAAGAGAGTGGGTCCATGCAAGGTATTGGCCAAGTATGGGAAGAATGCATACAAGGTGGAGTTATCTACCGATCTAGGGATCTCTCCAGTGTTCAATATAGCTGATTAGATCAAGTATAAGGGGACAGTCAATGATGTGGATCAGAACAGTCAGGAGATCTTCAAGGACATCAGCAATGTATCCTTACCTAGTCAAGACAAGCCTCAGGCAGAGAAGATCTTGGAGTCAAGAGTGAAGAAGGCTACAAGACATAAGGTGTACATGGAGCACCTTGTTAAGTGGAAGAACAAGCATAACTCAGAAGCCACATGGGTACAAGAAGATCAGTTCAAGAAGTTTGATATTGAACTGTCCTTGATCTCTCCTTCGATTCCTTAGTGTTTGGGCTGAGAGGGGGAGAATGGTGCAGGAGCACCTAGGAAGCATGAGGTTGCACTAGGCAGATTTGTGAGCCTAGGAGGAAATTTTGTGTTTTAATGCTTTAAGGTCATGTTGACCATTTAATTTTGTGTTTGAGATGTTAGAATATGTTAGAAGGAAGGTTGATCAGTAGTTCAAGGTAGATTGGATGAGTTTCACAACTTGTTTCCACTAGGATTCACTAGGAGATGGAAATAAAGCCCAAAATGTTGCATTTGTGCAATTTTGGCCTTATATGGTGGTTATGTCCGACCAAGGGAAATGTAACCACCTTATGAACCTTTAAAAGGTGTGCTTTGACCTATTCTAGGGGTTGGAGAAGCTTTTGTTTCATTTGAAGTTTGCTATTATAAGGAAAAGCAATGAATTTCTTGCAATTTTCTGGTTTTTAGTTCTTATTTGTGCATTAATGGAGGGTTCCAGGAACTGAGCAATGTGTGGAACGTGTGATAATTACCTTACAAGCTTTGTGTAGTTAGTAGCTAGGTTCTCTCATCATTTTCTAGTTTTGTTTCTTTTCGTTGTTGATCAGACCGGCAAGCTGTAAATCATGGAGTCTTAGACCTCTATTTTCCTCTATACCTAGTGTGTAGACTGTGGGAATTGAGGCTAAGCTCCATGCCTGTAAATAGGTTAGGTCTAGGAGTCCTTAGGAGGCAGGAAACCATGGTAAAAGGTTGTTACTAGGCGAGCTTGGTTGTGCTCGGCTAGGATAGTCAAAGAGAGTAGAGCACTAAGGTTGTAGGGGTGTCAATTCCCTGGCAATCCAAGGTGTGTGTTAGTTGTAGGAGGCCTTACAAAGGCTTGGCAGGAAGCAAGAGATCTCACCAATCCATTTAGTGACTGAAGCAAGCTGACTGTTCACTATGTGGATAGAAAATGGCCTAGAAATCCCTAAATCTTGCAAAGTGTGGGTTACGCTTGTGTACGGGTAGTGGAGGCTCCAAACCCCAAAAATCTTCAAGGTGTGGGCAAGGGTACCACGAATCCCAAGAAAAGAACATAGGTCTTTTGGAGGGTTTTGGAGTGAATTCCATTTTTCTCGGGTTAGGAGGCCTAATAGGGGCTTAAGGGCTAGTAGCCTTTTTATACCCTAGAATAGGGTTTGGAGTGAGCGATGGAGAATTGGTGATTGGTGGATGATCAAGAACCCTAGAAAGATGGTTTTGGAAGCTATGGAAGTCATCACACACCCCTGCAACAAGTTAGTGAGGTTTGGAGGTTTAGCTAGCCTTTAGGAAGATTAAGGGCTAAGGAGAGAATGGAGGAGAAAGCACCAAGATTGGCTTGGTTAGGGGAATGTAGATGATAGTAGGGTTGGCCAAGAGAACCAGGGGTGCCTAACAAGCAATAGGGCCTATAGGTTATGAATGTGGAGAGTGACACCAAATGGGTTTTCCAAGGTGTGACCCAGAGCATGGGACAGTGAGTGTTCCATCCAACCCTACCCTATCAAGGGGGAGGCGGGAGATTGATAGAGAGGAGTTTAAAAAATAGCTTTGGAGCAATTAAGAGAGATAGAGATAAGAGATAAAGGGAAAGAGATAAATAAAATAAAGACTAGATTTTGATCTATCATTTTGTGCTAGAAATCCAAACATAGTTTATGTATATATACAAAGAGACACACACAAGTAGAGAAATAAAGATACATGGAGAACAAAGAGAGAGGAGAAAGAGAGATATACAAAGAGGAGAGGGAGGTAGAGTTAAATACATAGAGATAGAGAGATGGAAACATAGGAATATAGAGAAAGGTAGAGAGATATAGAGACCAAGAGGTAGAAGGGTGAGAGGGAGAGAGACAAGATAAAAATGAATAGATAAAGAGAGAGAAGAGAGACTAATAGTCAAAGTATAATGTTTATGGTTCCAAATTTTTCAAGCACATCTACCAAGGTAGTTTCATCTATAACATCTAACAAAACCCCCATCCATTATGGTGTGATAGATGTCATACCCTATTTGAGAGATCCTATTTTGGCACAAGCAAGGAGAAAGAAAGAAAAGGTTGCAAATACTAGCTTTATATGTGTCAATTGGATTTTCTTGAAAGTTTCTAAGGACTTTTCAACAAATCCATTTTGTGCATAATCTACAATCATAGCAATCCATGAGACCACATCTTTGGGGCATTCTACCAAACAATTTCTCCCACAAAATTTGATGAATTTGATTTTAGGCTCCGAGCACCACCCATTAGATTCAAGTTGACAAAGTAGATCATTTGATTGCTCTCTAAGTAGTGTAAGTTTCATGTTCTAAAGCTTCATTACTTCTTGCCAAAAAAATGACGGGTGGAGTCCTTTCTAATTGATGCATCAAAAAGTACCTCAAGTTCAATTGATATGTAGGTAAGGTGGATACCATATAACATGGAATTAATTTTACCAAAGAATTTTTAGTGTTAAGATATGTTGCATTGGACATTTTAACTTGATACTGGGACAATTTTATGATGGTAGGAATTGGCCCTTCTTTATAATGAGATGAAATGTTCATAGTTTTTAGAATGCTAAATCATAGTTCATTGGTCTTTCCATGGATATGTATTAGAAGAATTGTTATCTGTTTAGATATGCATGATATTCGTGTATTATAAATTACCTATATCATCAAGTCTTAGGAAAGCAATGGTCATGAGAGTAGATCCAACATGTTCTCTTGAAGAGGTGCATCTTTACAACAAAATTTACATTTTATTTTTCTTTGGCGTATCATTACTAAAATACATGTGCAACATGTTGGGATATGGTGTTGTACACCATTGCATAATTTGATATATTATATTTTGTAATTAAATAATTATTTAGTTGTGATGCACCTAGGTGGTGTGGTTAATCACACTAGGCAATTATTTGGGGACCACTTTATGTTGTATTGTAACATTGTATTATTATTTAATGTGTGGGAGACGTGATAATAATTTAATTTTGGGTAAATATTAAATAAAGTGAAAAATTAGTACCCAATATTAAACAAGGGATTAGTGGCTTATGTTCACATGGTTTTGTAGCATATGGTTTTATCTTATTGCTTGGCTATATTTGTCTGAGTTTGAATTTATAAAAGCAAGCATATGTTTAGTGGTTAAGGTTGGTTGGGTGAGTGGGTTGTCATTATTGAGTATTTATGAGGAGTGCATATGTGAAGCATGGCATAGGATTTTGTGGATTCATGCTCAAACACATGAGGATGCATTGAGAGGCTTGATGCTTCAGAGGTATTCATTGTGACTCTTGTATTTCTATATTGTTGAATAATATGATGGAGTATGGATGTTTTTGGAGGTTAGGTTTTTCCCTTTTGAGGGTTTTCCCAGGGTATATCTTGTGTTATCTTGTGGCTTGTCTATTTGATCTATGCATTATGGTTACTTGTATGCATGTTTCTCTCTCATGGGTTATGTAAGAAATGGATTAAAATTATGGGTTGAATGCAATATTTCCTAACACAACATAGAGAGGGGATTATATATATATATAAGAGATATAGAGGGAAAGAGAGACAAACAAAAAGTAGGAGAGTGGGGGCACAAGAGAAAAAGAGAGATAGATGAGACAAAGAGACATATAGAGAAAAGTAAAGATAGAAAGAGAGATACAGAGGGAGAGGGAAGAAAGATATATATATATATATATATATATATAGAGAGAGAGAGAGAGATATGTCATGAGAGATAAATAAGAAATAAGAGATATAAAGGAAATGGGAGATAGAGAAAAGAAATATTGGCTTTCAATCAACTATTTCATGCCAACATTCTAAATATGACACATCCATGGGGAACTATCTTCCATCTCTCTTGCTATCACTCTATCTGACTCTTCCTCTCTCTCTCAATGTTGATTTCACCACCAACATTTGAAACTATAACATCCAACATGTTGTTCACAGTTCTACTAATTAGTAAGTTGGAATTTATAGAGAGGGTGCCAAGGGAGGAAGTCACTTGGAAATTGTATATGACATACATATTTTTTATTGAATATGTACTATTACAAAATGTTCATATGTTTGAATCCCTTGTGATTGACTTAGTGTATCTTGTTTGCACTTATTTCTCACCTTTAGGAGTATTAGATTACATTATGCCATTATTTTTCTTTATCTGTACTTACTTTTTTTAGTTTCACATCCAACCTTATGACTATGTAGATACTATTTTGATTATGTGTTCTTGAATGTTGATACATTTGAGGTCAAGTCCTCCTAAGGCCCATACAACCACACACCCTTCTAATGGCTTTTGTGTGTTGATAATCACATTCTAAAATGAATTGACATTACATTTGATTTTGTATCCGACAATCATATTACATTTAGTTTAATATGATTTGTTCTATTATATCTATGTACACTATTTATAAATGTAATTATTAATTAGAATATATAGTATTTCTATAATTATGAATTAATATTAAAGTAATCTATAGATTATTATATAATATTTTAAATATTATTATTGATTAATAATTTAAATACAATATAATTATATAATAATTAATAAATATTTAAATATATATTGAATATTATACAATTTAAATTTAATATAATACATATTGTAAAATATAATATAATAGTCTTAAATTTATGTAAATAATATAAAATCTAGAAATCGCCCATGGTGCTAAAATTTCCTTGTCAAGTATGGTACAATGGTATACATGTACTATAGCTCTATGGAATAAACTCCACATTGTGCAAATCAAATATGCACCTTTAACATTTTGAGATTTGTAGCTTTATTGAAGTAGATAACTGCTACCCCAAAGCCTACAATTGTATGACAACTTTAAAATAATCATCTTCACTACTGGTGAATGAGAAAATAATAAACAAAAAATTAAAATGGCTAAGATGATGTCAAGAAGTAACATTGTACTTAATTGATATCAATCCTCAATTACCCAAATTAGCTTGCTCCCTCTCATAGAGGGAATATCTTCGATGTAATTAAAATAATTCCAATTTCCAATCACCTTAAACTCTAGTTTTTTATTGATGTATTATTTAGAGGCACTACCTATCTAAGCGAACCTTTCCTAGTCATGGTAAAATTACGTTTAGAATTACTTTGATTGTTGGTCTAAGATGCACCTTAAGGAACAAATGTGGTGTTTGTACTAAGATGAGTAGTTGTAGTTTTATTGACATTTAATGTGTTGGAAAGTTGGACATGCTTAGTGTCAATGACACTATCACTAAGAATATTTTTGTTCTTATTCAAAAATTGATGTTTTTATTGGATGATTTATTATTTTTCTTCTTGTAAATTTTTACCAAACCTTTAGCTATGAGTGCATTCTCAATATAGAAGTCCTTCTTTATAATCTCATCAAATCAAGATGCAAAATAGATTTATAAATAGAAGGTCATCTATTGATTCAAGTTCTAAATAAAGATATTAACTAACTGCTTCTCGAGTAAGGGCCATGAAATACAACTAGCAAGAGTTCTCCACTTTTGTAAATAATTTTCAAAACTTTCTCCACTACATTGTTTATTATTACGAAGGTCTAGCATGGTAACTCCATGTTCTAGATTGTAGAAGAAATGAGCCACAAACTTTTTTGATAATTCTACAAAGGTAGTTTGGATCCATGAGGAAGGTGTAGAAACCATTCCAAAGCTTAACCTCCCAAACTATGAGGGAATAAGTGAAGGAGATAGTTGTCATTGTAAGCCACCTCTTAACAAGCCATGAAGAACTCCTTAATATGGTCACATGGATCACCTTTCCCTTTATACCTATCAAATTTAGGAATTTGAAGTGTTGAGAGAAAGGTATCATTGCAAGAGAACAACCAAAGGGATATGGACATAGTCCATTATTAAAACACATATGTTTATAGAAAAATATTTATATATCAACATAAATCTCTTGAAAATATTAATTTTTTTATTCTGTTTAATCATTATGAGCATCAAAGGCACATTTACATTAGTTCATATTATGTTAACTAGATCAAAATGCTAAATCAACACATTTTAATTAACCATGATTCATATTTCCAAGCCAAAATTGAAATACAAATAAAAAATTATATAGTCTTAGAGGGTTTAAAAAAATGGGATATAATAGGCTACATCCATGGAGAAACAACCAATCCATTCTTTTATTTACCCAACAAAATAAAGTGATACAACCTACATCACATTTGATATAAAATCCTCTTATCTTTATCATGGTCTCCTCACACAATACAATACTTATCCATAATACAATTCCCTCATAAAATGGGTTTCCTTCTAAGGAAAAAATTCCAACATAATCTCTACCTACTGTTAGATTTGTGACCCAATGATGAAAGACCTAGATTTACAACATATATATATATATATATATATATATATATATATATATATATATAATGTGGCTTTTGGGGGAATTTCCCCAAAACCCCCACCATGGGGTTACCCACCTTGGACTCTACAGGGGGTACCCCTACAACCACCCACAATGAAATGGGTTCTAAAACCAACAAGATAAGGCTATATAAGCAACATACTTAATTGATTAGTCTTGTTATCTTCCTAAAATTCACATATCTTCAAAGTTCCTTCAATATCCCCCCTTCTATTCATCATCCCTTGGTTGCATAACCCCCTCACTTGAGGCAAGAACCTAGGACCTTCTATGTAAATCATGAAACTCTATATTTGCTTGAATACATTATTTCTTTATGCAATTCTTTCTTTATGTAGTTGATATATCTATTGTTTATGTCCCTCTTTTATCCCTTTTACTAGGGTCCTCACAATAAAACCAAGATGTTGGCAAGTAGGGACATAGACCAAATATATATTCTTAGGCACTCAAAATCTTTTATTTATACCCTAGTGAGAGATAAAAAGACGGTCAGAATGAGAGTGGTGGATTATAGATGGTTATAGTAGGAAATAACATACACAAATAATAAAATTACAATATTAATAGTTCAAGCATAGAGCATAACACATCATGAATAAATCCAACCAATATATATATATGTGTGTGTGTGTGTGTGTGTGTGTATGTATGTATGTATTATGTATGTATGTATGCATATGTATATGTATATGTATGTATGTATGTAATCAACTAGCCATTTTACATTCACAAACCATATATTCCTATTATATTATTGTACATTATATTCTCATACTTATTTCCTTTACAAGAAGATCTTGCTTATTATATATACATCTCAAAAATTGTATTACACAAAGAACATGACACAAAAGTATTGTAAAATAAGTTATTTCAATAATACTTGTGTATTTTCTCTCTCTTTTATATCATAAAGTGTTTTAAATAGATTTCACTTCAAATAAATATCAGTTGTAACCAACTAAAACTAATAACAACAAAATTATAGACTTTATAATATTAAATTTATTTTAATCATTTGAGATTTAAAATATTATAAATAAATAAATTATAAAAATATTTTTTCCTTAATAAAACATATAGTTTGGGTTGGGGTTCATAAAACTAACTTAATTTCAAAAGTATTATGATCTAACTCAAACAAACACAATAATCCAAAATAATGAAGCATTTAAAAACCACCACCATGCATGTAAATCCTAAAATTATCTTAACCGTGTAACATCACTTTTGATCAAATCAATGTTACATAAGAAGTAAAGTATCACAATAAAAATAATATATCGCTCACTATAATGTCACCCGAATTAGGTGACTACCAATTATGTAGAATATTCAATGTATCAAAACTATCAACCAAGAGTTTCATATTGTTTACTAAAAGATAAAGGAATATGATTATCACTCAAACCCAAACAAAATTAGTTCATATTCCTGAGTCAAATCTAGTAATGACATGTTGGTATTTGCAGCACACTCCATGTATTCATATGGATTTTTTGGAAAATCAATATAATTCAAAACCCAAACTTTGTCTTGCAACAAGTTTAACATTCTTAAGTACTTTGTGTCACTAAAACCAAGGCAAAAGAGGATATATCATGCTTAGATGTGGAGGGAAATTCTTATGAAATTTTAGTGGGATGGGACGAAGAAAAATCATGAGTTGGAGAAATGGGATCACTACCAATATGTTTACTAACATGAAACATCCCAAACAACAAGTAAAGTATAGAGATGGGAGTATGTAGACTATTGAAAATCATAATCTAAATGAGCACTTTTGTTAATAACAAGTGACCAGTAATATTCTCAAATTGATCGAGGTTAGGAGGAATGTAGTTAGAATTATGATCAAAATTGTAGGAGTTAATGGTGACTCCCAACACCCCCAGGAATAGTTGCTAGACCGAAATATCTTTCACAAGAGAGAAAATGACAAGAATAGCTTTCTATGATTATGAATGCAAGATTAATATAAATGTACATGAGAGGCCTTGCTTATAAAGGCAAGGTGAGGGATAGGATTAGACAAGATTGTGACATGCATCTTAATCTATGTTATGAGACAACTATTAAATTACATAGGTAACTAATATTAAATAAAAGTAAAAAAGTAAGATATGATAAGATCTTATCTAGACAACTAAGACTTATAGAAAGACACCTAAGACCTAAGCAAAAACTTAACATGTGAATAAGTCCCCCTTGCTAGGTACAAGATATTTATTCACACAAACACCCCCTTAAGTGCAAATTGGGGAGAAGATTATTATGGAAAGATGCAAAACATGAAAAATGACTATGGGTCTTGACTACAAGGCCATGTTAGGCACCCATTTACAAATACAATCTCACAAATGGAGAAAAGGATAAAACCATGTGGGAAAAAAATCCTCTCCAAAAGAGAGAAAAGAAAACAAAATTGGATGATCTATAGAGGACTCAATGATACCCCCCAAGCATGATATCCGTCATGAATATATAATCAATGACCCTCATAAGAGGGAAAAAGAGAGACTAGATATGCCCCCCCCTAATGAAGAAGCTCCAACACCAATGAAGATTACTTGAAAACAAAAAATGATCCAATGTCTACAAGCAACATGTCTTCCTTTGGGAAGAAAAAAGTCCATATAGGTTGATGAAGAAGCCAATCCATGTCCGATTGAAAGGGGAAAGAATAAAGTCTCAAAATGTATGCCTCTAAAAATTGATCAGAAGTCTCCAAGCTTGAATAAGCCACAACATAATCATGGTCAAACCCAACCAAGAAACATGAAAAATCAAGGGAAAAAGGAGACTCATGAATGTTAATATCCAAAGACAAGGACGATGGGATAATAGTTGTGTTGAAACTGTCATCAAAGAGGAGAGAAACTCCCTCAAGTGTGTCCTCCAAATCTGCAGTATGAGACTCCGCAAAAAGTTAGAAATCTCTATCAAATATTCATCCCATAAAGCAAGATCTAAAAAACTAAGATTATCCTATTGAGTAGAAGCACTAATAGTTGAACAAGGAGGTGGAGAAGTAGGAAGTTTGACAATAGTCTCTAGAATATCAAGGTTTAGATGACCAAATATCTCCTCATAAATATTGTCATAACCCTCTTCCTTGGAACCCTTACCAAACTCTTTTAAATTAAGTTAATATAACAAGGTTTGAAATAATAATAATTTTTTATTTTATTAAAGATAATTTATAAAGTTAGAACTAAAGGAAAAATAAAATAAAATCTTTAGAAAAATCAAATTAAATATTTTGATAAATAGATAAATAAAATTTATGATGCAAAATTTATTTAATATGGAATAAAAAGAAAATACACTTGGCAATATAAATCTTGAGAGGATAAAAATAAATAATTTTTTATTAAGGCTTTGCCTATTTCATCTTTCTATTTTCTCTTCTAATCAACTCCTCTTCTCTCACCAGTTAACTCCATCTCTTTTTAGAATCTAAATCTTCTCTTATCAATTAACTACTCTCCCTTTTAGAAACTCCTTTCATCATCATTAGTTAATTAAGAATGAAGTGGGAAACTTCATGTATCATTATACATCATTTTGATTCAAATAATTCATTATTATCCTTTCATGAGTTAAAATGACAACTTTCTCATTATCTCCTCCAATCTTGCCCATTGATTTTGCTATCAAATCCTAACCATCGATCGAGCATTCATCTCCTATAAATACAACCCTTCATCCTCTTTCAAGAGGAGCACAAGACTTCAAAATCTTGTAGTTATTGTCATCCTAAGCACATTGGAATTGTCCATACAATTCTAAGAGAGCAACAATAAAATAATTGAAACGTGAGGTGGAGGACAAGGAAGAGAAAGAGGAGGTTCTAGTTGAGAGAAGAAAGAAGAAGATTCAGGCAAAGTGGAAGAGGGGTTAAAGATCAAAGTGTGGTGCAATAGAGAAAGGATTAGATTTTATTTTACGTTACAAGTAGGTTTTTATTCAAATTTCTTTAATTTCTTCTCCTCTTTAAATCTTTCATTTGCTTCAAGAAAATCCCCTTGAATTAATCTTCTTGATCTCTGTGAAATCCCTTCTTTTCTGATAAATCCTTTTAATGCTTCAATAAAATATGCCTGAATGATTGCATAATTTTAAATCTCCCTCAATTCGATTTCTTCTTTCACCTTCCTATTAAATTTTTAAAACAAGGATGAAAATAAAAATAAAAAACATTAGAAAATAATTGCATGCATGACTTCCCTTTCTTGCAATTCTTGCTTCCTTTGTAAAAAAAAAAATTAATTAGGAAAGATACCTTTACTTTTTCCAATTAGATTCACTTTAAAATTATTTTTTCTATTCTCTTGTTAAGAATATTAGTAATACTTGATAACAATTTATTAAGTTTATTTTCAAGGAAATTAATATTAAAGGATTCCTTATTGCAAAAGTAGGTTTCAAGAATGATAGTTTAATTTATTGAAGGAAATTGAAAGCTTAGTCAAATCTATTATTAGTGTATGTTAACATAATAATATTTATTCATACTTTTCTAGGACATAACTCAAGAAAAGAAATGTGACAATATAAACTCATTATATAAATATTTTTTTTAGAGAAGATATAATACTCACAAAAAATGATAGATCACATTAATAACTTCTTGCACATTACTTTCTTTATATGATAGGTTTGTATAATTTTGCTTGATGGATATTGAAATTTTAACTAAATAGTTAAGAATAAAAGCATATATCTCATTATACTAAATGGTCCATTAATTATTGTGATAAGAACTAAATTTAGTTATGAGTTAAGTAATAATTGAGTTTATTAACATTAATTATAAATGGAATTATGTTTTCGTTGTATGCTCTCACCTCGCCCTTATGGATCTTAGTGATCAGAAAATGAAAACTAATTCTTTGATCTAAATCAAATTAATTTTATTCTATTTTAAAAAGGGGTTTTTAATTAATGTTCTCTACTTTTTACTTTCAAAAAGTGATAGGTGATAGTTTAATTTATTTTTGAGATGCATATTCAAGTCAATATCTATTCTTCAAAATAATTAGTAAAATGCAAGTAATTTTCAAATGTTTAAAATAGTTCTTGAGAGAAATTAATATTAGTCAAATTTATATTTGCAAAAGTAATCTTCTAATACTTGAATAATTTATGTGCATTCATTTATCTTAATTTTTTTAGAAATAGTTAAAGTTATGTTGAAAATAAATAAGTATTTATTTAAGTTATATTTGCAAAAGTAATTCTCAAGGTATTTTAATAGTTTAAGTTTATTTTTAAAAAATAAGTATTTATTTAATTTATATTTACAAAAGTAATTCTAGAAGTGTTTTAAATAGTTTAAGGTTACTCAAATTATATTTGCAAGATAATTCTTGGAGTGTTTTAAATAATTTAAGTTATTTGTAAAGATAAATAGTATTAGTTAACTTTATATTTAGTGTGGCTAATTTAGGAAATGAGTTTAGAGAGGTAAATTTTAAATTAATTAGTATAGTTATTCTTCAACCAATTAGTATTGGATAAGTTTATTTTCAAGAATTAGCATCTACTTTATTTAAGTAATTAGTTAAACTTACTTCCAAAAGTAAACGATTTTCCAAAGGTAATTAGAATTAAATTTTATCTATGCAAAAGTAATTAGCGTTTATTTCGGAAAAAACTACTTTAGCATTTATTTTTATGCAATTATTAAGATTCTTATTTATTTTAGATAGAAAATTTTAAAAAGAATTGAAACTAAAACCAACAGTGTTTGGTATCAATGGTGCCTCTAGCCCACGTTTATGGGTAATGCCATCACGCTTGAGCTACTGCATTGATAGCCTAACATAGCTACAACAATGACGTCTATGGCATTGTCCCTTTAAATTGCTAGGGAGAAATAAGGGACATCTTGATGGTATTTAAATCCAAGGGACGGGTAATCTCTCTTGGATAGATAATATTAAAAGATAAATTTCTAATGAACCAAATTCCACTAGAACAAACTTAGAAAGCTTTCTTATAGGATTGAAAGGAATTTTAATTACATTGTTTTTCATTCATATTTTATTGGATATTTAATTATGTGGATGTGAATTATTTTCAACAGTTTCAACGGTGACGTTAATTTAGGACTAGGAATTAGTTGATAGGACATGAGTAATAGACATGATGAATATTTACTTATAATTATTGCTTCTCTTCATGGGTAGCAGTCACAGAGGAACCGTCTGAGGAAAAGGGGCCTTAGAAAGGGCTGTGTACCCACATAATAGTTCACATCAAACTTAGATTAGAAACATAACTACATATTTTACATCTTGATCCCATTTGGAAGTAGGGTGTGTACATGTATTTTAGGAAACGAAGGATGCTCCTCTTAATGCATTGCACTTAGGGGGAGATTGAATCCCTCATCCTTGGGTTCCTCAGAGAGGTTTTCACCCTCAGATACATCCTTTATTTTTACTATTTTAGGATCAAAGAGTGCCACAATGTGTTTTTCACTCAAAGATCTCCAAGTTAGTTGCATGTCATCAATTTTGCGACTGAAGGATTCAATAATCTCCCCATAGTATGCCCTTGTTTCGAGTTCTATATCAAAACCAACCTTGTGATCTACCCATGATAAGTTGTCACAAAGTCCCATGAATTCTAAGATCACTTCATCATTTTTGAATAAATATAGAATCGATGGTCCTTGTTGGTCCAAGTCAAGGAGTTGTGGGTATACTAGGCATATTTCATTTGGTCGGTTGCTTGGGGTGAAGGTTGATGTAGATATCATGAAGAGGGAATTATTCTCAAATAGATCAACAACATCAAGAGGGAAGTCATCTAGGGTCATATTACATGATATTGGTAACTAAGAGGAAGCCTCAACCCATTTAGTGTAAGTACCTTTGCCAATAAGGGTAACCTTGCTAGTAGTGCAACCTAGGCCAAGATTCTTTGGACATTTCTCAAGAATGATAGGTTCTAGAAAACCATTGTCATTTTTTCCTAGTTTCTTGTTCTTGGTATACCCCATTCCCTTCAATAGTTGCAATCCTTTGTTGTCATCTTCCATGGGAAGAATAGGGATGGGTCATTCATCTTGATAGAGTAGTTTAGAGATATCTTCCTCATTGACACTTCTTTGTTTAGGTCCCCCCACTTGGTGAACATAGCAGCTGCCATCTTGATAGTTTCAGGGACGTTGTTGCTAGGTGTGGGATTCCCATGAGATTTTGGAGAAAGAGGCAGCTCTCCCAACACAAAAGTATCTTTCGTTAGCTTATAGTTTCCACAACCATCATTTTGGATCACCACTTTGATGTCGGGTATGTTTTGCACAATAGGTATTTTCATTTCTGAGGTAGATGCAAGGGATGATGGGTCAATAAATGAGGTAGAAGGTGTAGGCCCTTTGTCATTCTTGGGTATTTGGGGGATCTTATAGAACTTGGCCCCAAGATTCTTGCAGTAGCGAAAAGGATTAGGATCTCCATGCATGGTAACTTCTCTACCTTCAAAAGGAAACTTTACACATTGATGGTAGGTTGAAGCTACAACTTTTAGGGCATGGATCCAGGGTCGACCAAGCAGGATGCTGTAGGGAAGATCAAGGTCTAACACTTGGCATGTAGTTTCAGAAATGATGGGGTCCACTTGGATGGGAACTGCGATGATACCTTGTGATACACATTCTTGGTCATCATATGCTCTGATGGTGGTGCTCTTTGTTTTCGCAATAGTATCCTCTGAATAGCCTAGATTTTTGATCAATTGAAGGGTGCAAATGTTCAAACCAACACCTCCATCTACTAAGACTCTTATTACCTTTTTCTTATGAATGATGACCTTAAGGTGTAAAGCACAATTATGAGATGGTTGTGATGGTAGGTCTTGTTTTGAGAAGGTGAGGAGATGATTAGTGATATGCCCTACCATAGCTTGAAACTACTTTGTATCTATATCCTCGAAACAAACGACATAGATAGAGCTTCCTCTAAGATTTCCCTATGCGCAAGGGATAGCCTTAATAGTTCTAAGATAAAAAATTGTGCAGGGATCTTCTTAAGTTGATCTAAGAAATTGTACTTGCTAGTGCTTGTTGTTGGTTGAGTAGGGTGTGCCCTAGATTGAGATGGTATTGCTTGGATGGTGACTTTACCATGTTGCGTGGTGACTCCACACTCCGCACTAGGCCCTTTAATGGTGATGATGGTAATGACACTATCACAGGAAGCAACCACATTGGAATAGGTATGCTGCACATTTGTGTAATCCTTAGCTTTCCCAATATTTTTTCCTTTGCTATGATCTAGCATGGGGGTCTTGTATATCTTAAGATCTTGATTACCAGTTGGTACCTCAATAGATATGTTGTTGCTCTCTATAAGATCTTGGATAATGTTTTTGAGTCACATGCAGTTTGATGACTTATGTCCTTTGATTTTGTGAAAGTCACAAAGATCTTTTTCATTGTACCAGGACAGTTTATTCTATGGTTCTTGGTAGTTTTCCAAATTGGGAAGTGTTATCAGGTTTGACTCTACTAGTTTCTTCATGATAGTCTCAATGGGTTCTGACAACTATGTGTATTAGTGTTTTGGATAGTTGTTCTTGTTGGGAGTTCATCTCTATTGTGTTTCAGTGTTGTTGATCTGATTGTTTTGTGGGGGTGTTGTTTGCTGCATAGTTGGTTGAACATTGGCGATTTTATTGTTATTCAGCCTAGGAGTGCTTAGGACCACCTTAGCATCTACCATACCATCATTTGTTACATTTTTTTTTAGCCCAGACACAAGGATTATAATTTGAACTAGTTGATGGACAGTTGTCTTTATAGGCTTGAGTATTTCCTTGTGAGATTAGATCTCTCTCAATGTTAAGGGCCCTAGGGACAAGCTCATCATAAGATGTGATGCACTACATCTTCAAGTGGAAGGATAAATTTGGATCGAGATTTGCTATGATAATTCCCACCTGTTGTTCATTGGGAATTAGCCATTTACTTTTACTCACTCTTTGCCTCCATCTTTGCAAGAAATTAGTGAAATATTCTCCCTTTTTTTGTTTGAGAGTATATAACTCTTCTAAGCTTATGTCCATGTTAAGATTAAAGAAGTGATCTATGAGTTTATCAATAATTTCTTGGAAAGTTTTGATACCAGGAGGTAGTTGAGAAAACCACTCCATGGAAGGACCTGTTAAACTTCGTGGGAAGAGGCACATCAAATAGGAATCATTATAGGAAATCTCCATACACATGATGTTAAACTATTTGATATGGTCCATAGGACTTCCCCGCCTTTGTATTTATCGAATTTGGAGATTTCAAAATCAGGAGGGAACAACACCATTATGATGTTTTGATCAAATGGATACAGGAATAGGTTCTATGTATGGGGTTTCTTCATTTTTCCCATCTAGATATCCTGTATTTCTTGTGTTAATGCCTTGAGTTGTGATGCCATATCGTCTGGTGGACTTGGTGGAGGAACATATGTTGCATATTATGGGATGGTGGAGGAAGTGTACGTGGGATTTTGATATGATGATGTGTTGTAGGGTGTGTATGGTGGTGTAGGATAAGGTGATGATGGTGTGGGCATATATGTTCCTAACATGTTTGGGTTGACGATGTTTTGTTGAGGGTTATAGTATAAACCCTATTGTTTTTGTTGTTGGGCGTACTGTTGAGATTGTTGTTATTGTTGGGCTTGTTGTTGTTGAGCTACTAGGGCTGCTTGTTGTGCTACTAAGGTTGCTTGATGTTGTTGTTGTTGAGCTGTTAGGGCTACTTGTTGTACTGCTAAGGTTGCTTGATGTTGTTGTTGTTGCATGACTAAGGCCGCTTGTTGTTGTTGATGTTGTTGTTGCTACTATTGTTGTGCTACTAAGGCTCCTTTTTGTTGTTGATGTTGTTGTTTTGTTGCTATGGTTGCTTTCTTTTCTTGTTGTTGTGTGACTAAGGCTACTTGTTGTTGTTGTTGTTGTTGTTGTGCTGCTAGGGCTGCTTTCTATTGTTGTTGTTATTGGACTGCTTGTTGATAATCCTGTTGGGCTTACTGTAAAGCTAGGGCATGTGCTTGCAACGTAGGATCAATTAGTGGTTGGGACATTTGTGGTGGGTTTTGGGTGTTGATGTTTTGTGCGGGTTGCACATTGTTGGTGGAAGGTTGTGGATTCCCTTGATTTAACATTCCTTGCAAGATAGTGGATTGAGGTGGAGGAATGTAAGTTTGAGGTCCGATTTTGCATGACTTTGGGAATGAATGATAAAGATGATGATGGAACTGTTAAATATTGTGATGTTAAGGGTATATTAGGACCTTGGGTCCACTTATTGAAAGGATTCCCTTGACCTATGTTTTGGAGATTCCCTTGTGTTCGAGACGTAGTCAAGGTATTACCTTGGTTGATGGGGTTTGTGATCAAGGGATTGTTTTGATGTGGGTTGATGATGGATGGGATAGATGTGTTTTGGGAAACAATTGGGTTTGATGTATCAATGAGAGGATTAGATGAAGATGTTCCATGTTGTATTAAAGGTTGATTGTGCATGAAGGGATTGATTTTTCCTTTTGGATCTACTTGTGATACTTGGTTCACACTACTCTGTGGGATGTTGGACACACTTGTGGTACTTATGGGTATGAATGAAGATAGGTGTCCTCAATATGTTGAAGTTGTCATGGAGTAATGGAGTGTAAGTGGTCTATATGGATGTTGGGGATCCTCGGGAATGGGAGGAGTGCCAAACCTTGGTGTCCAAGTGGTAGTTTGAGGAGGATTGCTATTGAGGGTACCCACAAGTGTGCTACTTTTAAATGGAATAGTATGACCAAAGTCCTTAGCAAGACTAGCTACAATACTAGGTGTTGGTGTTTGATTGATCCCTAGTGATGAAGTTGCTTGAATAGTGGATGAAGCCAAGCCTTGTGTTAATGATTGTGCAACAAAATATGGGGAATTGGGAACTATGTTTTCTAAAGTATGGTGCTCCATGATTTCTTCCCTAGGAAGTCCAAATGGTTTATTTGTGACATCTTCTATCTCATATGGCCCTGATGGTGATGAAGGTTGGTGTGATGGGGTAACATGAATTCTTGGGTTGAATTCTAGAGGAATGGGATCACTTGAGGTAAATGTGACTTTAGTTTTCTCCATGATTCTCTTATGTTGTGATCTTATTTTTACCATAAATTTTGGGTCACCTCTAGGAGAGTTGTGATGAGATTTGTAATGTTTAAACTCTCTAGTTGACTCAAATCTAGGTAAAAGGGATTCTCTAATTATTTTTGGAGCAATGATGATAGTGGGAGATGAAAATATTAGTGATATGGGGAGTGATCTTTGCAATTGGGACAACACTTTTGACTTAGGTTCGATGCTTTTGATGTTTGGATAAAGGATGTTTATGAACTTGTGAACCTTTAGGGTAGACTTGTGACCTTCAAGATAAACTAGTTCAAAGATGATAACTAATTGTAGACACTGAAAAATTTCCTAATCGATGTCATACACTCGAATCAGGTTTATTAACATCATTTCCTCTTTGTCCATCATCTTTTCACTTAATTGATTCAATTATCCTAGCTAATTAATTAATTTCATCATTTTCATCTATTGGCCTAATTAATTAAATTGGGTTAATTCATCTCTTTTCGCGCTAACAATTCATCTCATTAAATTAAATAAATCAAAATATTTAATTTAATCTCCTAAGTCATCTTATTTAATTAAATAACCCTATGTTATTTAATTAAATATCATTTCATCCTCCTCCCCTATTTATTAAATCATCTAATTTAATAAATTTTACTTTAATTCTTCTAATCCCCTAATTGCATAAATTAAACCTTGTTTAATTTGCAATTAAACCTTGTTTAATTTGCAATTAAACTAATTATTTCTCTAATCAAAGGGAATATTCCCATGGAATATTCTTTATCCCTTTTGCACAATTAAAACTTTGTTTTAATTTGTAAAATCACCTTTTTCCTCATCCAAATGGAATATTCTACAGAATATTCCCTCTCCTCTAATCAACTCACTTAGCTTCAAAAGCAAGTTAACCCTTCTTGACCTCTTTAGCAAGTTACCTTTGACCTGCGTGAGTAGGTCAAAAGTGTGTTTATTTGAGGCAAGTGTGAGCCTTTGATTAACTTTCATCATGCATTCTCATCCTTTGATGATAATCCATGATCCATGCCTCTCATCCTCTTCATCTTGATCCATTGATTAAGCTTTTTGATCTCAACCATCCATTCCTCATTTTCTCTCCTATAAATAGATCACTATTTGGAGACAAATGGATCCATATTTTGTCACAAACTTATACTGTTAAATTTACTCACATCCATACTCTCAATTTGCATACATTTAGCTTATTTTTCAGTTTTTATTAGTTGCATAATAGCTTAAAGCTTCCATTAATGGCTTCCATGCATCCATCTTAGTTTGTAAATAAATTAGGGTTTTCATCTTTTAGCATCATTTTTAGCTTAGAAATTGCATAATTAGATCATTTATAGCATAAAATCATGATAACTTAGCTTGCATCATTTTCATTTTGTGCATAATTTAGGTTTTTCATACACCAAACATCATGGTTTCATCAATTCTCTTCCATAGAATCGACTGAAACAAGCTCACTATCATGGGATTGGGAAAGGGTCACTGGTCCACATCAACGCGACACCAATTCCACAACAAGATAAAGTTTCAATAGATTAGAGTAGATGTTTTCTTTAAAGCTTTCATAAATTTAGCATGTTAGGTTTTTTGATAAAATGTTTACTTTCAATTTTGATTGATTGATCTTGTTGAGATTCAAGTATTGGTGGCTCCATTATGCTTCGATTCTTCATGGATCAAGTGTAATTCGGCCCATAACTGATATTTTTGCATTGACATTTTTCCACTAGAAGGAGGGAAAACCAATCATTTAACCATATTTTAGCTTGAAATCCATGTTCATGTTGTTTTGCACATTGTAGTGACGCTCAAAATGCAAACAATGACGCCATTTCAATAGCGTCACCATATAGCGATGCCCAAGCAATTTGATATAGTGACACATATTTAATTGGCTGACATCAATTTAAATATGGTGACACACATTTAAATTTAAAGTATCATGGATCAAAAATGGTGACACTCACATTCACCAAACAGATGCTTTTAAAGTTCAAATCGTGAAGCACTCATCCACAGTGATGCCCATCAAAACAACGACGCAATCGTGCTCACTATCCTTTCTACAGAGCGACGCCCAAATTTCACATTTCGATGCCATCGTGTACAACGATGCTCAACCAGGGTAAGAAACTTCACATTTTTTTCAACATGTGACTTAATTTCTTTTGATTATCTAATCACTGATCAATGTTTGACTATTTTTTCATTGCTAGACTAATAGGGTTTTGCAGGTTTTAAGGCATGGAGCAAAATTGAAGACCTTCTCTTCTATCTAAACATTCTATAATTGTAACTAGCATTCAATGCTTTGGGGCAATTATAACCCAATTTCATGCTTTTTTACTTTCAATTTTAGGCAATGCACTAGTTTTCCATTGGGTTTAAAACGAATGTTCAAAGTTGGATAAAATGAACCCTCACATCACATCTTTCAATTGGGCTTAAAATTGAACAGGGAAAACTCATCTTTCAATTGGTGCTCTAAAAATAACTCATCATTGCTTTGAGGATTAAAATGAACTTGTGCTTTAATTGTCTTGTAATTTTTTTTGCAATTTGTGTCATTCAAATGCATATGCACTTCTCTCACACTTCACGGCGATCTTGAGAATCAAAAGAATTTTAGTGACATTGGTTGTCTAAAAAATTACCTTTGTCTTTCAATTTGGGTTTAAAATTGAACAACCATGCTAGTGTGAGAAAAGGCATAACGTGTGTTCTCTCTTTGTGCATGTGAACAAAGATGATCGAACTACGGATGTACTTAGTCACTATTGTTCACCTTTAGAGGGTTTTCCCTTGTGGGAAAAAATACTCACCCCAAGTGAATGACCCAAGTGGTAACGAGCATAAGCCAAGCTCTTCCAAACTGCTATATAAATTTGTGGTTTCGATGAAAATCATAATCAATGGGAAGTGGAGCATAATAGCTCTCCCCCAGTATCTTTATGATGTGTAAAGCCCTTGTTCTAAGGGTTGGGAGATCTCTCACAAGGAGTTTATCATTGCACCCCTTAAACTAGATGCACTTATTATGAATCTTTGTGTAGTAGCCAAAAATCCCTAATATTTGTTGATGTTAGGAGGTCAAACCTCTGAAGTCGTCCCACATATTTGTGGTTGATCATAGAGATGAACAGTTTGTCATGGGAGATTCATGAGAACTTGAAGCTTGGCTGACCCATAGAAGTGAGTGTCGTGGAGGGGAGCCAGTGTGGTCAAGCTTCTAATCATCCACTCTGAATAAGCACAGCTAGGGAAATCCAAGTGGGAATACAAAAAATATAGCCATTTATATCCTAGGGTTGTAATTCTTGTGAGTCAGTTTAACACTTTACTTGGTTTCAAAATGATCCAAAAACAAACATTCACTATCCAAAGTTTCAAACACTTTGGCTTAAATATGGACTTCTTTAGTTAGCCTTGATATTGCTGCTTGTCCTAAGGATTTATCCTTAGTGATTTCTAAATATCTTGACACTAATCTCAAACCCATATTTACCAAAGACAACATAGGCAATTGTGGCTTTAATCTCATAATTTTCACGAAATGGACACTATGAAAGTTATGATGTTTTTGACATAAACATCTAGTTTGAAAACATAATCAAAGACAAATGTTTGTGGTAAAATCAATTCACTTAAGCAAATATAGATTGACAAATGAACCCCACATGACTATTTGGAGACCGATTTCTCCCGTTGAACAACCTAATCTTCTAGGTGCTATAATTCAGCCAAACTTTGAACTCATAAACAGTGAACAAATAGATCTCATTAGGAGTTTGAGAACCTTCACTTTTGAAAAAAAGGAGACAAATACACCATGGAGAAACACAACAACCATACTAAACGAAGAAGAGGAACACGCCGATATTGAGGTTGGAAGGCCCCTATTACCACCACCTGCAAGGCAATAAATATCTTCTTTCCTTCCATAAACTTAAACTGTTTCCCCATGATCTCAAAAAAAATTAGGATTCCTAAGCCAAGGTCTACAAGTCCTCATTTTAGACTTAGGCATCTCACTCCAAAATCCTTTAAGAAACACCTTCGGGCAGTTCACAAAAATAGAAACAAGTTGGTAGCAAAATTTTATAGACATGCTTCAAGATATAGTCCATAATTGATTAGATTCTTTTGGAGTCAAAATCCTGGTCTTTTTCATGATACTCAACTCCTCTAAATGATTCATAAAACAGTTAAACTTCGTAAGGGAAAGTCTCTAGCACTCCATTTCAGACATAGGAATTGTTAAACAAAGTATAATCAAAAGTGGGCATCCATATTCTATCGCAACCGTTAGACTTTGTTGAGTAACTTTATGCTCGAGCTAGGAGAGCCTGAACAGGTTTAAACATTCCCATCCGTCCTCTCATTTTCTAGGATTTGAACATTTTGGAGGTCTAGCATCATTCTTGCTACCTTGGTCTTGTCAAAACAAAAGGTTAACTTTAGGTCAACATTGGATCCAACATTTTATTCACCCCTTCATCAAAATTCCATCCTTCACCTCATCTATCTTTGCAAAATTTCAAATACACCAACACTTTGGGACTTAAACATCAAACCAACTTGCTACCATAGCTACATTGTATGTGAGATGTATCCTTTTCAATGCACTTAGTTGATATAGTTATCATCTTTGAACTAGCTTATCTTGAAGGTTAGAAGTCTACCCTAACTATTTCTAAGTTCATAAGAATCCTTTGTTCCAACATCAAAACATCAAACTCAAGTCAAAAGTGTTGTCCCAAAATGCTTGCAAAGATCACTTCCCATACCTCTCATCTTTTCATCCCACATTTTCATAATTGCTCCCAAAAGACTTAGAGAATCCCTTTTACCTAGGTTTGAATCAAATAGAGAATTCAAACATTACAAAACTCAACACAACTCTCCCATAGCTGACACCAAATATATGGTAAAGAGGAGATCATAACACAAGATAATCATAGAAAAAGAAAAAGTTACATTTACCTCAAGTGATCCAAATCCCTTATAATTTGATCCTAGAAGTCATGTTACACCATCACAACAACCATCATCTCCTTCAAGACCATACAAAATTGAAAACGTCACCAACAACCCATTTGAGCTCATTAGAGAAGAAATTTTAGAACATCAACTTTTTGAGAGAGTAACTCCTATTTCCCCGACATTTGTAGCACAAAGTTTCACATAGGATTTCATAAATCCATCACAAGAGCTAAGTAAAACATGCATACCTAGTCTTGCAACCATCCTTGCTAAATATTTTGGTCACATCTCACCATTTGAGAGTAATACACTTGTGGGTACTCTTGAAACTAATCCTCCACCTCCCACCACCATTTGGACACCTACCTTTGGTGCTCTTCTTGTTCCCAAAGATCTAAAACAACTACACACTCTGCTTGAACTTCAATATTCCACCACCACTTTGACATTTCAAGGAAACCATTCTTCATCCACACCCATGAGTACCACAAGTATTCCTACCATCACGTAGAGCAATACAAACCAAAAATCCAAAAACAACACACAAGGGCATGTCAATACCATATCACAGAATCAATCCTCAATGAAAATAAGGACATCTTTATCCAACCCTCTGGTGGGTTCAATCATTCCATCTACCATTACAACATCATCTCCTATCAATCCACTTCAAAGCAATTCCTTGGTTACAAATTCTATCAATCTTGGGAGTACCTTTATCACACAACCTTTGTTTACATCTCTTGCACAAGGAAATCCTCCAAACATAGGACAAGGGAATTTTTTCAATCAATGGACTCAAGGTCCTAGTGTGTCATTTCCATTGCAAAATTTAATGACATCATCTTTTCCAACAACTCCCTTTTCTATGCCAAATCAATCAGGACCTTAAACATACATTCCTCCAACTCATTCCACAATATTGCAAGGAATGTTAAACTAAAGGAATCCTCCACCTTTCACCAACAATCTATTATCCACTCAAAACATCAATATCCCTAATCCTTTGCAGATGTCTCAACAACCACCTGATCCTACATTGCAAGAACATGCCCTAGCTCTACAACAAGCACAACAAACTTACCAACAAGTTGTACAACAACAACAACAACTAGCTTTAGCACAACAACAACAACAAGAAGCACAACAAGCAACCTTAGCACAACAACAACAAGAATCAACCCTATAAAAACAACATCAAGCTCAACAAGAAGCCTTAGCACAATAACAACAATAGCAACAACAAAAGGTAGCTTTAGCAGCACAACAAGTCGCAGAACAAGATACTTTATTAGCGCAACAACAAAAGCAGGCCCAACAACAAGCCCTGCTGGTGCAACAACAACATCAAACTCAACAACAAGCATTACTAGCTCAACAATATGCCCAACAATAGCAACAAGGATCCTATTTTCCTCATACGAACATCATCAATCCAAACGCATCAAGAACATATTCATCACTTTCACAAAATTTCAAACCTTCATACACCCCATATAACTCATCTCTCATCCCATCATATGTTCCTCCACCCAATCTGTAAGACAATATAGCCTCACAATTGAAAGCACTCTCATAAGAAATGCAAGACCTTTGCATGGGCAAGACAAAGAAACCTCATACACAAAACTTGTGTCCTTACCCATTTGATCAAAACATAGCAATGGTACCATTCCCTCCTAGTTTTGAAATCCCCAAATTTTACAAATATAGAGCGAGAGGAATTCCTATTGACCATATCAAATAATTCAATGTCATGTGAATGGAAGTGGCCTACAATGACTCATATCTAATGTGCCTTTTCCCTCAAAGTTTAATAGGTATTGCTATGGATTGGTTCTCTTGTTTTCCTCTTCATATCAAAATTTTTCAAGAAATCATTGACAAATTCATCGACCACTTCTCCTTTAATATTGACATGGATGTTCATCTAGAAGAGTTGTAAACTCAAAAAAAATCTAGGAGAAACCTTCACAAATTTCTTACAACAATGGAGACAAAGAGCTAGTAAAAGCAAGTGGCCTCTTCCTGACGAACAAGAAGTCAGAATCATCATAGCCAACCTTGATCTGATTCTATCATTCCACTTGAAAATTCAATGCATCACATCCTATGATGAGCTTGTTCCAAGAGCCCTTAACATTGAAAGAGCCCTAATCGCATAGGGAAACACTCAAGCTTACAAAGACAACCATCCTTCAACCAGTTCAAATGAGAAACCTCGTGTATGGGATAAGAACAAAAATATAACAAACGATGGTATAGTAGATGTTAAGGTCATACTCAATGCTCCTAGAGCCAACAAAAATAAATTTGCTAACACCCAACCAAATGTGCAACAAATGGTACCACCTCAGAGCAATTAGATCAATAACACCAACATGCAACCAAAATAAATTGGTAATAGAAACAACTATCCCAAACACAAGTACACACAGTTATCGGAACCCATTGAGATGATCATGAAGAAATTGGTAGAGTCAAACTTGATAACACTTCCTAACTTTGAAAACTACCAAGAACCCCAAGAAAAGCCATCCTGGTACAAGGAGCGTGATCTCTGTGACTTTCATAAAATCCAAGGACACAAAATAGAAAAGTGCTTGAAACTCAGGAATATTATCCAAGATCTCATTGAGAACAATACCATATCTATTGAGGTACCAACTAGAAACCAAGATCTCAAAATATACAAGAACCCTATGCCTAATCATAACAAAGCAAACAACAATGGAAAAGCTAAGGATTACACCAATGTTCAACATACCTATTCCAATGTAGTTGTCTCCTATGATAGTGTTATCACTATTTTCACCATCAAAGGAGCTAGTACGGTATGTGTAGTCACCACATGACGTGGAAAAATAACCATTCAAGGAGCTGCCCTAGCTCAATCAAGGATACAACCTACTTTTCCCACATCTGATCCTAGCAAGTACAATCTTGTAGATCAACTTAAACAGACCCCTGCTTAGATATCAATCTTGGAACTCTTGAGATTATCTCCTACACATAGAGAATTACTGGAAAAAGCCTTGTCTAAGTCATCTGTTCCTGAGAACATTGATACCAATCAGTTTCAAGCTATGGTGGGGCATATCACCAACCATCTTCTCACCTTCTCCAACCAATATGTACCATCACAACCATCCCATAACTGTGCTTTACAACATGAGGTTGTCATCCATAAAAACAAGGTCAAAAGAGTCTTGGTAGATGGAGGTGTTGGTCTAAACATTTATACCCTCTAGTTGATCAAGCATCTAGGCTATTCAGAAGATACTATTGAGAAGAAAAAGAGTACCACCATCAAAGCATATGATGACCAACAATGGGTATCGCAAGGAATCATTGCGCTCCCTATCCAAGTGGGACCTCTTATTGTAAAAACTACATGCCAAGTACTTGACCTTGATCTTCCCTATAACATACTACTTGGTCGACCGTGGATCCATGCTTTGAAAGCCATAGCCTCAACTTATCATCAGTGTGTGAAGTTTCCTTTTGAGGGTAGAGAAATCACTATCCATGGAGATCCTAATCCTTTCTACTACTGCAAGATCCTTGAATCCAAGTTTTATAAGATCCCAAAAATACCCAAAAATGATGGACCTACACCATCGAGCTCATTTGTTGACCCATCATCTCTAGCCTCTACCTCAGCACCACAAATACCAATTGTAAAAAGCATACCCGATGTCAAAGTAGTAATCCAAGATGACGGTTGTGGAAGCTACAAAATATTGAAAGAAACCTTTGTCCTAGGAGAGTTACCTATTTCTCCTCAAAATCATAGGAAACCAACATCTAGCACTAAGGAACCAGAAATAATCAAGATGGCAACCACTACCATCACCAATTGGGGAGACTTGAATCAAGAAGACATCAATGAGCAAGATATCTCTAAAATCCTCTATCAAGATGAAAGGCATGTTCCTATTCTTCCCATGGAAGATGACAATAAAGGTTTACAACTAATGCAGAATTGGGGATATAACAAGAATGAGAAGCTAGGAAAAAATGACAATGGTTTACTAGAACCCATTGTTCCTGAGAAACGACTAAAGAATCTTGGCTTAGGTTGTACTACTATCAAGGTCACACCTATTGGAAAAGGTATTTCTGCTAAACGAGTTGAGGCTTCCTATTGGTCACCTACATCAAATGATACTACCTTAAATGACTTCCCTCTTGATGTTGCTGACCTATTTGAGAACAACACTCTCTTTATGATATCCATAGCATCCTTTCTCTCAAACAACCAACCAACTGAAATAGGCCTAGTATACTTGCAACTCATTGAATTGGACCAACAAGGGCCACCGGTTCTATATTTATTCAAAAATGATGAAGTGATCTCAAAATTCAAGGGACTTCGAAACAACTTATCATAGGCAGATCACAAAGCAAGCTTCAACATAGAGTTCGATACAAGGGCATACTATGGGGAGACAATTGAATCCTTCAGTCACAAAATAAATGAAATACAATTAACATGTAGATCCTTGAGTGGAAACCACCTAGTGGCACTCTCTGATCCTAAAATAGTAAAAAACAAATGACACATCCAACAGTGAAAACCTCCCTGAGGTGCCCAAGGATGAGGGATTCAATATCCCCCTTAGTGCAATGCATCCAGAGAAGTCAGTAGTACTAGGAGAAAAGGCTACACCAGTCAATGTGGGAACAAAAGAAGAACCTAAGATCACCTTCTACATTGAATCTTTGCTAGACAAAGGACAAAAGAACCTCACAACATTCCTCAAAGAAAGAAGAGCTAACTTTGCATGGTCATACACAGATATTCTAGGCCTTGATTAGGAAGTGGTTATGCATCACTTAGTGGTTTATCCCGATGCCAAACCAGTCAAGCAAAAATTAAGGAAGATGCACCTTCATATAGCGCTCTTAGTTAAACTAGAACTACAAAAGCTTCTTGATGTTGGATTCATTCGACTGATAGATTATCCTGATTGGGTTTCAAACATGGTACTAGTCTCAAAACCCACTGGGGGCATTAGAATATGCACTAATTTTAGAGATCTGAATAAGGCTTGTCTGAAGGATGATTTCCCTCTTCCCAACATTGATCTCATTGTGGATTTAATAGCTGGGCATTAAATGTTGTCGCTCATGGTTGGATTTTTAGGCTATAACCAAATCATAATTGCCAAAGAGGATCAACATAAAACTGCCTTTACTTGTCCATGGGGAACCTATTGCTGGAATGTGATGCCATTTGGGTTGAAGAATGCAGGAGCTACCTATCAAAGAGAAATGAACCTTATCTTTCATGACATGATCCACAAAACAGTTGAGGATTATGTGGATGATATTTTGGAAAAATCAAAGAAGAGAAGTGAGCACATACAAGTCCTAGGACCTATCTTTGACAGACTTGAATAATAAAAGGTACAATTGAATCCAAAAAGTGTGTGTTCGGGGTCACATCAGGGAAACTCCTTGGCTTCATCGTTTCACAAAGAGGGATAGAAATTGATCCAGCAAAGGCAAAATCCATCCTAGACATGGAACTGCCACAAACATTGAAACAAATGAGAGGATTACAAGGAAGGCTGCAGTCCATCAGAAGGTTCATAACTTAGATATCGGATAAGACTCACCCATTTTCACATCTTCTCCATAAAGGGATAACTTACAAGTGGGATGAAAAATGTGATAAAGCTTTCCAAAAGATCAAGGATTATCTAAGAACACCTTCAATGCTTATGCCGCCAATACCAAACAAGCCATTGATCCTATACATCTCAGCAATGCCAGTAACACTAGGAGCTCTTTTAGCACAAAATGATGAAAATAGAAAGGAAAGAGCCATATACTACACCAACAGAACCTTGATAGGCTATGAGATGAATTATTCACCCATTGAGAAAGCATGCCTAGCAATAGTTTTCACTTCACAAAAGTTCAAGCATTACATGTCACACCAAATGAAGCTCATTGCAAAGATTGATCCATTAAAATATTTGTTATCCAAAGAAAATCTCATGGGATGAATGGAAAAATGGGTAATGATCTTGACATAGTTTGACATAGAGTATGTGGAGTGCAAGGCAATCAAAGGATAAGTGATAGTAGACTAGTTAGCAAAAGAAACCATATATGTTGAGAACCCTTTGATATTTGAGTTCCCTGACAAATCAGTGTTCCTTATTAATCTCACCGCTAAATGGAAGATGTACTTTTATGGATCATTCACCCAACATGGATCAGGAGCTGATATTCTTTTCATCACCCCCCAAGGTGATTGCATCCAAAATCATACAAGATATCATTCCCATGTATGAATAACATTGTTGAGTACAAAGCCTTGATCATAGGTCTCAGGATAGCAGTTTAGTGGTAGATACAAGAAATGAAAGTCTATGTAGACTCACAACTAGTTATTAACCAAGTCAATGACGACTATCAAACCAAAGATGACAAGCTTACTCGTTACAAGAAAATGGTGGAAAATCTCAAAGATATTTTTATAGACATAAATTTTGAGCAGATTTCTCACATGAACAATAGAACAGCAGATGCCATGGAAACAATTGGATCACTACTAGACATGTCGAACAATGTTCTTCAATGTGAATTCTTGGTAGAACAGCTTCTCGTACCAACTTTCAAAATCCTTGAATCTAAATTCATGTGTGTCATTGTTGGTCCTGGATCCCCTTGATACCATGAAATTTTTACTTACCTTAACATAGGAACCCTTCCATCAAACATCACCCCAAACCTTAAAAAGACCTTTGTCAAAAAGCCATCATGATTTGTGATCCTAGGTGATACCCTTTACCGTCAAAGCATCGAAGGGACATTACTACGATGTCTTAACCAAGAGGAAGCCTTAACTACCTTAATAGAAGTACACAATGACATATGTGGGTCCCATTCTAGCAAAATGACATTGGCTAAGAAACTATTGAGGACGGGGTACTATTGGCCAACCATGGAAAAAGAAAGCTCGTCAGTATGTGTGGAAATGCATCCAGTGTCAATAGCATGGGGATCCGATTCATGCTCAAGCTCAAGAGTTGCAACCAATCATTACACCATGGCCTTTTTCGTAGTGGGGACTTGAACTCATAGGAAAAATCACTCCAACCTCGTCCAATGGCCATAAGTTCATCATAACCACCACTAAGTACTTTACTAAGTGTTTTGAGGCCATTCCTATGACTTACATAACGAGGAAGCAGATAGCCAAGTTTATCCTAAATTACCTAATTTTCTGTTATGGTGTGCCAAAAACCCTCATCTCAGATAATAGAAACCCATTCAAAAAACAAGATGTGAAAGAGTTGTGCCAAAGATTGAATATCCAACATAGATTCTCCACACCATACTATCCTAAAGGCAATGGCCAAGTAGAAGCAACGAATAAAGGAATCTTGAAAATCCTAAAGAAAATAGTTAATGAAGCTAGTCATGACTGGCATCTGCAGCTAAATCTTTTTCTTTGGGCTTATTGAACCAGTATCTGCACACCTATAGGAGCAACCCCTTTCTCCCTAGTCTATGGATCAAAAGAAATCTTGCCTATTGAAGTTGAGCTCCCATCATTGTGAGTGTCACTAAAGAATCTGATAACTGAGAAAGAGTACAAAGTGTCTTTACTGAATGAGCTAGAATTCCTGGTTGAACGTCTTCTTGATGCCCTTAATCATTTTTAAGTGTGTCAAAACTGACTGAAACAGAGCTATAACAAGAGAATCAAATGTCGGTCTTTCCAGGTAGGCGATCTTGTTTTAAAGAAAAATTAGAAGAACCTCCCAGATGAAGACATCAAAGGAAAGTTTGAGCCTTACTGGTAGGGTCCCTTTGTCATCACAACAAACTATGGATCAAGAGCATACCTACTATCAACCCCTGAAGGTGAACCCTTGCAGGAGCCAATCAACAACTTGCATCTCAAAAAAATTTATGCCTAAACATGAAGGGTGTAAATTAGAAAATACAAAAAAATCAGAAAATGATCAAAATCCAAAAAAATGAGAAAAAGGATTGAAAAAAGTAAAGAAAAAAATTGTCCTTTAATGAAAACCACTTTGGTGGCGCTTTGGGCAAGTACCTTGGTGTAAACCTAGCAAACAAACGCCTTGTGCAAATAAGGTATCTCTATCTATTCTTTGGCTCTTTTGACCTATCATTCTTTGCATCACCATTCATCCCCCATCCGTGTCCTTATCATGGCTTGTCACTGTAAGGTATCATGAACTCTTTAGCACTACTTGGCATATTCTCAAGGTTAGTTTGTCCTACCTTTATCGAAGGAGGATAACATGTCACACTGGGGTATTTCATTATGCATCACAATTGAGTTCTTGTATATCTTGAGGTCATGGGACATCTTATCAAAAAACACCAAAAACATTTATAAAATCTTATCCAGAAAATCCAAAAAAATTTGCAAAATCCTATATACTGAAAATCCAAAAACATTCAAAAAATTGTAAAGGCAAAATTCAAAACATCTAGAAAACATCAAAAATCCCTAAAAAGGTCAAACATCGAAAATCTAAAAAAAAAAACCTCTCCTTGTCGAACTACGTTGTCTCTGAGCTTGAACATAGGCATGGCCATCACTAATGTGCCCCTGAGACACCCTAGGTCTGTCCTTAGTAGTCTATTGTAATTAGTTGTCATCTCATTTGTTCATATCTTTGTCTTGTAAATGGTTCAAGTCTGCTGAACTACATTGTCTCTGACCTTGAAGGTAGGTAAGGTCATCATTGATGTGCCCCCGAGACACCCTAGGTCAATCCTTAGCGATTTGTTGTAATTAGTTGTCGTCTCTCATTTGTTCATATATTTGTCCTATAAATGGATCGATTTAGTCAAACTATGTGGTCTCTATGTGTCTAATGTAGGCAAGGATAATCTTTGATCAACCCCCAAGGCCCCTAGGATAGGTCTTTAGGTTAGGTTCTTGGTCAAAACTTGGAAACTCGGAAAACCCCTAAAAATTTGTAAAACTCAGAAAATACCAAAAACATCCAAATATTTGGAAAATACAAAAAAATCATAAAATAGAAAACAAAAAAAATAATAGAAAATGTTCAAAAGACCTAAAAAGCCTCAAATATTCAGAAAACCCTAAACAACCTAAAAAAATCAGAAAAAAACAAAAACCTCCACATAAACTTTCAAAATACCAAAAACAACCTCAAAATATTCTAGAAATTTCAAACCCATCCATCCCATCTCGCTTTCACCCGCAATAAGCTTTCACCCATAATAAATGATTGTCACCTTCACCCTTTGGCAAAACAAGTAGAAAACAAACAGAGCAAGTTGTAAAGTGTGAATCCAAAAGTCAAAATATAGAGTCTAAATCATAGGTAAATGCGTCAGTGAAATTTATAGCAATAGCTCATCCTAGCATCATTATTCCAACATCAAACAACCCTCTGATCAACATGTCCTAGGATGTATCCTTCCTGCAATGGGCATCAGTATTAGATATCAACATAAGCTAAACTTAAACAAGGCAGGAGCTATAAGATAACACTGACTTTTTTTCTTTGATCTTTTCTTATGATTTATCTTAATGACCCATTATGAGGACCTCTCGATGATGTCTAAACAAAATGATTTAGAGAGAAAGGAATGAGGCATTGATCATTATCTTTCCTTTGTTGTGCTTGTGGATACTCTTGTAAAATAATCTTGGCGCCTACTTGCTTAGTTGTGTGTAGGAAGGTCATTTGGAGTATGTTGTTGACTATTGTGTATGCTTTGGTCCAATATATTTTAAATCTCTAACTTGCATTCCAATGACGTTTCTGTATGTCAAGGTGTGAACAAGAACTATCCTATCTGCTTATCGATTCAAAGTCCATTACACTAGATACAACACCATCCTAGTTATCAATACCTTGATGCATCATATCTATGTGTTATATCAAACAATAAGGAACGATGAAAAATCCTAATAACAAAATGTGAGCATTCCATCTTGCATTTTCATCCTGCATTCTTTTACATTGTCTCCTTGCCATCTCTAATAAAGTCTTGATGGATCATGGACTTGTTAAATCTTTTGAAGCAATCATCGTCAACAATGGTTATTCATTATTTATTCTTTTATCTTCTCTCTGTGCTAACCTAGTATCATGACACACAAAAACATCATCAATGCATCCACCCTGCATCCACAAACCATCAACATACATGCATCTCATAATCATATCATAATCATAAAACATCCATCAACATAATCATCCATATCATAATCTTTGCATATCACATCATACATTTTGCATTATCATTTGAGTTGTTATGAATAATATAGATTTTTTTTCTAAGCATCTTAAATCGTTGCATATCATAAGCATTTACATCCATACATCCATATGCATAAATCATAATCATAAAATGCATATAAAATATACAAAAAGAAATTCATCCACATCATTTGCATCCATAACATCTGCATATCATAATCATTCATCCATATCATATCGTGAAAAGATAATGAAAAAGAAACATATCACTACATCCATCCATATCATAATCATCACATATCACATAGGCATAAATAAAATGCATCCATACATCATCCATACATAAAATAAAGTCAACATATCATAGCATAAATCATCTGTATCATATATATATCAAAAAATGTGTCATGGTACAAAATTTAGATCAGTGTATGTACATCGATAATAAGTATAATATCCACGAGGCTATCAAAAAGGAGCCCATGAATGTATATCAGTATAAAGAATGGGGAAAAATCCAAAAGTGTTTGTATATCATGAAGCTAGCCCTGATGGCTGCTACCCTCTCCAGCCTGCCACTCAAGTTGATCCTCTGCTCGAGGCCATGCATCGCTTTGCTATGAAAAATTAGGCTATCTCAATGCCTGTGGTACATCCTTGTGGTAGTGTTGCCTATAATAAGCAGCCTTTGTAACAACCTCTCTATATAGTCATGCTAAAACTATCTGACCATGTGTGGATGTCATAAGGCTCTCAATCTGTTGACATCAAGCCACCTCCTAATCTCTCTCACCTATGACTGTCTGTACTCTTTGCAGCGTTCCATCTCTCTTGGCTGTCACAGAAACCACCTACTGCCAAGCCTAGTCTCACTTAGTAGTCAAAGCCAAAATCTATTGGTGGGCCTAGTACTGCTCACCTGTCAAAACCTACACCTATTGCTACAGTTGTTGTATCTGCGCATCTCTGGCATCTGGCAGTGGTGGTGATGGTGGCACTAGTTGTTGTTGCACCACTGCAGGAGCCCCCGAAACCTGTCCATCATGGCCATCCTGGCCTCCCTGTCCTCTGCCCCTGACACCTCTACCTTGTGGCCTCCCTCTAGGAGGAGCACTTACATGATCTGTGAGTCACCTTAGAGGGATGAACCATGCATCATAAGCGGGATTAGTCTAAGCGATGGGCTAACCCTAATCATACACCCAAGGCTAGGCAACCAACTGGCAAAAACTCTCAACAATCTCTATTGTCAGAATTGTCGGCCCCCATGTCGGAACCTAATTGGAAGCTCTAGCAAAAATAGACCTATAAGCATCGTCGAGCCTATCCTAGACATCACCAAACTATCTAGCTACTCTGTCAAGAAGGTACCTCTCGATCATAGTATGCTCTTGACCTTGCATATATCGGGTTTGTCGGGAAAAGTAGAGCTATTGTACACCATCAAACCAAGCCAGCAACTAAAGCCATGGCCGCCACCGGAAGATGGTTATATCATCAATCACCTAGTGCCAGTATGAGAGCCCAATCTATCCTGTGTGCTTGAGTGTGATGGCACCTCGGTATCTCCATACAATGAGATCATTTGGCTCCATGTCTTCCATCTATACATTCGACCAAAGCACTACAATGTGCTCCCATGCCCAAATATGAAGAAGGGTCACACCTACACCAATAGCTCTCCCATCGTAATAAACAAAATCATGCAAACCATGGTATAAAGAGGCCAACATCATGAGCCCCCACGTAAAAAGAGTCCTCTAGTGCAACATCCTCTGCCAAGCCCCAACCTGGACTGAAGAATCGACCGTGTCTGTCTAGAGCCACCAAACCTGAAATGATGGCTGCAACAATCAATCTGAACATTGGCACATGATCCATGTATGCCTCTAAATCTATCTGAGATGTGACCAATGAAATCTGGTCCATCTCCATAACCTTGAAGCAGGAATCTAATCCGACATCCAAATCATAGATCACGCAATCACCGTGGATAGGCAACCACAATATCCACCATAGATCCTCTAAGGTCATTGTTGCCTCTCCTGTTGGAAGGTGGAAAGACGAAGTCTCACTGTGCCATCTCTCGTACAATGTTGTCATCATAGCCAAATGTGTCCTCACAATAGATGCATATGTGATGCACCATAATCCAATCTCTCTTAGGTGCTCCTAGCACAACTCAGACAAATCGCCCAATCTCTCCAGTATTGTGGGTATGTGCTTTCTCGACATCAATGGTGGGAAGACCTCTTGCACCCATGAAGCCCACAGCATCAGGAAATCATCAAAAAATTGAAGTTATCTAGAATTTTTGGCTTGGAAATCACAAATGCATTGCTATATTTAAAACTCAAACAATGACGCTCGATGCATTTCAAAAATCAAATTGAAAAATGCGTCGCCAGACAAGCTGGCGTCACGATTTAGAATTTGGCCTAACCCTAATTTTCAAATTGGCAAGTGTGTCGCCATTTAAAATTTAAAACCCTAAAAATCAAATATGGAAAAGCATCGCTATTTATCATTTGAGCATCATTGATTGAAGTTTGGGTGTCGCTATATAGCAATGCCCCCAAATTTTAAATTCTAACGCCTAATAAATGCATCAAAATTTCAAATTTCAAATCAAGTTTTGAATCACATACCGGTGGTCCTATGCCTGGAAGTCATTGGAACTCACGAACTAGATCAAACATGTGTCGGGGAAGCTCATGGCGTGCCATTTCGTTGAAGGATCAGAGCTCAAATTGCAAGAATTTGTTAAGTGTGAATGCACAAATGAATTGAAAATGACCCCTCTTAGCCTATTTAAGTTAGAAAATTAGGGTTTTTTGCCCTAATTTAACCTTCTTGATGGGGTTTATTATCATCTTCACCAATTTTTCCAATTTGGACCTAATTTTGCATCATTTTTTGTATTTTTGGTATTATTCTTGCATCTCGGAACATTTTATGAACCCTTGGGGCAGCTTTTCAACCTTTATTGAGAAATCAATCCAAATTTTGAAATTTTCGCCCAATATCTCGAGGGGGCAAGGAGTCAATTTTATTCTTCCATTGGGGCATCTAAAAAAATAGAAAACTTTATTTTTTGATTTGACCAACATTTTTTATCCAAAAAGTGTTGTTCTTTGAACTGAAGTAGCAGGTACCTCGCTTCAAAGAGGGGAAAAATGTAGACACTAAAAAATGTCATAATCAATGTCATACACTCGAATCAGGTTTATTAACATCATTTCCTCTGTATCCATCATCTTTTCACATAATTGATTCAATTAACCTAGCTAATTAATTAATTTCATCATTTTCATCTATTGGCCTAATTAATTAAATTGGGTTAATTCATCTCTTTTCGCACTAACAATTCATCTCATTAAATTAAATAAATCAATATATTAATTTAATCTCCTAAGTCATCTTATTTAATTAAATAACCCTATGTTATTTAATTAAATATCATTTCATCCCCCTCCCCTATTTATTAAATCATCTAATTTAATAAATGCCACTTTAATTCTTCTAATCCCCTAATTGCATAAATTAAACCTTGTTTAATTAGCAATTAAACTCATTATTCCTCTAATTAAAGGGAATATTCCCATGGAATATTCTTTATCATTTTTGCACAATTTTTTTTTTTTTTTAATTTGTAAAATCACCATTTTCCTTATCCAAATGGAATATTCTAAGGATTATTCCCTCTCCTCTAATCAATTCACTTAGCTTCAAAAGCAAGTTAACCCTTCAACCTCTTTAGCAAGTTACCTTTTACCTGTGTGAGTGGGAAAAAAGTGTGTTTGTTTGAGGCAAGTGTGAGCCTTTGATTAACTTTCATCATGCATTCTCATCCTTTGATGAGAATCCATGATCCATGCCTCTCATTCTCTTCATCTTGAACTGTTGATTAAGCTTTTTGATCTCAGCCATCGATTCCACATTTGCTCTCCTATAAATACACCACTATTTGGAGACAAATAGATCCATCTTTTGTTGCAAACTTATGTTGTTAAATTTACTCACATCCATACTCTCAATTTGCATACATTTAGTATTTTCAGTTTGTTTTAGTTGCATAATAGCTTAAAGCTTCCATTAATGGCTTCCATGCATCCATCTTAGTTTGTAAATATATTAGGGTTTTCATCTTTTAGCATCATTTTTAGCTTAAATTAGCTTAGATTAGCTTAGCAATTGCATAATTAGATCATTTATAGCATAAAATCATGGCAACTTAGCTTGCATCATGTTCATTTTGTGCATAATTTAGTTTTTTCATACACCAAACATCATGGGTTCATCTATTCTCTTCCTTAGAATCGACTAAGACAAGCTCACTATCACGAGATTGGGAAAGGGTCGTCGGTCCACATCAACACGACACTAATTCCAAAACAAGATAAAGTTTCAATAGAGTAAAGTATATTTTTTCTTTAAAGCTTTCATAAATTTAGCATGTTAGGTTTTTTGATAAAATGTTTACTTTCAATTTTGATTGATTGATCTTGTTGAGATTCGAGTATTGGTCGCTCCACTATGCTTCGATTCTTCATGGATCAAGCATAATTCGACCCATAACCGGTATTTTTGCATCGACACTAACTTAGCCAAATGCATGGAAAATGATTCATTTCACATATAAAGTAGCTAAGTTAGGGGTTGGTTGATAGATCTCTAAGTCAAAAAGTGTTGGTCTATTCAATTTTTTTGCAAAGTTTGGTGAAGTGAAATTTGGATTTTGATGAAAGGGTGGATGAAAGTGTTTGACCCAATGTTGACCTAGAGAGAACCTTTGTTTTCAAAGACCAAGGTGGTGAGAAACATGCTAGAGCTCAAAAAATTTCCAATCCAAAAGACCAATGTTTGATTTAAATGAGGGGTTCATTCTGAGCATCCATGTCCAAATTATTCAATAGGTTAAGTCTATAATACCTTGTTGCCAATTTTTTCCTATTGCGGTGTTGTTTTAGGATACATCTTCTAATGTATTTTGAAATATGATGTCTAAGTTTGAAATAACAGCAAGTAGACCTTCTTTTGGGGATTTTGATTTTGCATGAGATCATTTAGAGAATTTCAAGATCATGGAAAAGACAACCGTTTTGACTTTCAAAATATGCATACAATTTTGGATTATTCCTTGAAGCACGTATATAAAAGTTCCTTGTTAATCTAGCCCTATTTTGATAAAGTGCCTCAAGGTGTTGTTTGATAGCTTTTTGTCCATGAAACCTAAGTTTGAAGTGACAGAATGTAGAACTTCTCTTGGGGATTTTGGTTTTGCATGAGATCATTTAGAGAAGTTCAAGTTTATGGAAGAAAAGAGGATATTTATTGCCATGCGGGTGGTGGTAATATGGGCCTTCCAGCCACAATATCGGCTTCTTCCTCTTCTTCGTCTAAGATTGTTGTTGCATTTCTCCACTGAATGGGTGTTTCCTTTGTTTCAAAAGTGAAGCTTCTCAAACTACTAATTATATATGTGATAGGTCGAATATATGCATTAGAAAATGAGCAGCAAACTAAAGAGTGCAAATAAACACCAAAACAACCTACACCTCAAGATTAGCCTAAGTTCGAATCAACACAAGATAAAAGCAACAAATGAAACTTTATACCTTGTCTCGAATTGATCCTTTGGTTGGCCCTTCGATCTTTGATGTGTATGCTCCTTGGATGACAAGATATGCAAACTAGATGATGAGGTGAGGATGGATGGAAATGGATGAAAGCATGAAAATGGCTAAGTGTAGATTGAGAAATAAAATTGCAAGAGTTTGGCTAGCAAAAATGATCTCCCCTAAAATGAGAGAAAAGAGGGGGTATTTATAAAAATTTTGAAAATTCATAAAAGAGATGGATGGCCAAGATTGAGCCACCAAATATCAAGATGTAGGGCTAAGGTGAGTTGAGAGATCACAAGCCCTTACATCTTGACATGTGGCATGGGGAGAGGCTTAAGAAAGATGAGGTGGAGATGAAGTGGTAGGATAGTACATGACATGGAGGGGGGTACAAAGTACCTTGGGATTGGACAAGATCTCCTCATAAATGAGGTCCTTGTCCCTATGTGGGTGAGAGGACATGTGAGGAATTAAAAATTCCTCAAATATTCTCATGGGGAGATGGGAAAGAATAAAGAATAAAGAGAGGACATGTGGGAAGAAGTGAAAGAATTAAAAATTCCTTTTGAGTGCATTGGGGGATTAAAAGTGAATTAAAAATTCACATGGGGAAGTGGAGTGCCTTGTCCAAAAGGAGAAAGCCTTTAATAAGGTTGACTTAAGGACACATGCCATAAATGGGAAGGGGATTAGCTTAGACTAACCAAATGATTAAGGTTGTGCAAGTACTTAGTTAGATGGACTAATGACTTATTAGAGGCAAGTGGGAGATTATGGAGGATGTGACCCTAATGATGATTAGGGGTGTGCATATGTTAACCATAGTTAATTAGAGGAAGATGAAGAAGTTAAGATGGATTAGAGACCAACTTGCAAAAGTTGGAGAATGTGACAATGAGAGAGAAAAGAGGAATTAAAAAATGAATTTTAATTCCAAAAGGGGAATATGACTAAATTAAATAAAATGGTGTATTTAGTTAATTTAGGGGAGGAAGAGGGGTAAAGTATTTATTAAACTAAATACTTTACGAACCCTATGTAAGATGCAGGGTATTAATTAAACAAATGATTTAATTAATATTAATAGAAGGGATAAGAAATTCGATGAATAAAGAGACGTCTTTGATCATATGGAAGTGGTCAAATTAGATGTCTACATTTTGCCCCTCTTCGAAATACTATTAGGATAATAGGGTTTCAAAGAAAAATAGAATGCAGATGACGCTATAGAAGAAGAGATCAGAAAGGAGGTGCCCCAGCATGGGGGAATACGTATGAGCCACCCCAAATGAAGGGAATGTGGAGAGGATGCCCCAGTCCAGTGAAGGTAGGCTTAGAGTGATGGGTTAGGAGAGGATGGTGGGGTATGCCCCCTTGAGAAGGTGGACGGGGGAGGAAAAAGGGGTCTCGATCAGCTTCTCAAAAGTAAGGAGTGGTATATGTTGTTGGAAAGAGCACAGAAAAACGAGAAGAATGGCATTTGAACTGAGTCAATCAAGTAAACAGTGTGCGAATGACGACCCTGGGAAGAAAGAGGCTGGATGAATTAGTTGGAGGAATTTGTGATAAAAAAAAGAAAAAAAAAGACTTTAATTTGAAAAAGGAGGGAAAAGGTAATAAAAGGTAATTGGAGAATTACCTTTTATCATTGTGACAGCTAGCAAGTGTGGAGAAGGAGGAGAAGAAGAAGAGGAGGCGAGAGATATCGGGTACGATGTCAGAGTATGATGGTGACATCATCCATCGGGCAGACGAGAGGCGAATATTCTTCACCCACCGTGTCGTACCACGCCAAGTTAGTCCAAAACCTAACTTTTAATTGTGAGTCATTTATGCAAATGTTTTGGAAAAATGAAATCATGGGTTTTGTCCGCAAGGGCAGGAAGAAAAATGGGTAGGAGGCAGATTTTGAAGATTTTTGATGTTTTTCGAGATTCGCGCTGGGGGGGACATTAGGCGGCTGCCACGTGGACGGGTCCGCCGCCACGGGGGCGAGCGGGTCCACCGCCGCGCAGGCAGACGGGTCCGCCGTCATGGGCGAACGGGTCAGCCACCACGAGGGCGGACGGGTCCACCGCCGCTGGGGCGAGTCCGTCGTCGCGGGCGGGTTCGCCACTGTAGGGGCGGGTCCACCGACTGGGTAGGACCACCGAGGGTGAAGGATGGGAGGATAGGGCGACATAGGGGGGAAACAATGACAAGGGTGGGAAACTCGAAAATGACGAGGGGAAAAAGAATGAAATTGATAAAAATTTATTGCGTGTATGCAGAAAACATGGATTTTGCGGGTGCGAGAGAGATGATCAGAGGTGTTGAGGAGATGCATAGCGAGGATGACGGGGAGGATCACCAGAGACTAGCAGAGGCAGGACTACTGCATATGCTGACATATCGACGATCAAGGCCCATGAGGCCATGTTGACAGCATTGATAGAGCGGTGGGATTCGGCGACGTCGACCTTTCACCTACTGACAGGGAAGATGACGGTGACATTGAAGGATGTGTGGCGGATCCTGAGGCTCCCAATATCAGGGCTCCCGATTAGCGAGTGTTGGTCAGAGGATGAGGCGCTGGATGAGTCTGTGCGCATTGTTTTTGGTAGTGACGAGCTACCGGTGCAACAGGGTCAGTTGGATGTGGATAGGATGGTGTCGTGTAGGGTACCGGTACTATCACTGTACTTGGCAGGGTTGATTAGTGGTATACTTCTGCTGGACCGGAGTGGTCGATTTCTTCACATGAGGATGGTCGAGGTGATTCATTACATCATCGAGGGTCGGGAGGGGCAGTTCGCGTAGGGGACCTGCATGTTAGCCCAGTTGTATCAAGACATGCACGTGATTTGTTACAGGAAACAGTTGAGTGTGACAAACATCACACTACTACAGGTGTGGGCCTAGGAGCATATCCGCGTTGCCAGACCGATTATAGCGAGAGTTGGTGAGCATGATGATAGAGAGCTCATAGTGTGGTGGTGGGGAGTAGAGGTAGGGGCTATACTGCGGTACCGAGAGATGCAGGAGGTAGACGTGTGGAGGAGACAGTTTGATGATGTGCGGGCAATGGATATAGTGTGGAGGCCATACATGATGCGGCGATTCAGAGGGTGGTCGAGGGAGGAGGGGTTGATAGTGGTTACTTCTTTACTCGATGTTACATGATTGGGAGCAGGCCGCCAGTAGTGGAGTTGCATCGACCGGATCGGGTGATGAGACAGTTCGGAGTGAGACAAGATATTCTGGCAGGTCGAATGACATTTGCATGACAAATACGGGAGTGGCCATGGGGAGCCACGCTAAATCTGTGCAACGTATGGAGTGATATTGAGGGATTGGTGTTTAGACCCTATCCTGATAGGCAAGAGGGGCCGCAAGATGCAGGGACGACAAGGCAGTATGATGAGTGGTTCGGGCAACATCCGCCTGAGCAGATTACACCAACGGTGCCGATCGAGGAGGCACAAGGATTTGGATCAGAGGATGAGAGGAAATTACAGGCATTTAGTCTGCAGAGACTACTGAGAGGACGCAGAGGAGGACGAGGGGCACAGGAGCAGGTGATAGGAGGTCAGAGGAGGAGACACCAGTGGAGAAGCCGGGGAGGAGACGGAGTAGAGACCTAGGAGGACAGGGGGACAGGATGCAAACAGGGCCACCGGAGGACAAGAGGCAGACAGAGTTGGAGAGGAGATGGACAGAGACCTAGCAGGGCAGGGGGCAGGAGAGAGCCAGGGCCACCGGAGGACAGGAAGCAGACAGAGCCAGAGGAGGACAGCTACAACAGGGAGCCCCCAGGGTGATAGATGTGGATGAGATGGAGCTATCAGTAGAGAGTGAGGGTAAGATCCGCGAGAAATGGAGGTCGATTCATATGTGCACAATGTAGCACCGCTAGCAGCACCACCACCCACAGGGGAGGATCTGAAGGCCGTACTGAGAGAGATAGTGGAGAGACTGTGATGAAGCGAGTAGCGAGTGCGGGAGACAGAGGCAGAGCAGATCAGAGTAGAGGCGGAGAGGGATGAGTGGCGGACCTGATTTGCTCAGGGTGAGAGAGACTACATGGAGTTGGTCAGGAGCAAGAGAGGAGATTGGTGAGGGAGAGAGATGAGAGCTGTGATAAGGCTGTGGATCTGTGAGCTGAGGTGGAGAGATTACAGGCAGAGGTGCAGAGTCAGATGATGCAGATGGAGGGATTAGGTTTGGTGGGAGAGGGGGTGACACAGCAGGTTGTCAGCAGGGGGACAAGGGATGCAGTGGATGCAAAGAGTGTGCAAAGAGAGCTAGCTGAGCTTAGGGATAGAGTGCACATAGTGGAGGCAGAGAGAGATGTGGCGCAGGCACAGGTGGAGGTGTTGGAAGCAGGGAGGGATGTGTTATAGGCACAGGTATAGGTAGAATAGAGTGAGAGGCAGGTGGCCAAGACAGAGGTACAGTCTCTTTGCAGAGAGAGAGATACAACAACATCGCAGGCATCTAACTTGCGACGAGAGTGGGATGCGGCTAAGCTGAGATTGCAGGCTTTGCAGAGGGACAGAGATGCAGCGGTGGCATGGGGACAGGTTGCACAGAGGGAGAGGGATGCTACAGAGTTGCCGATGCAGACACTACAGTGTGAGAGGGATGCAACACAGACTCAGTTGCAGAGGGGGATGGTTAAGGGGGGAGGGCCAAGGACAAATGTTCAGGAGTTACACACACAGTTACAGGCGTTGCAGGCAGAGAGGGATAGAGGCTTAGAGCAGATACAACAGTTGATACTAGCTCAGGAGGCCTAGGTACAGGAGCGGTAGCCTATCAGTGCAGATCGGGATCGATATAGGCATGAGCGGAATGCTGCGAGACTGATAGCCGGGCAAAAGGATGAGTTCATGTAGCAGGTGAGCTATTGGAGGGGTGTATATGAGAAGGTTGTTCTAGATCAAGCATAGCGCACGACACGCTACATCAGTCAGGCTCCACAGCCACTAGGGCTGTCTCAATCATTAGGGACACGCACCAAGGGTTTTAGCGACTATCGGCGGATTCCATCTCCATATGGCGGTTACCAAGGGACTCCAGTGCACAGAGGGCCAGTACCTGACTCTCCACAAAGATCAGATGTGGGCAGCTCACAATAGAGTGGGCAGATGCAGGATATTGATTTTTTTGGCAAATACAGGATGGATGTTTTGTTCATGTCGCCAGAGGTCAGAGGTGGTCGACATCTCTGGATTTTGTATCTTATTTGGTCAGATGCATTGTATTATGAGAGGATGTTTATTATTTTGATTATGCGAGGGACTTTATTGACATTAGGCATGATATTTCTTTTATGCGGCTATATGGGATGACTTATGATGTGGTTTCATATATATACACATGTTTATATAGATGGATGATTTATGCTATATGATTATGTTTTATGGATGCACATTTATGTCATTATGATTATGATGATGGATGTACAGTTGTTTATGAAAATGGATAATTGTGTACGTTTTATGATATATGATTTATGGATGCACATATTTATGTGGATGAGTGATTATGTAAATACTTTTATGATTTATGATTTATGGATGCACATGTGGATGGACGATTTATGTAAATTTTATATGATTTATGATTTATGGATGCACATGTGGATGGACGATTTATGTAAATGCTTTTATGATTTATGATTTATGGATGCACATGTGGATGGATGATTTATGTAAATGCTTTTATGATTTATGATTTATAGATGCACATGTGGATGGACGATTTATGTAAATGCTTTTATGATTTATGATTTATGGATGTACATGTGGATGGACGATTTATGTAAATGCTTTTATGATTTATGATTTATGGATGCATATGTGGATGTGGAATATGAATGAAAGGTAAATTTTTATAATGCACTTAAGTGTCAATAAAGACCATTATGAGAATGCGGATAGGCGATAGGTGTATGGAAGAGTGCATTTGTCAAAAAAAATACTAGTATCCTGAGAGGAAGAGGACTCAAGAGAAAAAAGAACGAGAGTACTTGCACAACTGAAATCATAAGTCATGGTAATGGTCATGATGGAAATGAAGGATGCATGCGAAGTGATGAAAATGTAATGAAAATGAGGTTTTTCCATCCTTGGAGCATTGATTTTTACTATAGCATTGCATACCAAGCACCTTGATATGGAAGATCAAGGTGAATGAGTATTCTAGGCATGAAACAAACACAACAAACAAGAAAGTTATCTCGACGCCCCGAAGTTGCGATGACCTCGGTCGGGCCCGGTGTTGAGATAACCAAAAACACACAAAGTTGTCCCGGCGTAACAAAAGACCTTAGAGATCTTGGTGGGTCTTACGAGGGATAACTAAGAAGACATCAGTCAAAACAAACGATCAAGGTATGCCCCCATGTCAGCAAGTCAAGGTATGCCATGGTATAGTGGACCAAGGATACCCTGACAAGTGATGGTAAGGAACCCAAATGAAAAACAAAATTTAAATGCATCAAGAGATCACAATCAAGACAACAAGTCCTTTGCCATAGGATCAAGGTGATGGATGGGATTGACAAGGTCTGCTAGGAAGGATTCATCCTGTTGAGACCAAAGATGGATGCTAAAATAGAATGACCCAGTTGACGCAGGATGTTACCCAGGGACAAGATCTTGTAACACAAGGGAATTTTGTTTATTAAGAACCGGTTAGATGCGGGCATAACTTGATGACGAAGCACAAAAGACTAACACAACCTACAAACCTAGGGGCTCGAGGGCCGATCACAGATTAGCCTTGCCTACGTGAAAGCGCAGAGCCCTCTTAGTTCTAGAAAAGACCGTGAATAAGGCGAAAAGAAGACAATGATGACCGATGATGATGGACAAATGCCCCAGGGGTGAATCAAATGATCAACCTTCTCTACATGACAACGCAGGGGCAACGTAGTTCGACTGACGGACGCGACAGGATGTGATCTAGGTGAAGACTGACACGATGGATGATCCTATATGATGAAAAAGACCGATCGACAAAGGAAAGGAATGTCGTAAGCTCAAAGTGGGATATTGAAAAGCTCAGGATGGGGGATAGGCTAGATAGGTCGTCCAATGCCCAATCGATATATACCAAGCGGCCTAGGATGAGATAGGGAGGACAATAGTGCGAATGAAAGTATAAAATAACTAGGATGTCTGGTAGATAATGATTAAGCCCTCTATGGATGACGCCTGCTACCAGGTTTTCACCATCCATACCTATCCAAGGTGCCACCAAGAGGTGGTTTTCACCATAGGACGAACTTATTTTTCTTTACTATTTTTAATTGATTTTCTGATTTTTTTTATTTTTTTTATTTATTTATTTATTTTTATTTTTTATGACTTTTTTGACTTGGTGGGGTTACCAAGTGGATTTAGGTGTAGAAAATTTTCAGATGCATGATATTGATGGGCTCGTCAAGGGGTTCTCCTTCAAGAGTAGTCAACATGTATGCCCTAGATCCATATTTAGCGGCTATGATATAGGGTCCCAACCAATTTGCCTAAAATTTTTCTTTCTTGTCTCGGTCTTACTGAGTGCGCTGGTTCTCCTTAAGAACAAGCTCGCCCACCTGGAATTGTCGAGTATGAACCTTTTTATCGTAATTATGTTTGAGGCAATTTTGGTATGCTTGCAGATGATCATAGGCTTTTATTCTTCGTTCATCCAGTAATTCCAGCTGTGCAAGCCGTGCAACTCGAGCATCTTCTTCGTTGATAAGATTCTTCAGAGAAATCCTCAATCATGGAAGTTCAACTTTGATTGGCAAGACAGCTTTAGCACCATACACTAAAGAGTAGGGGGTGGCACCTGTCGGGGTGCAGATGGATGTGCGATATGCCCAGAGGGCAGGATGAATATGGAGATGCCAATCTCGTCCAGTGTTATTCACAACCTTTTTGAGGATACGGATAAGGGTTTTATTGGTTGCTTCTGCCTGACCATTACCCTGGGGGTAATAAGGCGTTGACCAACGGTGTTGGATATGGAAGGTGTCGCAGAGGTGTTTGATGGCTTGGTTTTTAAAAGGTTTTCTGTTATCAAAGAGGATGGTGGACGGGATACCATATGTGCAGAGAATATGGTAGATGATGAATTTGGAAATCTGAGTACCGGTGATCTGTGAAAGAGGCATCGCTTCCACCCACTTGGTGAAGTACTCAATGGCAGTAATAATGAATGTATGGCCATCGAATGATGGTGGGTAAATCTTGCCAATCAAGTCGAAACCCCATTGAGAAAACGGCCATGGTGCCAGGAGGGGCTGAAGATCTTGTGCTGGGGCATGAATCAAATCTGCATGTTGTTGGCATGGAAGACACTTCTTCACAAACTCACAAGCATCATGTTCCAATGTAGGCCAATAGTACCTAGCTTGTAGGATCCTTTTGGCCAGAGCCATACCATTTGAATGAGCTCCACAGACATCGCCATGCACCTTCATTAGCGTAGCATGGGCTTCGGTCTCATTCAGACATCTAAGGAGGATTCCATCATACCTGCAATGATAAAGCGTATCACCGACGATGACGTATCGGGAAGAACGGTGAACGAAGGATTTGCGTTGATTACGTGTAAGATATGGGGGTATAATATTATCATGGAGGTAGGTGTAGATGTCCTGGTACCATGGGGAAGTGGGACCCACAATGTCGCACACCATGTCAGTCTCGGGGATATCATATGCTGGGATTAAAAGTTGTTCCACAAGGAACTCACATTCTGTGCGGTCTTTAGGCATGTCAAGCAGGGAACCAATAGTGGCCATTACATCAGCTGCTTTGTTTCGTACCCTAGGAATTTGTTCAAACTGTATAGAGGTGAAATATTTCTTGAAATCATCCACCATGTGCTTGTAGGGTAATAGCTTATCATCCTTGGTTAGGAACTCATCATTAACTTGTCTAATGACTAGCGAAGAATCACCAAAGACTTTCAAATGAGTTATGTGCCACTGCTTTGCAATTTTGAGGCCGGTGAGGACAGCTTCGTATTCTGCCATATTGTTGGTACATGGGAATGCTATCCTGAATGACTTTGGAATGTAGTCACCTTGAGGGGTAACTAATAAAATTCCTACCCCCGATCCATTATGTGTATATGACCCATCAAAATATAGTGTCCACATGGTAGTCTCATCAACGGAGAAGACTTCATCAGGGAATTCTGTGATCAATGGATGAGCATCAACTAAAGGAGCTTCTGCTAACTGATCTGTGATTATCTATCCTTTAATAGCCTTGTGGTCCACACATTCTATGTCGAATTCACTTAGGAGCATGACCCACTTGGCCATGCGGCCAGTTAGAGTGGTTCTAGATAACAAATACTTCAATGGATTGATTTTGGTGATTAATTTAACTGGATGACTGAGCATGTAATGTTGGAATTTCTGTGTGCTGAAGACAAGTGCAAGGTAGGATTTTTCCATGGGGGAGTAGTTTAATTCGTAGCTGACCAATGTCCAACTGATGTAGTAGATCACCCTCTCTTTCGATGATTCATCATGTTGTGCCAACAATGCCCCCAATGCGACTGAAGTGGTAGAGATGTAAAGCAGGAGGGGTTTTCCTGGAATAGGTGGCATCAAGATCGACAGATGAGCTAAATATTCCTTAATTTTATCAAAACCAATCTGACACTACTGGTTCCATCGGAAGGTGGAATCTTTCTTCAGAAGATGAGTGAATGGCTGACACTTATCTGCTAGCTGGGCTATGAATCGACAGATGGATTGTATCTTCCCTTGGAGGCTTCTTAACTATTTTAGATTGTGTGGGGGTGGCATGTCCAAGATAGCCTTTACCTTGGCAGGATCAACCTCAATGCCCCTGCAAGAGACTATGAAACCCAACAACTTTCCTGACGTGACCCCAAAGACACACTTTTTTGGATTTAGCCGCAACTTGTAATGCTCTAACCGCTCAAATATCTTTTTCAGGATGGCAGGATGTTCTGCTCATGTTCTAGATTTCCCTAATATGTCATCGACATAATCTGCCATGATGATATGTATGAGGTCATGGAAGATGACCGTCATTTCCCTCTTATATGTTGCCCCCGCATTTTTGAGACCAAAGGGCATAACATTGTAACAGAAAGTGCCCCAAGGAGTTGTGAAGGCGGTCTTGTGTTGGTCTCCAGGTGTGATTCAAATTTGATTATAACTAGAGAAGCCATCCATAAAGGATAACATCTCATGTCCTGCTGTTAGGTTGACCAACATGTCAATGTTAGGCAGAGGGAAATCATCTTTTGGGCAGGCTTTGTTAAGATCCCTGAAGTCTGTGCAGACTCGAATGTCTCCATTTGGTTTGGAAACTGGTACTCTATTGGAGATCCACTCAAAGTAGTCAATAGGTCTGATAAAACCCACCTCTAGTAACTTCTCTAATTCCTTCTTGACCAATAATGTGACCTGTAGATGCATCTTGTGGAACTTTTGTTTGACAGGCTTGGCGTCTAGGCGAATGTCTAAGTGATGAACTACTAAGGTGGGGTCTAAGCCTGGCATGTCTGAGTATGACTAAGCAAAGTTAATGATTCCCTCTTGGAGTAGCTACACGATGATCGGATACTCTTGCTCTGATAGTGACATAGCTACATAGGTGATTTTAGGACTTTCAGTAGTTCCCAGATTAACTTCTTGAGTTTCTTCAATTAGAATAGATGATCAGGCAGATAACTGAGTTCCCATAAGGGGAAGATGAACATCTCCATCTTCCAGTGCCTCTTCGAGGTTTTCACCATCAGATGCATCCTTTATTTTTACTTTTTCAAGGTCAGGAAGTGCCTCAGGGAGGCTTTCACTAGATGACCGCTTTTTACTTTTCTTATTCTTATTTTTGCGACTGGAGTGTTCATCCTCCCCCAATCCCATAAGGTTGACATACATATCCGTAGACATACTGACAGGTGTGCTATTACGAAGATCCCAATCAATAAGCTCGGGGTGACAAAGGGATAGGCTAATAGTGCAGACAGATAAGCATTCAAACATGGATGATAGATCGGTGTGATTGACGTCATCGTACGCACATATGATGGATTCCTCCTCGGGTATGTCTTCCAATGAGCCATTGTCCACAGAGACACTATTGGAAGTATTAGACGATGTTTCAAGGCCTTTCTGCTTTCTGTCATACCCAATGCCTATGTTCTTTGGTAGCTGTGAAGTATAAATGGGTTGCAACCGCCCTTGCTCTTCTTTACCTAGGCCTCTGCCTTGATAGTTATGTTTTTCCATGAACTTTGTCGGCCAGGGGTATTTTTCTTGAAAATATTCCTTTAGAGGAGTTTCTAGTTCGGGCTCTTCTCGGTAGACCCATTGGCTTATGTTTTCTTTTGGTGCATCTATCTTGACACTTGGGGATCTGAAAGTGGTGGTGGGGATGTTTCTACCACTGAAGGTGACAGTCTTGTCTTCCTTTGGAGTAGCATGCGAAGGTTGACCATACTCGTGTGGTGATGGTGGCATGGTTGCTACATTAAGAGCAGTATGCATTTCGTACTCGCCACACCCTTTGTCAATGATCTAGACTTTGGTGACCGTAGGATCGGTGGCAGAAGATGGAGAGGTTATCGCGATGGAGGGTGGATTAGAAGATGATGACTGGGATGCCCCCATTTCAACCCCAGGACAATAATGTAAATAGGGAAATGACGCTTCTAAAGCGCGGCAATATTCAAATGGTTGGGGATTAGCATATATGGTGACCTCTTGTCCGTTGACTGGGAATTTCAGGCACTGATGGTATGTGGAGGGGACGGCTTGCATAGCATGGAGCCACGGACGGCCGAGGAGGAGATTATATGGCAAGTCCAGATCAAGGACATGACAGGTAATGTATTGAACCACAGGTCCCACCTGGATAGGGAGATTGATAATCCCTTCTGAATTCCTTTCTGCATTATCATAGGCTTTGATTGTGATGATCTAGTTACTTAAGTTCGCTTGAGTATACCCCACTTGTTTTATGAATTTCAAAGTACACAAATTGAGGGCAGATCCATTATCTACCAGGACTCTTTTTATTTTATGGCAAGCAACCATGACTTCAATATGTAAGGGGCGATTATGATTGACATCAATGTTTGGCATATCATTTGGCTAAAGTGCAGGTGATGAGACAAAGCCAAGTTTCCCACCAAAGCTTGGAATTGTGTGGGGTCGATATCATTTGGCACATGGGTTTCTTGCATTGCTCTATTAAGGATTTCTTGATGTACTGGGAAAGACTTAAGCAAATCCAAAATAGATATATGAGCAGGGGTCTTTCTTAAGTGATCAAGGATGTTGTACTGAGAGCTTACAGGAGTTGATTGGGCGGGTGCAGAGGCTGCAGGGACAGTGATGCGGGCTCGTCGTGTAGTAACAGCACATTGAGGGTCTTTAGCTTTGACATGTATCATGGATACACGAGGTTCTACCTGCTCAATGTAATGAATAATACCCTCATAATTGAGGGGTACATTCTTATAGCTCACGTTATTTGTGCTGTTGTTTTGAGGATTACTGTTGGAGGTGCTCGGGCCTTGATTATGGTTTGGAAAGGTGTTTTGATATATCTACAATTGAGCATTGGATGACGGAGCTTGACTGGGGTCAACCTTGATATCACCTCGATCTATGAGATCTTGGACGTAGTTTTTCAGACCCTGACACTTATTCAAAGAGTGTCCTTTGATTTTATGGAACTCACAATATTCATTTTCCCTAAACCATGCGGGCTTAGGTTTGGATTCGTCAAGTGGCTTGGTGACAGGGTACGTGATCGGATAGTTGATCTGTAACAGTTTATTAAAGACGATGCTCAGAGGTTCTCCTAGTTGAGCATACTGGCGTTTAGTGTTCCCTTGGTTATTTTGATTGGACTGTTGGGGAGGACGGGGTGTCCCTTGTGGTACAGATATGGCATTAGGTATGGATTGCTGCTATCTCTGGGATGTGTTAGCCACATGGACATGTTTAGTATCAGTAACACCATCATTTACTGTGTTTTTGTTCTTGTTCCAGAAACGTGGCTTGTCATTGAATGACCTTTCCTTATCTTGATTATATATTTTGATGTGCCCCTTGGCAACAAGGGCACGCTCAAGGATGGGTCCCTTCTCTACTACCTTCGCGAAAGTGGTGACACAATGTAATCTAAAGTTATGAGCCATGTCAGGATGAGAGTTCTCAATGAAGAGGGTGACCATGTCCTTTTCTTTCAAAGGGGTTTTCATTCGGCTTGCTAGGGCATGCCACCTTTGGAGGTAGTTAGTAAAGGTATCGGTATCTTTCTCCAAGTTGAAGGAGAAGTAGGGGACAAACTTTTCTGACAGGTCAGCAAAAGATTTTATGGATCCCTTTTCGAGGGTCATGAACCACCCTAGCGCGTTGCTTGCCAGACTCTGAGGGAACAAACGAAAGAGATAGTTGTCATTGTGGATAACTTCTTGACACTGGGAGTAAAACTCCTGTAAGTGGGCCTTAGGATCTTTATTCCCCTTATATTTGTCAAACTTTGGCATTTCAAAATGTTTGGGGAAGGGAATCAATGAGATGGAGGGATCAAACGGATATGGGCATATATCTTTGAACTTGAATGATTGTTTGCCAGTCCCTACCTGAAGATCTTTCAGAGTGGCTTTGATTTCTAGTATGTCTGCACTAGCCAGTGTGTTGGGTGGGTATTGATGGTAGGACGATTGTGGATTCTGAGATGACGCTTGGGGATGGTTGTATGGATAATGAGGAGGCAGTATCCCCTGTTGATACGCCAAGAGACCTTGTTGATAAAGAGGTTGTTGTTGTGAGGCGTTATATGGATTGGTTGGGTAGTTATGGGTGGCGTACTGTTGGGAAGTATGGATAAGGTGTTGTTGATTAGTTTGTGGATATTGGGGGTGCTGATGTGACTATTGTGAGGCCACATAGGATGGTTGTTGTTGATATTGTTGCTGGTTATAATAATTGTAATGATGGGGTGGTTGTTGATGCATTGTTGGCGGCTGTGGTGGGGGAGATGGGATGTTATGTGGTGGTTGCGCTTGCGGGTGTAAGATGGATGCAAGGAATGGAGATATAGTCGGGGCTAAAGGTCGAGGTTGATTTCCTTGCGGTTGATGCAGTGGTGGTTGTGTTGAGAATAAAGGATTGACCAATGGTTGTTGTTGAGGTCGAGGTGCGGTTGACATGTTTTGCAAGGGGGGTGTTGAGTACTAGCGGGAGCATAGGATTGGGATGTATTTTGTGGAGGGATGTTGGATTGGGGAGGTTGTTGGGGTATGAATGACGATGTTGGAGGATTCATAGCCCCAAGAGGTGGAGGCAAGGTAGCAAAAGGGCTGCCCCCAGTATTGATAGGGGGCGGATTTGAGGGGGGTGGTGCTGGTAGCATTAGTGGTTGCGATTATGAGATGTTTTGGGGCATGTCGTAAGCGAAAGGGTCATTGGGGTCAGTGGTTTGGGGTGTCCCTGTGACTGAGATGACGGGATGCATGGGATTGCCAACGGGATACATAACAGCATTGCCGAATTCAGGTTGATGCCAACCTTCTATGGAAGGAACATTGGGGACATATGAGCTACTTGGGATGTCATGTGAACCTTGGGGTACATTAGGTGTGGAGGTGCCGTACTTGGATAAGTTGACACCTGACGGCAGCTTGACACCTTTGTCAATCAAGTGAGCCAAGATTTTGTCACCATGTTTTTCAAGAAGGCGTTATGTCATTTGAGCATTAACAGGGTTACTGAAGTGTTCCTTGAATGTGAGCTTAGGTTGATCAGCCATGTTTTCCTCCCTAGGTGGTGACGTGTTTTGACCATCCACGTTGGATTGTGATGAGGTACCATTGTGGGGATCATGAGGGATGTTAGCGCCATAGTTAGGATCTAATGAAACGTTCATTGTGTTGTTGGGATCTTGAGGGTTGTTTGATTGGGCATTCTGGGCTTGTTGGTCAGCCGTCTTCTTTGCCTGTGATCGAGTCTGAACAGGCATGCAAGATGATGAGATGGATCAAGATATTAGAAAGACCTAGATGATGAAAGATTGATTTGATTGGATGGAAGACTAGCTGATGACGATCGGTCAGACCGATGTGGATTGATTTGATGAAGTTGGATCGGATTGATTGGTAGACATTGGATTAATCTAGATTTTGAATTAGGATCTGGATAGATTTCTTTGATGATAAATATGATGAAGACCAAAATCCACAACCGAGTTTAAGAAGGATCCTTGGTAACACTAGGTATTGATTGACGGGTGGATGTGTGATAACAACACCGAATCCAACTTGAGATAAAAGTGGATTGATTGGGTTGGAAAGGATGACTGACTTAAGACAGATAGCAATCCTAATTCAGTTAGGATGATTATGATTAGTGATGAATACCTAGGTCAACTCAGATGACTACTCCAACGGGGCTTATATGGAATAGTGGAGATCAGAGATGAAAGCAGATTCAAGATGGATGGGGAGCGTCTCAGGATAGATGAATGACTCTCTAAACAAGCAAAAGAGTACTCAGAATGAATGACTCTCAGAACGAGGGGATGAAGACTCGAAACAGACATTCAGATGTTTGTTTAGGATATTGAATGGTCATATCGATGTTCAAAATAGAGAGACAAGGGATGCCAAGTGATAATATAGGCTGGCCAAAGGTCAGGTCTGCCACAGCATAAGGTTAGGTCCACCAAAGCATGTGGTTAGGTCTGCCACAGCATGTGGTCAGGTCCGCCATAACATAAGGTCAGGTCCGCCACATCATGGGGTCAGGTCCACCACAGCATAAGGTCAGGTCTGCCACAGCATAAGGTCAGGTCCGCCACAGTATGTGATCAGGTCCGTCAAAGGATAAGTTTTAAGCTTGATGTTTTTGGTGGACAAGTAAGGCAAAGGACCCAAAATATAGCAAACATGAAAAGATTTGGCCAAACTGATAATGACTGGTTTTTGCACGAGAAAGACAAATCAGACAGCACAATCCTAAGATTAGTAGAAACAGGTAAGGCCAACAAAGTTTTCTACTCTAGGATGAACATGGTTGCTAAAGAGTCCTCGATATACACCCAGTATGTGAGGCCCAAACCGTGAACACCAACCTGTTACAAGCGTGAGTTAGGAACCTTAGCGAGATACTAAAGGCTCAGACCAACTCTTCACGTCATCCCGACGCTTCGCCAATTACAACGTGGTTGGATTGAGGTACAACTTTCGCTCTCCCCCCTTTATATACCCCCGCCGGTACACGTGGTTGGAATCGTCCCTTGGGGTGATGAAATCCCCAAGCAGGTCCCACTAAAAAAATGAAAATGGGGTGACTCAAAGGACTTGGAAAGCTACGATTTCTCGTCACCCAGGATTGCCAAATGGCGCAAGGGGATTGGATATGTCAAATAGCCTTCCACAAGCACACCAAACAAGGTTTGTTGACCCCTCTAATTAAACTATGTGCCTAATTTACCAAAGGACAATTGGTAAAAAACTTGAAATTTCACCTTCGGGAAGTCAAGTCCGCCAAGGCAGGTCAGGTCCGCCACCGGAGGGACAGGTCCACCACCGGAGGGTCAAGTCTGCCACCGCAAGGTCAGGTCCACCACTGGAAGGTCAGGTCCGCCACCGGAGGGTCAGATCCGCCACCGGAGGGTCAGGTCTACCACCGGAGGGACAGGTTCGCCACCGGAGGGACAGGTCCGCCACTCTGTAACCCGAACCTGCAAAAATGCAAAAAATAGCAAACGTGAAAGAAAGAGACCCATTTGTGGGTCCCACCAGGCGTGCCAGAAATGTGATAGGTCAAATATATGCGTTAGAAAAAGAGCAGCAAACTAAAGAGTGCAAATAAACACCAAAACAATCTACACCTCAAGATTAGCCTAAGTCGGAATCAACACAAGATAAAGGCAACAAATGGAACTTTATACCTTGTCTCGAATCGATCCTTTGGTTGGCCCTTCGATCTTTGATGTGCATGCTCCTTGGATGGCAAGATATGCAAACTAGATGATGAGGTGAGGAAGGATGGAAATGGATGAAAGCATGAAAATGGCTAAGTGTAGATTGAGAAATAAAATTGCAAGAGTTTGGCTAGCAAAAATGATCTCCCCTAAAATGAGAGAAAAGAGGGGGTATTTATAGGAATTTTGAGAATTCCTAAAAGAGATGGATGGCCAAGATTGAGCCACCAAATATCAAGATGTAGGGCTAAGGTGAGTTGAGAGCTCACAAGCCCTCACATCTTGACATGTGGCATGGGGAGAGGCTTAAGAAAGATGAGGTGGAGATGAGGTTGTAGGATAGTACATGACATGGAGGGGGGTACAAAGTACCTTGGGATTGGACAAGATCTCCTCATAAATGAGGTCCTTGTCCCCATGTGGGTGAGAGGACATGTGAGGAATTAAAAATTCCTCAAATATTCTCATGGGGAGATGGGAAAGAATAAAGAATAAAGAGAGGACATGTGGGAAGAAGTGAAAGAATTAAAAATTCCTTTTGAGTGCATTGGGGGATTAAAAGTGAATTAAAAATTCATATGGGAAAGTGGAGTGCCTTGTCCAAAAGGAGAAAGCCTTTAATAAGGTTGACTTAAGGACACATGCCATAAATGGGAAGGGGATTAGCTTAGACTAACCAAATGATTAAGGTTGTGCAAGTACTTAGTTAGATGGACTAATGACTTATTAGAGGCAAGTGGGAGATTATGGAGGATGTGACCCTAATGATGATTAGGGGTGTGCATATGTTAACCATAGTTAATTAGAGGAAGATGAAGAAGTTAAGATGGATTAGAGACCAACTTGCAAAAGTTGGAGGATGTGACAATGAGAGAGAAAAGAGGAATTAAAAAATGAATTTTAATTCCAAAAGGGGAATATGACTAAATTAAATAAAATGGTGTATTTATTTAATTTAGGGGAGGAAGAGGGGTAAAGTATTTATTAAACTAAATACTTTACGAACCCTATGTAAGATGCAGGGTATTAATTAAACAAATGATTTAATTAATATTAACAGAAGGGATAAGCAATTGGATGAATAAGGAGACGTCTTTGATCATATGGAAGTGGTCAAATTAGATGTCTACAATATCCATTTGTTCTCCCTCAATTAGTTCAAAGTTTGGTTGAATAATAGTCCATGTAAGGTCAGGTTGTTCAACTAAAGTGATCAAAGGCCAAATGGTCATGTGGGGTTCAATTCATCAAGTTATCTTGCTTAAATGAGTTTCTTTTACCACAAACACTTGTCTTGATTAAGTTCAAACTAAATTTCTATGACAAAAACATCATAAATTTCATAAGGTCCATTTTGTGAAAATCATGAGGTTCAAGCCATAGTTGCCTATGTTAACTTTGAGAAGTATGGATTGAGATGTAAGTCAAGATATTTAGAAATCTCTTAGGAATCCTTAGGACAAGAATTAATATCAAGACTATTTAAAAGGGTATCCATATTTAGACCAAAGGGTTTGAAATTTTGAAAAAGATTGTGAATGTTTGTTTGAAATATTTTGGAACCAAGCAAAGTATTAAACTGACTCACAAGCATTCACCATCCTAAGTTCAAAAGATACTACTTGTTGAATCTCCACTTGGATTTCTCCCAACACTAAGACAATGTGAATAATTAGAGATTTGGTGACACTAGCTCCCCCTTACAAGGAACAAATTCTCGCATACACCAAATCTCAAATCATTAAGATTCACAGATCTAAAGGATTTTTTTGTTTCAACAATGAATAGTAAAATTTGGGGCAGCTTCAGAACAACCATTCCTGCATCAGCAAGCATAAAGGTTTTTGGATTCTAAACAATTGGTTCTTAGTAAGGAATTTCATACAAGGTGGCCATACACGACAAGATTAGCTCAAGATTATTTCAATGAAGAGGCCTCCCAATCCAAGTTCCTAAGAAAGGATTTTGACATGTCACACAGACACTAGGGGTGGAACTTGTTGGTATGACATGCACTTGTTGCTGATGAATTTTTTCACACACATTTTTGTTATAGCGGCTTGAAAGTAGCTTGGCCTTAGCATCATTACCGCTTGAGTCATTCCCACCGTCCGAAGCGGGGTGGAAGGCCCTCTAAAGGTATACAAAAGCAAGGAAGTATGTTTGTTTGTTCTATCTCCTAGATTGCATGAATCGCAAGGAGAGAGCATACACAACGCCTTTTCATCACACTAGCATGGGGTTCATTTTAAATCCAAATTGAAATATGTGGGTGGTTATACAAAATTTCAAAGGAATGCTTTTGATTCCTAAGATTTCCAAGTGGCACGAGAGAAGAGCATACACATTCAATGACAAAAATGTAAACCACAAGACATAGCAAACACTCGTTAATTTTAACCCTCAAAGAAAAGGTAAGTTCGTTTTAAGCACCAAACTGAGTGTGGAAGTTGTATTGTTCAATTTTAGTCCAACAAGAAAAATGATGTGAGGGTTCAATTTTAACCAATTTGAGAGTTCATTTTAAAACCCAATCGAAAGTTAGTGTGGTCCTAAAGTGTGAAATAAAAAGCATCACAAATGGATTATAATTGCCCCAAAAGTGTTGAAACACTTGTTACAATTATGAGATTTAAAGATAAGAATGCTTCTTCACTTCAAATTTTATTGTCCAACTTGCAAAGCCTAGTTAGACTAAAAACCAGAGCAAAAAGTTAGAGACATGTTAGTGATAAGATGAAGTAAAAAAATTAAAGCACATGCAAAAAAATCACACTATTTTTTGCTTATCTGACAAAAGCATCACTATTTACAATAGCACCACCATAAATCAAATGAGTGTCACTCTAGTGAAAAATTGTGTCACTCTACAGAAAGATAGTGACAATGATAGTGTCGCTATTTGGTGGCATCGCCATTTTCAAATTCTCAATACTTCTAAAAAGTATTAGCGTCATCGTTTATTTTAATTTGCGCTAGTATATTAATTAGGTGTCATTATATATTCTTTAAAAGCATCGCTATATGGAAATGTCTGACAAAGGTGTTGCTGAAATCTCCTAGAGAATTGTTGTATCTGCAAAACCATAAAAATGGACTTCGAGAGAAAAATTCATTAAATGTGATCAATTAAGCCCTCCTTCTAGCACCAAAATGTGACTGATGGATTAGTATGGGCCAACTACACTTGATCCATGAGGATACAAAGCGTAATCATGCCACTAAACGTCAATCCCAATAGAGATCATTCAAATAAACACTAAACTAGGAATCCATTAAAAACTTAACATTTTAAACCATGAAAGCTTCAAAACTCCTATTCTAATCCATTGAAACTTATCCTATTGGGGGAGTGATGTTGCGTTGATGTGGAACGACAACCCTTTCCCAATCCTTGGGATAATGAGCTTGTTTCAATTAGTTTTATTGAAGAAAACTGATGAAACCATTGTGAGATGTGTGATGAAACATAATTTAAATGCTAAACTAACATGGTGCAAGCTATTTAATCATGGTGTATGCTAAGATGATCAAGATGTGTGAGTGAAAAGCTAATGTAAATGAAGTTTAAGCTAAAAATATTGAAACCTTAATTACACAATACTAAATGTATGAATGTATGTTACCATGGAAGCCATTAATGGAAGCTAAGATAATATGATGCAATTGAAACAAGCTAAAAAGATTCTAAATGTGAGTGCAAATGCAAGTGATTTTAACAGCATAAGTCTTATGTTAAAAATATGGATCCATTTGTCTCCAAATAGTGACCTATTTATAGGAGGACAAATGAGAAATGAGGGGTTGAGATCAAAAAGATTAATCAATGGTCAAGGATGGAGGAAGTCAGAAGCATGGTTCATGGATTCTGATCAAAGGAAATAATCAATGATGAGATTTAATCAAGGGTTCACCTTTGTCCAAACAAACACACTTTCAACATGCACAAGAAGTCAAGTGAGTTAACTTGCATAAGAAGTCTTGTAAGTTTGTTATAAAAAAAGAATATAGCCCTTTTTTAAATGAGTGAAGAAAGATAACATTCGTTGGAATATTCTCATGGGTGAGGGAAATAGATATTTAGCAAATTAAAACAAAGTTTTAATGTGCAAAAGGGGAAGGGAATATTCCTTTTGGAGGAATGTGCAAAGGAGGAATATTCCCTTGCAAGTGGGGAGAAGTTAGATTTATTAGTAATTGAATAATTAAAACAATGTTAATTATGCAATTTTAGAAGAATTAGATGATATTCATTAAATAAAGTGATTTAATGAAAGGGGGAAAGTGAAATGATATTTAATTAAATAACTTAGGGTTATTTAATTAAATAAGAAGATTTAGGGATTTAAATTAAATAGTTTGATGTATTCAATTTAATAATAAAAAATGTTAGCATGGAAGGGGGTGAATTAACCTGATTAAATTGATTAGGTTGATAGACAAAAATGACATAATAAATCAAATAGCTAGGCTAATTTAATTAATTAAGTGAAAAGATGATGGGTTTTAGGAGGAAATGATGTTCGTGTACCTGATTCGAGTGCATGATATTATTTAGGACATTTTTAAGTGTCTAAAAGAAGCTACTTTTGATCCAATATCACCAATGGGGAAATAAGTAGTGAAAAAAATGTAGAACTACAAAGCCTTTGGGAAAGCTATAGAGGAATGGGTTGTTGATATTTTGAATAAGGGATACCAATTCATTTATGATATGAAAAAGGTATGTAAAGATATGATGCCTTGAAGGTTGAAGTGGATAAAGATATCACCTCAACCAAACATGAGGAGGCCATGTGGACAACTACTCTTGGCAACTTCAAAGGGATTGTAGAATTAGGCCTTGGAAGCTTGGTTAGTGAGAAGATCCTCCCAAATGTTGTAGATAATCGATGGTTTATGTGGAAGAAGAGTATATAATGAAAACTCTTCATTTTTAAATAAACTATAATGAAGTTCAACAAAGTGTCAAATGAGTACAACACTATTAGGGATGAAATTTAGAAAAACCTCTTGGGGATTGGTCTTCATCTTAGAAAAGAAGGTAGTGATGAAGATGAAGATGAGGAATCACTGAAAGGAGGCCTCAAAAAGATGATCAATGGCATTTGTGATAAACAATCATTCAATGCTAAAAGTCTAAGGAGATTCAATGGTATTGACTTCGTCCTATTCTAGTTTGTTAGACTTGCGACCACTTATGAAGGAAAAAGTAAAGTAGGTATAGCTAAAAAAGCTCTTTGAAAACTCATATTTAGGAATGTCAACATCCCTCAGCACAAAGAGATGCCACCTATCATGAAGGCCTACTATGTATTTCGAGCAAGAAGTGCCTCATCAATGTCCTAGTCAATTGAAGAAATGATAAAGGAAGTGCCATCCTAAGATTGATTTATTTGTTTTTATTATCTTTCAAAGACTTTATGTTATAAATTAGAGACTTTCTTTACTATTGGGCAATTATTTTTAAAGAAGCAGTTATGTCCACTTAGTATTTATGTAATTAAGATGAACTTGAAACTCTCTTAACATTTTGATCACAATCTTGATATAGCATAGATAGGATTAAAAAATTTAGATTTGTGTGCATTAAATAGTATTTTCATTTGAATGAAAGAATGATTTTATTCAAATATGTGTGTTTGATAAAATTATTTGAGTTATATCATTTTTGTGTGAATGAATAGAGATTTCATTTAAATGATTGATTTAAGTTCTTGTGTTATATTGAAGTGATTGTTTCTTTCACTTATATGGGATGTTACTCTAGCCTATGTACTAGAAGTTCTAATCATTCATGTATTCATTACTTTCAATACTTGTGTAGTGTAGGAAAATGTACTCCTTTACATTTTCACACTATGTTTGGGTCCCCTAATTTAGTTGGACCTAATTAAGCCTATAATTGGCCCAAAATTGTATTTACAAGCCTAATTAATTGCAATTTATGAAAGAATTAATATTTAATTAATGTAATTATCATTCCTAACACCCCGAAATGAATAGCTCCTGACAATCTAGGTCAGGACCCATTCACCCACTTTAATTGCTAATTTCAAATTTTAAATATACTTTTGTCTACATTTTTATGATCAAATTTAATTTCAAATGTTCGCTTGTAATGTTTAATTTTTTGGGAAATTAGAAAATTACATATAAAAGCAAGGTTATTTTATCAATTCAAGATATCTAGCAAGAGGTGAACTTTCATATGAGAAAATATTGTTGTCAAGAGCATTCAAGAGTAGATTTATCAAGCATTTGTTGTAGCATTCAAGATTGAAGCATCACGTCAAAGTTATTTTCATCATGCATGTTTTTGGAGCTAAAATTGTGATGTAGGTTTCAAGCATTCAAGCCAAATATCAAGCATCAAGATCACATAATCAATAAATCCATTCATGCAAGATCGAGAACTTGGAAAGATCTACTAAGTTTCATCTCCCAAAAGTGTATTTCAGGCTAATTTTCCCCGTCCACACACATAAAGGAAATTGCTAGATCTTCCATACAATTGACTCAGCTAAGGGTTGAAAGTTAATTCTATCTTAGAGGATATCATTTCCTGAATGAAATAGAAGAAAGATAGGCTCATCACACCCCCCTTTTCCCCTTTCTATTTATAGTAAATTGATAATAGATCCCCATTTTTCTATGTTTTGGTGAACCTACACTCTTTTTCTATGTTTCAACTTGAAATCTCTCTAGTGTGGGATATCCAAGCCTTTCTTGCTTTCTAGTCAAAATCATACACCATTTTAAATTAGTTGTTTAAGGATATTATTGAAGATATTAAGAGGGATTTGTACCTCTTGAAAATTCAAAGAGTAATGATTTCCTCTAGAAACAATTAGCTCAACTGTTGATAACTAGTTGCATATTATTCGAGCAAAGAGTTAGATTTACTATCATAATTTTATAGGTGCATATCTGTTAGCCAACACTAGGTACAAGATATTTAATCACACCAACAAAAATAAGGGTATTTTTGTTCAATGATAGGTTTGTTAATTCTCTCTCTGTAGCTAAATCAAGAAGATTTTATAGTTGAGGTTACTAGCATCCAAATGAATATAAAATTAGGTAATCCTACCATGACCCCTATTACCTAAACCATGAAAATACTTCCCACCTCAAAGCATACCAATTCCTCTTTGATCTCTATGGTTACATCTCATAAAATTAGTATTCCCAAAGTAGGACCATTTTTTCACCCTCCTTAAGATCTACTTTTAGAGGAATTATTTTCCTAGTTCCAACCTAACATCTTTGGAAATAAATTTCATTAGAACCAAACATCAAATAAAGTAAAATAGGCCATGTCCTCAGGAAAGAAACTTTATAAAAAATATTTGTTTCAATAACATTCAAAAGTTGAAATCAAATACAAAAAATAATTTGCAAACAATTTGAGTTAATATAATGATAGAGAAATCAAAATTTCAACTACAATATTTATTTTTATATCTACTAATCTACTTGGCCCATTTTTCTAAAAATAAGTTTCAAACCATTAAATGTTTTCGGTTTCAAAACCAACTATCTATTTGTTCAACATGGAACCCTGAATATAAATCTTAAAGACATAATCCATAAAATAATTATAATGTTCCTTATAAAAAATAATCCTTTTGAAATATTTGAGGGTTTAAACATTAATGACCTTGTAACTCTATAATCCAAGTGTTGAGCAACAATCAATGGCCAAATTGGAGAGATTTCAATTATCAAAGCAATAATCAAAATGATGGATTGACATGTAAAATATAAATAACAAAGAGAAGAACCCACTAATGGATACTAGTAGGTTGAAACCCAAAACCATTTAATGATCATAAGTGATCTATACTTATCTTGACATCAAGTCATAATCACCAAATGATAAAAATAATTCTTGATATAGCTAAACATTTAAACAGTGTATTGAGCAACCTTGAGTTTACATGGAAAAAATGATTACATGTATTGTTTAAAGTTCCAATACCAATTTATAGGCTTCAAAATAGTTTCTAATTTAAACACTTCCATATATTCATTCATTTCACCATGTAGTGGATCAAAAAGTTTATCAAAATGACAATAAATTTATATCAACATTCATTAAGTCCTTTCATTAAGAGCATGTCCATGACTCATTGGTTTAACAATATTTGATTGGTGAAGTGTTCTACAACCTCAACAAGAGTACAAATAATGACCATTAAAATCTAAAGAAAATTAGTAATTTTTATATTTATACCAAACTAGTGTTCATTTAGATATGCTTTAATTATGTAGGTTAAGAGACATGGAACACTTTAAAAATAAGCAAAGAAGTGGCCCATACCAAGGACAAGTTTAAGAGTTGAAATTTTAGATACCTAAGATAGGTGTTTGATTTCAATTGTGACATAAAGGAGGTGTATGAAAATTCAATATAGCATGTATAACATGGTTTCTTCATAGGATGACTTCACCTCTTTGGAGCTTAATTCTATGCCAAAAATTTTGATGGATGATGTCTTACTGATTGAGGTATCTAATAAAGGATATATTAGTGTGGGTGATGAAAAATTTTAAGATGTTATTTTTGTGCTCTCAAAATGAACTAATCTCCCAAATTCTATTATAGATCAATCTCATAAGTTTTGGGAAATAGGTTTATTTCACCCTAACACTAGTTATTCATGAGATAAATTATAGTTACATTGCATTTTATATTCTTCATGTGCAAAGCAAATTAGTGATATATGATGTTAGTGGAGTATGACATCAAAAGGGACAGATGGCAATGTTCTGCTATTCCGCGAAAGCATGGTGGGTCCTCATCTTAGCACTATAGGAGTGTCGTATAATGACAAGTATCCTCAAAGGACAGATGACAAGTTTTGATTGCATTGCATAGGTAATTCACATCGCTATTGTGAATTACACCACGATGAGAAAAATCTGATATGTGATGAGCATGGTGGGTCCAAGGCGTTAATTGGTGATGGAGCGATAAGAGGACACATGTTTAGGATGATAAATGGTGAGTGTTTATTGTGTTGGAAAGGCTATATGCATCACATTTATCTTCTCTTTAGCACAAACAAAGTTGTGACGAAGCAATAAGCGAGTGGTATATCGACACATGTCCAAAATGATAGCTAGTAGCTTCTCATTGCATCACACAACTCCTCATCACAAAAATGATTTTTGAGCCTGAAACAAAGTTGCAATAGGCATAATGCATGTGATGGAGATCTATGACATAGGTTTAAAGGAGATTTGATTGAATAACCATGTTTTAAAGTTGATACCACTGAAGGAGAATCCTCAAATTATGGTGTGAAGGATGGAGATCAATGACCTGTATTCAAAGATTTGGTTTTGCAATGATTAGGTGGTGGAATGCATAGTCAAGTTGTGAAAGATTGCACATAAGACATAATTGATTGTTGTATTCGCTGCAACTACTCAATTTGATTGGTGATGATATGGGTTGTAGACGGTGACACAAAGGTGAAGATGGTTAGAATATCAAATACAGATTGCTTATGCAAGAAATGGAATTTAATGTGTATCTGATCTAGGGTTTGTAGGTGGCTAAAAATAGCAACTACATCAAATCTGGATAGAGTGTGCATGGATCAAGGTATTGAATGTTGTTTATGGTGTTGGGCTCGATATGTAGAAGAAACTTATCGGTGAAGGAAAGTATGCCAACAAAAACAAAAGAGGTAGATGAATGTGAGAAGGTTGAGAATGCATATACTATGAGAAGAATACCTATACTGTAACTCATAAAATCATTTAGGGTATGCATCACATGTGAAGCAAAAACAAAGAGATTGTTGAACATAAGAGAGAGTTAGAATATAGAATGTTCTAAAGCGCAACAATATAGTGTCAAGGAAAAAGGGGAGAAGAGAGAGAGAGGTATGTGTTGTTGAGATTGCAGAAACAAAAAAGATAATGCTTGCATAGATGCAAAGCAAAGAATGAGTAGTTACAGATATGACTTGTAACAAAGAACCGGATTCAAGTGAATCAATTGTAATATGGAGTTGTAGCTCTAGTGTTTTCATTGTAAATCCGATTGGTTGGTTCCATCAGATAGTTGAGTTGGTGCTCACTGTAGGGAGTGGGTGATTCCTTGGAGTTGGTGCTCCTAAATCAAGGGATTGGTGTCTTCTTAGGATTGGTGCCCTTAAATTTGTAACTAGTGAGGTTCTATTATGAGGTTGGATTTGAGAAGTAGAATCAAGCAACTTTTCTCACTATGATTTTTACCATATTATGTTTTCCATGTATATATGTTGTTGTGTGTGTTTTTTAATCTCTTGGCATATACTTTTATATTGTTTTAAAACTATTAAAGAACTAGTTTTAATTGATCTATTGATTCACCTCTCCCCCCCTCTCAATAGATTGTTGTGTTCCAACATATTTATTGTTGGCCTCCTACAATGATTTAACAACTAAGCCCTTAAAGTTGTGATTCAGAGATTGGACATCTAATCTGAATAGCTATCTCAATTATCATGAAGGTGCATTTAACTTGTCAACCTAGGGACATAGACTTGAAATGGGTAAGCACAGTATGTGTACTAGGAATCCATAGTAGCCATCTTAATTCTATAGCTAAGAAAGACATAATGTTGAAAGTAAATTGCTTGGAAAGAAGTAATATAAGTGTTGAACATCAACCGACAACTATACTATGTTGAAGTGCATGACAAAAATGAAAATTTGAGCAAATAGACAGGAAATTACTCTATCTACTTTGGCTGCAAGAACAGTCATAGAATGGAATTCTAGTGGCTACAAGAGTAGACAGTTGTTAGATTCTTAACTAATTGTTGAATAGAAAGTAATAACTAAACTAAAGGATGGAATGCTCACCAAGTGGTCCCCCTTGGATGATTATCCCTTAAGACAAATGTAAACTTAGATGCAACGAGCTTATAACTTCATTTTATTCATTGGAAAGCATGAGTACAATAGAGCAGCATAATTGTATTACTAAAAAATTAAGAATGCGAGTACAACATCAGATTAATCAACTTCTTGAGAAGGATCATTTGAGTCTTATTTATAGGAGGAAAAACTACTAACTAACTACCTAGCAAGGCGGTCAACTCCAATAGATTAGAAGGATGCCACTTTAGGGAAAGCATAGAAAGTGGAAAGGAGGTTATGCATGCGTGGAATCTTATCAAGTCAGTTTTCCTTAACGTAGATCTAGCATAACAATAGCTCCTATATTCACTCAACAAGCTATTATGACCATTTACAAGGCAGTTACAATCTTTGATTTGAACTAGGAATCTCCCTCTATTGAGGGTCTTCCCTCCATTGACCTTTGAATGATCACCTCGTTGACCTTTATGGAAAAAGACCAGCTAGCAGAATCTTCCTCAATTTTGTAGGCTCTAATTATATCTGCATGGAAACATTAGTACGCACAACAATTGCATATCAATAAGTATCTTAAAGTAACATTCATTAATCCACATGTAAAATTAACATAGATAGTTCATATAGCATGTCAATGTCATTTAAAGGTTACAAAAATAAGCTTATGCCCAATGTCTATGGTTTTGAGGAAATAACATGAAAATATTAACATCCAAGTATCAAGGTCTATGACAACTACAACAAATGGATAATAAAATCCATCAAAATTGAGCCATAAATTGGACTCATCACTTATGATAGGGATATCACCTAGGCCAACTTAGATAACAAAACATAGGCCCTAAGTTGACCCAAATAACTAAATTACTAAATAACAATATAATAATTATAATGTGACTTAATTAAAATTTATGGTAGCCACAATTCGACTACTCATAACCTAAGAAACACTATAGGGTTAGGGGCATAACATTTTTAAGCTCGTTGGTTGAGCATGTATATTTTTAAGCTATGTGTCCCCAAGTGGATCAAGTTGCTAGTCTACATGAAAAAGGAGTTCACACATTATTGATAAATTCCTTATCGGTAGTTTTTATAGAATAGATTATGTTGAACGACAAAAAACAAAGAGGCAATTTGAATATTGTAAGTTTTCACATGAAGTGCCTCAAATTTTAGAGTCATGTGCTAAGGATGAAGAATTATATTTGAATCAGGTTTATGATACAATCATGAAGGAGTATGTCAAAATTTGTGGTGTATCAAGGTTGTAGACTCTGGATGAATTTGAACATTTACATCATTTAGCCCAACTTAAGCCTAGATGTGAAAATGTCACAATTCAACTTGGTGTTCATGAGGATACTCGTATTTGTGCTTATTTGTATGCAGGTTAGAATATGCATCATGTTACCAAGGAACTTGTAGGTTCATATTATCATATGGATGAGGGTGGGAATGGTTCCTACTATATGTGGTTGTCATACTCAAATGACATTCATTTTCACCTATGACATGATGACCAAAATAGTGGAAATTTGCATGTGCGTGCATGAAAAAATCAACATTTGATGCAACTCAAAGATGGATGCAATATTGATTTGAGGGAGATAAACACATTCAAAAATCTTGGCTATGGCCTTGTATCATGGCTCTTCTTTGTAGGGTTTGACTTGCAAAAAAAAAAAGTTTTTCTTACTACTATACCTCCTAGAATCTATGTGCCTTCATGTAATTGGCTATAAGTGTTGTCTTGTATATATTTTGGTAAAAGTACAAAGTTGTGTGACACTTTTATAAACGAAGCAACCAACACTAATCCAACATTTCAATTTGAATTGCTAAAAAGTGGCTATATGTTTTGAATTTTGAATGATGTAAACTAATAAAATGTGTATTTTTTAGTATATTTTATGTTTGTAATTTTTTGAAAAAAATAAAAAAATATTTTAATATAGTTATTTATAAATTGACACTATAATTTAGTTGATAATAAACTGATGAAAAATGAAGTTACATGAGACACCAATCTTTATATAATAAATTTTATTGTTTTCCTTCAAAAAAATTGTGTATTTATAACTTGAAACTTTAGTGCATGGATATATTTTTTCCAATTTTGATAAATATACATATATTTAAATAAATATTAAAATATCGATGTATTAAAACACAATTGTTTCCCTTTCACGTCAACTTTCATATTAAATATTTATCTAAAATAGAAAAGCTATACCATCTTGATATAGATTATGTTGAAAGAATGAGATGTTTGTCATTGATGATGTTGTTGGCAACATGAGCATTACAGTGTTGTCATTGGTGTCAACATTGTATCTAAATATGAAGATCATGATGTGAATCATTATGTTTGGCTCTAACAGGTTTTGGAGTGTTAGTGGAAGACATTTTTGCAAAGTGGTTTGGTCTAACAAAGTTGTTTGTAATAAGAAATTAATTGTGTCAACTCTATTAACTCTGGGTGATAATGCTTCAGTTTTTGGGTCCACACCAGTTCGCAAATGTAGGTTTCACTCTATGCTTCTAACATTATTTTTATGGATGTTAGATGTATTTGATTCCAAGTTTTCATCATGTTTTGGCTATTTGATTGAAAGATATGAGTAATAGAATTTGGTCTGGAAAATTACAGTTATTCTCTATACAATGCATTTGTGTGGGAGAGTCTGCACTTCTCTGCAGATAAGTGTTCAGATTTGCGGATTTAAGGAGATGTTGACAGATGGTATTTGTGCAGGAATTCCAGTTGGCATTAAGTTTTTAGGTCCACATGTCTGAATATGGATACACAGTTGAAGGATTTTGTTATTAGGTCTTATGTCGTGCCAACCTAATAAGTTTGAAGGTATACGAAGGTTAAATAAGTGTTGCGATCTTATGTGGGATTTATTATAGGTCCATGTCGACCTATTTTGAAGTTATTTTGAGGATTAAATCTTGGCGAAAGATATGTATGAAAGTTTTGGAGCTGACAAGTGATATTTTGGGTGTTACATCTAATTAGGCCAACCTAATTGATCTTATGCTTGAAATGGATATATATGTTAGATCATTTTAGTGTTTTGATGCATGACATGAACTTGTGATGTGTGATGTGAAGATCCTACATGCGATTATTATCAAAACAATGCAAATTTAAGTTGTGAATGTTGAGTAGAAGATTGAAGTGGTGTGAATGTAGAGGAAAGCAAGGTGTTAGATCAAAATCAGATGAAGTGTGTAAAATAAGTTTATTGAGCTTCATTGGAACTATATTTCATGCATATGATAGATGCAATTTTAACAATTCAAAATAGGCCATGAGCCACCATCTCTCTTCTATCTTTTTCTCTGTGGGTAGTGAGTCCACTTGGACAGTGAATCCACTTGTAGTGAGCACTTCTATAAATATACTATAACCAGTTATAATAAATTATCAGCTAATCCTCACCATGTTTTTTTCCCATTTTGGGTTTTCCATGTAAAAATCTTGGTGTTCATGTGTTATGTGGTATTGTTAATGTTTCACGCTTTCTTTCTTTATTATAGTTGAATATGCTTTGGTGATTGGATGTTTAATGTTTGAATGGTTTAAGAAAATACTAATTCACCCCCCTCTCAGTATTCTGGTTATTCAACAATTGGTATCAGAGCTTGGTTCCTTGGACAGAGCTTAACCACTTGAGGAAGGTCTTGGAGGTTGAACACATGGATGATAGAAAATTTCCTACTCCTTTAGAAGAGATTCCTACTGTCGAAATCATAGAAGAATATTTCATGCTTGACAAAGATGGAGAACTCAAAGTTTCCCTTGAAGATCTTGAAAAGACTGAAGATGCAAATAGAGATCTAAAAGAAAATATCAAAGAAGTAAATGAATGCATCAAAAACTTGAGAGAGAAAATCAAGAAGTTAAGAGAAAGGCATAAGGAGTTCAGTGAGCAAGTGAAGCAAGCAAATGAATCCATCACCCATTTGAAAGTGCAAGTTGAAGAAAAGAAAAGAATTGAAGAATGCTTGAATGCAATCGTGAAAATCAAATCAGAGGAATGTACAAGGCTTGAACAAGAAGTGGTAAATCTGAAATCAGATTTGGAGAAAGTAAGGAGTCATAAAGACAAATTCAAAATGAGTGCTACAAAGCTTGATGAGATGATTGTAAATCAAAAAGGCTCTAAAGACAAAGGTGGATTAGGGTTTGAGATAGGAGAAAGTTCAAATGCAAAAAAGAAGATCAATGAACCAAAGAAGATTGAAGATAAGAAGAACAGTGGAAAGTAGATCCAGAATCAAAGGAATGAAGCTAGAAGACCAGTAGTCAGACAACCAAATGCACAAAGGTACTCATCTTTTAATGGTTTTTTTCATTTTACAATAAATTTGGACATAAAGAAATGGAATGTAAAAGAATAATGAATCAACATACTCCATCCTTTTCTAGTCAATGATTTACATGCAAAAAATTTGGTCATAGAGTTAGTGAATGCAGAAGTCAAATGATGAATGGCTATAACAATGGTAGAATGATTCAATCTTTCAAAGGCTACTCTTATACATGCTATGGATTTGGGAATAAAGCTAATCAATGCAAATCTAGAATGAATTGAAGGAATATTGGTCAGAAGAATGTCACATGTTACAATTGCAACAAGCTTGGACACATTGTTAAGTTTTGCAGAAGAAGAAATATGAGAAAAGATAATCCAGTAAAGAGGAATGAACCAGTAAAAAAGGTTGATCCAATAGACACAAAAAATGAAATGGAAAAGATTTGGAGAAAGAAGAAGAGACAAAAGTCAAGGAAGAATCTGTACCATCCTCCGGTGTAGATTTGGAGAAAGAAGAAGAGACAAAAGTTAAGAGCTATATCTTAGCGGGAGCTTTAATGGAAATATTTAATCTCCCACTAGAGAAGAGGTATCGATGTCTCAATACAAAGATATGTAATGTAGATCAACATGCTTGATCTATTGGTGAAATTGTGAAAGAAAATATGTTGATCCAAAAGTTTGCAGAGCTTCAAAAGTTGACTATGCATACAGATGAAGGGTTGGAAACTTTATTGTTTGAAGCATTTAATGCAAAATTAGGTTAAATCGAAGGATTATAAATGATTTCACTAAGGAAAATTCATTTCACAAAAGAATTCAAGAGGAAGCAGAGCAACAAAAGAGTGACCAAGGTGAGTTGAGATTCAGTGCATCAAAACCCTAGTTTATCAAGCAAAACAAAAGGTATTTACGAATCTTGTTTACGCTAGTTTTCAAAAAACCTTGTTTGAGAGCGATTTGAATCTATTTTACAGTGGCTACAAAGAGATTTATTGAAGTAAAAAAGAAACCACAACCTAAATTCAAGAAGTATCCTACGAAATCCATAGAAGAAAACCTATAAGGTACATATTCTCATATTCCATATAGGGTTTTACCAATTGAGGATGTTAGGATCTCTATTCATGGGAAGATGGTTGAATATGATCACAAAAAGCTAGGAGATCTATGGAAAAATGAGTTAACTAGAGATGATTTTTCCCTAAAACTCGAATACAAAAACCTAGTTTTAAAGAAACTGAATGTATGACAATGGTTTCTAAATTTTTTCCATGAGGACAAGTGGGTTAGAATGACACTTAGTAAAATTCATGATAAAATTGTTTGGACTGACATGCCTAGAATGATAAAAAAAGGATGTAATAAGAGAGGTTATAAGTCTATGCTCCTCTAGAACCGTGCCAGTGTTGAAATCTGTTAAGAATAAAGTGGTTATGGAACTTACAGGTGCAACCTACGACAAGAGAGCTCTAACTGTTAACACAATTAGAAACCAAGCTGTGAGGTATGCTACAATGGTAATTGGTTACAAGATTTATTTCACAAACAAGGAAAATTCAGTGTCTTCCACCACAATTAATGTGGCATATGAGATGGCTAAAAAAGGTGTATACTATGATATTTATGAGTTGCTCAGGCAACAACTGATGGAAAATTTGAGTCAAAACAAAGAGAAGAAATATGCATTTAAATATGGTACTTTGGTTGTATATTTGTTATTTTATTTCTTGAAGGAGCTTCTCGGAATAAAAGGTATAACTTGGTTGAAAGGAACACCAGTTGTTTATCAAATTGCAGACTTTATGAGGAGTCTTGGTGACATAAATGCTCAGGATGAGGCTCTTAGAACCTTCTTTTCCATTTTCCAGAAGAAGATGCAATCCAAAGATAGAATCCCAAGGAATTTGGTAAAAAAATATGAGAATGACATCACATTTTTGGTTTCAACAGCCCAATGCATCATGGAAGCAGTAGAACCAAGGTCTATGTGGATCCTTGAATTGGGATATGAAGTAACTGAGGAAGATGTTGTTGGTTTAGTTGATGTTTTGTTGAAGATTCCTAAGGATACATCAAAAGAAAGGTATGGAACATATGCAGAGAAATCCATGGAGGTACACATGCACGAAAAGAAACTAGTAATACAGAAGAAGGTCAGAAAATGGTTGAAGAGATTGTAGAGGAAATAGGCATCTCTAGGGAACAAATGCAGCATGCAAGGGAGAAAGCTAAAGGAGAATAAAATGGTACAAGAGGATCTGGCTTAAGAAGATTTGGTAGGACTGCTACCACTCCTCCCTCTATCCAAAAGTCCTCTGAGACTATTTCCTCTGCTGGAAACAAAAGGAAAACAACTGCTAGTCCTCCAGTAAGGTAGAAATCCCCTCTAGTAGTGCAGGCTACAAGAGTTGAGAAGAAGAAAGCCACCACTATTGCAACACCACCTCCTACCCCTACAAAGAAGACACAAAAGAAAAAGGCAATAAGAGAAAAGATTGCAAGTGTAAATGTAGAAGAAGCAGAAGAAGTGGAAGAAGAAGGACCACAATTGGTCCACAAGAGAAGTGATGCTTCACAAGGTGAAGCCATTGTGAAAAGAAGAATATTTGATATTATTGACACCAACAATGAAGAATAAAATGAGGAAGAAAAGAAGATATTTGTAGTTCATATGAGCGAAAAGAAGAAAGAAGTCACCAAGAAGGTGTCATTGGTGAAAAAGAAAGGAAAAGAAACAATTCAAAAGAAGACTTCGAGTGAAAGTAGAAAACAAAAACAATTAAAACTAGTAAGACCTCATTCTCCTATGAAGCTAGAGGCACTATTCAATAGTATTTTGCAGAATGAGATGTGTTGTGCAGTTTTCGCACACACACCCCAATGAAAGTAGGGACCCTCTTTTGCTCAGGTTTTTGATGCTTTGGCCCTTTTTTTTTAGGTTTTGTTGCCTTAACGCATGCTTGGATGATTATCTTATTTGTGCATATGCCCCCTTTCTAGGAAACACTCTAAAAATCTAACGTTTTGAGCTCATTTCGGGGTTTTCTTTGCTTTTAGGATTTTCCGCCCCGTCCAAATTTTCTCAGATTTCACTCAAAGCCCAGCCGCTGCTGTTTTGCACTATTTTCTAGAAATCTTCTCACCTCATGGAATTCCGCATGGAATGGATTTTCCTAAAATTCTATCTCCTTGTCGAATTCCCAGATTTGGGGTTTGGTCTGTCATTTTTATGAACGTTGATGGCCCAGTCACTATTTTCTCATGTTGATTGATGAGTCTAATGGTGCCTTGCATTCTTATTATTTCATTTTCGAGCTCGACCCTATGGGTATGATTGTTTTTGTTTTGGTTGATTTTAGGGTTTCGACTTTAGAGCCATCACCAGTACTGATCGAATTTCCCTTGAGTGAATTCTGACTCTGGATCCATCAATGAATGATTTGAGACAAGTAGCATTTGAGCCCAGGTCCTCAGATTAGTGATCTTTTGATCAATTTGAGTGAAATTGTGTGAGAAAGTCGATATCCGGGTTTTCCTTCAGTTTCAAGATTTTCCTTCGCTAGCGGATTTCCCCAGTTTTCCTTGTCCTCTATGTTTTCCCGAAATTCGGAGTTTTACCTGCTTCGCGGATTTTCGCTCCCTCCAGATTTTCCCGAAATTCCCGTTGTCTCTTCATTTTCCAGAATTTGTTGACTGTTGATTGTTTTCTCTAGAATCCCCCTGCCTTGGATTTTTCCGGAATTCCTCTCTGGCTTATATTTCATGCAGGGGGCTTGAAATCCCAAACTATGAAGAAATTGTGCTAATGATATTTTGAGGTTGATTTTGATCTTTGCTCGGATTTATTGGAATGATGAATATATTATTGGTGATGGGCTAATCTTGATCCTCATATTATAATGGAGATTATTGATGCTGGTTTTTGCTGAGTGTAGGTTGGATTTAACGGGGTTGTCAAGGAAGTTCTGGAGGGGATTAATTCAATTGAAGGAGGATTTAAAGCGTTTATTACTTCACCTATGGCCGACTGGGAGAGTATTTTTCTTAAGGTGCCAAATATATTGGATCAAGAAAAGGATGAGGGGGCCAATTAATGATCGATTGCATGGGGAATTGTGCTTCCTATTTATCAGAGCTTGTTTTCTACCTAGTTTTTTCGTCCCTCACATGCGTTGGATCGAGTTGCATTGTAAATCCCAGGCCGACTTGGTGGATTTCATGCATTTAATGCATATCTTATCTTATTTCGAATTTCTCTTGGCTGACCTATTTGTGGCTATTTTATTATTGTAAAATCTGAATTGGGCCAACATGCTCTGGGGTTTTCTATAAATATGGCATTTCGCCTCATTTGTAAGGGGTTAGACTAGAGTAGTAGTAGAAATCAAAGGAGATAGTTCTTGGCTTAGAAGCAATTAGGGTAGTAAAGTAAGAATTAGGGTTAGAAGTTAGTAGATTCTGGAGCAAATGTTGTAACATAGAACATTGGAATTGTTGCTGATATTGGATGATTCAATACAATTGAAGGCATTGTGATTTTCTAGTGATCTCTTTTGTGTTGACTTATCTTGCATGGTTCTTGTGATTCTATCTTTTGAAATTGCTCAAGGTTATTAGATGAATGTTAGATTTAGAATTATATATAATTCAATGATGTTTATGGTTTCATGCTTGAAGTGTTGCAACAATTCCTGGTCCATACTTTTTGCAGCTAGCTGATTGTTAGTTGCTTTGCAAAGTTAGTCTGGACCTTATATTTATTGTGCTTAGTTCAATTGTCAAGTTTATATGTTTCAATTGCAATTGGGTTGTATTGGATGAATGTTCATGATCTAAAAATCTTAATACCTTAGAAGATTGCACTACTTCTGTGAGATTGCAGGTTCATCTGGGTTAAGCAGGAATTAGTTTATGAGGGATTGGTCCATTTCAAGTATTTCATCATTTGCATTGTTAATAGGAGTAGTTTTAATTTAGAAATCTCTTTGAAACCATTATCTTTCATTATTTCTTTATTATTTGGGTTATATTTAGGATTGAAGTATCATCATATTGCTAGATCTGATAAATTAAAGATTCAGTATTTGCTTGTAGTAAGGTCCCTTTGTGATTACCAGCATTTTCACATTTATCACTGAGTTGTTTATGCATTATCAAGACCTGACATTAGAAACCTTTGGGTTATCTCTTGAGGCTTGTTGATAGAGATTTACCTTTCAAGAGAGATAGGATATTATATTATGTCTGAGTTGTTGCTTTGCAGAAAACATCATGAACAGATTGGCACTAGAAGGAGGGCCTGAATTAGCAAGCTGGATCAATTTATGTCTGCCATCTCTCCTAAAATATTTAGAAGAAGAACCAGATCTACTCCAGGAGAAGAGGAATTTCAAGAGTTGCAAGTCCCTACTAGGTCAAGAAGGACCAACAGAAGGGGAGAATCATCATCCACCCAACCATCTCCATCATCTTCATCTTCATGAAGTCCATCCTCATCCGATTTTGAAGTCGTCCCCATTCCACAACCTCAGCCAGCCATAAATAAGCCATTACCACCTCCACCTCCATCAATGGATTTCTTGGCAAACAACCCTTCTCCCTTGTCTTTCAACCATTACAATCCTATGCCTAAAAATCCTGAGCTTTTCTGCTCCAAGTTTCACATTAATGATCCCAAAAGGACTGCAGAGGAGCATGTTAGGATTTTTAAAACTACCCTTAAGGATAGGCGAATCAATCACGAGGATGTTGCATGTAGACTTTTCCCATATTCCCTTGGAGATGAGGCATTTTGTTGGTATAACCATCTTCCTGTTGGATCTATCACTACTTGGCTTCAGCTAGAGACTGCGTTTTTACCGAAGTTTAAGATCCCAATCAATGCTAATGAGTTACTTTTGCAAATTACTGGAGTCAAGAGGGAGGCAAATAAACCAATAGTGGCTTTCAATAATAGATTTCATAGGGCTTATGCTAGGCTGCAACCCCCTTATGTTGTAGACGATGCTTCTACCAGGGAGGTTTATTATGAGGCTTAGGATAGTTTAACATCTACTTTCATCAAATGGAAAGCAAACCCTCCTGGTATCCTATTTGAAGCTTATGATGTGGTTGTAAAAGTGAGTACAAATTTGAGACAACATTGGTCTGGACCCTTAGCTAACCAAACATCTATGTTGAGTCCAGTCCCTCAATCACCCTTGGTTCCACACCCATGTCATCCCCCGAGTCAAGCTGCACTCATGCCAAATTACCATCCAAATATGAACCAGCCTGCATTATGTCATCAACAAGCTAATATACCTTGTTACTTGTAGAGCTTTGAGATATTTAATCAATCTTTGAACCATGGGTCACATACTGTTTATATGCAGAATTCAGCTGGTATTGTTCCTCCATCAAATAGTGCAGACAAAGAGAGGCTGGATGCACTCACAGAGCTAGTTGAGAAGTTGAACAACGAAGTCACCTACCTAAGGCACCAGAATAGTCAATCCTAGGCAGCCCAAAGGGGGATTCACTCCAATTATGTTGAAAGCAACAGGGATATGATGCAAGCTCAGGGGCAGAACTTTGATAGAGGACAACATCTTGATAGGGATCATGGAAGGCAGCCACCACGTTAGAATAATGGAGGAGCCTTAACTTCTCTGGATCATCCAAACAACAGGAGAAATCTAGTGAAGTTTATCTAGAAAAAAAGGCTTTGTCAGGATGGTGTAGGCTTCATAATACTAATCAACATTCTGAGTCAGACTGTCAAGCATTCTAGACTGCTACATCTATTTTCCAGTAGAAAGTCCAACATGCCAGCAACAGTTTGAGTGGACAGGGGATAGTACCATCTAATCCTTATGACATATCAGTCATGGTGGTGAATCATGTCCCATTTCCAAGAAGTGAAGAGAATGAACCAGAAGAAGAACAAGATAAAGGTGTTGAAACAGGGTATGTATACAGTGAATAATCTATAGTTCAATCCTTTGGAAATAATGAGGAGAGTGATAATGGCCCATTAGATGAAGAAGAGTATACAAATGAAGAGGTTCAAGCATTCCATCATGCGCCTACTCAGTATTTCATAAATGGTCGGCAATCTGATGTTGATAAAGGAGGGAACATTGAAAGCAACAAGGATGAATTTGTAGTTAGCTATGAGGACAACTGTTCTACCATGACTGTAGAGAAAATAGGTGAATGTGTGGTAGAAGAACTCAAGAAAGTGAAAGTCTCTTTTCTCATGAGTTGTTAAAGAATCCTAAAATTAGGGGTGCAGTACTAGGGTCTCTTGAAAGAGATATGCTTTCTGAACAAAAGGGTGCTTCAGGCCATGTAGATACAAATACTTTTAAGGAGGTACTTCTGTCTGAAACAAACTTGGGAAATTATGCACTGACAGTTGACCCTCAAGGATGGGAGATTGAGGAAATCCTCATGTTACATGATATGCCTATTCATAAATCCAACAGTGATGAAGCATCGGTAGAATCAACAAGAGAGGTGGAAGATCAAGTATGGTCATTAGATCATGTGCATCAAACTACAAAAAGTGAGCTTCCAATAAAAAATTCTCAACAAGCTATCAATGAATCAATTGACACAGAGTTTGAGGGAGACATGGCAGTAAAGGCTGAAGTAGCTCTAGAGGAGATTTCAATACAGGAACTTCAACAACCTGCTGATGTATGTCCTATAAGATGTGAAGAACTTAATGAAAGAGTTGATATTCTGAGCAGTCACAATCCAGAACTAGAACAAATGCCAATAGGAGAGGAATTCAGGGAGTCCCTTCACTCATCACATTTTTTTTTCCTCTTTTTGTTGATAAATTCATTAAAGAAAATTCACAAATTCCGTGTATTAATGACAAGATAGCTGATGTGATTCATATGGATGTGCAGGAAAATCCAAATGGTGTTGAGAATAGCAATGTTGCAGCCATCACTAATGAGCTTGATCATCCTACTTTAGGTAAAGATGTGCTTGAAGACCAATCTATGATGCCTCTTGATGAACATTTTGCCAAGGGAGTTACTATACGTGATGAGGCTTTTACATTTTCAGCATCAACCCCTCGCAATGAAATGCAAATAGGTGAAAAGTTCCATGTTTACACTTATGAATCTGTTTAATCTTATTTTTACCAAGAATTATTCATTGAAGACTCCAATTCTGTTTTGCATGTTCCAAGTGCAAGAGGGATATTGCATCATCAATTGAGACCTCCTGATGACATAGATATCAACTCTTCATAATTGAAGAAGGGTGAATACCACATTCAGTTTACAACAATACAAAACTAGGTTGTTTCTCTCCTTACTATGAATTCTAAATCTTATCAATTTGATTATGGGAATTTGGGGAAGGAAACTTGCATATGGATTAATCATGGTCCTAATGAGTCATCTCAATTATTGATTATTCCTGATTATGAAGTTGAATTTGAATGCTGCATTTTTGAGGTTTATTTTGTTGAGTATAAAGATAAATTTGCATTTTTGAGGACTATTACCATTACCTTGTTTCTTGTCCATGCATTGATGAACCACATGGGGGTGGGTCTCAGTTCACCCTGTCTGATGATAAGTTGTTGTGAGTCTCTTTGTATATAGTTTGGATAGGTTGCTTTAGGATTAGTTTAGGTTTGATTAGTTTGATTGCTTTAGAATGTCTTCTTTGGTTAGTTTTGGTTTGTTTTGGGTGTCGGTTTGGTTGTTGCTTTGCTTCTTTGGCTTGGGTTTTCTGCTTTCTGGTTGGGGAAGTGTCTTTCCTGCATGGCAATAATTATATTCTTATTTGGGATTGTTCTGAATGTTTCAATGGACTTTAATCATGTGTCTTGAATGGATGGTCGAGATCTTTTGTTATCATCAAGCAGTCTAAATGTTTGATTCGAAGAGGATGGGTCATTGGTTTGATTTGAACCTGAAGTATTTTGAAATCTTATATCTTTCATACATCTTAAGAATCTCGAGGTTGCGGTAGGGTCCTTGTGAGGTCTTGTCAAGTGAAAAATCTTATTTCTGCTTTAGCGCCACTGTGGTTCTCACCCCTGAGTGTGAACTTCATTGTTCACAAGTTGAAATAAAAAATGAAAAGAAAAGAATATCAAAAAGAGAAAATATGTAAAATCAAAAGAATGAATTCAACTTATCAAGGATATCTGAATATCTCTATCGGGGCTATGGATGCCCAGCTGGCAATAGAGCTATGTTTAGGAGGACCACAGTGATAACCTCGTCAAGGCTATGGACACCTGACTGGCAGTGAGGATCTATCCAGGTTGATTTTGAAGTTAGAATCTTTATGTAGCCTGCTCTGACTAAGCTTGGTTTCTGCAGTGGCTTAAGGAAGGAAATGAACTCATGTGCACACACTCGGATTTTCAGTTTATGAAAGGTTCAGTCTGCCTTTGGTTCTGATTTTCTTTGATCTTGCATTTTGATTTGTTTGCCTGATATGGAGGTCGAAACCAAAAATTTTGGATTCTTGATTCCTGTTCGTCATCAAATGCTCTGGAGCATTTCCCAGCAGAGTCGCTATTTGTTGTGCAATTTTCACACACACGCCCTACTGAAACTAGGGACCCTCTTTTGCTCAGGTTTTTGATGCTTTGGCCCTTTGTTTTTGAGGGTTTGTTGCCTTAACACATGCTTGGATGATTATCTTATTTGTGCATATGCCCCCTTTCTAGGAAACACTCTGAAAATCTAACATTTTGAGCTCATTTCGGGTTTTTCTCTGCTTTCGGGATTTTTTGCCCCATTTGGATTTTCCCGGATTTCCTCAAAGCCCAATGGCTGGTGTTTTGCACTATTTTTTGGAAATCTTCTCACCTCGCGAAATTTTGCATGGATCGAATTTTCCCGAAATTCTGTCTCCTTATCGAATTCCTAGATTTGGGGTTTGGTGTGTCGTTTTTATGAATGTTGATGGCCCAGTCGTTGTTTTCTCCTATTGATTGATGAGTCTAATGGTGCCTTGCATTCTTATTATTGCATTTTTGAGCTTGACCCTGTGGGTATGATTGTTTTTATTTTGGTTGATTTTAGGGTTTCGACTTTAGAGCCATCACCAGTACCGATTGAATTTCCCTTGAGTGAATTTTGAGTCTAGATCCATCAATGAATGATTTGAGACAAGTAGCATTTGAGCCCAAGTCCTCAAATTAGTGATCTTTCGATCAATTTGAGTGAAATCGTGTGAGAAAGTTGATATCTGAGTTTTCCTTCAATTTCGGGATTTTCCTTCGCTGGCGGATTTCCCCGATTTTCCTTGTCCTCTGTGTTTTCTCGAAATCCAGAGTTTTACCTGCTTCACGGATTTCTGCTCCCTCCGGATTTTCCAGAAATTCCCGTTGTCTCTTCATTTTCCAGAATTTTTTGACTGTTCATTATTTTCTCTAGAATCCCCGTGCCTTGGATTTTTCCAGAATTCCTCTCTGGCTTATATTTCGCGCAAGGGGCTTGAAATCCCAAACTGTGAAGAAATTGCGCTAACGATATTTCGAGGTTGATTTCGATCTTTGCTCGGATTTATTGGAATGATGAATATATTATTGGTGATGGGCTAATCTTGATCCTCATGTTATAATGGAGATTATTGATGCTGGTTTTTGCTGAGTGTAGGTTGGATTTAACAGGGTCGTCAAGGAAGTTCTGGAGGGGATTAATTCGATTGAAGGAGGATTTAAAGCGTTTATTACTTCACCTGTGGCCGACCGGGAGAGTATTTTTCTTAAGGTTCCAGATATATTGGATCAAGACAAAGATGCGAGGGCCAGTTAATGATTGATTGCATGGGGAATTGTGCTTCCTATTTATCCGGAGCTTGTTTTCTACCTAGTTTTTTTGTCCTTCACATGTGTTGGATCGAGTTGCATTATAAATCCTAGGCTGACCTGGATGGAGTTCATGCATTTAATGCATATCTTATGTTATTTCAAATTTCTCTTGGCCGACCTATCTGTGGCTATTTTATTATTTTAAAATCTGAATTGGACCGACATGCTCTGGGGTTTTCTATAAATATGGCATTTCACCTCATTTGTAAGGGGTTAGACTAGAGTAGTAGTAGAAATCAGAGGAGATAGTTCTTGGCTTAGAAGCAATTAGGGTAGTAAAGTAAGAATTAGGGTTAGAAGTTGGTCGGTTCTGGAGCAAATGTTGTAACACAAAACATTGGAATTGTTGTTGATATTGGATGATTCAATACAATTGAAGGCATTGTGATTTTCTGGTGATCTCTTTTGTGTTGACTTATCTTGCATGGTTCTTGTGATTCTATCTTTTGAAATTGCTCAAGGTTATTAGATGAATGTTAGATTTAGAATTATATATGATTCAATGGTGTTTATGGTTTGATGCTTGAAGTGTTGCAGCAATTCCTGGTCCACTTTTTGCAGCTAGATGATTGTTAGTTGCTTTGCAAAGTTAGCCTAGACCTTATATTTATTGTGCTTAGTTCAATTGTGAAGTTTATGGAAGTTTATCCGTTTCAATTGCAATTGGGTTGTATTGGATGAATGTTTATGATCTAAAAATCTTAATACCTTAGAAGATTGCACTATTTCTATGAGATTGCAGGTTCATTTGGGTTAAGCAGGAATTAGTTTATGAGGGATTGGTCCATTTCAAGTATTTCATCATTTGCATTGTTAATAGGAGTAGTTTTAATTTAGAAATATCTTTGAAACCCTTATCTTTTGTTATTTCTTTATTATCTGGGTTAGATTTAGGATTGAAGTATCATCATATTGCTAGATCTGATAAATTAAAGATTCAGTATTTGCTTGTAGTAAGGTCCCTTTGTGATTACCAGCATTTTCACATTTATCACTGAGTTGTTTATGCATTGTCAAGACTTGACATTAGAGACCTTGGGGTTATCTCTTGAGGCTTGCTGATAGAGATTTACCTTTCAAGAGAGATAGGATATTATATTTTGTCTGAGTTGTTGTTGTGCAGGAAACATCATCAACAAGATGTTGGGAGAAACTACATCCCTATACAAAGAGGCAGATGACATGGATAAGGCCACCATTATTGAAGCTAATATCAAATACATTATTGTTCTTGAGGTGGACATGTGAAATACTAAGAAAAAAATACCTGAAGATTTGTGGAATATTCTATTAGAAAGAAGGAAAAAAGTTGTAGAAGAAGCAAGGCTTAGGGAAGAAGCATTGGAAAGAATAAGTGCCCCTCTCTCTGAGGATGACAAAGCTACTTTGGCCAATATATTCAGCAAGGAACTAAGAACTAAGCAAAGGGTAACAACCCTTATGGGTAAAGATCAAAATGATCTTGAAAGACTTAGAAAGGAAAGTATTGAAAAGGCAGAGGAAATAGCATAGAAATTGGGAATGACACCAATGAATGAAGAACTGAATGAGAAAATCCCTCCTCTGAAACTAAACACTGAAGAAGATGTGCAGACAGATGATACTCAAGATGAGAATGGTGAAAATGAAGAAGTTGCACACAACACACCTCTAAAAGTAAAGGACATGACAAAAAAAAATGTTAAGGAAGCAATGATCAAAGAAGACATTGAAAAGGAGAATACTACTCCTCCTTTGGTACTAGAAAGCACTACTCCTCTTGTTAATATAGAAAACCGTCTCCCCTCCACAAGCTACAACTTGGAGATGTATTTCATGCATCCACAATAAAAGAAATCATTAAGACCCACCAGAGAAGTGAAGAAATAAAGGAGGAAGCGGTGAAAGCATTACAAGAGTATCGCTATCTGGTATGGAAAATCTAAAACTGTTAATTGATTCTTTTAAGGCATATGCCTCTGAACTTAAGTATGAAGTAGAGAAAGGGGTTGAAAAGAGAATTGATGATAAGAAAATGTTGGAAATTACTAAGAAATGTGCTCTTGCACATAAGAAGTTTTCAGAATTGATGAATGATGCACAACGGTGCATTGATAAGGCAAAGATTCTTTATCAATATGGCATGAAGTGGCTCAGAGCCCCGCAGAGCACTAGGAAGGAAATGGACTCCACTGAGTCAAAAATCAACACTACCTCAAGTGCTTATGATTCAACACTCGACTTAAATGGAGATACAAGGAATGCAATAGAAGACATCCACAAGAAATTTTTTCAGCTGTAAGCCCAGAAAGAGCACATCATTCTACAGTTTGGAGAAATAAGGTACTTGGTCAATCCCAAATTCTTACTTGTTTCAAAATCCCTTTTAAGTGCCAACAAAGCTAAGTAGATGAATCTGCTATGTGACACTCCGGAAGAAGGAGAAGAGATTGTACTGGAATTTGAAACTCATTGCAAATTTCTTGCAGGAGAAAAGAAAGATTGGGAAGAAGGTAGGCAAGCATGGTAGGCCCATGTACAAAATTTGCAAGCGTCAACCTCCTCTAGTTGACATATTTAATCTCACTTTTTCATGCATTTCAGTATTTTTATTTAGATTCTTTGTATATATATGGACTATGTAGAGCAGTTTTCTAGTACAATTTTTGCTCCAGTACATGACTTAGGGGGAGTCAATCCAACCTTTCAGTTTGTATATATTCTTACATTTCTAAGGGGGAGTTTCGATGAAAGACAAAACAATTGTATAGGAACTCTTTTCCCTTGGTGTCAAAGGGGGTAAATGTTTTCGAGGTTCTTGGCATGTTGCCATCAATGACAAAGGGGTAGATTGTTGAAAGAATGAGATGTTTGTCATTGATGATGTTGTTGGCAACATGAGCATTACATTGTTGTCATTGATGTCAACATTGTATCCAGATATGAAGATCGTAATGTGAATCATTTTGGTTGGATCTAACAAGTTTTGGAGTGTTAGTTGAAGACATTTTTGCAAAGTGGTTTGGTCCAACACAGTTGTTTGTAATAAGAAATTGACTAAGTGTCAACTCTGTTAACTTTGGGTAAAAGTGCTTCAGTTTTTAGGTCCGCACCGATCTGCAAATGAAGGTTTCACTCTACACTTCTAACATTATTTTTTTGGATGTTAGATGTATCTGATTCCAAGTTTTCATCATGTTTTGGCTATTGGATCGAAAGATATGAGTAACAAAAGTTGGTCTAGAAAATTATAGTTGTTCTCTATACAATGCATTTGTGTGGGAGAGTCTGCACTTCTTGACGGATAAGTGTTTGGCTTTGCGGATGTAAGAAGGTTTAAGAGAATATGCTTTGGTGATTATATGTTTAATGTTTGAATGGTTTAAGAGAATATTGATTCACCCCCCCTCTTAGTATTCTGGGTGTTCAACAAATTATTTTATCTAGTGCATCATATTTTTTTATTTTTTTAATAAATTTTAGGATTTTTTCTTGACATGGTAATCAACCTAATATTTTGTGTTGATAACCTACTTTTAGTAAAAATTAAAATTAAAATATAAATAATTATTAAACTATTAAAATATAATTTTTGAAAACTACACTTATGGATCTACAAAAGGATATTTTTTATATTTAAGAAAAATGTTATTTACATGAGTAGGAGTTGTTGAAACATCATTTTTTTCAAATAATTTTATTTTTTTGGTAAATTGGCCTCAAAGTGGTCCTACTTATGCATTTAGCCAACAATTTTAGTTGGAAAAGTTGAGGAAATATCTAACTTAGCTAGAACAAATCTTACTAGATCATATGTTTGAACAAAATTGATTTTTAGTTAAAAAATACTTAAATACACTTGTGCTAATAACTTGGCCAAAAGTGTGACACAACTTTGTACTTTTACCCATTTCCTATTGTTGTTTTTACTTGTTCATACATTCTTTGTTTTTTTTTCCTCTCCCTCATCCCTTTTGCTTTTGGTCTACTCCTAGAGATAGTTGGATTCTCATTGTGCTTATGGGAGGCATACATCTCCAACTAGAGCCGTTGTTGAGGCTCTTCAAAAAAATTGTAAAATCTTTTCATATCCAAGCTCATTTTGTGTTTTTGCCCCAATTTTGCCCTCTTTTACATTGAGAGAAATTGACATTTGTGATAAAATCTTAAAGAATCTAAGTGTAGGTTGTTTGGTCCAATTCTATTAAGTTTTATCTATAAAATTTTAAATAAATACTATTTGTTTGCATTCAATAGTAACATCAAGTAATTATATTGTTTTATCAAAGGCTTAACTATATTGTTTTTGACTTAAACTCATTGACCCTATTTCTTGAGTAGTGGTTTATTCAAAATTATCTCTCACGAGGTTGAACGGTCCACTTAACACTCATTGCATCTATGCGATGTTCCCAATGGTAAAGCATCAAGTGTAATGTCCCCTTCTCGAGCATGATCTTTCCAGTTGACCGTTGGCCTATTCCGGAGACCCATGGGCGGTGTTTTGAAGGTTGCTTTTGCTCGTGGTTGGTTGATTGAATGGCAGATTCTTTCTGGGTTTTCAGAGTGCTTCGCAGTGGTGTGTTTTCTTGGCATTCTGAGCACCTTCAGGAATTTACTATTTTTAGTAAATTCTATATTTAGCAGTGGTCCAGTCAGCACCAGCTCAATCAACTTTCCTCTTCTGGCAATTCATTGGGTAATTCTCATTTTTGGCTTAAGGGGTTCATTTTGGAGAAATAAGTTATTTTAAGTCAAAATGTTTTATTTTATAAAATACCCCTTGGCCTAGTGATATAACTTAAAAGTTGTTTTAAAGAAGGGGACTTTGAGGGGTATTTTCTCATGAAGGAAATATTTTTATATTTCTAAAGTTTATAATTGCTCAAGGGAAAATGGACGCCTACTTGGAGGAGTTTATATTTTATTTAAAAAGAAGTGAAGTGATTTTTATCTCTCAAGGAAGGTACGCCATTTTGAAGGAGTCTCGGTTAAAGTTAAACCTAAAAGCAGCTTGGGATTAGGGCGCACTTTCTAGAAGCCTCCAGAGTCTTCTCTTCAGTCTATAAAAGAAGGTTCCCTCTCTTCATTTGATTTATCTTTTGTCTACAGGAATGTTATGCTGTCGGAATGGCTTTGGGACTGCTTCGAGGAATGTAAGCCTCCTAGCTTAGCATTGCTTCTTGCTTGGGAGATAGCGACTAGTGATGAGGTAGTTGTAGTTTGAGTGATTTGTAGTGAGATTTCTACATTGTAGTCGTTTTGTGGCTTTGTAGCTCAGTTTATGCATATTAGTGAAATTCTGGAATCGCATCTTCTATATAGCTGATTGTTGTTTTTATTCATAAGTTAAAAAATACAAAAAGGATCATTCTGGGTATTGCATTTATCTCTCTGTCTATGAGGGGCGACCCTTTTCTCTAATTTGCAGATTTTTTATGAAGTACTGAATTTTTAAAAGCAAATAGCCCTTCCTTGAGGGCCGTACCATTTGGGGCTGCCTTGAAATTTGTGCATAAAATATATGAGGTCTTTTGGGTTAGTTTTGTGATTCAATCTTGGGCGCCATTATTCTAGGATCATTATACATTATGTCTCATGAATTTTGAGTGAGTTTGGAGTGAGTTGTGAGCAAAATAGAGAGTTTTAGGGCTGTTGTTTAAGCATGTGAAAAACAGGACTGTCAAAAATCAAATTGTCAAGTTGATCTTTATAGTGGAGTTTCTGATCTAAGCTTCTTATCCAGTGAAGGGGATTCATTATATTGTTGCAGCACTATTTAACTCTTGATTCATGTTCGTAGCAAGGCATTTTCTATCATGTTGTAAGCTAAACAATAGTACTGTCAGCCTTCTCACTTATTTTCCTTAACTGCATTGTAATACTTAGCATCTCCGTCATATGGTAGCTCCAATTCCATCTCAGGTTGGAAAGCACATTCTTGACGTTGAGTTACATCAGCATAATAGTTGGTAGGGATCCTTTGACCACATGCTCATCGTTCTCCGACGCATTTCTTGGTTAAGAGTTCTTTGTATCCGCATTGTATTAAGACCCTTTGACTACATGCTCGTCGCTCTCCGACGCATTTCTTTGTTAGAGTTTTTGTATCAACATTTCATTAAGACCCTTTGACCATATGCTCGCCGTCATTCGGCGCATTCTTGGTTAGAGTTCCTATTCAGCATTGCATTGAGATCCTCTAACCATATGTTCACACCTTGCCCAACCCGGGATCCTGGTGTACATTCTTGGTTAGAGTTGAATTTCGCATCGTTTGGTTTAAGCGCTAACCCTAACGATTGTGTATTGCTCTGCTCATTGTAATTGAAAAACTCAAAAAAATTGGCTCGGAATATTTCATCAAGCCTTCTCGAGAGGTCAACACATCCCAATACCACCCTAGTTTAAATGTGCTTAATAATGGAGTTTCCCCAAGATCAAGCTCACTTAGCTTGCAATGCCATTTGCAAGTTATTTAGGGGCACCCCTAGGAAATGCCTAGTCCAAATTGTTGTCATTTCGAGTCACATCTTATTATGTAGAATGGTCTACACTAGGTAAGAACTCTACACAATTTCATTTGTTGGAGGGTAGCAATGAAATGCCTCATGGAGAGGAAATAGTGGTTCAAAAAATGCAAGTTGAAATACTCATAATAGAACTAATCAAACACCAAAAACTAAGGATGTAGGGCTTTGCTAATCAAACGCCAAATATAAATAATCTAAGATTTCACATCTTTTAGTAAAAATTTTGTACTTCTGAAAGAAAGGCTATGGGTTCAAATCTTTGAGGAAATAAGATATATGTAACTCATACTAAATCATGATTAAATACCTCCTATATAATAAAAAATTAAAAATTAATCCTATATACCATAAGCTACCTATAAACTAAATCAGCCACCATCATAAACTATAAAACATACTTGATACACATTTGACCGTAAACAATAATTAATTAAAATTCAAAAACAATGATTCACTTTTGTTTGCAGTCAAATGTGCATCAATGCGGATAGACATTGCCATTAAACAATAATTCAGTTTTGTTCAGTCAAATGTGCATCAATACAGATAGACATTGCCATTTCATCATAGGTCGGCGGTTCGAGCCAAGGGTAAAAGCTCATTTGGGTTTGGTCTGCCAAGAATCCTAGCCTCCTTCAACCTCCCAAGTGGATAATAATAATAACGAAGAATAATTCCACGTACGAGGATTCCTTCTGTTTGATTGCATGATTATATATTATAAGAGGACAATTTTGATGAAGCAATCTTTGGTGAATGTTTAAAGCATGCTTACACTCTTATACTAACTTGTGGGCTTCAAATGATGAGATCACGCCAGACACGCAAATGAGAGTCTGAAGTGGGTGTGGGTCCTGAGGCATATATATATATAAACTCTTGGATTATATACATATTATTTGTAACAAACATTCCTTGATACTCAACCATCTTTGTCAGCTTAGTACTTGAGAATATCTGATTATATGTTAAATCAGCACACTTAACATTAGAATATTAGGAGATAAAAGAATTAGAATATGAATGACAAGCAAGAGGAGGGGCCTTCCTCGTCAAGCCTGACAAAAGAAGTGTTGGTGCATGTGGTTTACCAAGAAAAGAGGTGGAACTGCAAACAAGATCATGCCTGCTAAAATCATGGTGACGGGAGTGACAGGGCAACTACTCGATTGTACTGAACCCATGTGCTCACTGTACCCAACACCATGTGCTGACTGCAAGATTATCCTTTCTAAAAAACAATGAAATTTTATATCCAGAAACCACATGTAAGAATGATTACCCTAAAATCATGGGAGTCGATAAAAATTTCTATGACCACCATGCCCGTATAATGAAAATCCACCAAGATTTCGCAACCCATATTTTAATTATCCATTTATCCACTTTTGTGCTTGGTTTCACCGTCTGTTAACAACTAATAAGCAAAAAAAAAGAATGAGATGGCCATATGAACTAAAGAAACCAGAAACATTCCCTGAACAAAACAAGGATGATGTCGACAAACACCTGCTTTTTTTTTCATATTTTCAAGTACACTCAAAATATATAGATATATATATAGAGAGACAAACATGTAACAAGTCACGTATATAGTTCACTGTATTGCATAGCCAAACCTATTCTAAAACTTTGATACTTGCACACACAACAGCAGAAACGTTTCTGCTGTTTACTCCATAGTAATGGAGATTATTTGTAAATGTATGATGCTTCTCCAGTCTTGGATATGTTGTCAGATGATACCAAACATGGCTGTAGAAGCTTTTCTGCCCCTCAAAACATGGGCTATCTCTAATGTGTCAGACTCATCATAGGACGATACACCAACTGTGACCAATGCAAGCCCTTAAACTAACAGGCATCCCATATAAATGTCAGCACCATCATTATGCTGTCTATTTACAGACTGGAAACTGCCATGGTGAAGAGACAATCCCAGAGATATGAAGGAAACCCAAGGCACATCAAACTTGCCTCACGTAGCACAACCTTTAAAGCTTTAATAAGTAGCATGCAGAAATCCTCCCTAAGTAAGCATACAGAAATCCTTCGTAAGTAAGTATGCAGCAACCCTTCCAAGAATAAGATGTCATATAGTCTGAATTATGTTTCTGGTCATTTGCCAAAAATGAATAAGGTAGGAGGCAGAAGGCCTTGATCTGAATACCCGAAGCCAACCAAAAAAAAAGCTCCAAATATTCCCTGCCCTTTTGAAGATTTTTCTTTGTATATTGAGGTCTTCATGCACTCATTTCCCTGAAACAAACAAATTGATGCTCCGGCAGCAGAAATATAGCAGGAATGTCACCACAGCTTCAAAGGTGACATGAGCTGCTAAACTCTGCTGTAAGAGCCATCCACAGATGCCTCCAAAAAGAAGAAAAATTTAAAACGCCTACAACTAACACCACTTGTTTGATAAACAACTGTGTATACAGTAAAACTACATAGGGCAATCTACAGACTTGCAGAAACTTATAAATGAGTGGCCTTTACTCTGTCACTCAGGCAAAAATCAAATATTAGATATCAAAGCATAGTGCTTCCTTTCTATATTAATGAGCTTACTGAGGATCCATAACTTGTGAGATCAGGCCATGCTCCTCCATTCCAGTAAGTGGTTGGGTCTGGGGCTGATTCAACAAAAAGTGGCTCTGACACAGGCACCTGCCAATCTGAACCCAATCCATTCTGATCCCCTTCTACCTTGACTGATTCTGAGGATAAGCTCGTAACCCCTTCAGATTTCTGATCAGTCTTTGAGGTCTCAGCTGTTTGATCTTCAAATGATAGAAAACCATTATGATCTTCACTTCCTGGGGCATTCTCTACCTGCCCATCTTCAAAGGAAACAGCCATCTTCTGCTGCTCTTGCTCCTGCTCCTGCTGTAATCGCCATTGTAGAGCATGATCATCCAGACCAGGAAGCAGTGGCATGGCATAAAAAGGTGTCATTGCTCTTGTCAGAAGTTGTTGGGTCTCAAAGAATGCATTTCGATCTCTGGTTAAGCTAGAAAACTCCAGACCAGGATAGTTGGACTTGAATGAATTAAGTGTGTTCAGAGCAGAAAGTGAATTCAAAGATGAACTCTGAGGCTCTAGAGTGGTTTGAGTACCACATGAAATTCCCATAAAGTTGGAAGTATTGCAGTTGGCCAATGCAGGGCACTCTTGCTGGATTCTGGTGAAGGGGAGACTAGTCATGTTCATGCTATTTCCTCCATAATACATTGAAGATGGAGGTAGGGGAAGAGATGGATCATAGGCAGAACAGTTGGGTACTGGTGGTTCTGTGGTAGTAGGGGTTGCTGAGGTCGATGCTTCATTCTGAGAAGGTGTGGGATGGTCTATTGATCTCTTTACTCTCTTATTCTTCCTGCAACCTCCACCAACAGGAACATTGCGAAGCGAACCTCCCTGGGTCCAGTACCTTCTGCAGGTCTTGCAGAAATGGCGAGGCTGTGAAAGATTGTAGTTATTGTAGTAGCAGAACTTTGTGTTTGTTGACTCACATCTGGGGCATTTCAAGGCCTGTTCAGGTTGAGGCTTCATTCTTCGCTCCAGCATTGGTGGTGGCCTGGTGCATGACATTATGTCCTCTGGAAGCTTTAACGCACTATTCTGCAAGAAGCTCTGCAGAAATTAAGATAATATATATTAGAATTCAACTCATTTAAACTCATATGCTTACATATGTATGAACTAGTTTTATGCGAAATTGTATATAAACCCCAAGGTAAGTGCCAAAATAGACTGAACCACGAAAGTCTCGTATTCATGTCCATATGTACAATCCAAGTGAAAACACAAGTCACTATATGTAAGACAAACATTGAATGAACAATATTTGGGAGAACTAAGATGTAAGTTACAAATTATACACATTTTACCAGAAGCTTTTCTTTTCAGTCTAATGGACTGAAATCTCATGTACAAAATTGAATTGAGACATGTCTTCTAGATGCATCAACAGTCATGGATTATGCCTGCAAAACTGTTTTTTCGTTGCAAAAATAACATTATGATTAACTCAATTCAGAGCCAGCTGTTTCAAAAATCCATAGGTCCGTAGATCTAAAATGGTAAGAACAAACATAATATCCCTTTGCTATCCTGCATGAAGAGGGGGTTTCCAGTATTTCATAACAGTAAACGCCTATACCACTTTCTTTTCCTTTTTTTTTCCAAATATGAATACTTGACACCATATCAAAATATGAGAGACAATTTGCATACTACATAACAAACTCCATTCGCTGATTTTGACATACGTTTTCTCATTAGTTTGTTACTGTAAAGTGAGAAAAATTTAGGAGGCCCGTGGCACTTAAGGGCTCACTCACCATCATGATCTTAAATTCAATCCCTGAAAAATATAGACTCGGGAAAAAGAGCAGGGAACAGTCCATTGCATTATTGTAAAGTGAACCATATCTAATTTCGGAAAGCAAATCCAAAGTAAGTACCCCTTACCGGCTGTAATGATCATTTATGTAAATAACAAAATAAGTATCAAGTGTTCCTCTATTAGAGTAATATGAGACTCGTGCAGTTTTGCAAAGATGATTCAAAATGCTGTCCCTCAAGGGATTTATTCTTAAAAGTCACTTCTGCTACCGGAAGGATAAGCATCTCTTCTATCGTTCTGAAGATACCCAAGATGTCGAAATAGATCATGAATTAGCACGATGAAAGTAATACCTATTCTAAGGGCTAGTCCCCTATGGATGAACCCTAACTCAAAGGAAGGCTAATATTTATTGTGTTTAACAAATCTGAATCAAGAGCAAGAGATCCGTATGTAGCTTTGGGGAACCAATTCGTGGTGCTATCTCCTCAAGGGCACAGCCGTTGAAGGTTAAGCTGTGAAGAATAGATAGCAAATTGTTTTTTGGATCACTGTGCTGTATAATTGACAATCAAAACCCAAAGAGCTATAGACGGTTAGTTCAAAGTGTGATTTCCCCGAGGCCTTGGGATTACCATGACTAGCATGAATAATCAGATCATAGAATGGCGTCCTTGTTGGAGAAAAAAGAGCCCAGTTGGATAAGTTGATCATAGACATTTTAAAAGATCATCCAAGAGCTCGATCCCTGAAAGGATCAACTGCGAAACAAGTAAAGAAACTAAAATATAATGCTACAAAGAAGTGAAAGACATATATATGATCTTCAAGTGCTTTTGGAGAGATTGTCAAACGAGTATAAGCTCCTTTAGGGTCCAAACCCTTACAGCAACAACTGCAAGAATAGTCACAGCATGAGAGAATTTATGGAACATGATCGTTCCTGTAAACCTAAGATTTGATTTCATCTTTAGTGAGGGAAATCTTCAGATTTTCTTGATCAGGTATGTAGTTTGAAGGTGGTAGTACACAATCCCTTGAGGATCGTCTTGCAAAGAATAAAAGGAAATCATCCATTGTGTTTCTGCAATGCGAATCAAAAAGACAAGAGCCCAGAATGTAGTTTTTGAGAGAGATTTCAAATCAGCGCCTCCTAAAAGAACCGATCCCTACCAAGTTCAAAAAAAGGGAGCAAAACTATACTAGCATTTATCAGATGACGACACCACCTATAACACATCATGCTTGTTAAAAACCCAAGCAAGATACCCACATGTAATTTTGGAGCGTTGCCAGATAAGGCGGCAAAAACTAACAAAACAATCACATATAGTTATCGAGAGCTGCTTCAAAGCAAGTATTGTCAAGAGACGAAGAGTAAAGACATAGTTAACATCTGTCAGATGATTACAAAACTTATGAAACATGATCTTTGTTGGATGGCAGCTTTATGCAAGGAAATATTCTGATTTAACTAAAGATGATCCAATTTCTTCTGACAATTGGCTTGCACTCCTACAGGAGTCCTTATGCTAGTGTGCTTCCAATTAAAGGCAAGCATTGTTTTGATCTAGTGGGTGCAACTGCAACTGCGACTGCAATAGAGAGAAAAAGAGACGGGGACCAGATTTTACCTGTGTCCAATCGGCTGAATCCATGCAAACTTCCACGGAGCTCAACACCATTTTCTTACACAATTTCTCCTTATCCAACCAACCAACACACACCCAGTTCTCAGATCTGCTTCAAAAGATCTCCTCGCGCTATAAAACTCCTCTCAAACGTATAGCAAACAATCTTTGGAACGCTGAAGGCCTCTTGATCTCGTACTGTTTAGTTCTCAACATAACAAGGTAATATCTCATTTGAAGCTGCATACAAATCAAAGAAAAACCACGCTGCAACAATAAAGGAGGAAGAAAAGGCAGAAGGCGGGTTTAAACCAAAAGAAAACAAAGGTTCTTAGCGGCAGGACATATATGACACAAGTAGCAAGCAGATGAACGCACAGCATGTGGTGTGAAATACGAAGGACCATTTATAGGAAAAACAAAGAGCGAGGAGAATTAGAGCTCCACGGAACGGGACGCACCTCGGACACGCAACTCCAGAATTAATATTCCGCTAAAACTATTTCAAACCCACTATTCTAACAGTTAACCGTGGAAGAGCGTGTGGGGCAAAAGCACACACTGTACAGTGCCTAGCCATGAACTAGAATAATCTACTAATTTAGCAGAGCTTCCGACCGCCACCGTTTTTCTGCGCTTAAACTCTAAAATAATCGAGTGCAACTGAGATCATATTAATTTTGTTTTAGTTTTACGAGGATACGCCGCCGGAGAGAGAAAATGGAGGTTAGAGAGAGAATAAAAAACGAGGTGCTGAGCTGCGATGGCGATGGCCATGGCAGCGGCAGAAAGGTCGGTGGGAGCAGTGCGCTCCGCCGCCCCAGTGGGTACCACTGGTGGGTCCCTTCTGCGTCATCAGATGCGAGCGGTCGGGATTCCCTTCCCTCTGACATCGCCTCGTGTCATTCCTCCATTGGAATTCCATGCGAATAAGCATATGGGAGCTTCTACAGAAAGAAGGCGCGCCCCTTTTAATTCCTCGCGAAGAAAAACACTAGCTTACTAGCTATGTTTTTTAATGTCTGTGGTTGGAACTCGGAACGACGCAAACCAGATCCAAGAGGACACTTGCATTCTCCCCTAGACTTGGCAGCCCACATAAGAAGAAGAATGTTCATAGAAACAAGGAAAACTATATTTTAACCTCCCTTGCCTTTTTCTACATGTGAGACCCTCTCTTCTCCCCCCTTAATTCTTTTCTATATGAATGTGTTTTGTCAATTTAATTTAGTAGTTACAATGTATTTGTCATAATTTAATTCATTAATAGATTATATTTAGAGTTCAAATCAATGGTGTTGTTGGTTAAGGTTGTTGGGTTCGTTTCATATAAGGTCTAAAATCGATTTTCGTCACCAACATTATTGGTTGTTTGGTCTGTTTGGGCTTAGTTAGCAGTCTCTAGGGACTAATCTTGCCCTACTTGATACTAATCTAAGCCCGAGACAAGTTTGGATGAGCCTCCAAGGGCATGGGGGCCACAAGGTCTGTATGGGTCGCAAGGACACCCTGGATTATTAAAAAAAAAAGATCATATTTACATTAGTTTTTGTTGCTTTTGATTTGATTGATGAAAAAACTAAGACACAATCAAATCAGAAGCAACAAAAACTAATTTCATATGGATTGTGGAAATCTAATTGCATTGATATTTACATTATTTTTTAACATAAAAATATCAACAAATATTTGGTTTTTTTATTAGTAACTATCATGTAATCAAATCTTTTGAATTTTATTGTATACATATCTTATTGATACATCAAAACATATCCAACTATCCATTAGATAGCACCAAATGAATAGCAACATGGTTCATCACATACTAAAATACAATATAATTCATTGCAAATGAAGTTTATTTCTAAATTGTAACAACACTATAATAAAATATTATGTCAAAATTTGCACAATCTTTCAACTAATTTGTCCAAACACATAGACAAAGTTGTCAACATCAATAAATGCTTGAAAATATGGAAGTGTGGAACTTTTGGTCTATAAGCAATTAAACTAGTGTTGAGCATTGATATGTTTTCAATTTGACATAATTAAAATTTCTTATCTCTCAAAGTCATTTCATCTCTCACAAATACTAGCAATAAATGCTCAATTTGAAAATATCAACCTCTAGATATTTAGTATAGTAAAATAAATGTATAGACTTGAGACTCATCATTTGAAAATCAAATAAAATAATTAATACACCAAATTTTTTAATTGGCTCTCTATCAATCCACACATCCCCTCCAATTCAATAAAATTGCAAGATTTCAAATCCACAAATCATACAATTTCAAAAATTAGGAGGGAAAATTTTATTAAATGAACCAACAATTCAATAACCCATTTACATTTGACTCCAAAGAATCAAACTTGCAAAGAATATTAGACTATTTGATTAATAATTTACATTTTCACTACAAAGAATATCAAATTGTTTTAAAAAAAATCTTATTCTAATTAAATCAGGGATTTATATTTTTCTACATTATATTCTTGTAAGTTTTTTCCCTACATTTTATATTTTCTCTACATGACCTGTAATACAAAATACTTAAGAATATTATTTTATATTCCTTTAGAGGCATGTGTATACAATCTTTTATGTCTTGATGGTTTAGTGGAGTCTTAAATTATCGTGGAAGTTAAAAATCATAAAGACCTAAAAATCATTATACTCACATTAACTATCTATCTTAAACTATTATGAAATTTAAAAATGATTTCCATGCCAAAAATTATTGCACATTAGTCTATGAAGGTGTTTTCTCTTTTGAACCCACAAGAAGATAGTTGTGATACTTAACCTACTTTTATTCTTCTTTAAACATATAGATCTTGTTCACTCATTAAAATAATATGGAAAACCCTAATTTGTAACATGAACTAAGACCCTATCCAATAACACTATACAAAAGTGTTGGATTTTTTTTTGCTACAAGTGGAAATTGGAAAAGTCAAGTATAGGTGAGTGATGTTCACAAATGGTTCCAATCTGATAATTAAGAGTCCCCAAACATTGTAGAGACATGCCATGGAAATACATGAAGAATATACCAAGGCATGTTTGACTGATGAGAAGAAGTGCATCATGTATAGCAACCAAAGAAAGTCAATTTAAATGTGTATAAATAGTCACCTTCAAAATACTATAAGAGAGGTGATTTACTGTTGGTGCTAATAGACTTTACTATAAATCCATACTTTTGGATTAGTGTGAACATTACTTACATTGTCAATTGTAACTCTTTAAACAATCATTGGCATAGTTTAATAAAATTGAGTGATGATCCATTCCCCATTTTTCATCAAGGCCCCCATTCTTGAGTGAGTGAGGAACCATTGATAGTCTTCAAACATAGAACACCACCATCATTAAGATAAAATAAAATTCATTTAAACAAAAAAATAGCACTAGCTGGTAATTTTTTATATTGATATTATTTTAGCTTAAAGGAATATGATTTATATTTCATTGGCTAAACAAAAGAATACAAATTATATAGATCATTGTGCTACCCTACCGAGGATTATGTAAAGAAGAAATCAAGGATAATTTGAATTTTGAGCATTCCAAAATTTATATGGGAGGTCTTATATATGAATATTACTTAGTCAATGAAAATTCTAACATAATTTTAAATACAGGAAGCTAAGAGCCCCACCATTGTTCGATAGGTGAGACCTCCCACATGTTCACTGAGTTTTCTCTACTACCTAGTTACTACTTCTTTGTAATTACTAACTCCTCTTTGCTTATGTTTGTAGCTTTGCTTTCATCCAATACATAAAGTAAAAAAGAAATTAAAATAGTCAACACTGTCAAATTACAAAATTATCACAAATAAATGTGCTCAAGCTTCTCCATCCAAAAGCTAAACATACACAATATTAAAAGGTCTAGTTTAATATATTTGTTAAAAGGTTTTATGCCAAACTAATAATCCAATAAGAAATAATGGGAAAGGAAAATTTACATGATATGAATTCATTATTAAAATTTATACAAATGTTGTCCACCTACACATTTTCCTTCTTGGAAAGAAAATATTATATATGCATTGTATAATAAATATAACATGTCATAGTGCATAATATATTAGCAAAGGCCAGACATAATCCTTGCATTTGAACCTAGAGCTTGCAAATTTATTGAGTATGAAAAAGTGTTGCAAACACAACAAAAATATGTGTTATTTACGTCTATTATGATGCCACATACCAATTTGTGATCATCTCTCTTTGAACCCCGAGAATTATCTCCAATAAAAAAAGAGGGGGCGGGGGGGGGATGTCCACCATCTTTAATTTTACAATGGAATACTTGTTCTTATTTTGCATATGTGAATATCTACCCCTTACATATTGAGCCTACAACTCCATCCCAATTGTTGTTGATTTTTCTAACTGAGAGAAGGATATCTTCAACTTTGTAGTAATGTTAAGAAATTTAGGGAACAAGGACTTCATCCCATTAACATTACCCCACTACAGAGATCATTTACCATAACTGTCATCATGTTTTATAACCATGTCTAAAAATGGAGGAACTTGAAGTGGAAGAAACTAGACTTTGTAGATCAAAATTTTTGTAGGAAAAATGGATTGATTTGTTTTGGGATTAATAGAGATTGAAAAAGGGAAGTCAAATTTGATTTCTTCTGCTTGTTTAACACCATTTGTGCATTTGTTATTGTTGTTTTTTAAGGGATCATCATAGTCTAGAGGCAATATAAAATCTATGTCAAACAAGGTGTTAGGTTAGGTGACATTTACCTTGCAAACCTGATTCATTTTTTATGTCTTCATGTTTCTTGGAAAGTGTCCTAGGGGGACATGAGAGAAATGTATTTAATATTGGCATTATTGTAATTATATTTTTGAGAGGAAATTTAATGTTGGTGGAGGTTACACATCACTAGAATATAAAATTATTCCTCCTAGGCATTCACATTGGGAAAGTGAAGGGTCTTGAGTGGGGCACCAAGTTTAGAGGGAATCATGTGTCCATTGGTTCTTCATTTGGAAGCTAAACAGTCATCAAAGTATCTTGAATTCTAGAAGATGAAGAGGCTATGGTTAGGTGCCCATGTTGAAGCCTTGTGCACATTAATTAATTTATTATCATGACTCCTAGATTTCCAAGCATGGGGCGTACATTTTTGCAAGAGGTTTTGGCACCTCTTGTTTCAATACACTACTATGGTTTTTCCTCCCATAATTTTTATAAATTGGAGCCTTGAGATGATATTTGTATCTTGTGTTATTTGTAGGTGTATGGAAGCATTTGGGTTGTATATGATCAACAAGGAAGTTTATTGTGGTGTATCTCTCTTGTGAAGATAAATAATATACTTGCCCTCTTTTCTCGTGTGGAGTTTTTTCTCAAAAGGGTTTCTCCATGTAAATCTAGTGTCATATTTGTTTGTTGTTTTTTCTATTATGGTGAATGTGCAATCAAACATATTATCAGATTTGGTAATCTTACTTTCATATTTGAATTCACATACATAAGTTAATATTGCAGCTTAGTTCCACCTTGTTTTCAACACAAGGGACTAGCATCATTTTCATGAAGATACTCTTAAAATTATCAACTTCAATGGAGTTCAGTGAGAATGAGTGTGTTTCTTGGCTCTTTAAATTGTATTTACATATGATATAATCAACCATTCCTTGGTGCTTAAGGAACTCAAGGAAAATAGGGAACTTGTATTGATTGTTGTACACTAAACTTGATCTTATTAAGCCCCAAGTCAATTTTTCATAATATTTTGTATTATCTTGGTTTAGATAGGTACTCACATTTAGGTTTTGACATTGGTTCTTGTGTGCATGACACATTTAAGTTGAATCCCTCTCTTTCTTGGTCAACTTTCACTTTTAATCAACAATATTAATTTGAAATCTTCTCTTCAACTAGAGGAGACCAGGGATTTTTTTAGTGGTGAATCTTCACCAATTGGTGAATAGTTCATATCAGCCAATTCAAAATTGGCGAATACATTGCAACCAACGGGCTGGCTAAATTGCCCAGATTTTATAAATTATCGGTCCAATGCATTTCAATTCACCATCAATTTATTTTATGAGGCATATGTAATTAATAATTTTTTCATAACAAACTATGTGTTTCCAATGGTCTAATTAGGAAGAATGTATTAAATCACCCACATATTTTCCAATACTATTAAAAAAACATTGTTTATTAAGAAATGTTTCACCAACAACATTAAATTTTAACTACGTGTGAGGACCCATTTTTCCAATAAAATTTAAAAAATAATTGTGTATGAGGAACCATTTCCCCAATAACATTAAAAAATAATTACATTTGAGGACACATTTTACCAATTAGACTTAAAAATAATTGTGTACATGAGGACCCATTTTTCCAATACCATGATAATTCTACACTAATCGTAGGCCCATAATCACCTTGAAAATTACAACATATGTGTTTTCTCAAGGTTTGATTCACCCACCATTTAAATGTATTGTCGTATAATCATGTAGGATTTGCTAAATTTTTACTATATACCATTTTAAAATATCACAGAAGTTTCCAAATATGGATTGATATAAATAATTGAAACTCTAAATTATTTTTACACATTTTGTTAAGTTTTGAACTTGTGAGCTCTCGATTCAAAACCTTGATCATAGGAAAGTTACAAACTTACAATTGCAGGCATTACTACATTAGTGAATAGCAAGTCAATGGAAACCTAAAGGTAAGTGATCATTTCTTCATAGTTCTATAAGATTATTTATCTCTTTTCCATTTGTGCTTCAATCTTAAAGATGGTATTGAGTAGGGAAGGGGATACATCTAGGACCCATGGATCTATATTCTATGGTTCCTTCTTAAACAAGAAGACAATTTTTTGCATCTTTTATTTCATAAGAGATGTCAAGTGGGAACAAGAGTAAGACTCCTCAGGGTGGTGAAGAGAGGACATCGAAATTCCCAAAACATAGAGTCATCATAAAGTTGTACTTTGGCAATGTTTTTGTTCCATCAAATCAAGATGGAACTACGTCATCAACTCTTGCACCAAATATTAATGAAGAAGGCAATACCTCAGAGGAAGATTGAAATGAGTTAATTGAGTTGAATGAGGATGACAATACCGTGGAAAATGTTGCAAGGGATACCCAGGGTATCCAAAATGAGTTAATTGACCTAGATGACAATGTTGACACCATAGATGATGTTACTGCAAGGAAGAGGAAAAGAAAATCAAAATAAAAAATGGGGCATGAGTGGGATATGACAAGGAATTTTTATATTGATTGGGTGTCAAAGTAGCCCTTCATTGAACCAATGGAGAATGTAAACAAAGATGAACCTCCAACAGAATGCAAGTGTAATATTTGTAGTTGGAAATATAAAAGGGACAAGAAGTTGTAGCTAAAACTCGACACTATAGAAAAGCATATCGGTAAAGTTTATAAAAAAAAAAATCATAGACAGAAAGGAAAAAATAGTAGTAAGATAGAAATCAAAGGAAGAATGTCTTCATGTTAAGCATTACCTAGAATATGATGAGCATAAACAAATAATGGTGAAGCTTGCCAAATTTGGAGGTTCAATTGAAGCTCAATTTGGAATGATAATGGCAAGAGTATAACTAGAAAAAATTGTTCAGTTGAGTGTTGTTTTTCATATTTTTTCTATCCTATGATAGACTACCCAAAATATAATAATTTATTATGTTTTTTTGGGCATTCCTAGCTTTCCAAACACACATGGATAAATAAAATATAGATGGGAATGAGTAAGTTGTCTTGTTGAGGTGCAAAGACAAGATTTACAGGAAAAAATAAGAGTCAACCTTCCTTGCATTATCTTTAGATGAAGTTATTGTGGTAGATAATACTTTTTAGGTATGTATGCATGTGTATACTATACACAAACATGTTCTCCAACCTCATCTACTTTATGTTCATAAAATGAAGGATATTTCAATATCACAAAATATATTTGAACTATTTAAAACATATTTTAATTAAATTGGAGGTATGGATGACTTCACAATTACAAAAAAATTGGTGTGTGTAGGATCTGATGGAGCTTCAGTAATGCAAGATCATAGGAATGATCTTTTTGTAAAGTTACAAACTACTTGTTCACCATACATGATTGTCATTCATTGCATGACCCAAAAAATGAATCAATTGTTGATTGTCAATAGTTGATCTACATATACTAGTGAGCTATTCTTGCACATTATTGATTGTCAAACCATATTTTAAATGAATAGATATGCTTTGTGTAAGGGTAGGAAAGTTTTTTCAATGCATATTCTTGTAACTATATTTCTCCACGATTTTTTACCAATATTCAAGGAAATGTTGTAATCGTATTTATGTATTTCCTCTTGCCACATTTGCTTGTACAAATTAAACTAGGGTTTGATGTATGTGTGACAACATCTGATGCAATACAAAACTTTTGTAGTGCTCATTCATTTGTTTCATGTCGTTCTGTGTAGTTTTGGTTATGGATTATTAAGCTTGTGTGTTGCATGTAATGTAAAGTTGTGATTGCATGTGAATGAAATCTAATTTATATTGATATTGTGTGATTGATATCTCCTTCCTCTTATTCTTCATGACTCTATTTCCCATAAGAGTAGGAACTAGTCCTTATTGGTGAGAAAATCAACAAATCGATCATTTAATCACTCTCCATCCCATTAGTTGTAGGAGTAGATTAGGTTTGTGCATGTTTTTCATCATTCAATTTTATAATCGAGGATAAATCTTAAGTGGAATACAATTTTTGAATTACTAGAGGATCTAAATATGCATGTTGACACCTTGCCACTGTTTATGCAATAGTAAACTAAAAAAATAAGGCATTAAAATGATGTTGATACCTATAGGTGCATGTGAAAGATTTTATTAGTTATATAGAGGTATTATACAAGTAGTTACACTTGATTTAGTGACAAACAATTAGGGTTGAAAGTGTGTAGTTAGCTATGGTTGTTGTTTGTTCTATTCATTGTTATATTTCAATTGATGTAAAAATCATTTTAAGGAGACTTTATGAATACCCTCCTAGGTTTAAGTTGAGTCCAAAGAGAAAGAGAGATTACCCACTCTCATTATAGGCCTTCAACCACCCAAAGTATATTGATGGACTCTTATTTACCTTCTTGAAGACAAAATTTTGGCCTTGAAGATGAGACAAAGTCCTAAGATTTTAGACTTGTAGTTTTGGGACCTAATAAGGTGGTTAAAATTTTATTTTTCTAAATTAATAATTATAAAATAAATGATTCACCCAATTTACAATTTTTGAATTTTATTAATTATTTAAAAAATATTAAAACAATTTAATTATACACATTAAATCTTATAAAAAAAATATTTATACATACCAATAAAAATACTTCCTAATTAACATTTATTACCTTTTAATAAACACTTGAAATTTCAATTATATTGAATAAGTTTCCTTTACAACTCAATTATACTACTTTCTCTAGAGTCTCTTAAAACTAGAGAAAGAATATTAAAACATAAAAATTAGGTGGTGGATATAAAAACTCTAAATGATTTATAAATTAAATCTAGAGAAAGTATAACAATTATGATAGGTGTTTTATTTAAAGATATGAAAAAGTAGACTTGAACTTTGAAATGATTACTCAAATGATGATGTGAAGCTATAGAAATTAGGGTTTCACCATAAATTTGTTTTTTTGGGCACAAAGTAAGGAATTTTTTAGATGTTTTTTATATTTTTGGAAATCTCTCATGTAATTTTAGTAGGGGTTATTCTTTGCATTTTTTATTTTGGGACTAAAAATATTGTAAAATAATCAAATCAAGTTTGACTAGGTGAAAATGAAAAAAAAAAAATTGTAACCTTATGATGAGCATATCTTTTTCTAAACATCTATAATTTTCTACATTATAACATTATTTACTGATCTTTACAAGATTTATATTATCATTTCTAAAATCCTAAAGAATCCATTGATGCTAACATTGGTTGCCTTAGACTATCTTGTTTTGTATGCTTTCACACACTTGAGATTGAGCTTAAAATTTATCATTCACATTTTGATTTGAGACCTAAAAAAAACTATTTTATCTTAATCCCAAAAATATACTTTTGTATTCTCTCCTCTTACACCTTAAAGGATATTGAGGATAAAAAATAAGTGATCTTGATTTCTTTTCTAGGCTTGTTTGTTGGTCTTTGTGTGCAAAGATTGAAAATTCAAAGGTTTGCAAAAGAAAAGTGGATTTGGAGCTCTTCATCAATTTGTATTTCAAGATTAGTGTTGGAATCCGAGCTCATTCACTCCAATCACCTTATCACTCTTAATTTTACAAAGTGCTAAAATAGTTACATTATTTGCTTTTCTTCAATCAATCTTGTTTGGTGTGTCTTCCTTATATTGGAAATTGGGCTAAAATTAACCTCACATTTGGATTTGGACTCTAAAATAAACAAGTGTCTTTTAATCCCCAATATCTACTTATGTATTCTCTCCTCTCACACCTAGCGGTGATCTTGAGGATATTAAATAAGTGATCTTATTTTTCTTTGTAGGGGACCTTCCTAGAGAAGTGATCACTCTAGGTGATGACCTCAACTCCCATGTTCTAGTGTTCTAGTGGAGTATAAAGAGTGGGGGATTGAATCGAAAGACATGTATCTTGGAAATGGATACTTATCAATCTAGGATAATCCTCTAAGAACTTTATACCTTGGAGAAGTGAAGGTGGAGAGTGGGTCACGCTCTCCTCCTGGTTGTTTGGCATTATTCCCTTTCATCTACAAATTAGGCCTCACCTACCCTTGTGGTATATCTCGAGTATACCCCTAGTTGAGCTTGTAAATCCTAATCAACTTATTAGCCATACCCAATTTAGTAGGCTTGTTAATGTGTCTTCCATGATTTATTGTTTATATCACCATCTCCACTTGAAACTGAAGGGAAGATATCCATTCAAAAATCTGAGCCTAGGACATTATCTTTGTTATTATATCTTTGTGTGTTTCTAAGATGAACTTTGAACAAATTTCAAAACTTTAAAAATCATTAGAAAAAAAAACCTTCCAAAACAAAGCAAAAAATAAAAGGTAAATTATCAAACTATCAAATAAGTAGAGCTTAAACAATACCTTTTATTGGCATATTCTTATTGTCTTTGATACTATTTGAGTGGACAACATTTTTGGTATATTGTCTTATCATTGTCAAAATTTATCAAATTTAAAATTAGATCTATATTTTATCTTTATCCTATCATATCATATCAAGTTTTCTTGGACTCACAAGTTTAGTTCAAGTGGACTTTATCAATATTGCTTGGACTCATAAGTTGAGTTCAAGTGGGATCTATCATCTTATCTATTAATTTCACTATTATCATTTTGAGATCCAACTTAGCTTTTTTATATTTTGGTTTTGAGAAACAAGCACCAAATTTGTTGAAAGCAAATCTAATTTTATCTAAGGTCTTATATTGCATATGCTAATTACAAGATCTCAATAGAAGAAAAACATGAAATCCCATAAAGAAGAGTCAAACATTCCAACAAGCATGGGTGTTGGTCAACATGAACAAGGAACATATTCAAACCTACCCTTCCTTCATGATGAGCCTTTAAGGATTTCTTATATTGAGGATAATGAAGACCGAACATTAGAAGACTTACAAGAATTTGAGAAAGACCGTAAAGCAATGAGATTTTTGGATCCTTTATTCAAGAATAATTTTGATCATTACCTTCAAATGTTAGTGCAACATGGTTCCAAGCTACCCTCTAACATTAAAATTCCTAGGCATAAAGAACAAGATCTTATAGCATTCACTACATCTCACACTTTGGGAGAAGCAAGTAAAATCAACACACTGATGAGAAGCATAGTTCTATCACAAATGGACATACTAACCCCATCAAAAGATCCAATTCAAACATTAAGGGAAAAGGTGGTTACTACTTTCACATATTCACCACCACCTCCACTTAACACATTGAAAGTTTAGTGGAAAACCTATCAAGAGACACATCAAGATCAATTCACACAAGAATAATCACCTAACTTTGGTATATCTTATTTAAACATGGGTATATCAAACATGAAACATATGCCCATTCCACCAATTCAACCGCAACAACATTACATCCAACTAAGTCAACCACAACAACATAAATTCCACCAATTCAAACCCAACAACATTGCATTCCTCTAAGTCAACAACAACAACATTACATTCCACTAAGTCAACCTCAACAACATCACAATCCTCTAAATCGACATAAACAATATTACATTTACACAAGTGTGTCTCCATCAACAACCACAAATGACTTGGCTCAACAAGTTCAAGAGCTACAACAAAAGATGAAAACATGGAAGCAGGAAACACTAGCACTAAGAAGGGTTATATATTGGAAGAATTATGCCCCTATCCTTTTGATAGGTCTTTAAACATGATCCCTTTCCCTAAATTTTTTTAAATACCTAGATTTGAAAAATACAAGGGAAGAGGTGATCCAAGAGAACACATAAGGGAATTTTACATATCTTGTCTTGAGATGTCCTAAAATGATACATATCTCATGCACCTCTTTCCTAGAAGCCTAGGAGGCCAAGATATTGAATGGTTTTCACATTTACCTCATGGGATTAAGACCTTTCATGAATTGGTAGATAAATTCATTGAGCACTTTTCATGCAACATATAATGTGAAAATTCCTTGAGTGACCTTTACAGTGCAAAAAAAGTGAGGGAGAATCATTTGTTTCCTTCTTAACAAGGTGGAGAAATTTGGCAAGTAAGCTTCCTAATCCTATACTTGAAAAACAACTTGTCCCCATATTTATCCAAAACCTAAATCATGAATCGGCCTTTCACCTTCAAATTCAAGGTGATAATACGTTTGGGGAATTCATTGAAATGGGAATTAACATTGAAAAATCTCACATTGCTATTTGGGTCTTGTGAATTTTTTCAAAGATCATAAGGATAACCCTTCAACATCTAAAGAAAAACCAATGATTTGGACCAAAAACAAGAACATTTTCAACGATTTGGTGGTAGATGCAAAAATATTTTAAAACATTCAACCTACCCTATGATTGGTAGCAAACAATCCTTAAAACAATCAAGGTGGTAGGAGACCACCCAGACAAAACAATGCTCCTAAAAGACAATTCACTCCTTTAGGGGAATCTCTTGAATTTGCATTGAAAAATTAGTCCAAGCTAAACTTATCACCTTACTAGAAGTAAGAAATAAAGAACCAACTTTGAAACACCCATGGTATAAAGAAAATGAATATTTTGAGCACCATAGGATCAAAAGACATAAGACTTCTAATTGCTTCAAATTGAAAAATAGTATACAAGGTCTTATAGATCAAGGTGATGTTGGTGTAGATAATCAACCTTCAACTAATGATGAACTCAAGATATTCAAGAATCTTATCACTAATCATGGAAAATAGGAACCTTCAAATAAATATAGCAATAGTAAAGTGGCCAATTATGCTTCTATTCCATATGATTACACCATATCTCAAGTAGAATGAATATCTCTCATAAAAAATGTAATCCCTGAGTGCACAGTGACAACATGTAGGGGAAAAATAGCATCCATTGATCCCCTTATTAATCAAGATCAAAGTATCATTTCCAATGAGTCCTTTCCATTTCAAGATCTAGATATCTTCTTTCCACTTCATAATCCACCTCCATCTCAAGGCTTAAGTATCTCTTCCATGTCACCTCATGAGCAAGGTATCTTTTTCACTTCCATCCCATCCAAGGATCCTCCCCCATATCATGATCCTATATCTTTCACTCCATGTAGTGATCCCCTCCCAAATCCACCTCCACCTCAAGGCTTAAGTATCTCTTCCATGTCACCTCATGAGAAAGGTATCCTTTTCACTTCCATCCCATCCAAGGATCCTCACCCATATCATGATCCCATATATTTCACTCCATGTATTGATCCCCTCCCATGTCAATATCAAAATATCCTTTCATTTCATGATCTTAATCCTCCACAATATTCCACCATCCCTATCCAAACAATATATATCGAAACACCAACTAAAAGGGCATCCAATTTGACTCATTCAAATGCCTCATGCACCCCTAAGGCGTCCATTCCATCACATATCCCTCATTCCATCCAAATAAATTTGTCCTTCCTTATCTTGATCTTTACTATCCTATCCATAACCTTCATCATATATCCTTTATCCTTCATCCTATCTAATACATCCCCTCGCCCTTGGTACTTTGGTCTTGGTAAAGTTGGGAGAAAACCTTGCCCAAGTATGTTTTAGACAATGCAAATCCTTACAATCCATGTCCTTTAGACATTATCCTTTTTCCTAAAGTATCTTTTTTATCTTATATCCATAATAGCAATACCTATAATAAAGGCTATCTCGATCCTTTGCAATACAATCTTTGGAAATCTCTTCTCCTATCATCCACCTATCTACCCATCACAACATAGTCAATCCATCTATCCCATAAAAAGTGATCCTATACCTAACTGGGGGGCACCTTTCCTTTGACCTTGGTTTTGGGATGGATTCTTGTATCTTGAGATCATATGAAAATATTAAAAACATTGAGCTTTAATGAAAATCATGAAAAAAACAAATGTTAGTTGTTGACCTAAATCTTTGGCTTGCATAGATTATTGCTTATCTTTTGGTATAACTATCAAAACATTATAATTTCCTAACATAATTATCTTTCCTATGATTGGAATTATCAAAATTAATTTAAGGTCTTATTAGATATATCCTTCCTACAATGGACCTTACCTATCAAAACTAAGCTTGTCCTTTTGGCAAGAGATATGTTGGTTGTTGATTTTTGTTTCTCAGTTGGTTTTCTTTTGCTTTCTTGATTTTATCTTTTCTATCCCATTTTTTTCGATGAAAGCCTATCTTAATATGTTTAGAGTAGCTTGGGTCATAGTATGAGTGTCTTCTTTTATCTTAATGTTCTTAGAGAAATTTGGGTTTAGACATGGATTTCTTTCTTTTCATGTTTGCATTTGTGTTATGTGTATGCAAGCTAGGTAAATGACAAGCGATAGGTTCCTCTTCAAAGTAACTACATGTCTTGTTTTTCTTTGTTTGTTGCTTTGCATCTTTTCATATCATCCTTTTTTTTTCATCTCCTCTTTATATGTTTCATTTTGATATTTGATCCTCGATGGAGATTGATTTCATTGCATTCACAAATGTTAGTATGAATCATAGTATCATAATCATCACATGTGCATCATAAGAATAAATCATAATCATAATAACATAAATAACATCATAAATAATCGTTCTTGTTGTGAGCTTGACAAAAAAATTATTTTTCTTGGCCAATCTCTCGAGGGGGCATCATGTTCTCAATCCCTCAGTCTATTGGGCATGTTGGGGCATATCGTAAATCTTTTTTTCTTTGAAACAACACTTTAAAAAGCATTGTCTCAAACAGGGGTAAAATGTAGACACCTAAAAATGGCTACTACATTTTTATCTTGTCATTTCTTCTATCCATATTAATTAAATAATTTTTAATTATTTAATTAAGCTTACATTTTCCTCTCTTAATCCATAATAATTAATTAAATTTTAATTATTAATTTTTTTTTAATCATATCTATATTAATTAAGTAATTTTTTATTTAATTAATTCATCTTTTATCATTTTCCCTCCAACATTAATGAAAATTAAATTTTATCTTTGGTCCTCTATAATTAAATAATTTTAAAAAATTATTTAATTATTTAACACTCCTCTTTTAAATAAATTAAAAATAATTTATTTAAGTTAAATTTGTTCCTCTATAATTAAGCAATTTTTTTAAAAATATTTTATTAGCTAATACTCCTCTTTTAAATAGTTTTTATTCAAGGGGTAAACGCTTTTGACCGGAGCTATGAACCGGATACAACCATTCAAGAATACCACCCCAACGGGGTTTGAACCTTGGTGGCAAGAACAACAATGCCACCTATAAACCATTAGACCATGCCAATACCAGCAATACTCCTCTTTTAAATAAATTAAAAATAATTTATTTAAATTAAATGTTTTCCTCTATAATTAAATTTTTTTAGTTAACACTCCTCTTTAAATAAATTAAAAATAACTTATTTAAATTAAATATTTTCCTCTATAATAAAATAATTTTCAAAAATTAGTTAATTAGCTAACACTCCTCTTTTAAATAAATTAAAATAATTTATTTAAATTAAATATTTTATTCTAAAATAAATAAATATTTATTTATTTCTCCAAGCTATCATTTGAATTAAATAAATTCCCTCTATGATAAAATATATTTTTTAAATTATTTAATTAGCTAACACTCCTCTTTTAAATAAATTAAAATAATTTATTTAAATCAAATATTTATTGTAAAATAAATAAATAAATATTTATTTATTTCTCCAAGCTATCATTTATTTGATTCCCTCCTACAAAATTCAAAATTTGGGTCTTACCCCATCTTGAATTTTTCTATCTATTGATCTTGCAAATTAATCTTCGTCATTGATCAAATGTCAAGCGACGCATATAAATAAGAAGCTTTCATTTTGTTCATAACCCCTAGCACTTTTATAATCAAGATCTCTCTAGCAATTTTATGATCAAGATTTTCCTAGCACTCTTGTTATCAAGCATTATCAAGTATTCAAGCATTCAAACATTATCAAGCATTATCATTGCCATTTATCAAGCATGGGTATCATTTAACTTTAAGTATTTATCATTATCATTGAATCATATCATTATTGTTCTTTCATAGTTTGTTACTTTGAAGAGCAACCAACAATGGAGAAAATCAAGATCTTAGCTATGATGACTTTGCTTGTTATCTAAATTCTACATTCTAAGCCAAGATCTTGAACTTCATTTCATGATTGTGAGAGTGTGAGTTTTGCATTGTTGAATTTTGTGATCCACATTTTCATCATTCACATTATGATTGAGTTATTTATTTTTCTTTATTTTTACTAGAGAAAATATTTCTAGAAACCCCCAAAAATCATAAGAACCAAATAAACATTTTGTAGAAACCCTAAAAATTATCACGAACAAAACAACAATTTGCTACAAACAATGGAAATTTGTATAATGTGAAAAAACCAAAAAAAAGGGAAAATAATTTGTATTAAACCACAAAAAATGGTTCTTTGTCCTAGTAAGGTTAAAAATGACCTTGCCTATTAGTTTTTCTAGGCACCCTGGAAACATAAATCCTTGGAAATTTTTATGTGTTAAAACACACATTTTCTATGCACGAAAACCTTGCAATGTGTGTGAAAATCTTGTCATTTGAGTTGTAGATTAGTGAAGAGGACTACAAAAAGGAAAAGTAATACATTAGTAGTGAGAAGGCGGTTAGAAGAACATGGATAATAGTAAATATATGAAAACATTTTACACCTAAAGAAAAATATCTCACCCTCCATGAAGAAGGAACTATACATGTCACTTCCCACAATCACCATGTTCATGTTGGACACATTTCCTCCATGGATGTTGAGCATGAGAGGAAATATGCATCCACCCAAGATAATTTCCACATAATCCAAATAGAGAAATCTATGCAAACAAGTATTCAAAATCCATATGCGAAAGAATAGACAACATACGATCAAACATGACACATGATATACCCTAGGAATACCATCAAGAGGGAAAAACCCAGCCTCCAAAAGCATCCATCACTCATGTATTAGTCAACAATAAACATTACAATACATCTTCAGAGCTCTCCATGAACACCTTTGAAACATCAATCCCTCTACAAGCACTCCATGTGAACAAGCATGTAATCACACATCCCATACCATGCTTCAACCCTCACAAATGATAACAAGAGCTAACATGTCAACTAGCCAATCATCCAACTTTAGACAACTACCCTTGTGTTTTCTTTTATAGTAAAAAGCTCACACAAAACCACCAAGTGGTATTACATAAAACCATGTGACTAATACCATGAGCTTACAAAACCATTAACCCATCATTTAATATTGATAACTTGAGTTTTCTCAATATTAAATATTACTCCCATATGTAACCCCACATTAAATATTTAAACCAATGTTACATACAACACATAAAGCGGCCCCAAAATGCTAGACCCATGTGATGCACACATCCCTAGGTTCCCAAGGTGTATCACATAATAAATAAATAAATATTACATTATAACATTATACAAGGTGGACAACACACATTTTCCTAACATTCTCCCACTTGTTATATATATTGCATAAGGGGTAAACAAGTAAAATCAAACGTGAACAAGAGAACAATGAAAGTGCTCCATGTGCTCCATCAAGATACCTGCAACAAGAATCAAGGTGACTACCATCTCAAGCATGAATGCTCTCATCCTCCATCATGCCAATACACAAAGATAATAATCCATCCAAAGAGATTCCACACTATCTATCACAATGAAGCACAAGTCCTGCCTCCACCGATATCCCAATACACAAACACTCAATCCATAGGTAAAAAGTATGTATCAGTAGTTGTCAAGATATAATCACCATAGCTGAAAATAGCACCCACAAAAAATGCTAACACATCCAACTATGCATACCTCAAAGGTATACAAATCATAACAAGTGAACCTCATGCCATCAACATACACAACCCATAATATGCAACCACAAGCTCCAAGTGCCAAACCTGTCATATAATGAACATACACAGCCAAGCACTCCCATTGCATAGGTAATGTCAAATCTGAAAATGATGAAGACATCCAAAGATCCACCAATAGCAACACATAGAAGTGTAACCAATATCATGTAGTACCAAGGAACATCCACAAAGATATACAAAACTTGAAAACCAATATGTTGCAATACATCTCTCACAAGTCTCCATAGCTCTCCCAAGTTATCCACACCCAAAAAAGGAAAGAGATAAAGGAGCATCCATGTTGTCACTAGAGAAAAATGAACAACACATGGCCACAAACATAGTGATCACCATAGATCCACACAATATCTCAAATCTAATTTCATGTGAAACCAAACATCTAGGAAGAAGAACAAGACCAAAGAAAGAACATGCAAATCAAAACCTATAGTGTGTCCTTTTACACACACCTCTAAATGCTAAGTTGTAATAAGAATGATATCCTCCATAAAACCCCAAAGAAAATAGCACTATCCACATCTAACCATAACCAATATGTATGCATTTCAAACCAAAGGAAGATCAAACCAAATCTATTCCCAATGAAGGAAATAAGCCCAATAACATATTCTAAACTCAACATCAATGAATAATCTCGCAATGCATAAGGAGATAAACATGCCAACATCCCTCAAATGAACCCTCCAAAACTAGCAAACAGTAGCTCAAGATCCATATGCGTGAGAAGATAAAGCATAAAACATAATGCATCTGAAAGTAACAATTTGGGTAGTACCTCTCAAATGATAAACTATTGAGTAGACCATGAGTGGGGAATTAGAATGCTCCTCTAAGATATCCAAGTCATCACGAATCATCTAAGAACAATATCCTCATAGGTCCATGTTGAAGTCATGTCCAACCAAGGTGTGGGCTCCTAAAACTTCTAGCCAAAACCTCATAAATGAATAACTATCTCAACACATGTCTCTATTCACAAGAGATCTCTAGGTAGCCTCACCTATGTCTCCAATTATCCACGAGTACCTATAACCAATCAATCCATGCAAAACTCCAAATGCAACATAGCATCATCATGAAGCTCCAAAGCAAATGATCAATGTAACCAATACCAAGACAACCAAACCAAGATCAAAGTCAAAGTCCCAACAATTGAATCAAGAACTCAATCATGACATCATGATCTCACATCTCCTCATAAGAAGATCATATGCTCCAATGAACATATCATGTACATGTATCATGCTAACACTCTAAATCAGTAATCAAGATCACATCATGGCATAACACATGACCATCCTATCAAACAAGGATTACATGTCAAATGAAAAATCATGACACCTCAACCAAAGACTAAAGAGTCCTCCATGGCTAACCAAGATGTCAACATCTCCAAGCCACATGAATATAATCATCTCCTATCAATGAAACCCAAGATGTCAAAGAACCCTCACTACATAGAAATAGGATTCAAGAGTCCATCCATGACACCAACAAAAACTATAGAAGATCATCCACCACCAAGTGATGAATCCACATCATCTCCACAAGCTCCCACTAAACTATGATACTGATCTCTCCATGGCAACATGATAACCATCCTCTAAATGAAGATTATCCATGGACCCAATGAAATCAAAGAACTCAACACCATGAGCTCCCAAAGGGAATATCACATGAAACCATGATCTCAAAACCAAGAAGATGCAACATCTCCAAACCATCACTGTCACAAGCTCCCACTAAAACATGTAAACATGCTATCCATGACATCGTGATAACAACCTCCTCAAGCCAAGAAGATAACCGACAAACCATCACTATCAAAATCTCGCATTGAAAAGTGTAATCAAGCTATCCATTACATCGTGATAACAATCTCCTCAATGAAGATCAACCATAACCATAATCCTTAAGCCAAGAAGATACACCACCACAAACCAAAGTGGAAACAATCCAACACCACCAACAATGCACCTGCATAAACAATCATATCATGCCAAAGTCCCTAAAGCACAAGGAACATCCATGACATCATGATCACCACAAAATGTACTAGCAACATGTAATCCAACTGTGTCACACATGTCTACATCACATAGTCAACTACACAAGTCTCACATCATGACTGCAACTGGTAATACCATCTCTCCTCCTCAAAATTACAACCAAACTAGAAAAACAAGTGACTAAACCAAGCCAACAAACTTAACATGCATCAACAATGATGTATCTATTGGCATAGACAACCCATGTCCAAGTCATAAATGCAACTTGTAAGTATAGACTACCTACAACACTACACAACTTGTAGATACAACAATGTAACATACAAATCCATCAATATACTAATAACCATGTCAAATGAGAGTAATCAAAGATGTACATGTGAGTATACAATGACTCCAACATCAAATCACCAAGATCTAATAATCCATAAACTCAAAAAATCACCATAGTCAAAGAAACCCACAAACATATCAGATGGAAATAATAATAAATAAATCATGCCAAAACATCTCCAAACTTGATCCATTGCATTTTTCTCTAAACAATCTTTCCATCGACTATAAGAAGTCCAAAATATGACTCTATATGCACAAGATGTGACCTCTCCAAGATCAAAGGAAATATCCAACTTCCAGCAAGTAAATCATTGTCAAAACAACAAAATTTGGAAAAACCATTGATACCACAATATAGTACTAGGAACCACCTTTCAGACAAGTCCAAGAAGTCAAAAAATGGACACCTTGGGCGAAAGTTATTCCCTCTAGAAAAAAAGTTGCATAATTTGGGTATATAAGGCAAAAAATGCCCCCTTCTAGTGATTGGGCGGTGGCCCCACCCAAGCAACACCACCTATAGGGTGGCAAACCCACCTTGATTATAAAATTGGCTTAAATTTATATGGGCGTATTTATGAAAAAATTATTTGGGAAACATTTTTAATTTTAATTAATGATGGTTTAAAATTATTGAAGGAGAATTTTTAAATTTAATACCCCCCGGCGAGGGGCCTCTGGCCACTCCCCACTAGGGCGGCTTGCTATCGACAGTCGACAGGGTTGTCTGTGGGACTGACATCTCATATTGGTAAACCCTACTAGTATCGTTGGTATGAAGTACTATCAATAGGCCATGGGGGGTCTTCGGACCCCCCATTTGGAGGAAATAATTTTTTCTTTGCACCTGCAGAAAATAATAATAATAATATTTTTTTTCTGCTCATTGCAAATTTGATAGTCGTACGGTCAGGGGGGTCATTGGCTAAAAAAATGCATTTTTTTTCAGTAACCAAAATAGGTCAAATTTTATTTCAACCTTCATCTCTTAGGCCTCTTAGATCCAATGGCGAGGTCTGTTTTGTCCCAAGGGGTCATCTGCAACATTTCCCCTACAAAACCCTCATTATGAATACCCATAAAAAACACTTTATTTCAACAAAGATTCATAACCCCGGATCTGCAAAAAACAACCACAAATCTATGACCCCAAAACCACAAATTTGTAAAAAACACCTACACAAAACCCTCATATCTTGCAATGTCTTCATTCTTTTTATGCAAGCCCTGGATTCAACTATAGACTAGATCTACTCAAACAAGGGTTATACAAACCACAACCATGGCTCTGATACCAAATGAAAGAAAATATGCATCCACCCAAGATAATTTCCACATAACCCAAATAGAGAAATCTATGCAAAAAACTATTCAAAATCCATATGCAAAAGAATAGACAACATACCATCAAAGATGACACAAGATATACCCTAGGAAAACCCTCAAAAGGGAAAAACCAAACCTCCAAAATCATCCATCACTCATGTATTATTCAACAATAAACATTACAATACATCTTCATAGCTCTCCATGAACACCTTTTAAACATCAAGCCCTCTACAAGCACTCCATGTGAACAAGCATGTAACCACACATCTCATGACATGCTTCAACCCTCACAATTGTTAACAAGAGCTAACCTATCAACTAGCCAACCATCCAATCTTAGACAATTACCCTTGTGTTTTCTTTTATGAAACAAGCTCACACAAAACCACCAAGTGGTATTACATAAAACCATGTGACTAATACTGTGAGCTTACAAAACCATTAACCCCTCATTTAATATTGGTAGTGAGTTTTCCCATATTAAATGTATTCTCATGTGTAACCCCACATTAAATATTTAAACCAATGTTACATACAACACATAAAGTGGCCCCAAGAATGCTAGACCCATGTGATGTATGCATCCCTAGATTTCCTAAGTGCATCACATAATGAATAAATAAATATTATATTATTACATTATGCAAGGTGGACAACATGCATTTTCCTAACAAAGCATTGAAGCTGGTAGAAGTGGAGAAGGAAACTATGATGGTAGAAGGAAACTATAATTAGGATTAAAGAATGAGAAATAGGCATTACATAAATATTAGGTTTGTGTTTATTTTTAGCGAGAATAGGTGTAGATTTAAGTATGTTATTTAAGAAATATGTCAGTTTAATATAAGTTTCTAGTTAAGTTTTATTAAAATGTAATATTGTAATAATAGGTTTAGGGTGTTTTAGTAATAATATTAGGTTAAAATTATTTAATCAATAGTATCATGTTGTTTGATTTTGTATTTTCATATTTAGGAGCATAGAATTATTTTTAAAGATAATATTATGGATCTATTGGTGTTTTTATACATAAATTTTGGGAGAAAATGTTTAATTATTGGTATAAGTAAATTTGACAATGGGGTGTGACAATTACATACATGGATTAAGGGTTAAAAAGTGTTGTTTGGACACATGCCATGACTACACATATCAACAACATCAAAATTGATGATGTGGACCTAAAACCTTAAGTTTAAATAGTCAACTAGCCAAAGAAACTGCTATTAAATGTTTAAAGTCATTCAATATTTCCACATTTGATTTTGAGATGCACAAAGTTAGGGTGCACAACCAAGTCTTCTCCCCTATTTTGATATATACTTGACATAATTATATATATGGCTTTTTAGAGTTCATAATAACTTGTTTGAAAGTATTTCAGATGTAATTATGTGGGGGTTTTTTACATCAATATTTTGGATCAGACTTTGTGATCCATCATCAGAAATAGGATAATCAAGACTACCTATATGGTGCACATCTAAAATTATTTGTGGGTTTACAATACTCTTTGATTGGTTAGAAGATATACATACTTATACACATAGAAAGTGCATTTTTTTCATTTACAAATCATGTTTAGTATTTTTAATTATTAAGTGTGATGTTGAAATTATCCCCAAACTTTTACCTTAACAAAATTATTTTCACATCTAAATATCTACTAACATTTTTGACACCTTGAATGATAGCACACTACAATCATATCCTCCAAATAAGACCACACACATTATTATCCACATTTAAATTTGACTTTTCCTATCCAAACTACTACTTTCCTTTCTCCTTGAAACTTAAACTTAAATCTACCTCCCAATAGTAAAATAAAATAAAATTCAACCTAATAAATAAGAGAGCTAACTAAAAATGAATTTATATGCAATTATTGCATTAAAAAAACTACCTAGACATACCCACACACAAAAAATTGAAATTACTCTAATTGCAAAGGCTACCTTGTACCTATGATAATTCACACACATTTCAAACATTTCAATACATCATGTTGAATCAACCCAATATTTTAACTAAGACTCAATCCTAAATGTATCACATATACCAACTTATAGAAAATAAACATATTTAGTTTTGTAGAGGATACTATCAAAGATTGTAGAATTTATTATCAAAATTTAGAGAGGATGTCATTAAAACCCTATGAATAACTAACATGTGAACTAGTAGTGACACAACCATATAGAAAACCACCATAACACAAGGAAGATACTATTACAGCCATATAGAAAATATGGCTTCTAACAAAAATTATTGTCTAATGTCCTATCCCTAATTACATGGAGTCAAATTATAGAGAGCATAATCCATTAGATGCAATTTTTGTGGATTCAATTACGCGTGTTTATTTGGATCGACGTTTTGAATCACACTCATTTGAAAGGTATGTAGGGATGGGGAAGCGTGACATCCCAATAGGGATAAAGGAATAAGGTAGAGTTGGGTAGAAGACATATAAGGAATGGAAACTCTAAAACTTTGACAACTTGAATACACTTAGAAATGTAAGGAAGCTAAGGTAGTAGTGCAACTTCCTACACTAATTTTGAGAGGAGGGTTATGAATTTTTTTCAGATCTTTACAATAGTTACAAAAACTAAATATAAATAAACATAAATATCATTCATACGACAACATAATGATGTATGCAGGGAAAACCCTTTCAGAAAAAAAAAACCCCAAACTTCAAAATTTATCCGATATATTATTCATAAATCAACAAGATTAGAATATACTTGTAGAGAAGGTTCCCTCAAGAGTATCAACATATATGTATCAAATTTTTGGTACCACATCCTAGGAATCCATTGGAGACCATACAAACATTTCTTCAATTTATAAACCAAATTAATTTTACCTTTCACAATGTAGTGCTCTAGTTGTGTCATAAATATCCACCTCCAAATCACCATGAAGAAAATTCGTTTTCACATCCATTTGCTCAACCTCTAGATCATAAGAAAAAAAAATAGAAAGTAAGAATATAATGAATGTCATTTTTGAAACAAGAGAACATATCTCACCGTAATCAACTCCCTCAACCTAAGAGTAACCTTTTGCATCCAACTGTGCTTTGTACTTCTCAATACCTCCATCTAAACCAATATTTCTCTTAAACATCCATTTGCATCCAACAATTTTTTTTCCTTTAGGAAATGGTACTAGATCTCATGTATCATTCTTTTTCAACGCTTTTATTTCTTAATCCATATCAATCTTCTAGTAGTCTACATTAGTCATATCTAATGCCTCTTCTATAAATATAGGTTCATCCATGTTAGTATTCAAAGGAAAAATACATCTCCAGTCATCAAGTGAATACTTTTTAGGTGGTTGTCTATGCCTTGTAGACCTTCAAACAAGATGAGTTGGAGGCACTTCCTCCTCTTTTGAAGATTTAGAACTAGATGAGCCCTCCTCAACTTCTTGTCTATTTAGGGGCCTCAATTCAACTTTCTTAGGCATAAAAGGAAGTTGAATTGCATTTTTTTTCACTTTGTTTTGGCTACAATATAATAGAAGAAGGCATAGTTTCTCTAAAAATCACACTTCTACTATATATTACCTTTTGTGTAACTGGATCCCAAAAGCTTGTGTCCTTTTGTGCACCATAATTGTACATGATGAAGATACATTTCACAACATTGTTCTCTAACTTTGTTTTCTTCTCCTTTGGCACATGTGCATATGACTCACAACTAGAAAATATAAGATGTCTCGATGAAGGCTTCTGACCAGACCATTCCTCCTTAAGCATTTTATCAACAAGTGCTAATGTAAGATACATGTTAATCAATATAGAGTAGTGGCTATAGCTTCAGTCCTGAACCTTTGTTTTGGACCAACACCACTATGAATGCCACAATCTTTATAGAATCTATTAAAATCATTAAAGAAAAATTTACTACTTTTTTCAGTCAAACATTTTATTTTCTTTCCAATCTACAACTCAATCATTTCTTTAAGTTATTTAAATTAACTAAAAACTTTAAATTCATGCTTTAAAAGATATATCCACATCCTTCTATTTTAATCATCAATGAATGAAACATAATATGTGGATCTTCCAATGGAAGGAATGTCTATGAAACCAAAAAATTAGAATGAATATGATCCAACACACCAAAAGATTTATGAGAACTTTAATAAAACTAAATGTGGTTCTTTTATGATAAATATAATGCTTGTATAAATCAAAATCAAGATTAAAATCAGTCAACCTTTCAACAAGAGTTTTATTTTTCAAGGTCTTTAGATTCTTTTCTCCAATATGGCCAAGTCTCAAGTTCCATACATAGTATTCTATGCAAGTAATCTTGATTTAGAAGAAAGAGCACTCAACGGTATATGTGTCAAGCTTATACAATGTGCAAAATTTAACATCTCTAGTGAATCACTATAGCACCTCTAACCATCTTGCATCCTGCATAAAAAAATACTACCTGTACACACAGTTCATATTTATTAGTTTTCTCACAAATAATAAATTTTATGTTAATCCAAGTATATTCAACACACTATTAATCTCATTTATTCTACCATTAAGAAACCTGATTCTAACTTTAGTATGACCAAAAATATTTAAATAAGGATCATCACCCAAGTACACCTTACCTCCATCAAATTCTTGTTATTCAAAAAACCAATCTTTATTAGAGGTCATATAGAATGATGCACCTGTGTGACCAATTAACCATGCATCATTACTTGCATGAGTGGCCAAAGCTACAATGAACACATCATTATCTTCTTTCTCGAAATTAGAATCAAAGTCAAGTTTCTTATTTTTCTTCTTCTTTTATTCTTTTCACTCCTTAGGGAAGTGTCTAGGCTTACCGCATTTCCAAAAAATTGATTTGGAATTTATAGGATATTTTGATTTCCCCTTGGACTTGTATTTGTCACACTTTTCACTCTTCTTTCCTTTTTCCTATCTTCCAAAAATATTTAGGGCCTCCTTGGAATTGATGGATACCTTCCTCCTCATCTCTTTAGCAAGAAAATAACCCACAACATCTTCAAATTTCAAGACAACAAAAGTACTCCCAATAGCCATAACGAGTGAATCCTCTGAATTAGGAAAAAACAAAGCAATATATGATATCTTTCCTCCTCATCCATTTTTACACAAATTGATGCCAATTGAGCCACCAACATATTGAATGCTTCTAGGTGGTTTGTAATTTGTTCACCCTCATCTATTCTCAAGGAATATAATTTCTTCCTCGAGAAAATCTTGTTCACTAAATATTTGTCTTGATATATCTCACCATGTTTCTTCTATAGTTTCTTTCTAGAGGACTCTTCATGGAAATTGATTAAAACAGAGTATTCCAAGCATAATTTGATTAGACCCTTAGATTTGTGGTCCATAACATCATATTGAGCAGCCAATGTAGCATTGTAGGGCTTGAAACATTATCATTAACTACATCCCACAAATCTTGATCAACTAATAGATCCTCCATCTTCAACTTCCACTTCTCAAAATTGTTACCCATAAATTTATCTACCCCTATTCTCCTCAATGTGCTTGCCATCTAAAAATTCTTGCAACCGGAATTTTCAATAAAGGACCTTTTCCATGAAAGATAATCAACCACACAAAAATTATTGCAACTAGGCATGCACAATAAAGGTTTTATTGATCTACACTATGAGATGAGATGATTACAAATGTACAAAATGCCTTGAATACATATGCATGAATGAAAACCTAAGATGCATGAGATGTTGCCACATGTCATGATCTAACAACATGTGACAACATGTGAACCCTATCTAGGAAATTATTAAATGTTGAGACAAGTTCTAGAAGGACAACTCATCTTCTAGAAGGAATCTTATCCCTACAAACGTGGAAGGGGACATTACCCCATTATTAAATGATTTATTAAAAAATGCAACCTAGGACTAAATGACCTAAGTTAACTTATGCTAGTGTAATAATTAATTAATTAATTACACTAACACCCCCCCATAAGTTCAACTTAGGGAGGAAAATGCAATGATTATGCAAGAAGATGATGGGTCCCAGCTACGAGGCCATGTTAGGTACCCATGTACATGAAGATGCATAAAATTTCCCACAATCGGAGAAAAGGGGAAAACCCAGTGGGAACAAAACCCCTCCCTAAAAAGGAGATAAAAAAATCAAAAAAGTGAGATAGGATGGGAAGGATGGAGGACTCCCAAATACCCCCCAAGGACACCATTCGTCACATGGATACAATACAATAGCTCCCCCAAAAGGGGGAAAGAGAGAGACAATATATCCCCCCAAGAAGAAGTGTCACCTGTAGAGATGGTAAGTGTTTGAAGACAAAACAAGATCCAATGTTGACAAACAACTTGTCTCCCTTTCGGAAGAAACAAAACCAAATGCAAGTTTAGTGATGCTTCCCATTCCAGATAGGAATTGAAGGAAGGAACGATGAAGGTGGATGATGATATCTCTGAACTCTACTCATGTGTCTCCTTGCTTGATGATGAAGATGCCATAGTCCCAAACAATATCCAAAGATAGTGATGTGATGGATATGATGAATATGATGGAGACTTGATAGCCCCCCCTGAATGAAGTGTCCTCAAAACCACTAAAAGAAGTCTAAAGCCAATCCAATGGTAGATGCTGAAGAAACCTCAAATCCTGAATGGAATGATAGGGAAGAAGTTTCATACATGAAATATCTAAAGAGAAACCAAGTGCCTCCAAGATAGTCTTTGGATTCCTAATCAAGGTTGAGACAAAAGGATGAGGAGACTCAAGAAAACTCTCTAAAGTGTGATTTGAATAGAGGAGTGATATCCCCTCAAGAATGTCCTCCAAACCTGTAGAAGTAGCCAAGTCAGTGATACCTGAAATGAAGCCATCATGTGATGCCAAGTCTGAAAAATTGAATGTGTCCTGATGAATAATGATGGTGGAAGCCTCAATCAATGATTTTGGACAAGGAATCACTGAATGTGAAGGGATACCAATAGTCTCTGATGGAGAAGAAGCATCTAAGGGAACCTTGTCAACCTCTTCGGAAGATTCAAGGAAATCAACCTCTTGCACAACAATATCATCGTGGGGTACCTGATCTGAAGAATGATATTTTGAATCATGATCATTGAGGAAGGGTGGAGTATTTGAATTTCCATATATCTCCCAAAGCTTAGCCCAAAGGATGTGAGGACAATCACAATGATCAATAGAATTCAAAACATCACAATCAACTTGCATAGAAATGATCTCCAAGATTGTGTATCTACTGCAACTCCAAGCAAACTCATGAATACCTTCACTTGGATGAGGAACTATACCATACAGATGAGGCAATAGATCAAGTGATTGGAGATGGTGGCTGATCCCATCTTGCTATTGCTTATAGTTACCCTTGTGCAACATAACTAGAGGAGTATATGCAAGCCCCATAATGAACTTTCTCCAAAAATATAAAGACAAATGACCTTCAATAAAAAATATACTTCCAAGGATGATGTGCAATTGAAGTGATGCTACCCGGATCAAAAAACATTTTCCCAAGCTTCACGGTGTCCAAGTTATTGAACAAATGCACCAAATTGAAAAAAAATCAATGCAAGATTACCTGGAGCTGAAACTGATCAAGGAGTCTAGATTGATGAAAAAAGCTCTAAATCACCTTCCTGATGCTGCTGGAATCACTGAAATATGATGAACGGTTGTGAAGATATGAGCCTTTATGTCCACATTAGGGTTTTGACTTTAGTTGATTGTATATTTTTTTGCAAGAAAAATTTTGTAGAATGGATGTCACCACTGGAAAGTGCTTGAAATTACCTTTTCGATGGTATCTAGTTTGTCAATTTTTGACATCATGGGTGAAAGTTATGATAAAACCAAAAAAAGGCCTTGATTAGGCACTTTGTAGGCTAATTAGAGGAAAAAATTTGGCCCCCGAGCACTAGCACTTGCTCGCTGATATGACCATAGGTGTTAAAATGGAAAAAAACAAGTGCTACCACCCCTAGTGGTTGTTGGGCTGAGCTTTGGATGGGCAGGGCAGTGATATGTGGTGGCACCTCTCACATTAGGAGACCCCTTGGTTGTTGATAGGACCGGGGTTGGGGTTGTCGATATGATTATGCTGACAGTAGAGGCCGGTGTCAGAAGCTGGTCATCGGCGGTAGTAGAGAACACACTGGCTGGAGCTGGAACACTGACCGATGGTAGAGGAGAACCTGTCGATGACCGTCAATGGGACAAGTCGACTGAACGACAAATATCCAATTGTCGGTGGCAATGGGAAGAACCCGAAAAATAGGGTACGACAACAAAGAGCCATAGATGGGATAGGTTAGGACAAGGACAAATAGTCCTACCCTTCCCTGCAAAAAATTAATGAGGCTGACAAAAACCTGCAAACTTTGAAAAAAGCCGACAAATATATTTTTTTGAAGATTTTTTTGAATATTGTAGAAATGCAATTCAAAAAATAAAAACTTTTTTTTTGGATAATGTCGACCATCAAAAATTAAAGCCTGATGGAAAATAAAATCCCAAATAAAATGTTGATTTAATGCCAATGGAAGCCGACTAGGAAATAAGTTAGTAGTCACCCAATTTATTTTTTCTGAAACTATAGAAAAAATATAGCCCAAATATAATTTTTTTTACCAAACAAATATGAAAAAAGCCCTGATTTCTGAGATAGCAAAATGGCCTACGAATAAATTTTTTTTTCCTAAGAGGACAACTGACCGAGGTGATTTTTTTATTACAAATTTGTACAGATCATACAAGTTGATTTTGCAAACCTAAATACCTTTGATGGCTCCCGGGTTGATGTATCTGATTTTGATGATTGGGCAGGCAACCCTTGGGTTTCGAGGCCTTCTAAAGACAATGGCGAGCTCAGATCTGACTCTATCTGCTTCAAAAATCAGCTTGGTCCCTGGGTGGAATCAAGTAGCCTTCAATGGAAACCTTTAGCCTGCAAAGAATCTCGCACACCAACTTTCTTGATCGAGGGTTAATGTTTCACTAAAAAATATCTAATACCATGTTGAGATTATGGATGCACAGTCCATGAAGCTCTGGAATCTTCAATAAAGGACCTTTGCCATGAAATATAATCAACCACATAGAAAGTGCTACAACTAGGCATGCACAATAGAGATTCTATTGATCTACACTATGAGATGAGATGATTACAAATGTACAAAATGCCTTGAATATATAGGCATGAATGAAAACCTAAGATGCCTGAGATGTTGCCACGTGTCATGATCTAACAACATATGACAACATGTGAACCCTATCTAGGAAATTATTAAATATAGAGATAAGTTCTAGAAGGACAACTCATCTTCTAGAAGGAATCTTATCCCTACAAATATGAAAGGGGACATTACCCCATTATTAAATGATTTATTAAAAAATGAAACCTAGGACTAAATGACCTAATTTAACTTATGATAGTGTAATAATTAATTACACTAACACATAACATCATATTGAGCAGCCAAAGTAGCATTGTAGGGCTTGAAACATTATCATTAACAACATCCCACAAATCTTGATCAACTAATAGATCCTCCATCTTCAACTCCCACTTCTCAAAATTGTTACCCATAAATTTATCTACCCCTATTCTCCCCGATGTGCTTGCCATCTAAAAATTCTTGCAACAAGACCACAAAGTATTTTCTGCATAAACTCCCACTCAAAACTGGATAAAGTTCAAAAACCCCAACAACTCACAATTGAACCAAAGGTGATCAAGATCTAATACCACTTGTAAGAAAGCTAAGGTAGTGAAACAACTTCCTACACTAATATTGAGAGGAAGGTATATGCAAAATAAAACCTTTACAATAGTTACAAAAATTAAACATAAATAAATATAAATATCATTCATACCACAATATAGTGATTTATGTGGGAAAAACCTTTTCAATAAACAACCCTAAACTCCAAAATCCACCCAATATATTATTCATAAATCAACAAGATTACAATATACATGTAGAGAAATCTCTCTCAAGAGTATCGCCAACCAAATATCTGAAGGCAACTCGACATCTATAAGACTCTCACACTTAACATTCATCTCAAGCACCTAATATATAGGAGATACAATACACAAAACTGATAAACAATATTTACAATTTACCATGAGTTGAAACCACCCAAAAAGTGGCACCCAACTTATCTCCAATCAAAGATTCCCTATGATGTGTAACTCCCATTTATAACTCTTTTTTGTGTCCAACATGTTTTCTCATTTCCCAATTTGAGAGACCCAACTTCTGAAGGCCATAAATTTTGATCCAAGAGTCCAATTGATGAATCTTTTGAACAATTGAAAATATCATGAATGTTCTATCAAGTTGTAATCCACTTATCTAGTTAAGATCACTTTCAAGCCCAAAAACTGCCTCTAAGTGCCTCAAAATTGACTTTAGAACTTTCAAAAATGAAAACTTTAATATCTTGAAATCTAGACATTACCTTGGGTTGAAACTTTACCAACATGTTTGTTTGGCCATTATGTAGCTTTGGGAAAAACTTTGAATCCATCCATGCTCAAATGTAAACTAATTATAAATAGTAACCTTTTATAATTGCAATGTTGAGACACCTTTTTCCTAAGAAAAAGCTTTAACCTAAAACCACCACACTAAGAACTTTTAAGACCTTTACAACTTCTAACACATTAAGCATATGGGGGATGAAAAATTACAACACTTAGGAAAAATTCAAAAATGGAGACCCATACAAAGATTTCTCATATTGGTTATATGTGATGGGAAAAATGAGGCCTAAGTGCACAAAAGAGCTAAGACCCAAGTAAAATTTGGTACTATATGTTTGAGTCCCATTAAGTGTCATCCTTTGGGTGCCCAAGAGATTTATATATGGAAAAATTCATGTCCTATGCAACTACTATTTTATATGGCATCAATAATGGCTCCCAAGTGTACACAAAAATTTATCTTAAAGGTTGACTATGAGCTAATTCCTCACAATTAGACGTTATTAGAAGTAGATGTTTTAGAATATGTTTAAAATTGATATGAAAACTATATTATTACTAATTAATGCTTACAATGAGGGTCATATCACCTTTGAGAAATATTTTCTTTATTGGCTTAAGAATTCTTAGGAGCCTTGCGACATTAAATCATTTGGGGTTAGGAATATTTCTAAGAGTTTTTCTTGTTTATCTTTCATGACCTCTAATAGGTCAACAAATTTCTCAATCAATCCAATTGCTACTTTATGAGAAACACTTGGTTCATATTTTGTTGTTTTGCTTCCAACACATAATAATTTGTGATTCTAAGTTATGGCTCAAAAGGTATGATCAAAACAATGGATGACTATCTCTCAGCCATTGAAACAAACTAAATGCATTTATTTTAGTTATTTTTAAATCATAAAATTATGTTGCATAGGAAATGTAATAAATATAAAGTATGCAAGCATATGTAGAAGAATAGATGGGATAAAGTCAAATGCATGGTAATGCATGTAAATGGGTGGGAATAGGTGAAAGATTGGATAGTGAGCCCAACTTCGCATAAAATTACACCATTTATTGTTGTATGATTGCATTAAGTTATTCTCTCAAAATAGACACAACATTAAATGAAAATTAGTGTGGGTACTAAAGGGTTGTAGATCAATTGGTGAGGCATGATTGAGTCACATTCAACCCTCAAGTGACTTTGACAGACTAGTTCCCCTACTCATAACAACATAACTAAAGAACAATATCTTATTTAATTAGGAGGTATTTTTCCACAGCGTGTCAAATTATGATATTGCTATCAGGATTCAACTGTGTAGTTTCAAGTCAAACTCATTGACCCATGTTTCATGAGTAGTGGTTCAACAAGAACCCATCTCTCATGATATCGAATGGTCCACTTAGCACTCATTGCATCTAGGTGATGCTCACAGAGGTGAAGCACTGGTCTATCCCGGGAGGTCACCCATCCCAGTACTGCTCCAGCTCAAGCGCGCTTAACCAGGGAGTTTTCTCCAAGGTTAAGCCTGCTTGAGTTGTTACCCCATTTGCAAAACCTTCAGCAAGTGTTAAGTGGTGGAAAGATAGGCATCTATTATTTTGATGCAATGAGTGCTAAGTGGACCATTCAATATCATGAGAGATGGGTTCTTGTTGAACCACTACTCATGAAACATGGGTCAATGAGTTTGACTCGAAACTACACGGTTGAATCCTGATAGCAATATCATAATCTTATTTAATGCTTACAATGAGGGTCATATCACCTTTGAGAAATATTTTATTTATTGGTTTAAGAATTCTTAGGAGCCCCGTGACATCAAATCATTTGGGGTTAGGAATATTTCTAAGAGTTTCTCGTGTTTATCTTTCATGACCTCTAATAGGTCAACAAGTTTCTTAATCAATCCAATTGTTACCTTATGAGAAAAACTTAGTTCATATTTTGTTGTTTTGCTTCCAACACATATAATAAGTTGTGATTCTAATTTATGACTCAAAAGGTATGATCAAAATAATAGATGCCTATCTTTCCACCACTTAAACAAACTAAATGCATTTATTTTAGTTTTTTTTAGATCCTAAAATTATGTTGCATAGGGAATGTAATAAATGTAAAGTATACAAAAATATGTAGAAGATAGATGGGATAAAGTCAAATAAATGAGAATGCCTATAAATGGGGATAGGCGTAAGATTGGGGAGTGAGCCTAACATTGCATAAGATTGCACAATTTATCGTTATGTAATTGTATTAAGTCATTTTCTCAAAATAGACACAACATTAAATGAAAATTGCCATGGGTACAAAAGGGTTATAGCTCAATTGGTTGGGGATGCGTGATTGGGTCACTTTCAGTCCTCAAGTGACTCTGACACACTAGTTCCCCTACTCATAACAGCATACCTAAAAAACAATCTCTTATTTAAATACATACTTATTCGCCATATTATATAAGCCCCTTTAAAACCTAAAAAATATCAATATTTATATAATCCAATAAAAAACTATAACCCTCCATTTAACAAGAATGTAACATTAATGAGCACCACAAAAATCAATATTAAAAAAATGGTTTGGAGTCTCGTGATGGCTAATGTCCATAATCAACCATTTTGTGATTAGATGTGACGTCCTTTTATCTACTCTGAGAACGACAGTTATCGTTTGGAGCCAAAACGATATGTCCAATTTGTCAACGAGTAATAATACAAAAACCATTTAATCTATGGAACACAAGCCCTATTTTAAGCTGAATAAACATGTTTACATTATCTTAATAATTTAGAGGCGGGACATTGATTTGGTGCGTTCCACATAGTCCAACTATCACTTTCCTAGCCAACAACTCTCATCAAATTTAGCGGTAGTGGCCCCCACCAACATTCTAACACCCAATTTCACATGTTATTCAATATCATAGAATCTTGGCTAGGGAAAGTCCCTTTCACCATGGTCAGGTTGGTGGTGTGCCATTGTTACCAAGTAGTTGTATTTTATGTATGAGAATTGATAGTGGGAATGACTAGGCATGTGGAATTTTATTTTTATTTATTTTTATTTTGTAAAAATCGTTTATGGAGAGATAATGACAAGAAGTTTTTAGGTTGATAAGCCAATCAATCACAATCACCAATCCAACAACAAACAAGATATTATGTTGTTAATCATAATAGTTTTGGTCCATTACAAATAAATTTTGCATTTTTCTGCCTTGTATGGGAACGTGTCCTCCACAATTTAGATCAAATCTTCCATTCTTTAAATATTGTATTCTATTTTGTTTATATAAAAAAAATTTATTTATTTTTAATAAAATATAAAGGAGAGTATTGTCATTACAAATTTAATATATCATAATTGTTTAAATTGTTTAAATTGTCATTTTTTTATCATTTTCAATATTGAATATATATATTTTTTTAATCTTTGACATGATGTCTTCACGTCCTTTCAGTATCTTATTTTGAAATCTCTAAGATATTGTTATCTTTTAATTTTGTTCTATATAAAACTTTACGAGGAAGATATCATACATTAAACTAATAGTACAAGTGCACATCCCTTCATTGCCAAATCTTGAAATCTCAAAATACACTTTATTCTTTATTCCATTTCCATAAAACTTTTCAAGGAATATATGACACACTAAATTAATAGTACAACTATACACAAGATCTCTTTCCCCGATTTTGTTCCCTTTAAATAAGATATAGATATGAAAGTTAATATGATATAATTTTTGCCAATAGTGGCATGCTGTGATGGTTAAGTTGGTGTGTTGTTATTCTTGCCATCAAAGTTCAAACCCTATTGGGGTGTAATTGTTGAGAATTTATATTGGGGATGAGGTCCCCCATTTGTGACCTCACCAGCTAAAAGTGTTTACCCCTCTTAATTAAAAAAAAATGATATAATTCTACTTGTTACTAGATTGCATGCAATTATAAAAAAAGGTTATGGGTGTTTAATAAGTGATCTATGTTTATTATAAAATTTATATTTTAAAAGAAATAAAATGGTATTACCTAAATTAGTTAAAGAAAATAAATGTAATCAAGTAAATAACATATACATTAGTTTAGATTAAGAAGCCGAGACAAAAATAATTATACAAATATTTTTTTGAATGATAAATAGGATTGATTTCTTAGCTTTATTTATAATACATAGATGTTTTGTTGTAAGTTGTATTATGTGATTTTTTGTAGTTCTTGTTATTAAATCTATGACAATTAAGCTTTGATAGATAATATATTTTGTGTTCAATCTAGGTTTAATCTTTCTCTTATGGAAGTGATTCTTGCTCTTGTATATCTAATTGAATACTTATAATTCTAAATGTTTGTTACAATCTTAGAGATTCTTGTGCTAGGTGGGCATAATAAAAAACTCCTCTCCATTATTCAATTGTGTTATTTGAACTTGGTGGTGCCTAAAGACACTCTAAGAGATTCTTGTGCTAGGTGTGCATGATGACAAACTCCTCTCCTTTTTCCTTGGTCAAACTCTTGAATCCATTTAATAAGTTTAAACAAGTTACAAGACATGCTAACCACAATGTAGATTCCTATGTTGTTGTAATAATCTCTAATATTGATATAATATCTTCTTTAATGCTCTAATGTGCTTGGATGATGATGTTGTGGATTGATGACCCTTAGATCTTCTAAAATATTTTATACAATACCTTAGTGCTACAATTTCAATATTTTATGTTTTGATTAGGGGTAAAAAAATGGGTTTTGATGGGGCCTGGAACCCAATACAAAGGAAAGCAGGTTGCATGTAAAATACATCATAAACCACCAATAGCCCCACAAAATCCTCAAAAGCTATACATGACTACACATGCTGCATAGTACAAACAAACAAGGGACCGAGACCCTTGAACACCCTGGTTTTAACCGAGACTAGAAACCCTTTTACATAAAGACCCTACCTGCATTTGTTAGGCATCAACCAACCAGCCGCTCATGGGAGACACCATTAAGCCAAGAAAGATAATCAACACTAAAAGAGCAGAGAACACAATGGTATGAACCACCAAAAAGACCAAACACCCCACCTCAATAGGGGCTTTGTGAACCACCTCATAAAACTACAGAAAATTAGCATCCTTGCATCTTAGAGTCTCCTGGTAATAGGAAACCAACTCCAACTCCACCTCTAAAGAAGTGAGATCCCCTCTATTGGAGAGGAGGGTACAATTAACACAACCACTGCAGCCAAACATCACCACCATCCTCAACCTCCACCTCCATAGGAGAGCTTCCCATCTCAATAACAACAATTGTTGAGGAAGAACCACCTCCATAGGACCAAAGGAGAAATCCAACCCAATGGCCAAACATGCAACCATAGCCTCCTCAAGAAAACCCTACACAAGGAACAAAACCAACTGGGGTCTAGGAGTAAAAATTGAGAACCACCCAGCCAAGAGAGCAAGACCACAACTAATCTGAAAAGAGTCCAAAAAAGTAGGACCCTTCAATCAACAAGTCATCAATAGAAAAGACCCCAAAGCCCATAGAGAATCTAGGAAAAACTTCAGCAGCAACCCCAAGCCCAAAGCAACCAGCTCCAAAAACACCTCTAACAAAATGTGAGCAGAGACCCCATCTGAAGAATAGAAGACAAAATCGCCCCTAACCAAAGACAACTGGGAAAACAGAAAGACACTTATCCCAACCAAAAGCACCCCATCAAAAATAGGGGAGAAGGACATAACCATCAGATCCAAAAGAGACTTAAATACATCCACAAAAAGACAGGGCAAGGATAGCCCATCCCAAACCAACCGCAGAGCCACACAAGCAAACAACAACCCTATAAAAAAAAAAGCATCAAGGAGCACATGGGGTACCAAAACACAAAAGCAGCCCACAAACCAGTAGAGAGAAAGAGGAAGAAACAACAGACAACAAGAAGGAAGCAGGAAGAAGAGCAGGCCAACAAGAAAAACCCCCAAGCCTCCCTATTACGTTGAATAGGGACAAAAATAGCCCAATCAACAACCCAACTTCTTTAAAGCCACCAATGCACTCCCACATCCCCTGCAAAGAGAGTAGCCAAAAAACAACAAAGAGCCACCAAAAAAGCATCAAGTAGAAGTGAAGGAAAACCAAGGAAAAGCAAGAAACAAAACAAGCCAACACTAAAAACCCCCAAGCCCTCCAACTATGCTGAGTCAGAGCAAAAATAAGCCTGTTCCGAAGCCAACTCTCCTCAGAAGGACCAACACACACCCTCAGCCAAGAAGGTAGCCAAAAGAAAAGCAAGAGGGGCACCCATAGCAACCCCACAGAAAATGCATCCCGACACCCAACATCAACCTCCACAAAGATTTCAAAGGCAACAACGATAAAGAAACCTGCCAAGAGTCCAAACCCAATGCCAAAACTAAGTCAATGGAGGGAGGACTCCCAACAGCCAACTGGGTCATCAGTGACACCAAATTCATCATCTGCATCTTCTACAAAATTCAAAAATCCACATCCTTCCCCTGACGCAACACCCGCCCATGCCTCCATATCAAGAACATCCTCCAGCCACTACAGACCAGGGATAAGGAATGCAATAGCCAGAAGCCAATGAAGCAGGCCAAGCACCACACAACCCCAAAAAAACACCAAACAAGGGATTCGTCATCAGCAAAGAGTTGCCATCTGCTAGAGAACAACACATGATCAATAGGCATGCAGAGAGAAGAGAGCACGACATAGAAAGTCGTCCTCCATCCCAAAGACTGCTGCCCAAAGACAAAACAATTCACCACACCCCAACACCTGCTAAGGCTTAGGAAAAAAGAGGAAACCGAATGCAGAATGCATTCAACCAAATCCCCATCCCCATCGCCTTCACCCTCACCATCCTCCTCTGCGTAAATCAAACCAACACTCCTGTTGCTCCCTCTTGGACTCCCGCTCAACACCATTTTCTAGAAGTTTTTTTGAATTTAAATATTTTATGTTGAAATGGGTGGGAAATAACATTGAGGTGGCTTGGACATATGTTTAAATTTAATTTTAAAAATTCAAAGTTCAACACTATAGCTACAATTCTAAACTAGGATTATATATGCACCTATAGATTTAACCTAAGACAAGAAATAGGAAGTTTGAAGATTGGATTTGGATCCTTAAGGTGAAGGGCATTAGGCTTAGTCAAAGCTCTAAAAAATGTCAAGTCTTAAACAAGAACACACAATTTAAACACTAATTTATTATATTAAAAATAAACAATAAAAAATAATCCAAAAAAATAGAAAAAATGTTAAAGATACACTTTTTAACTTAAATTATCTCATTCTCTTCCTACCTAAAACTATCTAAATTTGTATTCAAATTTTTTAAAATTAAAAAAATTACATTTGAAAAGTGATGTTTATAAGGAAAGAAACAAGGGGAAACCTAGAATCTTATTCCAAATTAACCCTTAAGTTTTTATTCTAATCTTTTCCTTTTTCAAGCCATTCTAGAGATGGATTGACAATAGTACTTTATCCTATACTTGAGGAGTAAATTGATGCACCTAGAGATGTCTTGACATGCACTGATTTATCCAAATTCTTCATATGAGACTTGAGGGACCTCATTTGATATAAAATTAGGGATGCCACATAATAATATTGTAATAAGGATCCCAATATGAAATCCATACTTATATCTTCCCAAGGTCTCTCTGGTACTATCAAAGGCTTGTACAATCTAGTATTCTGACTACTCCCTTTGGCAACTTGAAAAATTATGCAACTTTGGACATACTTCTTGACATCCTTATACATCTACGACCAAAAATAATGTTCACTTACTAGAACTATCTTGTCCACTCCAAAATATCTTGCTAAACCTCCATTATGCTTCTCCTTTATCAAATTCTCCCTCATTGAACTCCTTAGAATACACAATTGATTTCATTTGAATAACATGTCTTCTTGAATGAAATAGTCTAGCCATTGGCTTTGATTTGTCACTACTAGTTCTTTACATGCTCTCCAAGCTTCACCAAAATTTGCATCATCTTCATACATATGCTTCAGTGCCTCAAATCCCAATACTTACACTCTCATCTCTATCAACAAATTTCTTCTCCTACTTAATGCATCCAAAAATTTGTTTGACTTGCCACTCCTATGCTTCAACACAAATTTATAACTTTGCAAGAACTCAATCCACCTCATATGTCTCTAATTCAACTTCCCTTGACTATTCAAATACTGCAAAGCTTGATGGTCTGTATACAACATAAATTCCTTAGGCAACAAATAATGTCTCCACTTCTTCAAGGCTTGAATTATGGCATAGAATTCCTGATCATAAACTGAATATCTTCTTCTAGCATCATTCAAATTCTCACTGAAATAAGCTATAGGTCTTCCTTCTCGATTCAACACCATTCCTATTGCATTTTCACTTCCATCACAATCCACTTGAAATACTTTGTCAAAATACGATAATGCTAACAATGGATGATTTGTCACCTTTTCCTTCAAAAATTCAAAACTTCTTTGTGCTTTGGATGTCCACTTAAATTCCTTCATGTATCCTCTCATTGTCTCTATCATGGGGTTACAAACACTACTAAAACTTATGATAAACTTCTAGTAGAAACTAGCTAAGCCATGAAATGATCTCACTTCTCCAATGTTTACTAGTGTAGGTCAATCAACACTTTCTTTTACTTTCTCAAGGTCCATCTTCAATCCTTCAGCATAAATGATAAATCCCAAATACATTAACTCTATCTTCGTGAAACTACACTTCTTGCTATTAATCAACAACTTCTCTTCTCTCAACTTCTACAATACTTGCCAGATATGCCACAAATGTTCTTCTCTAGTCTTACTAAAAATAAGAATATCATCTAAGTAAACAATGAAAAAATTACCCAAGAATTTATTAAATACCTCATTCATTGATCTCATGAAATTTCTTGGTGCATTGGTTAATCCAAAAGGCATTACTAACCACTCATATAATCCTTCATTTGTCTTAAATGTAGTATTCCATTCATCTCCTTCTCTAATTATGATATGATGATATCCACTCTTTAGATCAATCTTTGTGAAATACTTTGCTCCACTCAAACAGTCCATAATGCCATCATCCTTGGCAATGAAAATCTATACTTGATAGTGATCCTATTGATTTCTCTAGAATATGTACACATTCTCCACTCTCCATCCTTCTTAGGTGCAAGTATAGTAGGTACTGCATATGGGCTCAAACTTTCTTTGATCATTCCTTTCCTCAACAACTCTTGTATCTACCAGTTCAACTTTGCATTCTTTTTCGATATCATTCTATGTGCTCCCTTATTTGGCGAAATTGCCCCCAGTATAAGATTTGTATGATGACTGATACTCCAGATTGGCAGTAAGCCATCTAGTACATTCTCTAACATGATGTCTTCATACCCTGTCAACAATTTTGTTACTTCTATCTGTGGTGGATCTTCACCTTTTGCTATCTTTAGACTCCCACCTTTCTTTGGAATCAATGTAAAACACATGTTCTCATGCCTAATCCATCAAGAAATTTACTTTCATCTACCAAACATAGTTTGGAAGTGCCAAAAAATTCAATCTTCTCCTCTTCCTATAAAGGTATCAACTTGATTCTCTTTCCATTTGACGTCACAGTGTAAGTTTTCCTTCTTCCATCATGAATTTATTTCTTACCATATTTTCATGGTCTTCCTAATAGTAAATGACATGCATCCATAGGCATTTAAACACAATACTTCGTCCTTATATGATCCAATATAAAATTTGACCAAACATTGCTCATTCACCAATATCTTATGCTCATCTTGAATCCATGCTTCTTGCAGGGGTTTGGATGTTTCAATCTCTCCAACTTCAACTTGCTTACCATCTCCTCTGAAAATAGATTATCAATGCTACCACTATCAATGATTACTTTACATACCTTTCCTTTGGACTTACATTTGGTTTTGAATAGACTCTTCCTATGTGGTGGTTCCTCAGTCACTTCTTCATGCATCAAAGCTCTCCTCATCACCAATGATTCACCTTTCTCTAGTTTCCCAACTGAATTAGGGGATTCAACATGTTCTTCATCCACATAAGCTGCTCTTCCGGTATGCTCAGGTTTCTTGCCGATGTTTCCTTGATGACATTCAAAAGCTCTATGACCTTCACCTCCACACTTGAACAGGTTCCTTTGAATGGTCTTCTCTCAGATCTTCCTTCATCTCTTAGGTATCCTTCATTGTGGTAAGAATTATGACTTCCTCTGTCATGACAGTATAAATTTCTATCTTCTCTGCTTTTGTGGTATGAATTGCTATCTTTCTCCCCGCTCTGGTAGGGCTTTACATCTTTGTCCTACTCTGCATAAGGTCTTCTTTCTTGGGATTGGGATTAACTCCTTTGGAATCTTTCTCTTGCACTTCTCCATCTTTGTTCAAACTTCTTGTTCAACTTCTCTTCCACTTTTAATGCAAATTGATAGGCTTCTTCAACTAATGTCATCTTTACCAAGCTCAATTCTTCTTGAATATTTGTTCTCAGTCCATTGATATATCTTGCAACCTCTTCTTTTTTTGGTTCACTATGACCAGTTCTAATTATCATCTTGTAGAATTATCCAGTGCATTCCTTCGCAGATCTCTCCTTTTTCCTTAGGTTCTGTAATCTTTTTAACGATTCAAGTTCATAGTCTACTGGTATGAATTGATTCTTCAACTTTGTCACAATTCTATCCCATTTGATGATTTTATCCTTGCCTCTCCTATTTCTATCTTCTCTGCTTTTGTGGTATGAATTGCTATTTTCTTGATCTTCAGTTTATTCATATTCAAAGTATTCCTACATTTCATTGATCCAATCAATCAATTCTTCAGGATTCAAATTTCCCACGTAATTTTGAATTTCAACTCTAGGTCTTTTCCCAATATTTGAGATTTCTTTCAACATCTTCACTTGGTTTGATTCTTCTTCTTCTTCACCTAGGGATTCTACAATTTGGTTCACAACATGGTTTTCTTTATCATCACTTTCATCTTCATGTCTAGGGTTTAGGCCTCACATTCTATCTTCTTCAAATGCATCTAATTAGAATTGTATCTCATGCATCATTTCCAACATTTCATCCATTATTATAGCAACATCTTCCATAGCAAGTGCTCTCCTTGGTAGAATCTCTCCCCTCAAATCAGTGCAACTACCTCAATTCAACAATCTAGCTACAAGGGTTTCAATTGGCTCATAATTAGTGATCAATTAAAAAAACATGTAGTCTACCTTAGGTCCGTGACTTGTTCACCTCAAGGAATTCCTTTAGGACTCACAAAATCACTCTGATACCAGTTGGTGTAGTCACAGTAGGATGGTTCAAAAAGAACAGTCCAAACTGTGCAACTTAGAGTCAACACAATAGAAATAACACAAGAAATTGATATGTGAACATGAATCTTTATTGAATTGAAAATATTACATGCAACATATGCCTTATGGGTGAATATCCAAGGTTCACATGCCTATCACAAGGGAACTCAACATTACAATTGGCCAAAGGCCTTATTACATGCCCTCAAAGGGTTGATGTAAAAATGTAATGAATCTAAATCTTACTTCTAAAATTAGTGATTTCCTATGAGTTACAAATGGTTATAAATATGCTTCTCAAGCTCCAACAAAGGTTTGTATTGGCCACAAGGGTTCATAAACTAGATGAATGAACATACATGAAGGTTAGCCTCAAAATATGAAGAGATAATCCCATGTGACAAGAAATGACTTGCAAATCAAGCCAAGGTAGGTCCCAATGAACCCAAGCTGCTTGTATGATGTCTCATTAAGCTTCACATGATCTAGAATAGGACTACACTAAGAAATATGGACCAAGTCGGCCCTAATGATTTGATTGGTAGTTATAGTCAATTTATGAGAGTGATAACTTTCGGTAGACAAATGCCAATGATGTGAAATATGACTATGCGATAGATGTTGATGTGTAGATGCTATATCCTGCTCTGTAAGCTAAGAAATGAAGATACGGTAAAATACAAAATGAAATATTGAAACTGCTACTGAATGCAATACAAGAAAATAATTTTTTTTGGTTGATATAGGATTGCTTTACAACCAGAGATTCTCCTGCATCAATTTTGATGAAAATTTTCTCCTATTGTTAAAATAAATTCAATTAGAACTATTTTAAGTCTAGTGGCAATAGAAGACTTGCATCTTGAACAATTGGATGTAAAGAAAAATTTTCTCCATGGGTATTTGAAGGAAGAAATTTATTTATAGTAGTCATACATGGGTATGAGGTCAAAGGGAAGGAGAACTTAGTGTGCAAGTTGAAGAAGAGCTTCTATGGCCTAAGACAAGCTCCAATGAAGAGGTATCTAAAATTTGATAAGTTTATGATGGAACACGGTTATAGTAGATGTCTTTCTAACCATTGTGTTTATTTCAAGAGATTAGATAATGATAACTATATTATCTTATTATTGTATGTAGATGACATGCTTGTTGTAGGGTCTAACATACAAGATATAATGTACTCAAAAGAAAATTATCTAGTTCATCTGCGATGAAATATTTGGGTGCTACAAAGAAAAACCTTGGTATAAAAATCACAAGAGCTAAGAAAAATCACACATTAACATTGTCTCAAAGTGAGTACATAGAGAAGGTGTTGAAAATATTTCAAAGGAATATGCAAAACCAATTAGTACACCTTTACCAAGCCATTTCAAATTGATAAAGGATAAGCGTCCCAAGACATAGGAGGAGATAACATGTCCAAGGTTCCATACTCATCAATAGTTGATAACTTGATGTATGTCATAGTGTGTACAAGGCCATATATTGCACATACAATGGGAGTTATGAGTAGGTAGATGAACAATATAAGAAAAGAATAGTAGAATGCAACAAAATGGGTTCTTAGGTATTTAAGAGGTACTAATACCCAGACATTATATTTTGGAGGTTTTAATTCTACTCTACAAGGATATGTTGATTTAGATCTGGCATGTGATATAGATAGCAAGAGGAGCATCACAAGGTATATTTTTGTTATAGGTGGAATAATAGTAAGTTAGATTTCAAGGTTGCAGAAGGTTGTTGCACTTTCAACAATAGAAGCAAAGTATGTTGCTGCCATAGAGGTTAGTGAAGAGATGATTTGATTACAAATATTTATAGAGGAATTGGGAAAGAAGTAAGATAGTAGGTTGTATAGTGATAGTCAGAGTGTCATTCATCTTGCAAAGAACTCATCCCTTCATTTTAAGACTAAACATATACAACTCAGGTACCATTTCATATAATCAGTTTGGGAAGACAGACAATTGAAGGTGGAAAGATACACATTAGCCAAAATCTTGAAGACATATTGATGAAAGCAGTGACTTGAGAGAAACTGATTTCTTGCTCAATTTCAATTGGCCTTTAAGGATGATTGTGAAGATGAGAAAATTGCCAAGTCCAAAGTTGGAGCCTAGTCCAATGGGTGTAGTAGCAGTGGAGTTGTTGTAATCAATCTCCAAGTGGGAGATTGTTAGTGGAGCTTGATTATTTTCCTAGAGTTGTCACGATTAGTCTCCAATTGGGAGATTGCTGGTTATGGACCTTGATCTTATTGGTTAATATTTATAGCTTGGGAGGAGGGGGTACCCCCATGTGGGGTCTAGGAGCTCCATCCCCTTAGTTGGGGGTCTGAGGGTTGCGTGCCTTGGCGAGGGTTCAAGGGTAGCAAACCCAAAAACTACATTATATATATATATATATATATATTCATTGTAAATATGGATTGCTCATTATTAGGTCACATATTTGATGATAGATGTTATGTTGTTTTTTCTTTCCTTAGAAGGAAACCCCCTTTTATGAGGGCATTGTATTAGACTAAGTATTGCATTGTGGGAGGAGATTATGATAGAGAGAAGATGAAGTTATAATAGATGTGTTGTAGGTTGTATCCCTTCATTTTGTTGGACTAAATAAAAGAAGGACCAATTGTTTCTCCATTGACGTAGTCCATATTGGGTGAATCATATATATTTATATCTTTGTGTTTTATGTTATTTTTATATTTTATTTTTACATTACTTTTATTCTATATTTCTCTACGATCCTACTCCTAATAGTTCAAGCATAGAGGAGATGATGGCCTCAATGTTTGGGAAAGGAGATTGTTGGCTAGGAGACACATACATGGCTTCAACATGAAATGACATGTCAAAGATGTTGCTTCCACCTCATCTTGATTTACGACCATTGTATGTTTATAGATGTAGGTGGAGATTTAGTCTTTTGCAACTTTTAATAGAATTATTTGTAAAGAAGCTCATGTGTAGAGCTTTTTGTCTTATACCAAAATTTCCCCTTATCTTGAATCTCATTTATATTGTTATAATAGATTACTAATTCTTGAACAATAACTTTGTAATGTAGAAAGATTAACCTATTTGAAACACACAAAAAAGAAAGAAAGAGAAGTAATCAATTATTAACCATTAAAATTTCACACATAAACATTCAACCAATCAATACTAAAGAAATGTCAAAAATACATGAAAAAGACAAAGAACCAACATTTAAGTGTGAAAAGCTTTGAATCTCATGTGAACTCTTAGCAAATATAAAATTCATGCCCAAAATTCCAAGAGATGCTGAGCCATATTAAAATGCTAGAATTTGTGTAACTAACCCCTTTTACCTTTCACACATGATGTTTTCGTACATGCGAATACTTAGGTGTACATCAAACTTTATCCAAAGAACCACAAGAATAAATATTGTTAAAAAATTCTCCACTTCCACTGTATTTCACTAAACCAGTTTGCTATTGCTGACAACACCAGTCCAACGTTCGTCATCCCAAACCCATCCAACAAGGCAACCACATTAATTAGATTAGCACCACGACTCAGCCCCCCCTTTGAATGGACAATAGTTTTCACCATAATAACTACTATAATATTAAATTAAATTCATTGTTGATTGTTGTTCCCAATGTCGAATAATTTCAACAGGCCAACGTGTTGCCCTACAAGATGTAAATCATGACATTATTTTATTCAGTACAACCCTAAATGGTAGGCTATAATGATCACACTGTACTTGAATTTCCCATAGTGATTCACACCTATACACTATATTCCCTGACCCCACTTACACTCACACTCCATTAAATATTTATTGCTCCTTTGACAACATTTGCTCTTATCCATGTAAGTTACGTATTCATTATAAGGGAAATCAAATTTTTTTGAGAGTAATAATTTAGGGAAAAAGTTGGTGGTGGGGCCTAGTTCATTTGGTTAAAACATTCTATTGGAGGGAAGAAGGTCACAAGGATTACTTTCCCGTCCTCGTGGTATTGGAAGGTGTGTCGCGCCAACATCACCGGTCACGTGAAAACAAGTTTACCAAGCACACTAGTTTAGTCTCCCCCCGTCCCCATTGTATTGGAGGGTGTGTTGTGCCAATCGGTCACGTGAAAAAAAATTGTCCCCATGGTATTGAAGCGTTACTAGTCATGTGAAAAGAAGTTTACCAGGGACACTAGTTTATTCTCCCTCCGTTCGTTCCCCATGGTATTGGACGATGTGTTGCACTAGCATGAGCGGTCACATGAAAAAAAATTGTCCCCATGGTATTGGAGCGTAACTAGTCACGTAAAAAGAAGTTTACCAGGGGCACTAGTTTAGTCTCCCTTTGTTCCCCATGGTACTGGACGGCGTGTTGCGCCAGCATCACCGGTCACATGAAAAAAAGTTGTGAAAGGTGTGTCGCACCAACGTCACTAGTCACATGAATATTTTTTTTTACAGACGCACTAAATTTATAGAGGGCCATCCGAGTCCTTGCCGTCTAAAAAAATTAGAGAAAAAGTCTTAAAAACCCTAATTAAAAAATTGAAGGGGATTTGATATTGAAGTGGCGATCCCATCAAGACAACTGGCTGGAATTTTCGCCTGGCTGCCTTCACATGCATTTGCAGAGGAAGGGAAGAAAAGAAAAGGGTTTATTTTTTTGCTTTTTCCTTTTCCGTAGTTTAATCGCCGTGGCAAATGAATTGTCATATCAGAGGCATTAACATCAGAAACCTTCTTTTTAGGCGTCCCTTGCCGACATAATGCGTACAAACAGTTAACTACAAGAAGAAGAAGAAGTTGCATTGGAGTAACTTAATGAGCAAGTTAAGAATCGAATGTTTTGAGAGACTTAGGGCAGAAGTTAAGAATCGTTTACCGCTTTGCGGTTATAATGGAAACTTTTCATCTTCTTCTCGAAAGGACGGCCTTGCCCATTTTTTAGCATGTAAAATTTATTTAGTATTATCTTATCGAGGGTTTGTCGTCCTTTTGCTTTTTTTTTTTTGGTGTGCTGACTAAAGGCAAGACCGCCTTCCAGTCGTACTGTCAACGTTTTAATGTATACTATTTTGTTTCCTGGTGTAAATATGTCTTTTATATATGTTTTTTACATTTGGACATCATAGTCATTTTCTTTGAATTGACCAACCGAGTTTGCTATTAAAAACAAAGAAACTTGGCATCGAAAATATCACACAATCTATTTATAGAGTTCAAAGTTGGGTTTTTTAAACCATAGATTTTGAATCAGGGTTAAAATGTTAAGTGGGTTTGATTTTAGAGGAAACTTTATGGTTAAGTGTATTTTAGGTATATAAGTATTGGGATGCGTGACTTCTTGAGGAGTTGTGATGCTTTCCTATTATGAGTATCACCTAGATGCAATAAATGGTAAGTGGACCATTCATTATTGTGAGAGATGAGTTCTTGTGAAGCAAAGACGAGTGACAAAGAACAAATAATAAAGTTGAAGGTAAAGTGAGGAAGCAAAGTGGAATAAGTGTGTAAATAAGTAAATAAGAGAAATGGGTCAGAGAAGGAAGGCGTCTCAAGTACAAGCAATAGTTATAAAGTAGACCAATATGTTCCAAAATGCAATCCAAGGCTTATGCACCAAGATAACTTAGAATTTTGTTTTGAAAAAAAAACCCAACTTCCAAATGTCAAACTAGTTGTATTTCTAGCAACACTAATACAATTACAATACAAATATGGCCCCAAGCCTTCATAAGGGATTACACTAACATATATATTTTTAATTGAAAACTACATTTATTAATAATAAAAATAAATTACAAAGACTAAATTTGCACTAACATATTCATCTAGAGATATTTTGGCAACATAATAGTACCTACAATACAACTCTATGAAACTATTTATCTCAAGCATGAAATAAATGGAGAACTCACAAGTGATTTCACAAACCAACTAACACATGAGGGGTATGGTACCCAAACCCCCACGACTCAAATTCCAATGCCCTAATCCCATGATGGTGCATCAAACTATTTAGTAAGTTCTATTACATTGTCATAATCCCCCACAACTTGGGTGCTCCAATTTGGATCCATTGTCTCCACTCAAATATGCTCTATGAAATGTCATAACATGCATCATCATTTTTCCAGCAAGTCAAGTCAACAATGTAACTCCCTTCTTACATGATCTTACACATGCCATAAAATCATCACAAGATCTCTTACACGTCTTACAATGTCATTAGACACTCTTACAACTCCTATTGATATTAGATGCTCTTACAACTCCTTGTGCATGCATATATTACATTACACATGTGTTAAAATATAATGTAAACAACTCAATGAAAGTAATGAACAATATAGAGTTTAATTTGATTATGTTATGATTAAGTCAATAACATTATATCAATAAATAAATGGAGAAGCAATATGAAAAATCAACAAACTCATAATGCAAACCATTGCACTAAATATAAGTAGAGAAGCCCTTGCAAGAAAAATATCCATCCCAAAGAAACTCAAGTTTGCATTATTCTCAAAAGGCAAAGTATAATAATCAATCCATTTTTCTCTCTAAATGACACACCTAGTCCTAACAACATGCATTTTTCTCCCTTCTTTCCCATGATGATAGATAATATTGGTTCCCTAACTTTGTATTGCCATGGTTTTGAATGAAACATGCTAGAAATTATTGACTAAATGTCAAATACTATTGGCCCAATATCTTAGGTGCTTGTTATCTTGTGATAGCATTTGGTGCTATCAAGAATGATGTTTTTCAAACAAAAGAAAGGAATAAAGCAATCACAATTACATATTTTTCAAACTTGCATTCCTATCACTTTGAAAGGACTCATCATTAATTCTATTGTAGTTGGATCATGCCAATTCTTCAAATTTGAATTGTCTTATTGTCATTGTAGAATTATTTACATCAAAATGTTCCTATTAACATGATAGGTAGGTTTCCCTTCATTATTGTAGAGCATTGCTTCTTTTGATATGGAAAATCAAGATACACTAACGAAGCTAGATTTGATGGTTGGAAGGTTCTTTGATTCTTCTTTTGGTTGTCATTCTCAGAAGTAGCGGGAGGAATTAGAATATGGTGATATCATAGGCTCAATAGCTCTTGTTGGTTTTCTTAAATTTTAGCAAGGGATGGTTACTTTCTAGATAGATGGTTGTAATTAAAATGTCTCAAGATTTGGACAATTACAGAGGTTTTTATCAAGAACTCTTAAAATAATTTTATAGAACTAGTGACTATAGTTAAATAAAAATTGATGTGACAAGATTGATGGCCCATGTTCTTTATTTGGTGAAAATCTTGTTGTTTTGTGTATGCCATGCTAGGAAAGGATTTTAATTCCTACTCAAGGTTTGAGATAAAATTGGTAGAGAATTGAAATGACATGACAAGTTTCTCGACTTCTTTTTTAGACTACAAGAATCAGTCGGGTATCCATCCCCCTATAAACTGAAGTGCACCTGGTAAACTTTTTCCACATGACTGGTGATGTGTGGAGAGACTAGACCTCATGACCTCTTGCCTACAATAGGATGCTTTAGCCAATTGAGCTAGGCCCACCGCCCCAACAAGTTTCTCAACTTATCAACTCAATATGAGATGAAAAAAAGATAGGAGGGGAAGATCATATGTAGGGGTGACATTGTATCATGGCCATAATGCTATGGACAATAAAATTATACATATAATAATGCATATGGTACATGAATTGTTTACAAGGCAAAGAATAAGCACTTACTGATATTACTTGAGATAAATCTTATTCACTAGAATCAACAATATGGATCTACTGGAAGTGTTGAAAGACCAAATGCATTGGATTATTTTTAGTTGGTTATGATGTATGGCCTAATTTAGGGATTATTTAGCTTGTCATGGTGTTCTAGCTTTGCCTTGTTCTTGTCCCACTTGAGCATGAAATCATCTAATTTGAAGCTTTGAATTGTGGCTTGCTTAATGAATCACCTTTTCATCATTCTCTAGTGTTTAGTCATTTGATCTTGTGCAATTATCCTCTACTCCTCTAGTTGTAGTGACTCAACCATCATGGTTATCATTGCTCCATTATCATTAATATTTAGTTGGAAGATGATACTTGATGTTGGTAATTATGTAGAGATTGGTAGTTGAGCATCTACCCCATAAAATAGTGTTGGGAAAATGTGTCTCAACCTTGCAATTATATAAAGGTTATTGTTGATAGGATATATATATCCTAGTTACACCGATAGGTGTATACAATGGTAGCATGGGGTGGCGTTGAGGAGCGAAATGTGAGCATGTTAACTTTTTCAGGAAACTTCAAAAATGGCCAACATACATTAAATAATGATGTATTGTAAATCTAGATTGTTCGCTATTAGGTTTTAGATCTAATGGTAGATATTTTGTTGGCCTGTCTTTCCCTAGAATGTAACCCTATTTTATAAGGGTGTTGTATTACGACTGTGGTAGAGACAGTGATGTATTATGAGAGTCTGATAGTAGTCATGTTGTCTCTTGATCTCTGAGTGGTGATATTCCTATAAGAAGCTTGCTTTGCAAGTATATTGTAATCTTTGTGATTTATTGAATAATATATTGGGAAACTTTTGGAGTGTGGGGTTTTTCTCCCAAAAGGGATTTCCCCACATAAATCACTGTGTCGTATGCATGATATTTATGTTTAAGTTTTTGGAACTGTTAAAAATCTGCAAATTTTTTGCATTATTCTTCTCTCAAGATTAGTGTAGGAAGATGTTCCGCTACCTTAGCTTCCTTACAAATAGACTATAGGGAGATGCTCTTATTTCCCACTTTGGAGTTATCCAATCAACCCAAAGATATTTTTAAAGATATACATGCCATTATCACTTGGATTATACTCTCATTATCTTTAATTTATTTATCAAGTTCTTATTTTGTATTCCACCAATCCCTTTCTATGCGGGTTATAATTTAAGATTCCTTGAGATATATCCCATGTTGGTTCAAGAAATTTTGTGATTATGATTCCTATGAACGACTTAAAATTATTAGTAATGATAGTGTTAGGAGAATTGAATCTTAGAGTTATCACTTCATGGAAGTTGATGGTTATGACCTTTGTTACATTCTCTAATACCTTGGCTTCTATCCATCTTGTAAAATAATCTCTTATTGTGAGAATAAAATTGTGGCTAGCACTATCTATGGCGGACTGATAACATCGATGAAATAGAGGCCCAACATAAAAAATGGTTGATAAATAGATATGTGGATTCAAAGGGAGGGGTGTGTTTATCTTATTACTAGTGTAGAACTGGTATTTTTAATAGCTACAAACTCAGTGATGCAGGAGCATCTAGGGGTACTAGGTAATCTTGCATCCCCAATTTTTTTTTTATTTCATTGAGTTTTGTTTTGATTTTTTGATTGTAGGAACAAATTAATGAAATTCTCAACTCCTCTAACATAATAGAATTTGGTGACGGTTGTGGGAAAAATGAATTATTAATTTGATACATTATTTTATTGTTTTTAAAATTGTTGCAAAGAGTTAATTTTCCAAAAAGGTAAATTCCACGCCCAAGGCTATAAGTGTGCATTTAATGGGAATTGTAACTCCTTTTAAAAATTTGAATTTGTATTTGTAGACATGTAAAAATGACCTAACACTTATCACACATAATAAATGACATTTTCTCATCATTGACATCATTATCATCTAATATCACTACATTTCACATCATTTACAAAAACCCTAATTTATTCTATTAATTAAATAATCTTTAATTATTTAATTATGTCACTAATTTACCCTATTCCCCTAAATCAATTAGATTATTAATACTTAATAGTTTAATTAAATCACTTTCCCCTAAACTTGAATAATTAAATTAATTATTCAAAACATCATTCAAAAAGGTCAACAAAACAAATACAACTTTGTTTGTAAAAGTCAAACATGACTTGTATGTTCAACTCAAAAAGGCTTAATTATTTAATTCAATTAATTAATTACCCTCACCCACTTTTATGATTGAGCAAATTACGGTCTCCTGATTGCTCATTCTGATTAGTTGAATGATTCATCTATTTCCTAATTGATTCATTTGTTCTTCAATCCCACTGAAGGCTCAACCTAATTTCCTCAATTCCATAGATTAGGCAATCCTCTGATTGATCAATTAACATCCTTAATTGATTTGATCATGGAAGCTAATTGAGCAATCTAATTCTTCTCAATAGCTTTCAACCATTGATCTTGATTCAACATTGTTATGATATTGCACGTTCATTTCAAAACACAAAATCTATACAACAATCCTCTTCATCCTAAAAAATGATTAGAGAATTGACATCTTTTGTGCAACAAAGTAATGTCGAATTGACAATCGATTTCTCACAAGCTTTTACACACATCTTCAATCAACATCACACACATTAAAGCTTTTGCAATGCATAATGGAGGCTTCACATTGATACAACAACAATCCAACATCATTGCGAATACACTTTGACATGAGATGGGTAACAATATAGTTAGTTGAATACATTGTATGCTTTCTTGTTTGTATTGCTTAAGTTCATTGAGTTCAATAATCTTGTATTGTTCATTTCATGAGTAATGGGTATGAATCTTAATCTTTATTTGAATTAGATTAGTTTAATTCATTCATATTTGATTTCCTTATGCTTCTTGATTTCCCCCTTATGACATCTGGCACACTCGATGGGACCCTAGGTCCTTAACTTTAACAATTTTGTGAGTTATTTGAGTAGTTGTAGGTTTCAAAACACGCTTGTACTTTCTAAAAATGCAGTTGAAAAAATTTCACGCAAAAGTTCTAGAAGTTTTGTCATGACTATTTCATGTTTTTACCGTAGTTGCTCTTTTTCTAACTGTAGTTGCACTAAATCTAGTCGCTTTTGACATTTGAACTGCTTCTAATAGAAACAGGTCTGTAGTTGAGTTTTTGGACTACTTTTGCTTCTAGAAATAGGTCCACAGTTGCACTAAGAAGGATTTCTTTTGACTAAGATGATTGCATTCCGCTCTGTGTATTTTTTATTTGAAAATCTGCAAGTAATTTTATTTGATTTATAATGCTAACGGGTGCTTGTTTTGGATATTTTGTGTTTGCTGACTTTGTTTTTGCAACTCTTACACTTTACATCAAGAACAACTAATGCTTTTATTGCAGAGAAGGCGAATGGTCCAAGCCCAAATTTTCAAAAGCTTTATTAGTTTAGAAACAATTTCAAATTGGTGCTTAACAATTGAACCCCACAACTTGCACGCTTTCAATTTGGAGTTTTAAAATGAACTTTTCAAAAGCTTTCCTAGTTTAGAAAACATTTCAAATTGGTGCTTAACAATTGAACCCCACAACTTGCATGCTTTTGATTTGGAGTTTTAAAATGAACTTTTCAAAAGCTTTCCTAGTTTAGAAAATATTTCAAAATGGTGCTTAACAATTGAACCCCACAACTTTCACGCTTTCGATTTGGAGTTTTAAAATGAACTTTTCAAAAGATTTCTAGTTTAGGAAAATATTTCAAATTGGTGCTTAACAATTGAACCTCACAACTTGCATATTTTGATTTGGTGTCCTAAAAAGAACTTTCAAAAGCTTCCATAGATTAGAACAACACTTCATTTTTGGTGCTTATAAAATGGAATGCTTTCTTTTGACCAACGCTTGCATTATGTTGATGAAACAAACGACTTTATTTTGTTGACCACATTAAGACAAGGTTGTTAGAAATACTCTAGTTGGTGCTTAAAATTGGACAAATACATTCTGATTTGCACATTGCTATTTATTTGCTTGAAATCCATAACACTTCAAAATTTGGTGCACGTAACAAGAGAATTGCTATCTTATTTGCACTTCATTTATTTTTTTGGATAGCACCGCTCGAGGGGCTTAAAAAGAATATTGCAATGAAATGTATGTTGTGTTTTCTATGTTTAGCAAACTAAGTGTCAATCCTCTCCCCTCACATCTTTTGGCGATCTTGGGTGACGAAAAGAATTTTGAGTTTTGCACTTGTTTCATTTCAAGCATTATCTTTAGAGGGACTACCTTTGAGACACATCCCACGTTGGAGAACTCAAAGGCGACTCAAAGCAATTTTTCACTTAGGACACTATATAAATGGTCAAGGCTAAACACCGAATGACTTAATCGATGATTATTTTTCCATTAGTGCCATTCATGAAAGGGGAGGTACCATTGTGTATATAGAGCCCTGAGTAAGTTGGTTAAAGCCTTAAGTGGCTTGTTGGGCACTAGCAAAGTGTTGGATCCCCTTAGCATGACTAAGAACCAATGTAGTAGAGGACACCCTCTTTTAGCCAAAACATTCTTGGAAAGTGGTGCATCAAAATTTACTTCTGAGAAGTTACTTACCAAGTCCAATTTATGGTTAAGATTAAAACACTCTCCATAAGTTACATGTAAAATCATCCCTTCAAGGCATGAGGTAAGCCCACCTAAAAGAACATGCCTATATCTAGGTTGTAAATTGTCTTCACAAACTTTCCAATATTCTTGGTTACTTTGGACATGAAACACTTTGCTTGATTTAAGATGAACACATCAAAACAAACATTGAACATGGTTATCAAATATCAAACCCTTTGGACTTAGTGTGAATACCTTTGAAAAGAGCCCTATATTTGCACTCCTTAAAAGATATCTTAAACAAATATCTCTAAAGGTTTTTGAATATTTAGGCTTACATTTCAAATCACATTAAGAACAAAGTCAACATTGGGAACTATGGCTTTAGTATTTTGACTTTCACAAACTTTGAGCTTTTGTGGAAAGAAACTTGCTTAAGCTGTAGACATTTAGGGTCAAATAGTTTTGATTGTTGTGTTGTATTGTGTCACTTGTCAAAATCTCAAAAATTAGATCAAACAAAAACATTTCAAACTTGTTCAAACTGCCATCAAAACAAAAAACTGGAAGCAAATCTGAATAGAAGCCGCTACTACTATTGTTTCTATTGCTATTGACTAAACACTACCATAGTTAATCTAAAAAAAGTTGCTTTTTCTCTCTAGTTAATGACATTCATTGTGAAAACCTTTTCGCTTTTGAAAAATAGAACACACTTGACATAAGATTGCCTCTATTGATCAAAATATTGTTGCAGTTGACATAAGTTCTGGCTATAGTTGACATAAACTTTGGATGCTTTCGACTGAAAATATTGCTTTTGCCTGCACTGTTCACTAGTTAGAAAAATTACAAATAGAGGTTACTTTTGATAAAGCTTACCATAGTTGTCCTTTAGACTTGGCCACATTTGACATAAATCTGACTACTTTTGATAGAAATTACCAGTACTATTCTAAAAATTGCTGCTTTTGCCTTATTTTCTGGTGCAAATAAAAAAAAATCCTAAATTGGTTAACCTTTTTAGAACAAAACAATTAGACTTCCAAAAAAATGTCATATCTACATCAGTCCATATCCATTTACAAAATCAAACACACCAACCTATTTTTAGGATTCAAAATCAAAACACAACTTTGGATTATTCTTTCACTCAAAATTCTAAGATATCAACATTTTCTTGAACCTCAAGGCTAGTTCAAGTAGATTCTTCAAAACATATCCTCTAGAAAAATAAAGTGAAATATTGGTCCAAGTTTTCAACATTTTGAGTCCCAAAAAGAGCATCATTTCCAAAACATCCAAAACATCACTCAAACTTTAGATTCTTCAATATCACGAAAACCATATTAAAACACTAACACCTTTTGTCCAAAAGGTTGTCTTTCACATCATCATCATTCATCATCTATTTGAAAATAGAAAAAAGATCAAAAACATCACTCACTTTATGATCATTTGGCATCCTACTGCTCCAGTTCAACAACCAAATCTTACGAAACCCATTATACAACCAAACCTCGCACAAATTGAAGGTGAACAATCATACATTATTAGTAGTTTGAGAATTTTTGTATTTGAGAAAAAGGAAACACTAACTCAGTGGAGAAACACAAATAATATCCTTGAAAAAGAGGAATGGAAAGAAAATATTACGGTTGGAAGGCCCATACTACCACCTCCCATGTGGCAATAAAAAATATTGGCTTACAAAAACATCAATCATTTGAAACAAAAATAAACATCATTTCATAATGATTAGGCACAAAAATCCCAAAACTAGGTCTTGGACTTGTTTATGACAACCACAAGATCTCAAAATAGAAAAAAGATAGAAGCCAACAAAAGTAGCTCTAGTATGCTCCTAGCAAACACCACAAATGACGAAAGTGACCCATGGGGTTATAGAACAAGTGAACTTATAACTCCTCGAAAGGAACCCACATTCAAAGAAGCATCAAACCAACCACCAAGTGAGGATGAAGTAGTCCGTAAACAACAAGAAATGATGGACAGGTCAAATCAAAATCCCAAGGACATGGTCATAGAAGAAGTGGATAGTGAGGAAGAATTAGACGAGGAAGAATTCTTTCAACACTCCAACAATCCCAAGGTACTTAAACTGATGGACAAACTGCTAGGAAAGGATCTAAATGCCCACTTCTTCAAATTAGAAAAAAGTGTTGCTAAACTACCTATAGACTTTAATGTGGAAGGTCTTAAGGATTCTAACCTCATTCCCTTAGGGGATAAATTAGTTTTGAGAAAATACCCAAACTAGTGGAGAATCCAAACATGCCACCAATCTTCTCACAAAGCAATGATCAACCTAAACTGATTGGTATATGGAGAAATATTTGCAAGTGGTAACCTGACTTCTATTATATTGGTATTAGAGCATAGATGGTGAGAGGTTGTTTCTATCAATTGGTATCAGATCCCAAAAGATCTGGGCTGTAAATGTTTGTTGACTGTTTTGGTAGATTGATGGAAGAATAAATTATTGGAAAGTTTTGTGTTGCAGATTGACAAAGGAAGAGAGTAGAACTTGGGTTCCAAAAGATTGGGTAGAGAAAAGAAAATAGAAGCCTTAGGTGAGGACTCTAGAAAGCCAGAAGAAGATTAAAGGATGCAGAGGCATTCAGGGGAGGGAAGTCTTGAGAAGAGAGAAAAGAGAAAAGAAAATGAAAAGAAGCAAGATGATGAGTTCGAAAAAGAGATGGTAGAACTAAGAAGGGATATAGAAATGGTGAAGCAGTGGCTTGGGGAAAGAAGCCAATATTATGTTTGGGTTTGGCCAATGAAGAAGAAAGTGAAGTGGCTGGTAAAGAAGATTGTTAAGAGGAAGAGGATGCATACGTTGGCTACCTTGAAGAAAGAAGAAAAGAGTTTGAAAGAAACCCATAGAGTTGGGGACAACAGAGAGTTGGCAGAGCAGCAACGTTCACCAAAAGAGGTGAAGGAAGTTCTCATGGAAGAGGACTTGAAGAAAGATGTGAAAGAAGTGCAACAAGGAGAACTGGAAGAAAAAATGGAAAAGGAGAAGAAAGTGTCCATGAAGGAGGAACTTAAGGAGACATCTTGGTCTCTTGATTTATATTCTAATGATATGTTTGAGAATGTGAATGCAGGTATGCAGAATAAGGAGAACACAAGCTTGAAGATGATAGAAGATACAAAAAGAGTATCCATAAGCAAAGTTGAAGATGCGAAAGAAAAGAAACAAGTTGCAATAGTAGATAAATGAAGACATCTTGCAACAGAGGTACATTGCAAGGTACTTAAAGATGAAAAGAGGATTATTAAAGAAAAGGAGGAAGCGTATAAAGGGAAGGAGATGACAAGCCATGAAGCCTGATGAGGGCGCAGCCCGAGACTTAGAAAATAACCCACAAACAAGAGAATAATTTTATTATTCAAAAAATGGAACTTTTTACATGTAGAGGATCTCAAATCCCCAAGTTCTACAATACATGCAAGTTACAGAAAGCTACAGAATCACCCTTTCGCAATATGCAAGCTTGTCCCCCAAAAAGTTACCCAAAAATTAGAAACTCGCCCATAAATAGAGCTCCTCTTTAGTTTGGAGCCAAAACAACATTCAAATTTGAGTTTAGGCAGTTTGGTGCCGAAAATTACAACTGAAGTTCAAATTTCAAAAGACATTTGCAATTATATCTTCTAGAAAGTGCGCCAACTTCCTGGGGCCATAACTTTTGATCCAGGACTCTGATTCGCGAACCGTTTAAACCGTTGGAAAGGTCTCGAAGTCAATAATATGCTTGAAATATGCTACGCCAATTTCAAT